>CM072535.1:23966007-25166007 GCA_036898165.1 Silybum marianum
CGTCATACTCAAACAAAGATGCTCATACACAACTTCTTTTTCCTATTAAAAATGGTATGTGGAAAATGAAAGAAAGGGAAACAAGAAAACAAAAAAGTAATTAGACAGTACATGGCAAGGACATTAACATTCCACAAGGAATATGCAATAGTTGCAGAGGGGTACTAGAGTCAATGGCATGTTGAATAAAAATGCTACAGGGAAATTGCATCGAATTTTTATAACCATTAATCACTTGTTAAGAAAACTAAGGTTCCAACTTCAAATACAAAGCCTACGGCCATTGGTCTATAGGCAGACAAGAGGGCCCTTTTTCTTTCACCTCCCTTCTTTCCTTCCCATAGTCTTTGGTTTTTCCTTCTACGCTTTCAATGACGATTCATCATCGATGTTTACATTCTCCTTCAAACTCTCATCGTCGGCTATAGGTGAAGCTATCTATTTCACGGCATCACTAGCCTTCATGGCCGGTGGTTATCCTAATCTTTTTATGGTGCCCTATTTACCTACCACCAAAAAAGAAGTTCATCATTACCATTTCACCTCTATCGACGATTCCAGGTCTCCCTTTCTGCAAGCCGTTCACATCTTTGCTGATTCACCCACTATTGTCAAAGTTCTCTAAAACCACCCAACTCTATAGCCTTGTACACTCAGGAGTAATTGGTGGCCTAGAAAATTATCATGGACAGGGCGTTTGTGTTTATCAATCAATTACGTCATGGCTGTACAATCGATGGGATGAAAAAAATCAACATAATGAGCAAATAGGATTCATACTTGGTAGTTGATACGGTGGATCAAGCATTCACGCTACTTAATTTGGTGTTCATGAGGGCATGAAAAAGTCAACTTTTAGAGCCAGCAACATTATCTCTGAAGGTACCAATACAGCATATATATATATATATGTGTGTGTGTGTGTGTGTGCACTACAATCAGCAACAAAAGTAAGATTGCTATGTTACCTGCATATATTCTGATGAAGCTTGTCTTGGAGATCGATAAAGCTGTTATATCTTGCCTCATTGAAAGTAATACCCCTCAAAACAGCACAGACAACATACGGACGTATCACAGATGTCTGGAGAAAAGAAGATCATATATAATTATATATAACTACATAGCACACCAGAAACGGTTTAGGGTCTAGGAGATAAATACCTCAGGTTTGACATGCATTTTAAGCATAGATTCCTTACTAATACCAGCAAGTGTGTACTTGGGTACTGAATCAACCCCACAAAAAATGCGCAGGGACTGAACAAGTCCCTCCAGACAAAGCAAATCATATCTGCATATTAAATGAGCATTTTATATATAACTGACTGAGATCCCTTGACCTGTGAGTAAAAGCTAATAAGATCCACGTCAAACATTACTACCGAACGAAACAACCATACTTCATACTTCCTCCCACCATATGAAAGAGCTGCACTTCAGTTTTTTTTTGTTTGAAGATCTTAAACTTCTCAAATGTAAAATGGTTTTAGAATTCAGATAAATTTAACCACGCCATTTTTTTTATTTTGTAGCACGTTCTTTAAATTTTATTCCCACTGTTAGATTTTTAACGTTAACCATTTAAAAATCATATTAAGTTTCACATTCAAATTTGGCTCGTTTGACATCAAAAACCAAAATGAATCTTTAATATCTTTTCTCAACTTGGGTGTAAGGGAGTAATATTAAATTCAATACCTCAGACAAATTGACATCAAAGGGTGCTATCCTAATCCCACAGCTTATTGATCTGTTTGGCAAACCACAAACCAAGCCAAAGCTGGCCTATAGTCATCAAAGCTTATCCAATGCATTGTTGATTTGTCCAACACATGACACACTAAGCCAAAACGTTCAAGAAAATGAACAACACGAGTGACAGTTAACATTACCGATTGGCAGGGATATCAATTTTGTAGATTACTTCTTCATCGCCACCAATTTCTTCATCTTCTTTTAGGTGTTTCTCCTTTCTTATAATTGCTTTCTCTGTTGTCTGGCATATCACATACATAAAACTAGATAAATCAAAGCACATTTTACATACATACAGTACAGATGGGTTAAGGCAAGCAAACATTTTACCACATCATCGAGCTCGATTCCAAATTCAAAGCATAATTCTTCGAACTCATCTTGTGCTGACATAAAGAAAATAAACTTAAGAGGGGGAACTGTTAGAAATTTAAGAGAATAAAAGAAATTCAGATTCAAACTCACTGTAAGTGCGTCCTAGGGCTTCGAATAGAAGATCCCTTCCAACGCTAATTGTAGGCATAATGGATCGAAATGGCGGATTTTCCCTTGCAAATTGAACTTGAAATTATAAGATAATGTTCAGAAGAAGTTCAATTTGGAAGGGAGTAGAAATGGAGGCGTCAGATAGAAGGGTTTTGGGAGATTGGTTACGTTAGGGTTTACCACTGGAAACCAAGATTAACATAGAACACCACCAAACCGTAGAAAACGAACCAACAAAGATTTAGATGGGTGTTTGAATGCGATAATTGAATATAAAATTAATTAAAATAACTACAAATTTTGCTTAATCTCATATTACTGTAGTAGTATATTGGAGTTAACTTATAAGTAGTGGGGTGAGCACGGGTCGGGTTTTCGGGTTTCTGGTGGAGACAACAGGCCCCGAACCCGTCCGACGATATTCGGTTTATTCGGTTATTCAGGTGTTCGAGTCTTGGGTAATTTCGGTCGGGTTTCGGGTTAACCCGATTTCCTATGTAGAAATCAGTTATACAAAGTTATAAACACAGAATTCATATATATGTCATCTGAATCATCTATTCAGCCCAAAATAGAAATACATATGTAGAAATAATTGGTTTACCTCATTTTGTTAACAAAATCACTAACATAAAGTTAAAGAGGTAAACCTTGAGTTGAGTCAGAGGGGCAGACGGCACTCGGCAGAAGGAGAGGCAGCCGCCGCCGGAGATGTCGAGAAGATGAGAGAGGCAGCCGCCGGAGTGGTCAAGTGTGGTCGACAATCGGTGGAAGAGAATAAGAGAGGGCAGAGGGGCGCGTGGAACAGCCGTAAGCCCGTAAGTCTGATTCTGATTAGTTTTAGGGTTTTAGAACAAAGAAGAAGAAGAGAAGAAGAGGGCGCGTCGTATCATCTGATCTGATTTGATTATTAGGTTTTAGAATTTTAATATTAAATAAAAGAATATATATTTTTAATATTAAAAGAATTTATTAAGTATTTAAATATATATATATATATATATAGATATATAGGAAGAGGTTCAAATAAGAACTTTGTAAATTTAAAGAAACAAAGGGACTCATTTGAGACCATATATGATGTGGGTCCCACAAATAAAAAATCATATCTGATTTTCAATGGTGGGCTCCATTGAATCAGATATGATTTTTTATTTGTGGGACCCACATCATATGTGATCCCAAATGAGTCTCTTTGTTCCTTTAAATTGAGGGTGTTCTCGTTTGAACCTTACCCTATATATATATATATATATATATATATATCTTCTTCGGGTTTTCGGTTCGGTTCGGGTAGCATATGACAAACCCAACCCGATCCTACTTAATCCGTTTAAGAGTTCGGGTTCGGGCTTCGAGTTTTCGGGTTACAGAAATGTCCATTTATTCGGGTCGGGTCGGGTTTTCGGATTTTGCTCACCCCTAAACTTAGGTAGCGTTTGATTCACGTAATGAAATTTGTTGGAAATTGAAATGTCAAATAAATTGGAATCTGAATGAGTTGGAATGGAATTTGTCCAGAGAATTTGAATATGTATGTTTGGTTCGTTGAATATAATAGAGGTAGGGTGGAGGCGATACTAGTGTAGATAGTAGTGGTGGCGGCAGCGGTGGTGGCGGCAATGGCGGTTGTGGTGATGGATGGGGTGCTGACGACTATGGTTGCGTTGGTGAAGAAGAAATTGGTAACCATGGTAATGGCAGTGTTGGAGGCGACGGTGACAATAATAGTGGCGGTGCTGGTGTCGGCAATGGTGGTGGCAACAATGACCAAAGGAATATGTTCCACCATACGTGGAATTTGAATTTCCTTACCAAAACTCAAAAATTGAACCAAACGAAGAAATGAAATTGACCATTCCAATTCCTTAAGATTCTGCGGGATTCCAACGAACCAAACGCCACCTTAGTGCATGTGGGACTCGAGGTTTATCCAGTCAACAATACATGATTGTTTGGTTGTGCTTAATGATATAAAAAGTGGTTTATTCGGTAAATTTCTAAGGAGGAGTTTTATGCAGAAATACAAGTTTTTTTCAATCATACTCCTCCCAATTAAAGAACACACTCATTCCATGTATGAAAAACTCTCTCAAACAAAAACATTCCCAATTTATACAAACATATTAATCCATGCAGACAACTTTATCCATACACGGACTATAATAAAACTAGAAAACCAACCAAACAACCTTTTATTGTTCCACATTTGGGACTATAACAAACATGGACAAAGAACAAAACTGGATGGGACATGTCTGTGTACCAACGATACCTTAAGGATAATCAATAATATTATCACTTTTAGCTAATAACCGGTCGTCCCATAATAAATGTCCACAATGAAAATTGTACAGAGTTTAGGAATGTGTAATTATTAAACTTTTTAATCAACTAAATAACACTTTTATCTCTTAAAATAGCAAAATAATTTTTTTTTTCATGCCATAATCAAGGGTAGAATAAGAAAATAGACACTCATTTTTTTTAAAGTGGACATTTCTTTTAAGACAAACTGATATTATTTTGAGATGGATGGAGTAATACATTTTAGCCTCAAAAATACAAAAAAATGAAAAATCACCAAAATAGCCATTTTAATTATAAAATGGCTTTGCCAGTGTATTGGATTTAGCGAGCTTGACACGTATCGAACACATCCTTGTGTTGTCTAGTTTCGACATGGACTAGGAGATTGACACATGTAGGGTTCGCAAAATAACTTGATTTTACGAGTTTTTGTGTTCTACCCTAGGTGATTTTTTGGGAGCTCCATTTTTTTCTATGGTCCTCGGTTTTCGTAAGCATACTAACTACAATATTGCTATTTTTCCACAGGACCTCCCCTACAGTATCGTCACCGTAATAGAGTTTAACCATCAAGTTAGGGAGATTTGAACTACTTATTGGGGATTTTATCCCCCTAGGTATTCTCTACCTACCCACATGTGTCGGTTTCGAAAAAAAGACGTGTGTAGAAATAAAAAGTGAAGATATTTCAATAGCAAGAGAAACAAGAAAAATAAATGATTCAATGATCTGATCAAATAATATTATTATGGTTCGAGAGACAATAACAGTATCTACTCGGACACTTTATGTGTTAAATTTACTGGTTTATATTGATTAGATGTAAACTTAACTAATTTATCAAGGAGTTTCAGTTTCAGCTTGAGTTAAAATAACCAAGAAACCTACAACCATCTCCCCTACCTAATCTGCAACCATCCCCCAGTATTGAAATCTATTGTTTCTTCCTGTGTGTTTTTTTTACATATTTCATCTCAAACCTTTCTCTTCTCTTTATTTTTCAGTGATAAAAAATGACTTCCTAAGAATCACAAAGTTAGGATAAAATCTTTATAGTTGAGAGGATGAGAGTGTGGAATTTAGTTAATGGGGGTTATGGAGTATAATAATAATAATGAAACGTAGGATGTGCATTATCTTTGCCTTAACGCGTAACACTGACGCGTTGATTAATCTTGTGGTTAGAAAGACCGATTTGCATGGTGGCTTTAGATATACTTATCTCGGGGCCTTTCTCGGGTTAATTGACAACAATGGTGTTACCACGTTCATCAAATTTGCTCTTCAAATGTCACCAAAATCTACTACGTTATTTGTTATCGAGTGTATTCCTAGCAGTAGATATCGAACTATTGTTGGAAGTAGTATACAACCAATACCAACACTAGAAACATAATACCAAATTCAACAAACCAGTGTCTCAAATATGATCATAGATATGGGGTTGGTATTAGTATTATTGACTATGATGCTAGATATGGTGTTGGTACCGATGTTCCTGAATATGATCATAGATATTGTGACACCCTCAAATCTGAAAGAGCACCTAATTTAAAATTTTCAATAATACATCAAACAAAGGATAAATCCCTTCCTATAAAACCAATACTTGAATTGCATAGAATAGCAAAACTAGATTTAACATCGACAATGGATAAACCAATTCTTACATCAAGACTAAATTAAAGTCGGGTGTTCCTAAAACCCAATAACAATCGCCATCTCCAAATGTTGAAAACGTCACCAAACATGTATTAAGAAATTGAGTTCAATCAGTCGGGTGTTCCTAACTTGGGGGGTGTTTGGTTGGAGGTATTAAACAGTAATTAATGGGAATGATAATAAAAGAAACTGTTTGGTTTTATATAATATAATGGGATCATTACCCCAAAAGCCCAAATTTTCATTCCTGATTAAACTGGGGGGAATGAAAATTCATACCCTGTCATTTTCAGTCCCATTCCCTTGCCAGAACCAAACCCCCCATAGTGTTGCTAGTACCAACCCCACTGAGGACCTGATGCACATACCGACAAATAAAAAGATTAGACTTATGCCTACTGAGTTCAATCAATTTTCATCATAATTATAAGACGGTAAAATTGAAAGACTACTGATTTAAATCAATTTCACAAATGAAATGTCTTTATCGGAAAAGCAACATCTTTCCGACACCCACCATTTACTTAATGAAAACCTATTAACCAAAACACCCATTTAAATACAACCAAACTCAATACTCACACAACCAAGAATAAAGTTATAAACATTAAAATGGGAAACATAACTTTAAATCGAGTCTTTTACACAAGTAACTCACACTTACCCCTGGGAAGGGCATAAAACATCATAAGATGATGGGAGAGATCCGATTTACTATTTGTTGTGACGGAATGCATAAGTAAGCCACAACAAATGCTATATGTGTACCATTTACAATTAAGAAAACATTGACGTCAACCTAATCTAGTCTATAGTCAATAATGAGATAGTAAGTCCGTTCACTTAGAAATTACATAATAATCACAAATGCGTATTTCCAAGTTATAAATAGGAAAATCCCAGCTCCTTCACTGGGAAATTACATAATAATCACAATTAGAGGTGAGCATCGGAATCGGGTAACCACCTTTGGAACTGTAACCGCTCCAGAACTGCCGGTTCTGGAACCGATGTGATTGGTTTCGGTTCCTAAAATACGGAACCGATCAAGATTGGTTTCGGTTCCGATTCTCAATTTTTTGGAACCGTTACCCGCTGGGTACCCGTCAGGACCGGTTATGGGACCGGGTACCCAGAACTGGAACCGACGGGTATTCACTAATTTTTAAAAAAATATTTTATATACATTAAAAACATCTTATATCTATTTATATAAAGGGTAGTGAATGGCAAAGAAAAAAATAAGGAATTTTGAACAGCTATGGAGAAAAGGATAGAATAAGCCGGTTCTTTCCATACTCGATATATATAAATGGTGATCATGTCACCACAATGGGTGAAAAGTGTTCTATTTGATATCCACCTTAACATTACTATGCGTTTTCCTGATTATTGTTAACCCCACTTGTAAATCCTGCTAATTTTGTAGATATACTGTAACTTTATATTTTGTATTTCTTCACTTGCTAATATTAGAATAGATACACACCTCTTCCATAGTTGTTAAAAGCAGGGGCGTCTAGGCTCAAGGTCTTGGGCTCTTTTAAAGTCGAGGCTAATTTTTATCGTATTAGTTTTTATCAGATTAGTTTTGTAGTTTATAATTACATTTTTATCGTATTCAATGTAAAAAAAATTAAAAGAAAATGAAACCGGGTACCCGGTTCCGGTCCCAAAATATAAGGAACTGGTGTTAGCGGTTCCGGTTCCGGAATTCCAGGAACCGCCAGTTCCGGTTCCATAAGAATTGGTCGGGCACCCGGTTATGCTCACCCCTAATCACAATGCCTATTTCCCAACTACAAAAGGAAAGTTTCATCTTTTACCTATTCCCTGAAAACCGACTTCTATGCATATGGATCCATTGCATTCTACCCATAAAATTACACGACTCTCACTAAATGACCAAAGCACTCAAAACATATAATTTTCATAATGGATATGCCATAAATGCATATAACTCCAAAAGCTTGACATAGAGCAATTCAGAATCGGACAAGTGTCCCCAAGGCTATTAAAGTCAAAACTAAGCCAAATGCTCAACAACTCAATTGACTATTTCATAAAAAGTCATCAAAAGCAATAAAATGTATTTAATCTATGTTTAGGCAAATAAATGTTTAAAATAATTGATTAACTCAAAACACATCATCGATTGGGCCAAACCATTTTCCAATTAAAATCATACTGTTTATATTTTCAAATATCACATAACATAAAAATATACATTTTCCAACCAAATACCATAAAATGCATTTATCACCCAATAATCTTCATCCAAAGGATAAATCATCAAAAGAACTCACACTTACGATTTATTTATCAAAATGTCAAAAAACTCAAATGCAAACATTTCACATGATTTATAAAACCAAATATGCAAATCTCTTCAAATAACTCACACATTTGATAAATAGCAAGTAAAACATGTTGATACGTCAAAATGAACATTTTTGCCATGTATATATTTTTCACAAAACAATTTGAACCCGCCTTGATATATTTAGGCTAAATCTAGGTTTTACCCCACAACTTGAGCTTCCTTTGCAGAAACTTGAGATCTACAAGTAAATCTTTCAATTCTTAGATCCACAAGCTGCCAAAAGATAGTTCCACCTAAAAGAACCTAAAACCTAAGACGAAGATGGAAGAAAGAGGAATGGGAATGAAGAACACACAAACCCTAGCTTTTAGGGGAAGAAGTAGAAGATGTTACCTCACTAGAATACTCTTGAATCCTCTAATAATGTTTACTTCTCTTGATCTACTCTTAAAAAGCTGCAAAAATCGAAATCATAGCAAAAAGAATAATCCAAATCAGATGAAGGATAACAGAGTTATGGTAAAATGAAGAAAAATCTCGAAATCTCGATTTTAAGTTGACCTGACAAATTGTGTGGCTTTGCCCGCGGCTTAAAGCCACGAGAGAACCGTAAGCCCTAAAGTCTTCATAAAACAGGGACTTTTATGACCTGGCCCACGACCTAGGTTGCCAAGTCTCCGTTTTTAGCGTTTTCCCTCGATTTTCACACCCGATTCGACCCTTGAAAGTCCCAACATGATCTATACATAAAACCTTACTAAATTTTCTTCTAAAGGGTTGAACAACCAATAAACATTAACATACGCTTCTAAAATCTCGGGTGTTACAATCAAGAAATAAACTTATGATTAAAAATGGGTATGGGTGTAAGTTTTTCTTAAGGCATACATAGTGACAAAATGGTCAGATACTTTGTATATCATAGAGTTGTCTATAAACATCCTAATCTCTCGAAGTGAAAGTTTATAAACGGTGCCCACAAAGTGCCCACCATTGTTGATTCGCAATCTTGCCGAGTAACTAAGTTTGATGTATAAAAATCAAGTTTGTTGATCCAAGCTCTTTCAGTGATTTGATGATGACTCATTATACTTAGTGAAAAATACTTAGGTTGTAAGTTTTGTTCAGTTTCAACGAGTCATCACTGATAACGCTCAGTGATTGTTGAACATCCTTAATAACAGTATCTGAACCTGAGTATACCTGAAGATAAAACCCACACCAAGGAAACCTTCAGTGATATCGAAGAAGTAACTGAAGATAGAGACATGTTAGTTCGTGATCGGAAGCGGCTTCAGTGATAAAAAGATTGTCTAAAAGAAGTGTGTAATTTGATCAAGGTTCAATGATACCTGAAGGATCTTCAACAATGCCTCAGTATCAATGATCAAATGAATCTTGCTCAACAAGGTTGGTTTTTGTCTTATCTTGTATGCACAAAGGACAACCCCTATACCTATCAGAAAGGTACATGTTTTCCCCACATGCTTACCAACCCTAGAAGGTCAGCTGTTCATATGCGGCGAAAGGTCTTCATATCTAAGGACAAAGGACAAGCTCTCCAATAGAAGCTTGACACATGGATCATACCTTCTAACTTGCATTTAATGTAGTGGGTATAAATAGTTGAAAAACTCTTCTTCTTCACTATGCATGCATCAATATTTGTTTTCTTGAATCGTTTGTCTTTCTGTTCTTATTCTTCTTGTGCATCAACTTAGTGTTTCTTAGATTGTTTAGAATAGGTTTTTAACTTGTTCTTATTCCGCAACAATTTGTAAATTTGTTTAAATCAATAAAAAAATTAAAAAGTAAAATTTGTGTGTTTGTACCCCCCCTCCTTCTACAAACTGTTTGATATCTTGAACACTCATTTGGGACCAACAAGTGGTATCAGAACAGATTTCTATCTATATTTCTTTAAATACCTATATCTTGTTATTTTTGGAAATGACTTTACAAAATACAAACTACAATGATAATGGCTTTCTTGCTAAACCTTCTCGTTTTAGCAAGGATAACTTCCTTGTATGGAAAGAAAGGATGTTCTTATTTCTTGAAGGTGTGGATCCTCAAATCCCCTTCTATGTAGAAAATGGACTCTTTGTTCATACAACTATTATTCAGGCTGTTCCTGAGACTGCCACCACTCCTGCCATACTTGAGAGGCGTATTCCTAAGCCTCCTTATCAATAGAGTGATGAAGATAAGAAAATTGTAACTATAGATACTAAAGTTGATCCACAATAGCTATGTCCCTTTCTGATGAAGTTTATGACCCTGTCATGAAGATGAAAACCTTAAAATCCATGTGAGACACTATTTATGTTCAATATGAAGGTACCAACGAGGTACAAGAATCAAGAAAAATAAACCTCGTACGACAATACGAAAGTTTCATTTGTGGTAAAAATGAGTCTTTGTCTGAGGTACATCGACGCTTTAACTACTTATTATTGATCTTCTTTCTGTTGGACGAGAAAATTCCAACTCTAAGGTTTTGACAAAGTTCATGGAATGTTTGCCAAAATATTGGGAGAATTATACCACATGTCTCAAGATGTCTAAAGACATTTCTACCCTTTCCCTCAATATTCTTTATGGGATATTGCTTAATCATGAGCAATCGCGTCAACTGAAAAGGAATCTTGTAAAAGATTCAAAAGATACAAAAAGCTCTTCTTTAGCTTTAATTTCTTTAGAGACTGAACCTTTAAAAACAGTCTTTTCATTCATTCATTCTATCACTGAGTTAGAGCCATCTAATTTTGAGGACTTAACAGACACTGATCTCTCAGAGTTTGACGAGTCACTGGCATTTCTAACGTATACGTTAAGAAGATTCGCCAGGAAAATCAATTTTCGAAGAACTCCTTCTTTAACTATCACTGATAAGTCGAAATTAACACCTATTGATAAGGCTCGAGCTAGTTGTTATAACTGTGAACGCAAAGGATGTTTTGTTAATGAATGCATGTCAAAGAAGGATGTTAAACCATCTTCCTCCCTATCCTCCTCCAAGTCTAAGGATGATAAATATCTGAAGCTGAAGGAGAAGTACAGAAAGATGAAGGACTATAAGTGTCGGTAAGATATATGCAACCCCAAAAGGCTACAATAATTGGAAAACCACACAAGTATACATGTTCTCCCAATATCGTCTTAAAACAAGTAATAATGGTAAGAATACCAAATATCGTTCCATAGGGACGGGAAAGTAAGGATTTTCAACAAGTCAAACCTAAAGTAAGATTTCAAAAGATTTTGTGGAAGCAATGAAGCTTCAGAGGGAAAATATCTTTGAGAGTTTGGTAACAAACACTAAAATGAAACAGAAAGTAAAAGATAGTATGGGTGCAAGATCAGATTGGATTTCAGCAAACAAAGTGCAGTGAACATTGTTGTAGCAACCAATAAGGTTGTTGCAGCAATAGTTTTCTACAACACCACCAGATTGAGCGGCCTTCCAAGGAAGTGCAGTTCAGGCCGTAAATTGGAGGTGCACTTGGTGATGCAATCAACCCCAATTGGTACAGAACTTAACCCCTCTCTCTATATAGTTTCACAACCCCTTAGATTGTATCAGCTCTTTGTAGCCTCTATAACATATATGATACAAACGTTTACATTGTCTTAATTTTAAGTCCAACTCACCAAGGTAAAACAACATGCGTCACTTTGTCAAGAAGTACCCGGTGAAACATTTGTACCATATGTGAATAGTGAAGTAAATTGCTATTGCGAGAACAAATATCCACTAACACTTGGCTTAATCTCACAACCGTCACTTACACCCATACTAAGGTGTTTAGCCTAGCATGACTGAATTAAAATGCATAAAAGTAAATGACATAATCGTAAATGACATGAAAGTAAAGTTGCAAGAAAAGTAAACTGAAAGCTATAAAGATTGTTGTAGCAACTGACAATAACGAAAATGACAATTAAAATAACCGAACGGTTTTAAATATTATAAAAGAGTTAAGAACCCAAAGCTTGTGAGAAGCTTTGGTCCTGATGGAGTATAAAATGAACAAGGCTACTTCCCTTTATATTGTGCAAGGGAAAGCTTAGGGAATCTTAAAGTACATATGGGTATTACCTATTGGTTAATAACAAACTAAAAGATGCTTAAGTACAAAAGCAAGACATCTTTGCATGACATTTTCAGGGCATCTTTCTTTTACATCAAATGAGCATCTATTTACTCCTCAACTAGAATAAATAATCTACATAACAAACACTTGTAACCCAACCGAACCACTAACCGGGATGGTTACAGTTTTTGCAGCAATACCTGCTGACGCTGTAGCAACCTACTGCAACAACATTCTGAATATTTTATCCATAATAAGCATGAATAGAACCAATTTCTACAACCTAGCTCCAGACTTAATAAAACTAAAATAAAAATAAAAAAACTCAATTTATGATCGGGATAATAAAAATAAGATGAAATAAAATCCTAAAAACCTACTTAAAGTGAACCAAAAGTGGGTATGAATATAAACACATCAATAAGCGTAAAGGCAGAGTTCTAATCAGTATGTGCAATATACCGGTCTTTGCGAGGAAATCCCATTCTTTTTTCATAATTTTCTATCAGGTGAGTCCATAGCTTAAGATTTCAGCACTTTACTACAAACGTCCTTTCTTCAGCAATTCACGTCACAACCACTTTCTTGAACTATATTACGATATTTTTCTTTTTTAGAAAAATTGGTTGTCCTAAGTGATCAAAGAAACTTCGTTGATGAATCTAGTTCAGATGAAGAGGATATGGCTTATCTCTTTCTCAAGGCCAAAATCCAAGAAGTTGAAGAGCCATATGAGACCTCTTCAAAAGTCTGTTCCTGTTGACCAGATTATTCAACAATTTACTAAAACATAATCAAGAACAATAACAATGGAGAATTGAGAGTAAATTTGCCATCCTCATATTAGATTTGACTTTGTGCTCCATACATTCTCTTTGAACTCTCTCATTAACTTTCTCTCTCTATATTTCTACATTGTGTCTAGACTTCTATACAACGAATACAAGGAAAGCTATTTATACTAGTCAAACTAACTTAAAGTCAAACATTATGACTTCACAATACATTCAAATGTATAGGACTTTTCTGGTCCTAACAATATCCCTCTAATGTTTTGTGAAGGAATCATCATCATCAAACTTTAGCTCATCTCCCTCTTGATTGTTTTGAAAAACATTAGCGTTGCATCTTAAAAAACACTGCAAGCTCCCCCCTAAATAAAGCTCTTACTCTTCAAAGTTTCAACTGAATGATCGGATTCAATGTGCAATAGCCTCGACTGAGTACACTCAAAGAAGCTTTTAACTCTATAGAAATTCAACACATCCGATAATCTCATAAGAAAGATAATGTGTGAATTACGTGACAATCAACAATGCATCTTCAGTTTATAAAAAAGAATTTGTTTTTAAACTGCGAGTTGAATGAGTATTCAACTTAAGAATTTGTATTGATAAGCTTGAAGAAGGCCCCAACTCATAGCAAACACTACATTGCAAGGGTTAGAAAAACCAACAATTATATAGGTAAGCTCAGTATAATGTATCAATAACAACAGGTGATAAAAAAAATCCAAAAATCTAATATTCTCAAGTCAGATGGCTGATTAAAAGCATTCAAATTTACAACACACAATCAAATTTCCAAAACACTGATTATAATCACTCCAACGTCTGCTTGACCAGGACAGAAAAAGGATTGAAGAAACTCAATGGTCTAGCATATTGAAAAAATGCATAATAAAGATTGGAATCACTCAATGCTCTAAGTGATCATTTTAGAATACTGATTGCAGGCACTAAACGGTCTAGCCTCAAGTATAAAAACTTCAGAGTAATAATTGCAGATACTCAGACATCCAACCAATCAGACTGAAACCCAAATTGGAATATCCAATGTCTAGAAATCAGAGCTTTTGAACATTGAACAATTGTGTTAACTTTGACTTGCTTGATCATCAATGTGCGAAGATCTCCCTAGCCCCTACTGCGACTTAGCACGGAGGTCCCACTAGGATTTCATATGTACAAATTTGTATCTCCCTTGAACATGCAATAAAAACTAAGTGTGGAATGAGAATGCATTACGCGAGGCTATGCAAGGCTCGCACGATATAGAGAGAAGAACACAATATGCAAGGCTCAAATGGGTTCAGATGATAAGTATCCGAGGGTTTGGAAGGCTCGAACAAGCTTTGTGCGAGGCTAGGACCGACAGCTTTATGTGAAGCTCGGGTAGGCTCGCACACGCCTTAAGTGAAATTGATTGAAGTCACGCAAGGGTTGAACTTCTTTTCACACAAAATGTGTGAGGCTTATAAACATACCCTTCTACGAGTTATGAATATTTTTAGCTATTAAGCGTAAATATCAAATCTAACCCCAAAATTTGTCCAATTCTTCTGAAAATTAAAACGTAGGCTCGCAATACATAGTAGAACAACATTAGTTCTTGAACTATTGGCAAACAACTTCTGAATCAATCACGTTGATCCCAAAACAATGTTCAAGAACCGAAAACCCAAAACCTCTAAAATTTCATCCAAATCCGAGAAATTATTGAAACTGGAAATAGTAATTGATTCGAATTGATCAACAACTAACCATGAATCAATTTGGTAACAAAGAACATCAAGATAAGTTCCAATAAACCAAGATTTGATCGAATTCTTACTATATCTTCAAAACTTTCGCACGATGAACAAAATTGTTGAATCTTGATGATCGTATCGAAGGATTAATCAACAATTTTGCTCTCCTACCACTAGTGAATCCCAAGTTATTCAACAATTATAGTAAACATGATCAAGAACATTAAAAATGGAAAATTGAAAGCAAATTCGTCATGCTCATATTGAATTTATCGTTATGCACCAAACAAGATTTTTTCAATTCTCTCTCTAACTCCTTTCATTGTGTCTAGACATGTTTCAAAGCATGTTATAGATTTGATCAGATTCTTGGCTAAAGATATAAGTGAGATGATGCAAACCCCCAAGTCTGCTTCTGTAAAGGAAGGGTCCAAAGCTCAAAAAGAGAACTACAAACAGTGCTACACACGTTCATATCCTTTAGCGCCACACAGTACTCTTAGCTCATCAAGCTCATTTCCAAAGCTATCTTATGAAACTCCATCTATTACAGAAGATGTGATATTGTCTAGAGATTCTGTACCACCAATAGATATTCCAAAGATGCAAGCATCGGAGAGCACCGCAGCCTTTCCACTTGTTATTTTTCTATCTTTGTAGATCAAGTTTATGACTCGACTTGATCAATTAGTTGTTGTTGTGGATCAACTTTCCAATATGACCAAGTTTGAGAAAAGAAAGTTAAGGAACAATTGAAGGTTTTCATATAGGAAGTAGATCAATGTGTGTTAGAGATGATATTTTGTGTTGTTTTTATTTCCCCGATTTTTTTTATAGTTCAAAACTTGTAATCCGGCAAATTAGAAGCCGTGAGCCAAGTTTTGATGAAAAAAAATGTAAGATCCCAATTTAGACAACAAATGAAGTACTTTGTAGATAAAAGATAGAAATTAACAATAATAATCATCAAAATCATATCTCATATGCATGGATTGAATAACATGGAGGGAAAATTGTAGAGAATACCACACAAAACTTTTAATCGACTTTCATTAGACTCGCTTAGTCTGTGTGTATAGAAGTGTATTATCTCCAAAATCACTTATGAGAAATGAACCCATAGGCACATATATATAGGGTCCATTTACAAAACAATTAGCCTAAGCCCATAAACTACCCAAAAGCCCAAAAAACAATTCTTTACAAAACATTCATCAAATTATAGGCTAATTTTATCTAACAATCTTCCTCTCATTTTTCATAAAAAAAGGGAAAGTTGCATCAAAATGGAACTAACTTTGGGTGAATTCATATTTTAAGGAACGGACTTTAAAAACCTTCATTTTAGGGTCTGGAGCAAACTTTTCGTTTATTTAAGGGTCTGGTTTACCTGTTGAACAGGTAACCGGTCCTCTTTAAATGATGTGGCAAAAATGATTAAATTAAAAACTTACATAATATCCACCTCATTTATAAAGTAAAATCAACCCCTACCACCATTGTGAGTCGCCTTTCTCTTCCCCTTTTCATTTTTCTGGCAACAGAACAATCTCCTAATCTACTATTTTAAAACTTCCAAATTTTTTTATCAATTTCTTAAACTTAACAACAAATTTAACAACAAATTTAGGTTTCTTTATTCAAATATGTGTTTTTTAATGTTTTCATCCATGAAGATAAAAACCCACAAGAAAGTAGAAAGAACTCATCAAAGGTTCATCCATAAAGTTGAAAAAAACACAGTAGAAATCAAAGAAAATGGTGAAAAGAAGATCTTTTTATTGAGAAAAACCTTAGGGCCATGGAAATTTTGTTAGATTGAAAAAGAAAACACACAGGAGAAGAACAATAGTTGGATTTAGTTGCAGAGATGATGTATTAGGAGGATGAAGTTAGAGAGACAAAGTTGTGGAGTGGCAGGATTGTTGCAGACTTGGAGTTCCATGTTAAGGGAGGTGGGTATTCAAAGCAAAGGTGAAGATGAGGTGGGGGCGGCGCACACTATACTGGTTTAGGGTTTTAGATCTGTTATTTGTTTTATTTTCTAATTATACTTATTTAGTTTTTATTTACTTTTGTTATATTATAAATGTTTGTAAATTATTAGCTTTAGTTACTTGATAAATTTTTAAATATTAGATATTTTTAATTTTAAAACATGACATGGAATTATATAATATGACATGGTATATTAGTTGACATTTACCTAAGACACGTCATCATTAGTAGGTCATCAGGTAAACCAGACCCTTAAATAAACGAAAAGTTTGCTCTAGACCCTAAAATGGAGATTTTTAAAGTTCGTTCCCCAAAATAGGAATCAACCCAAAGTTGGTTCCATTTTGATGCGATTTTCCCTAAAAAAAGCATTGTCATATGAATTTGTTTTTGTGGTATCACACATATGAGGTTATTGCACTTCAAGGTGTCATTCATTCAAGAATTCAGGTACCAAAAGATTTAAAATGCTAATTCCCACAAAATAGTAACAAAGTATGTTGTAGATTTGATCAGATTTTTGGCTGAAGATATAAGTGAGATGACGCAAACCCCCAAGTCTGCTTCTGTAAAGGAAAGAGTCCAAAGCTCAAAAAGATTACTACAACGTTCACATCTTATTATGTCACACAGTACTGCTAGCTCATCAAGCTCATTTCCAAAGTTATTTTATGAAACTCCATCCGTTACAGAAGATGAGATATTGTCTAGAGATTCTGTACCAACCATTGACATTCCAAAGATACAAGCATCGGAGAGCATCGCAGTCTTTCCACTTGTTACTTTTCTATATTTGTAGATAAAGTTCATGACTCGACTTGATCAATTAGTTGTTGTTGTGGATCAACTTTCCAATATGACTAAGTTCGATAAAAGAGAGTTAAGGAACTATTAAAAGTTTTCATATAGAAAGTAGATCAATGTATGTTAGAGATGACCTTTGGTGTTTTTTTTTATTTCCTCGAATTATTTTAACAATTCAAAACTTGTAATTCGGCCAATTAGAAGCCGTGAACCAAGTTTTGATGAAAAAAAAATGTAAGATCCCAATTTAGACAACAAATGAAGTACTTTGTAGATAAAAGATATAAATTGACTACAATAATGATCAAAATCATATCTCATATGCGTGGTTTGAATAACATGGAGGGGAAATTGTAGAGAATATCACACAAAACATTTAATCGACTTTCATTAGACTTACTTAGTTTGTGTGTATAGAAGTGTATTCTTTCCAAAATCACTTATGAGAAATGAATCCATAGACAGCTATATATAAGGCCTATTTACAAAACAATTAGTTCAAGCCTATAAACTAACCAAAAGCCCAAAAAACAATTCTTCACAAAACATTCATCAAATTATAGGCTAATTTAATCTAACAATCTCCCTTAATGTTTCATAAAAATGCATTGTGATGTGATTTTTTTTCTTTTTTTGTGGTATTGCACGTATGAGGTCATGGCACTTCATGGTGTCCTTCATTCAATAATTCAGGCACCATATGTTTTAAAATGTCAATCTAACAGGAAATAAAAGAAGCAATAAAGCATGTTGTAGATTTGATCAGATTCTTGGCTAAAGATATAAGTGAGATGCCACAAACCCCCAAGTCTGCTTCTGTAAAGGAAAGAGTCCAAAGCTCAAAAAGAGTAATACAAATAGTGTTAGACACACGTTCACATCTTATAGCGTCACACAGTACTGCTAGCTCATCAAGCTCATTTTCAAATGTATCTTATAAAACTCCACCTGTTACAGAAGATGAGATGTTGTCAAAAGATTCTGTACCACCAATAGATATTCCAAAGATACAAGCATCGGAGAGCACCGCGACCTTTCCACTTTTATTTTTCTATCTTTGTAGATCAAGTATATGACTCGACTTGATCAATTAGTTGCTGCTGTGGATCAACTTTCCAATATGACCAACAATTCGAAAAAAGTAAGTTAATGAACAATTAAAGGTTTTCATATAGGAAGTAGATCAATATGTGTTAGAGATGACATTTGGTGTTGTTTTTATTTCCTAGAATTATTTTAACAATTCAAAACTTGTAATCCGGCCAATTAGAAGCCGTGAACCAAGTTTTGATGGAAAAAAATGTAAGATCCCAATTTAGACAACAAATAAATAACTTTGTAGATAAAAGATAGAAATTAACAATAATAATCATCAAAATCATATCTCATATGCATGGATTGAATAACATGGAGGGGAAATTTTAGAGAATACCACACAAAACTTTTAATCGACTTTCATTAGACTCGCTTAGTTTGTGTGTATAGAAGTGTATTATCTCCAAAATCACTTATGAGAAATGAACCCATAGGCACCTATATATAGGGCCCATTTACAAAACAATTCGCCATACCCATAAACTACCCAAAAGCCCAAAAAATAATTCTTCACAAAACATTCATCAAACTATAAGCTAATTTTATCTAACAATCTCCCTCTAATTTTTCATTAAAAAAAGCATCATCAAATGATTTTTTTTTGTGGTATTGCATATATGAGGTCATTGCACTTCACGTTGTCCTTCATTCAAGAATTCAAGTACCATATGATTTAAAATGTTAATTCCAACAAAAAAGAGTAACAAAGCATGTTGTAGATTTTATCAGATTTTTGGCTGAAGATACAAGTGAGATGACGCAAACCCCCAAATCTGCTTCTGCAAAGGAAAGAGTCCAAAGCTCAAAAGGAGTACTGCAAACAGTGCTAGACACACATTCACATCTTATTGCGTCACACAGTACTGCTAGCCCATCAAGTTCATTTCCAAAGTTATTTTATGAAACCCCATCTGTAACAGAAGATGAGATATTGTCTAGAGATTATGTACCAACCATTGACATTCAAAAGATACAAGCATCGAAGAGCACCACAGTCTTTCCACTTGTTACTTTTCTATATTTGTAGATCAAGTTCATGACTCGACTTGATCAATTAGTTGTTGTTGTGGATCAACATTCCAATATGACCACATGCAGGAGGTCTCGGGTTCTAGCCTCCCCGTGGAGGTTTTCCTTCTGGGCGTTAAAGGAGTGGGGTTTATCCCCTAAGGCGAAGGTTCGGATCCCGCATACTACCCAATTGGATGTCACTGTGGGTTCGTATCTCTAACTACTAACTTGTCGTTCAAAAAAAAAACTTTCCAATAAGACCAAGTTCGAGAAAAGAGAGTTAATGAACTATTAAAAGTTTTCATATAGGAAGTAGATCAATGTGTGTTTGAGATGACATTAGGTGTTTTTTTTTATTTCCTCGAATTATTTTAACAATTCAAAACTTGTAATCCGGCCAATTAGAAGCCGTGAACCAAGTTTTGATGAAAAAAACGTAAGATCCCAATTTAGACAACAAATGAAGAACTTTGTAGATAAAAGATATAATTTGACTACAATAATAATCAAAATCATATCTCATATGTGTGGTTTGAATAACATGTAAGGGAAGTTGTAGAGAATACCACACAAAACATTTAATCGACTTTCATTAGACTCGCTTAGTTTGTGTGTATAGAAGTGTATTATCTCCAAAATCACTTATGAGAAATGAACCCATAGGCACCTATATATAGGGCCCATTTACAAAACAATTCGCCATACCCATAAACTACCCAAAAGCCCAAAAAATAATTTTTCACAAAACATTCATCAAACTATAAGCTAATTTTATCTAACAATCTCCCTCTAATTTTTCATTAAAAAAAGCATCATCATATGATTTTTTTTTGTGGTATTGCATATATGAGGTCATTGCACTTCACGGTGTCCTTCATTCAAGAATTCAAGTACCATATGATTTAAAATGTTAATTCCAACAAAAAAGAGTAACAAAGCATGTTGTAGATTTTATCAGATTTTTAGCTGAAGATACAAGTGAGATGACGCAAACCTCCAAATCTGCTTCTGCAAAGGAAAGAGTCCAAAGCTCAAAAGGAGTACAATAATAAAAGATATAAATTGACTACAATAATAATCAAAATCATATCTCATATATGTGGTTTGAATAACATGTAAGGGAAGTTGTAGAGAATACCACACAAAACATTTAATCGACTTTCATTAGACTTACTTAGTCTGTGTGTATAAAAGTGTTTCTTTTCAAAATCACTTATGAGAAATGAATCCGTAGACAGCTATATCTAAGGCCTATTTACAAAACAATTAGTTCAAGCCTCTAAACTAACCAAAAGCCCAAAAAACAATTCTTCACAAAACATTCATCAAATTATAGGCTAATTTAATCTAACAATCTCCCTTAATGTTTCATAAAAAAGCATTGTGATGTGATTTTTTTTCTTTTTTTGTGGTATTGCACGTATGAGGTCATGGCACTTCATGCTGTCCTTCATTCAATCTAGCAGGAAATAAAAGAAGCAATAAAGCATGTTGTAGATTTGATCAGATTCTTGGCTAAAGATATAAGTGAGATGACGCAAACCCCCAAGTCTGCTTCTGTAAAGGATAGGGTCCAAAGCTCAAAAAGAGTACTACAAACAGAGCTAGACACACGTTCACATCTTATTGCGTCACACAGTAATGCTAGCTCATAAAGCTCATTTCCAAAGGTATCCTATGAAACTCCATCTATTATAGAAGATGAGATATTGTCTAGAGATTCTGTACCACCAATAGACATTCCGAAGATACAAGCATCGGAGAGCATCCCAGCCTTTCCACTTGTTATTTTTCTATCTTTGTAGATCAAGTTTATGACTCGACTTGATCAATTAGTTGATGTTGTGGATCAACTTTCCAATATGACCAACAATTCGAGAAAAGTAAGTTAATGAACAATTGAAGGTTTTCATATAGGAAGTAGATCATTGTGTGTTAGAGATGACATTTGGTGTTGTTTTTATTTCCTCCAATTATTTTAACAATTCAAAACTTGTAATCCAGCCAATTAGAAGCCATGAACCATGTTTTGACGGAAAAAAAATGTAAGATCCCAATTTAGATAACAAATAAAGAACTTTGTAGATAAAAGATAGAAATCAACAATAATAATCATCAAAATCATATCTCATATGCATGGATTGAATAACATGGAGGGGGAATTTTAGAGAATACCACACAAAACTTTTAATCGACGTTCATTAGACTCGCTTAGTTTGTGTGTATAGAAGTGTATTATCTCCAAAATCAGTTATGAGAAATTAACCCATAGGCACCTATATATAGGGCCCATTTATAAAACAATTAGCCATACCTATTGATAGTCCCATATTACAACAGATCTGATAGATTGCTCAATGAATCCTCATTTTATTAGAACTGTAGAAAGCTTATACAGAGAAACACACACTTACACCTTTAAACGACTCTCATGTGTGGTGTTCTACTAATGTTCAACTTCCTAACTGTCTAACAGACTCTCTATATATACTACAAAGGTAAAGCTACAGTTACATGTATTTAAATCACTGCCCAATAACATTAAGACACGTCATCAAAAACTCTATTCAGAAGTTCTTCAGAACTTCTGAATTGTCTTCAGAACCACTTCTGAATTTTTCAGAACTTCTTTAGAATTTGTCTTTCAGAACTTTTCAGTCTTCAGAAGTTATCTTCAGAACTTCAGAACTTTTATTCTGAACTTCAGAACTTCTATTCTGAACTTCAGAATATCTGAATAATGACTTTACAAAACATTCCAAACATAGGATCCAAATTCATAGGATTCTTTGGATCCTAACACCTATAAACTACCCAAAAGCCCAAAAAATAATTCTTTACAAAACATTCATCAAACTATAAGCTAATTTTATCTAACAATCTCCCTTTAATTTTTCATTAAAAAAAACATCGTCATATGATTTTTTTTTGTGGTATTGCACATATGAGGTCATTGCATTTCACGGTGTCCTTCACTCAAGAATTCAGGTACCATATGATTTAAAATGTTAATTCCAACAAAAAAGAGAAACAAAGCATGTTGTAGATTTTATCAGATTTTTAGCTGAAGATACAAGTGAGATGATGCAAACCCCCAAGTCTGCTTCTGCAAAGGAAAGAGTCCAAAGCTCAAAAAGAGTACTGTAAACAGTGCTAGACACACGTTCACATCTTATTGCGTCACACAGTAATGCTAGCTCATCAAGTTCATTTCCAAAATTATTTTATGAAACCCCATCTGTAACAGAAGATGAGATATTGTCTAGAGATTATGTACCAACCATTGACATTCCAAAGATACAAGTATCGGAGAGCACCACAGTCTTTCCACTTGTTACTTTTCTATATTTGTAGATCAAGTTCATGACTCGACTTGATCAATTAGTTGTTGTTGTGGATCAACATTCCAATATGATCACATGTAGGAGGTCTTGGGTTCTAGCCTCCTATAGGAGGTTTTCCTTCTGGGCGTTAAAGGAGGGGGGTTTATCCCCTAAGGCGAAGGTTCGGGTCCCGCATACTACCCAATTGGATGTCACTGTGGGTTCGAATCTCTAACTACTAACTTGTCGTTAAAAAAAAACTTTCCAATATGACCAAGTTCGAGAAAAGAGAGTTAATGAACCATTAAAAGTTTTCATATAGGAAGTAGATCAATGTGTGTTAGAGATGACATTTGGTGTTTTTTTTATTTCCTCGAATTATTTTAACAATTCAAAACTTGTAATCCGGCCAATTAGAAGCCGTGAACCAAGTTTTGATGAAAAAAATGTAAGATCCCAATTTAGACAACAAATGAAGAACTTTGTAGATAAAAGTTATGAATTGACTACAATAATGATCAAAATCATATCTCATATGTGTGGTTTGAATAACATGGAGGGGAAGTTGTAGAGAATACTACACAAAACATTTA
The DNA here is from genome assembly GCA_036898165.1 of Silybum marianum. Lineage (NCBI taxonomy): Eukaryota > Viridiplantae > Streptophyta > Magnoliopsida > Asterales > Asteraceae > Silybum > Silybum marianum. The sequence goes on from CM072535.1 coordinate 23,989,998, forward strand.
ATCGACTTTCATTAGACTCACTTAGTCTGTGTGTATAAAAGTGTTTCTTTCCAAAATCACTTATAAGAAATGAATCCATAGACAGCTATATATAAGGCCTATTTACAAAACAATTAGTTCAAGCCTATAAACTAACCAAAAGTCCAAAAAACAATTCTTCACAAAACATTCATCAAATTATAGGCTAATTTAATCTAATAATCTCCCTTAATGTTTCATAAAAAAACATTGTCATGTGATTTTTTTCTTTTTTTGTGGTATTGCACGTAGTAGGTCATGGCACTTCATGGTGTCCTTCATTCAATAATTCAGGCACCATATGTTTTAAAATGTCAATCTAACAGGAAATAAAAGAAGTAATAAAGCATGTTGTAGATTTGATCAGATTCTTGGCTAAAGATATAAGTGAGATGACGCAAACCCCCAAGTCTGCTTCTGTAAAGGATAGGGTCCAAATCTCAAAAAGAGTACTACAAACAGAGCTAGATACAAGTTCACATCTTATTGCGTCACACAGTAATGCTAGCTCATCAAGCTCATTTCCAAAGGTATCTTATGAAACTCCATCTGTTACAGAAGATGAGATACTGTCTAGAGATTCTGTACCAACAATAGATATTCCAAAGATACAAGCATCGTAGAGCATCTCAGCCTTTCCACTTGTTATTTTTCTATCTTTGTAGATCAAGTTTATGACTCGACTTGATCAATTAGTTGTTGTTGTGGATCAAGTTTCCAATATGACCAACAATTCGAGAAAAGTAAGTTAATGAACAATTGAAGGTTTTCATATAGGAAGTAGATCAATGTGTGTTAGCGATGACATTTGGCGTTGTTTTTATTTCCTCCAATTATTTTAACAACTCAAAACTTGTGATCTGGCCAATTAGAAGTCGTGAACCAAGTTTTGATGAAAAAAAATGTAAGATCCCAATTTAGACAACAAATAAAGAACTTTGTAGATAAAATATAGAAATCAACAATAATAATCATCAAAATCATATCTCATATGCATGGATTGAATAATATGGAAGGGAAATTTTAGAGAATACCACACAAAACTTTTAATCGACTTTCATTAGAATCGCTTAGTTTGTGTGTATAGAAGTGTATTATCTCCAAAATCACTTATGAGAAATGAACCCATAGGCACCTATATATAGGGCCCATTTACAAAAAATTAGTCATACCCGTAAACTATCCAAAAGCCTAAAAAATAATTCTTTACAAAACATTCATCAAACTATAAGTTAATTTTATCTAACAATCTCCCTCTAATTTTTCATTAAAAAAAAGTGTCATCATATGATTTTTTTTGTGGTATTGCACATATGAGTCATTGCACTTCACGATGTCCTTCATTCAAGAATTCAGGTACCATATGATTTAAAATGTTAATTCCAACAAAAAAGAGTAACATAGCATGTTGTAGATTTTATCAGATTTTTGGCTGAAGATAAAGTGAGATGACGCAAACCCCCAAGTCTGCTTCTGCAAAGGAAAGAGTCCAAAGCTCAAAAAGAGTACTGCAAACAGTGCTAGACACACGTTCACATCTTATTGCATCACACAATACTGCTAGCTCATCAAGTTCATTTCCAAAGTTATTTTATGAAACCCCATCTGTAACAGGAGATGAGATATTGTCTAGAGATTATGTACCAACCATTGACATTCCCAAGATACAAGCATCGGAGAGCACCACAGTCTTTCCACTTGTTACTTTTCTATATTTGTAGATCAAGTTCATGACTCGACTTGATCAATTAGTTGTTGTTGTGGATCAACATTCCAATATGACCACATGCAGGAGGTCTCGGATTTTAGCCTCCCCGTGGAGGTTTTCCTTCTGGGCATTAAAGGAGTGGGGTTTATCCCTAAGGCGAAGGTTCGGGTCCCGCATACTACCCAATTGGATGTCACTGTGGGTTCGAATCTCTAACTGCTAACTTGTCGTTCAAAAAAAAACATTCCAATATGACCAAGTTCGAGAAAAGAGATTTAATGAACTATTAAAAGTTTTCATATAGGAAGTAGATCAATGTATGTTAGAGACAAGGTTGTAAAACTCGCTAGGCGGTACCTAGGCGGCCGACCCCCTTGTAGCGAGTACTCGGCCTAGGCGGGAAGTACTCGGATTATATAAAATATAAAATTATATATATATATATATTATATATAGCATGTTCATAAATTATAAATAACCAAATATAAAAATAATTTATCATAGATAGTACCCAAAATATATGTTTTAAAACACCAACAATTGTTTGAAAATGCAAATACTTCAAATAAAAAGTTCATATTTAGATTGATTATTTGGTTTGAAAATGCAAATACTTCAAATCTTAGTTTTCAGTTTTCTTGGTTTCACGCTTCTATTTTGAGTTTTGAGGAGAGGAGACCTGATTATTTGGTTTTTAAAACAAGATATAAAAAATAACAGTTTTGGTCCTCTATTTGTTAAATTTAAGCTTTTTTAACCCTTTGACCGACTTTGACCGCCTTGGACCGCCTAGCCTGCCTAGCCCGCCTAATCGCCCGCCTAGCCCGAGTTGGCCGAGGACCGCCTAATAGGGCCGATTTGGAGGAACTCCCCTTGGTGAAGTGCCGAGGACCGAGTACTCCCCGAGTACTCGGCTGCCTAGGCCGACTTTTACAACACTGGTTAGAGATGACATTTGGTGTTTTTTTTTATTTCCTCAAATTATTTTAACAATTCAAACTTGTAATCCGGCCAATTAGAAGCCGTGAACCAAGTTTTGATGAAAAAAAATGTAAGATCCCAATTTAGACAACAAATGAATAACTTTGTAGATAAAAGTTATAAATTGACTACAATAATGATCAAAATCATATCTCATATTTGTGGTTTGAATAACATGGAGGGGAAGTTGTAGAGAATACCAGACAAAACATTTAATCGACTTTCATTAGACTCACTTAGTCTGTGTGTATAAAAGTATTTCTTTCCAAAATCACTTATGAGAAATGAATCCATAGACAGCTATATATAGGGCCCATTTACAGAGAAAGAGAAGAGCATTACGAAGAAGTCATATAGCATTACATCGTTGCAAACTGAGGCAATTAAGCTTGAGGTAACATGTTTAATTTGTGGATACCACTTTGACATTACTACAAAAGTAAATGAAATCTATTGTTATGTTAAGCCCCCATTGTTCTACCTAACAGGTTAAAGTGTCCTTACATGCTAATGAACAAGTCAAAAAAGCTCATGCACGTGCTCGTGAATTGAAGAAGCAGGTTTGCATAAGAAATCATTGCATCGAAACATGTCAATAGCACTGGTATTGTATAAACATTAAATTATTGCAGGTAGATAAACTCCAAATGGAGAAGGGGTTGAAAAACAGCTTAAGAGAGGCCTTGGAAACCCGCACAAAAGAATTGGAGAAGAATTTTTTCTGTTATAACAATCTAATATTTTTTGGTTCTAAAGATCTATTAACTTTGTTATAAATGATTAATGTTATTGGTATAAATTTTTTGTTATTTAGGTTTAGTATTTTCTTGTTAAAAACTATTAATGTTGTTGATATAAAATTTTGTCAAAGATATTATTATAAATGATAAAAAAATAAACGGTTATATGTTGAGAAAACAAATAAGTCAATAATATGGAAGAATGTCCTTTTTGGTCATTTTACATGCATTAAAATTTGCCAAACACTAAAAAACAATTTATCAGCTTATTACGTTTTGGTACCGATATAAGCTAATCCAACACTTTTTTTATTTATAAAAACTCTGATTTGACACCACATAAGTTGATAAGCACTTAAAAAAAGCATAAGTTGTTTTAAATATGCAATCCCGAACATCCCTTAAACTTGAGGTGCTACCTTGGAGGTAGGCATTAAGTGGATGTGAGCCTTGAGGTGTTATTCATGGGAATAGACGCTAAGGTCAACCTACTCTTGAGGTGAAACTTGTTAAGGGTCATTGGACATTTGGGCTCTAAACTTAGATATGGTCACCTAAGACCATTAGATGAGAGACATACTTTTGTGTTCCCGCTACTCTTAATGGATACATGTCTCCCTCGTTGTTTCAAAGGATGGTATGTGGGAAATGAAGATTAGACTTATATAAATTCTCTTGATTATTAATTTGAATTATTTCCACTATATTATGATTATTTATTTTCACGTTCATGCTCACCAGAATGTTTGGCCTAACACTTGTTTGGTGTCGACATGTATCTCAAGTCCTAAAAGTGGTGTTGCTTAGGTAGTCTTTTAGCAGCCTTAGAGAGCTCTGGGAAGCATTTTGAGACGCTATCTATTGGAATCCTTTTTGGTGGTTTAGGAGGTGACACCCAATTGTAACCTTGTTCTCTTAAGGATTTAGATTAGGGGGTTGTTATCCTCAAGCTCATTTGTTACAAATTATAATTAACCAACGCATTTAAGTTTCCCTTTTTGGAAAAGCTCGTACATTGATACTTATATACCATATTTTCAGTTTTCGTTGGAAATTTTGTTGTCCCATTTTTGGGGTGTTACAAGTCAGTGGTCAAGCTAAATGTTTGTCTTAACTGAATGCAACTTGTCACTTAGGTATGCTTACTATAGTAAATAAATTAAAGCTCAAGACTCAAAACAAAAGCTAACTGACACAAATGACACTACTTTGAAAAATTATGGATTGAGAGTAGTTTAAATCGACTGAACAGATAAAAATTGAAACTTTGTAACTATATTAACTAACAAAAAACAATAAAACTTCCGGAAACTTTATCCAATAATAATAACATCATGATCATCAACATGTCCTACTAACCATCAAGTAAAGACATTAACTTAATACAAGACTTTCATCGAGCACTTGGTATGTAAAACAAAAACCATAGACTCACCTCAATCCTCAAAGAATATAGAATCATTCATATTAAAATTCAGCAACAAAGATGGCCAAGAAAAATTTAACAAACATTAAATATTGGGTATTGTAAAATTAATGATAATGAAAAAACGTTTGCATTCATATAACAATCAAGTAAGTCTCACTCAAAATCTCATATGAAATTATCAACATTGATCAATCTAAGAATGTGTGTAAAAAAATCACAAAAATGGGTATAATTATCGCGAGGTTGTCCAATAAAACCAATCCCTAAACCACAACAATCAAAACTAAGACTAAAAGAGTATTTGAAATCGACAATGTAATACGATGTAAAAAGATGGAATAAACCTCCTAATGATTGCTTGTGATGTCTTCTCTCAATGTGGTTGCTTGAATGCTCTCGATTTGTTGAGGGATGCTTTTGGTGTTGTCCAAAATTGTCCTAAATATCCCTCTCACGGTTGTTGGTTCCCCTCCTATCAAGCCCCCAAAATTGGGCGTGAAATCCTTCGTCAATAGAACCCCAAATTTGACCTTTTTGCTATTGTTTTCGTCACCCTTTTTCCAGCCGTCCCCTTTTTTATAACTCAAGAACCCGCAAAAAAAACCCTCCACTTCTTTCTTTTTTTAAACCCCACTCCCTGTTCCATCCTAAAAAAAATAGGAAAATCCTATTTTTTTTTAATTAATAGCCCAAACACATAAAGTCCACTTATTACTTTAATATCTTATGCTTTCAAACCCAAAAAGAAGTAGAGTTATTGTGTTGACTTGTACCACTTGTACCTTCAACTTTTCTTTTTGCTCAGCACCATTCTTTCAACTTCGACGTCAATTTCAGCTCAAATTCAGCCCGAATTTGCAGAAACCTAAACATTCAAAGTTCTAGGTCTGTCTATTGATTTCCATAAAAATTTTAATACCTCAAATCGGGGATTCAATGAATGAGATATGATTAAAACGCCACAACCCTGCAAATCTGTCAGTATCCTTCGTTTGTTTCTTATTCTCGTTCCGTTCTTTGATCATCGATGCTTTGAAACTAAGACTGCTTCCCCAATGATAATGTCCCCCTAAAATCCATCCAACCATGGCTCCCCATAAATAGGTATTGGTGCAACCAAATCCCTCTACAAGGAAAGTCGATCATTCTTTTTTTCTTTTGATTTTGTTTCCTTCTTATCACTCACATATACAATGGATCACTTTTGATTTGAATTCACAATTTTGTCCTTCTATTTTAAAACAATGTTGATGTTGTTGTGACTTGTACCATGGACATATCTACTGTTTTTGCTTGTACCCTAAGCTTTTTATACTGTCATCACACCTCTTCTGACTTCAACATTAATTTTGACTCACATGAAGCAGGAATTTTCGAAAACTCTAAACATGAAACTTGTAGGAACGTCTGTTGGATTTTCACATAATTTTGAATCCGCTTAAATCGGATCTTGAATGAGTGATATTTGATTAAAACATCGCATCCTCGCAAATCTCTCAGCATCCTTCTTATGTTTATCTTTTTTCGTTCTGTCCTTTGATCATCGATGCTCACCTAAACACTTTACATTCGCCTTTGTTACACCATTTTCATGTTCAAGACTTCGATGCTACATGTATTCAAAAATGCAAGATCGATGCATCAAAGTCCTATTAATATCGTATAAAATGCATGATTTGTGTACATAAAGCATAATGTTTTATATGGGATACATAAATATATGTCTTGGTTTTCATGCTTTGATGAGTTTTCGAGGTCCTTTCGATGACCTGTGTTTTGTTGAAGGGATATAAAAATTGTGTAAAACCCTCAATTTTCTCCCTGAAGGAATTACCTCTTCCCCAATATATCAATCTTCAGTAAAGATATTTACAACTTAAAACAAATGTCTATCGCATGTAGTTCGTCTCACGCCACACTAAGACGTTACGTAAACATAAATAAACATTCAATATAAAAGTAATTCGAGTCACTATAAGAAAAATGACTTTCACCCAAAAAATCACCCAAGAAAATTTTGTTGGGTGATTACCACAGATCACCCTAGAAATACTAATGGTTCCAGTAAAATTCGATGTTTTCAAGAAAATACCAATGGATTACCCAGAAATTTCCTAGGTAATCTGTCACTGATTTTATTTACCCACCAAAATTAACCACCAACTTTTGTGACGGTTTTATGGTAAATCACCTTTTAACAATGGATTTTCCAGAGAAATGTTCGTAGGTGAAAGTCTTTCCATTCGTGTTTACTCCAGACCCTTATGATCTAGCATGTATGCGATAAGTCAAATGATAAGCTGGGTTTATAGTTTTATGTAACATCCATGTACATATTGATCAAAACATCTCTCCTTAAACAATTATTTTAAATATATTTAAAATATAAGTTGAAACACTTTTCAGAGTAATGAAAAGTAGCATTTGGCTTTTGATAAAATCACGGCTTTCATTTTTTTTTCTCTCTTACATATACTTCACAAAAAGATATTTTGGTTCATTTACAAAAGACTCGTTAATAGCGTGTAGCTCAGTTGGTTAAGGTCTTAAGGGGTGAGGAGATGTTTGCTCCAATAGGCCGTTGGTCATGGGTTCGATCACAGGCCACCTCGCAATCTTTTGCCGCTGAATGAGTCAAGTATTCCCCTCACATTGGAAATTGGCAGTCTGTGTGGGCCGGTTTGCGTGTCCAAAAAATACACGTTTTGCTCCAATATTGAAAAATCCATTTTATAAAACTCATCCAATTTTGAAGTTTCCAACGCAAACTTTTACCTTTAATAATTTTACAATACTTAGATTTGAATTTTGTGACAAACTTTTCAAAAAATAAAATATTCGAGTTCTAAAATTGTAAATATCTCAAGATAGCCTTTTGTTTTCGCTACATGCTTTCAAATGCATTCTTTATGAAGGATTTTAATGGCACAAATTCCAAATTACGATCGTGGTTTTATACTTGATATATGAATGAAATTATAACCATTTTTTCTTGCACAAGTTAGTTCATAAAAGTATGATAGTTATCGTTAAAATCAACAAAAAGATAAAGCGTATATTTTATTGAAAAAAGTATTTTTAACACTTAAACCATCAATGATAAAGAGGGGGTGTATTTAAAATTACCCTATTATATTATCTTCTTACCAATTTTAATTTTCAAAAGAATTTCTAAAAAACCCTCGATAAAAGTCTAAAATCTTAAACACCATATTATTTATATACATAAAAATCAAAACACCACATAATTGTCGTTGTTTGTATCATATACTCATCTACGCGTACAAGCATTTCTTACATTTTTAATTTTTATTTTGCAACATTCATTTGGATAGCAAACAATATAATAACAAAATTGATTTATTAAAAACATCTTAACTAGATAATTTATAGAAATTATATGAAAAAACTATTAAGCTCGTTTAAAAGTGTTACAACAGGTTTATATGACTTTTTTGGGGATTTTAACAAAAAAAATTAGGGGACATTTAAAATAAAGTGTTTTATTAGCTATTTTATAAGACTTTTTAAGAAGCGTCATATAAACCCGTTTTTTAGTGGATAATTTTCAAATATTGTTGTCTAAAATAGTTAATACGATACTTTATTTTAAATATGACGCCTTCTCGATTGCTCATATAAATTTTGAATTTATCGTCCTTGTTTGTATCCTATAAGTTTTCTAAACATATATTGTAACACTTAGAATATGACACCTTTTCGGTTGCTCCTATAAATTTAAGTTTTATAAAATATTTTACTATGATGCTTAGACATTTTAAGCAAACTATAAAGCCAATTTTATTGTAGTTATCCTTGATTTTAGTAAATATTTACACACAGGTGGTCATTTTATTAATATTTCTAACTAGAGAAAGATTCAAACAAGAATGTTAACTTTTTTCGAGAATACGATAAACTTTTTTCATGTACAAAATCACAGGGGTGTTTGCGGTCCTGTTTGGACGGTTTAACCTCTCAAACCACAAACCAAACTACTATGGCGATTTAGAAAATTTTCAAACCGAGAGGATTGGAAGCAAGTGACGAAACACAAATGAGCGGTCTAGTCTGACCGGTTTAGGCGGTTTGAGCCTCCTATGGGCTTTAAGCTAAAAATATGACACATATCTAAAATGAAACTTCTATCAATTCCGCATTATTAGAAAATCATATATGAAATTATGTAAAAAAACATCTATTTCTAAAATTACAAAACGACATTGAACAAATGATAAAAACTTAAACAAATCCACCAACAACTGTTGGAATTTTGGACAGACATTGAGCAATGCAAACTACGGTGTGATTTTATTTTTCAAAGATTTCAAAATTTTGTTACTTTAGAAATGAAAACTAAAAAAATATAACGTCTTTGACGAATTCTTTATAATTGGACCATAAAAGTAAAATCTACAACATTAAAAATAAATACAACTAATACATTTTTTTGCTGGTCGGTTATGTCCAGACCGCTAAAAAAATGTTCAAACCACAGACCAAACCGGAACGAGCGGTTTGGCTATTTTTCATACCAGACCGGACCACCAGACCGCTCAAACCGTCAAAAACGGTCCGGTTTGACTTGGTTCAACCGGTTTAAACGGTCAACCGGTTTTTATGAACACCCCTGATTTTGTACTAACATCGAAATCATATATGAGTTTATCCATGAATCAAAATCACATATGATTTTGTACATGAATCATATATGATTTTATACATAAAAAGATTTCTTGTATTTTCATAAAAAATTAGCGTTCTCGTATAATCTGCCTCTTTTCTAACTATATGGATAAATGGCGATTCACAATTTTTATCAAGATGATGTTAAATAATAAAAAATTGTTGATTTGATAAAGATTATGTTTATCGTTTTCTTGTTATATAGAAACCATTCGACAACAACCATCTTTAACCTATTGTTGTTTACCCTCAACAATGTCTCGTCGTCCTACAAATTTCTAAATTGCTACATGTATAGTAATACTTCTTTCGTCCTAAATTAAGTGTCTACATTATTATTTTTGTTTATCCCAAATTAAGTGTCTACTTTCAAAAGTAAGTTTTTAATTTCTCATTTTGCCCTTAAATATGAGATGGAGAAAGTTTTTTTCTCTACTATTAAAGGTATAAGTGTTATTTAGTTATTTAAAAAGTGTAATAATTGCACATTCCTACAACTGTGTGTCATTTTCATTGTGGCCGGACACTTATTTTGGGTCGGAGGGAGTAATAAGTTTCTAAATTACAAAAAAATAAAATTAAGTTAAGCATAAAACCAATGTTTTAAAAACCCGGCAGGACGAACCGGTTGGACCGGGACCCGGGGTAGTGACCGGGTTAACTAACGTCGGGTTAACTCATATGACCGGCCCGTTTCAACCCGGTTGGATTTCTCAAAAACCCGGTTAAACTGATGGTAAACCTGTTTCTCAAATCTGGTTAACCTGTTTTTATATTAAAATTAAAAAAAAATGTGTGTTATATTGTTATGTGTATTTTTAATGTATTTGGATTGCTGTAAAACTTCTTGTTTGTGTACTTTTAATGTTAGAATTTGTGGACATCAAATTACTACTTTATATATATGTATGTACGCAGAAATATGACAAAAATACAAGGGATTAAGGGAATTATTGAAACCGGTTAACCCGGTGATTGAACCGGTTGAACCAGTTAACCCGAGATCCAGTCATCACACTGGATCAACTAAAAACCCGGGTTTTAAAACATTGCATAAAACAATTTTCTGACTCTACGAGTTGTCAATAAATCAAACTTCGATGTAAAATCAAAATTTCTCACTAGATAAATAAACATTCATATTCAATACCACTTCAAATATTAAACTTCATTAAAATATCGTATCATGTTTAAAACGATATAAAAAAATACATCAAATATAATTTTCAATTCCATGGTTTTTTTAACGACCAGTCACCACTATCAAATGAGCTATTATATTTAGAAACATAAAATCCAGTAGGCCATACCGACCAATAGCAGGGTTCAGCCCACAATACTATGTCAAAGCAATAGTCTCTAATTTCTTGATCAAATAAATTCAAGCTCTGAAATTTCGAACCCCACCAAAAATCGCCAGAGAAAACAGTACGACCGTCCACCCTTTCACAAAATGACCAATTACGATTTTCTTTGAACGGAATGGTATGATTTCCGAGATCATCATCTCCTGATCTGATATGAACAACTATATCTTCATTTAAGATATTATTTGTAACGAAAATATTCCACTGATCAGTTAATATGCAAGTAGAAGTTACCGAAACAACCAAAGAAGATAAAATAACAATTGTGAAAAAGCTAGACATTGCACGAATTTGTTTTTGCACAAAACTTTCATTTCTTTCAATCATATATATAACGTTTTGTTTCAAGAAGTGTTAGAAAATAATATTTAATGCATTATATATGGTTTAAAGGCAGACATTTAATACGTTACATATGATTTGAAACTGGTCATTTAATGCAATAGATATGATTTGATAGTGTCCAAATAATGCATTAATTAATATTTTCATCTTTATTAACTCTCACAAACAATTCTTTTATAATTCTTTGAAAAGCTAAAGCCAAAAATATATTTACAGTTAGACTTTAACTAATTGTTTGATACTTGTTAGTTGATAGTTGAAAAAGCAGGTGTTTAATTAATTATTTTTAGGAAAAACTAGTTGATTAATTAATTATTTTTAAGAAAAACTAGTTTAAAATATAAAATGAGCAAATGACATATTAAAAAATTTAAACAATTTTAACCTTATATAATACAATTAAAACAAACTGCTACAAATATAAAATATGATACAAACTAGATGGTAAAAAAAATTAAACAAATATAATAATGTTAATTAATAAAACTTCAAATTGACTATTATAGGACATCTTACTCAAACGAGAATAATTTGTACAATTTTTGAGATTCAATATGAATCGCTTATTTAGAATAATTATGTCATTTAATAAATATAAAAGGTAATTAATCAACTCATAAATGCATTTAATTATTTATTCTTCCCATAATTGTGAAATTTATAATTTCCATAAATAGAAAATTCATAACTCTTCAAATAAAACATCAATTAGTAATTGTTTAAAATGTGTGTGCAAGTCCTTACATAATACTTTTAGGGACTTTTAGCTTTTTTTTTCTAGTGTCGTTGTCACATTGTATTTACAATGCAAAAAAATAGGTAATCCCAACGTGTAAAAAAATAGGTGTTCGTAATGTGTATCAAAGTTCTTATACAGTATTTTTACGAATCTTCAGTTTTCTTTTTTGTTCTTAGTGTCATTGTGTTCAGAAGGTGATCACAACGTGTAAAAAATAGGTGACCACAATGTGTAAAAGAATAGGTGGTTAATGTTTATTCAAAACAATATATTTAATAGTGGTCCATATCATGATACATAGATTTTTGGTTGTGGGTTCATGGGAAATAATTGATGAATGTTTAAACTTGATTATTGATTTTGTTGATTATTGATTTTGTTCATAATGTGTATTAAGGTTTTTGATTTTTGATATTTTTTTATTTATATTGTGTTCACAAATAGGTTACTTGGTAATATTTGCTAGGTTATATGGTGTTCACAAATGTATTAAGTTATTTGTTAGGTTTAATTTTATTTTTAAAATTATTTTGTTAATGAGAGGATGAGAGAAAGAGGAGATTACTTTTTTTTTTTTTGGGAAGTTAATTATTTTGACCAAATTCAAAATCTCATTTATCAAATTGACTAAAATCTTTCTGAGTTAACTAAAATGACCAAAAATCCTTCGAAATACATACCGATGATCGAGTACGTATACACTGAATTCACTCCCTCTGTCAAATACTGCAATCCCTCCGCCAAATACACCAAATTTGGCGGAGGCACCAAAACGGCGTCGTTTTTATGTGTTTTGCTGTATGGATTGACCGCATACAAATACCTCCGCCACACCGTAGGAATACCTCCGCCACATGGCGGAGGGGCCCCAAAACGACGTCGTTTTGGGCCTTTTTTTGCCTGGATTTATTTTTGAATACCGTATTTATTGTTGAACACCTCGGCCAAATTTGGTGAATACCTCGGCCAAATTTATTCCTCACTCTTTAGTACCTAGTTTGACTCCTTTTATGGTGAATACCTCGGCTTTATGGTCCGTGAAGCACCACTGTTTCCTTTATAACAACAAACTCTATTTTACATATTGAGCATAATTCCTCATCTATTTTCTTTTAGAGCAATTTTTAATCCCCCACACCTTTGCTATAACTTACGTTCCAAAAAATACGTTTCAAGACATTGAATCTGACATTCCAAATTGTAATTTATTTGACACATTGTTATACATTACGTTCGAAAAAATACGCTTCAAGACATTGAATTTGGCAACTTTCAGAAATGATCAACGCTCGTCAAGTAAGTTTTTATGTTGTACGATTTATTGCTTAAAACTACTAATATATATTGTTACGTGTTTGTTGTTATATGTATACATTTGTAGCAATGTATTTAAAGTTCATAATATTTTCGTTACACCCCCGTAAAATTTAAGTTAGTTTTGCTTAGTATTATGTTTGTCTCATTCGTGTGTTTTCATGTAAATATAAAATATTTATAACACGTGTATTTTAAAACAAAGAAAAATATTTGTCCTCATTTGTATAACAGTCATAATATATTAACTTTTAAGCTTCTTCTTGTTACTAACTGTTGTATGTTATACGTGGTTGTAGTATGTTGTTTGTTTGTAATATGTTTCAAGGTTGTTGTAATTTTCTAAGCTTCTGGTAGTAATATTAAGATAGTTTAAAAAAAACCAAATAACAATTAGTAGGGTGCAAGTTTTTTTACCGTTTATTTAAAAGCTTCTGGCTAATAGCTATCGATTTGTTTTTAAAATGTTTGTTTAAAAAGTTCTATAGAAATAACTCCAACTTTTACCGTATTTTTAAAAGTTATAAAAATTAAAAATTATATAAACATTTATGTTTTAATTTAAAATTGGGAAAAAATTTATAAAAAGATTAAGATTATTACGTTTAAAATTATATAACGAGACTTTGTAAACAAAAGTTAACAATAACGTTAACCCTAACGGAGTTAACAGAATTAACCTTAACGAAATTAACCTTATCTGTCAATATCTAATACTTCAAAGTCCAGGTAGTAAAGCTGTCAAAACAAAAAGTTATAAAACTAACTGGTCTGACCAAAAAGGACTAACCTTGTAAAGAAACTTAACCAAAACGTTAACTAACGAAGTTAACAGAACTAACGGAAAAAATGACTAAAATTGTAATAAACCTTAACGGAAGTAACCGTAACTGTCTATATGTGTTACAATGTAGGAGGATTTTACGTACTCCTCGTTGGCGTTCAAAAGTCGTCTTACCATGATAAAAGATATTAGGACGGTTTTGAGCTTCGATGATGGCAAACAATTGGCGTTCAGACGTACACCTTTCAGTCCATGGTTGGACCTTGCCATGACTGCCCACGATCCGTTGTTAGTCAACATGTTTCTGCAGATGGAGGTTTCTGCTACAAACGCAGAACCCGACGAGCTATATTTTGACGTGTTTGGACACTCATTATGTTTCAGGCGACGGGAGTTCTGCCTTATTACAGGACTCCGTTTCGGACCCACATCCTCCCTTCCTTCCATACCAACAGAAAGTTTCGTTAGTAGGGTATTTACCGATGAGGACCCAAAAACCTTAAAGACTTCAACTGTTTATGATCGGATGATGCTGAATTACATGAGTGACCTACCACAAGACGATGTTATTCGTGTGTGCTTAGTGGTGATGGTAGAACTTGTATTCATGGCGCGTGAGCTAAGACAGTTTGTTAGCCATACAGTTCTTAGGGCCGTCTAGGACTTACAAGTATTTTGCAATTATCTGTGGGGTGAACATATCTGGGGCCATACATTCAAACAAATGCATAAGGCTTATAGTAGACGAGTGAAAAAAAAAATGATCCGTCAGCATGGACGATGTCTGGGTTTACATATTAAATGATTTTTTAATAACAATTGCTTTCCTAATTTTAACTGTACGTACATGTTTATGGTGTGTAACTTTAGATTTGGATCTTGGAGATGTTTTCTGTCGCCCTCCACCATTTCCATAAACAAAATGACAGGTATCCTAGAGGACTTTCCTGGAGTCGGACTACTACTACTAAGACGTTGGGTAGGTCGATTTTTCTTCAGTTCTTCAAGTCAGTTTGGGGGGGGGGGTAAGTTATTTGACTATCTTTCGAATTTGACAGGAAAACAAGAATCACTCAATGTAATGTGTTTGTTAACATATTTAGCAGATGTCGGGCCCATCCTCGCTACTTACGAGTACGTCTGCCGAGGAGCAGATGGAGTGGTATATAGAAAGTTGTCCCCATTTCCGGCCTAAGTCTCACGACCAATATCAAGACAAGTGGGACGAGCTGGCGGAACTCCGGACCAAGACCGATTCAAACACCCGACGCCTTAATGAGCTTGTGCTGTCTTTCGGCGCACATCAGGTCAGTGTTGAACTTAATTTTCCGTCCTCTATATTTACACCATGTATTGATACTACTGTACATGGTTTTGTTAGATGTCTGACGTCCCTGCACCGACGACTTACTTTAATCAGTTTGAGGTAGAAAATAGTTACTTCGATCAGTTTGAGATAGCGAGGCGGTCGTACGAGATGCCGACCTCGGCGTACGAGATGTCGACCTCGTCGTACAAGATGGCTAGGTCGTCTTACGTCATACGGCCTACATACATGCAAGATGTAAGTTCCTTTTTGTTGTTGTTTAAATGCGAGCGTGGAGAAAAGCAACTAAAATTTTACCTTTCGCGGTCTAACAGTTTGGGACGTCGGGATACGTACCACATATGACGTCTTGTTCCGCGTTCGACACCGCCGAACAGTCTGTAAGTTGTCTTTGTGTTATAATAATGCTATTTAGAAAATATGTTACTTATTTTGTTCCAATGATAATATCCAGGGCAGCATGGCTTATACTGATTACGACAGTTTAGAACAGGTCATCCACCAGGAGTTCGGTACCCGAGCTTGGGCGTTCAACGACGTACTGGGCACTACGATTACCCCTCAGTCCCATTATAGTTCCCCGGTTTCGAGTCCATGCGGTGTTATAATTACTGAAGAACATTTTCGTACACCGGAAAGTGAGTCGGAGGCACCAATGGATGAATCGGAAGACCATCAACCGGAGGTCCCTGCGCCGCGTCCAGGATTCCGGGAGCGGTGGGCTTCAAAAGTAACAATGAATCCCTGGAGTAAGCAGCGGCTAACCACACCGGTCGCTGAAAAAAAAAGGCACAAACAAAGCGAAACAGTAAGACCTTGGCTTCTTCAACCAATAGAGAAGTCGTCACCGTCCTAATGGTATTTGCTAAAGTTCAAAATGATGACATCCCTGAACTTTGTCTGCCATTCTTCCCTCATATTCCTGTTCAGAAGGATTTTTGGAGAGTACTATTGGGTCTGAACGGAACGGGCAATCTACAGGAACAAGTTAGGATTTATTTATTTGTGTCCCTAAAGTGCCTTGTCTAGTTAGATAGAGTAAAAGTAGTAACTAACAATGTTCGTGTTGTTTATAGCACATTGACAACTGGGCGAAGAAGGTTGTCGCCACCCGGAGTAATACAGCGAGGTGGACGGTCATGATTACTCAATTCTCCGGTTTTATGCTCTGGAATAAGGGAGGGGAAGATTCAGTAGTTGGAATGTGCGATGGAACAGAGTTAGACGAACGTCCATGGCATTTAACGGACATGATACGGTAATCGTTTTTTCTGATTTTATTTAACCTGTTTCTTACTAACAATATGTGGGTGACTATTATATTCCAGGTATACATTCCTATTTGCGTAGGAGAGAACCATCATTGGGTGCTCGGGGTGTTGGATCTTCCTACCATGGAGATGGTTGTATACGTCAGCCTCCGCAGCTCCTCTTTGCTAGAACGAACTCTGGTGGAACTTATGAAGATATTTGTTGAGCGGCTAAAAAAGTTATTGAAAAAGATTGAATATCAGGGTAGCAAATCCTTCAGTTGGAAACACGATGATCGCGCATCACAACAGTCTAGACGTTATGGAGAATGCGTTGTATGGGTTTGTAAAAACATGGAGTCATTGGTGGCCAGGGAAATCATTCCAACCTATGCTCCAAATAAGGCAGCGGAAGCGGCAATGTTGTTTCGCTTAAAGATGGCGGAGGTATTTTATGCGCATGCACAAATCTCACCTTAGATTCGTTTTCAAATTGTATTGATAAAGTAACATATTATAAATTTACCCATAGTATTAACTTTTCGCTTTTTGACTTATCACATCACTGTAGTAATTTTTTTAATGCAATATAAAAAATTGTAACGCAATATCCAGGAAGCTTTAACCATCCGGCCGGGAATGCCTCATCCGTTAGTCTACCGTCACTCATTTCATTTATCAAATACAAGGACCAAATGTGTAAGATTTGTAAAATAGCCTTGGAATAAAATGTCATTTATAAAACTATATTAAAACGTGTTTTAAGGTGTATTTGAGTGAACCATTTATATATATGTAATGATTTATATATAATACGTTAAATTAGTAAATAAAATGAATGTTTATATAATTAAATATGTTTGGCCATCGTTAGGACCGGAACCGATACCGTAATGGGTTACAAAAAGCCCGGTCCTAAAATTATTGTTGAGACCCGGGACCGATTATTATTATTATTATTATTATTATTATTATTATTATTATTATTATTATTATTATTATTATTATTACTACTACTTTACTTTCGTGACATACTGTAAGAGCCTAACATATTCGATTCACGAAAATCAGAAATATGCAATATTGGTCTCATTTCGAAGTGATTTTCGAGACTATTTTAATGGTGTAATTTGTTAAAAAATAAACATATTTTGTAGACGTATTTTAATTGATATACGATTATGTATGTTAATGTGATAAGGGTGTGAAACGGAAAATTAAAAAGCAAAGTACCTAAAGTAATTTATTAACTAACTGTAGGGGTAAAAAACGTAAAATCGAATTTTAAACATTTTTCTCGTATGATTCATGAAAAAACAAGTTACCGGAAATTTTATTCACCTAATCATTTCAATATCTATATATAGAGATGTATTGACACATTAATATGCATAAACGTTTCTCTCTCTGTCTCTCAATTATAAACAGATTTAATTGTTAGATTAATCTGAAAAAATGAGTTCCGGTGACGCTAAAGTTAAGTTTTATTTTTGTTTTGCTGGTGAATGGGTGCAAGTTAATAACGGGTGGGATTATGTTAATTCTTCCAAGCATGGTGTAAAGTTGCCAGCAAACGTAACACATCGCAAGTTCCTAGCGTACGAAAAAAAACGTTGGAATCGACAGTTCCATTGTTGGTGACACCAAGTTAGTATTCCTGAACGATGGTACAATGACTCCAATATGCGACGATGAAGATGTTTATGCTTTCTTGGAGCTTGCCGGGCGGTCATATAGATCGCCGTCTGTTGTACCGTATGTCGATTCATCGATGTATGACGAAGGTCCTGATGAAGGAGATGACGCGGATGATCAACCCCTCCCTGAAACTCAACTTCAGCCAACGTCCAAAAATATGCCGGAGACGCAAGAAGTTCAAGAAGAAGAAGTCGATAACATTGATGAACCACAGATTGTTGGGTTTGCTGATGAAGAAGCATATGTTTTTGATTCAGTGGGTCTATCTACTGACGATGATGTACCAGAGACGGGTGAAGATACGTACGACTAAGAAGCAGGCACTAGTTACCCTAATAATACATCGTATGGTGGCATAAATGATTATTATGATATGCATCCACCGATTCCAACAACAGAGACCTATATAGAAACTGTCCAACCGGTTCCTTGCAATCGTAGTCGACGAATATCTGAAGGTCAGATATTCGATACAAAGAACCAAATGATTGAGGAGTTGGGGATAAAATTCATGGAAGAGCACTTCCAGTTTAAAACGAAGAAATCATCCAAAACCCGATACGAAGTTGTATGCAAAATAGAGCGTTGCACATGGCGTATGACTGCAAGTAGTGTTGGTGAACTGGGAGGTATGTTTTTTTGTTAAAAAGTTGGTAGACCAACATGCTTGTTCTAGTATCCAACTGAATACTACCCACCGACAAGCAAACAAGAATATTTTGGGCAACATGCTAAAAGAAAAATATGGTGATGCTAGCCGTTAACTTCGGACAAAGGACATCGTGGCCGATATGTACCTACAATACGACATTACTTTTACTTACCACCAAGCTTGGCGTGCCAGGTGCAAGGCACTACTGCTGGTGAGGGGCACTCATGGGGAGTTGTTTCAACGACTCCCTATGTATTTACATAATTTGGAGCTTCAAAATCCAGGTACACACACGAAAATAAGGACGAATTCAAGTGGAAGTTTTGAGATGTGCTTCGCTGCCCTTGGTTGTGCGGTACGTATAGGAATATCTCATTTGTTTACCTATTAAATAATAACATTATTAAAAATAACAACAAATACCTACATTCTTTGCAGATTCGAAACATTTTGCGTAACTTGCGACCTGTCCTTATTATAGACGCCGCTCATTTAAAGGGACCTTACTTGGGTACAATGTTCTTGGCAGTAGCCAATGACGGGAATAACAACATTCTGCCCATTGCTTTCGGAGTAGGCAAGTCCGAGACGAATGAGGAGTGGTCTTGGTTTTTGTACAGGTTGAGAGAATGTATCAGAGCACTGGAGTGGTTGGTGTTTATGTCCGACAGGGCTGCTGCCATAAGCACCGCTATTAGCACCGTGTTTCCCAATAACGCTCGTGCACTATGTTGTCGACATTTGGAGATGAACGCGAAAGGCGCGGACAAGCGTATTAAAATATACAAGGCAGCATACTGGAAAGCATGTAGAGCGTACACGGAGGTGGAGTTCGACAGACACATGAATGCACTACGATTTCAAGTACTTGAAGCAGCTCGAGTTATGGACAATGCTGGCAAGGAGAGGTGGTCGAACGCCCATTTTCCTGGTATACGGTATGATATTATGACATCAAATAGTGCAGAGTCGGTGAATGCAGTCTCCCGTTTTGCACGTAGATTACCGATTGTCGGACTTATAGAGTTCTTCCGAGATTTTCAACAACAGTGGTATCTAGTTCGACGGGAAAAGGGAGGTTGATAAACTTTGAACTTATACATAATTGTTTTTCTGTCTTCTTTATAAAATGAATGTAACACAAGTTTAACATATTTGTAGATCAAATGCAAAACCCACTCACACCAAAGGCGGAGGAGATAATTTATAAAAAAGGCGGGAAAGTCTATGGCATGGAGGGTACGCGGGTTTGGAAATGACACGTTCGAGGTTGGGCGAGATCGTAACTACGCAGTAGTCGATATGCTAAACAGTAAATGTACATGTCTTGAATGGGATAAATCTGGGTTACCTTGTGGTCATGCCATTGTTGCTGCAAGACATAAGGGCCATGCAGATTGTAGCTATATGGCTTGGAATTATTTCAGATCCGAAACCTATCAATTAACCTATCAAGAGACGATAATGCCAGCTGGACCCTCTGTATCGTGGGTCTTTCCAGACACCCCCCTTATGCCATGTTATCCACCGTTAATAACTAAGAAACGTGTCGGGAGACCAAGTAACAACGATCGACGTCCATCTCAGGGTGAAGGTTCCATTCAGAGAAGATGTGGACGGTGTGGAGCAGTAGGACATACTCAAGGACAATGTTCAATTCCAGCCCCATCCAGCATGCCTAGGAGTAGAGGTTCAAGCAGTCAAACATTTAATAGCTATGACCTAAATAATGATTTCCCGTGATGTTAAGTAAAGTAGTGGTCCTTTTTCCTTGGACAATTTCGTATATTATCTACTCAATCCGTTTGTTAAGTGTCATTATTACGTCTGGATTAAATAAAATACAATGTTGAATTTATTTTATATATTATTTTTATATTGTTACAAAATTAAATATACATACAGAAAAATTGAGATATAAGAATAACTGAATACTCAATGGTAAATTTAAACATCATTTTATTAAGAAAACGGAAACGATACATTGCATCAGTAGTAAACAAACGTCAACCCTTATAGAGATCTAGTGCGGATACAGATGCTGACAGGAGACGATCCACTCAGACTTCTTGTTGATAAGCTCCTCAAGTTCCGTGTACCTTTGTTTCATGATATTGATCTCCGACTCATCTTTACTTATTTCACGTTGTACGACCTTTAGCCCGCGTTTCTTTTCCTCGAGTTGCGCCTCTAATTCTACTTGCGCCTTTCGGTTATCTACCCATTCCGCCGCCAACCTCTCGATTTCTTCGTCTGCCTCTAAACACGAGGCCTTGAGTTTTGAAGGCATTACTTGACTCGCCGGAGGGTTTTCATCACGATCCACAAAGTACCTGTCTGAATAGATTGTTGGACCATCATCGTTATGTGTCAACCTATATTGCCTCCAGGCGGCACTGTGTTCCTCTTCTGCCTCTTTTGTTATTGGATGGTAGGCCTTGGTTCTGCCAAAGTTACTTCACTCCTCTTCCATTAGTGGCGCTTTCCAGCTAATCCTCTTACTTCCATCGTTCAGTTGTTGTGAGTTATGAGAGGCTGAAGAAGTTCCAGTAACTGATCTTTTACGGTTTCCAACCATTTCTGTTAAAACCGATTAGATTCCCTAAATTTTCTTGATATACTTTTTTTAATGGTGGATGAGGTTTATGTAACAAATACAATTAAAATGCGTATGTGGATGAGGTTTATGTAAGTCAAAAATCGAGGTAAATTGAGTTTGGGTAGGTGGATGATTTTTTCACGGGTGCATTTTCTGTTTGAAGTGAAATAAAGATGGTAAAAGATTCCTTACATGATTCTACAGATACAAAAGTGAGTACCTTCATGGGTGCATGTACAAAGATTCGTGGATTTTTTAAAATTGAGAGTCAGATCCAATTGAAAACCCTGAATAAAACATGCCTCCACCAAATTCCGCCTAATCCTGCGCCAACCTCCGCCAAATGAGCCTAATCCTCCGCCAACCTCCGCCAAATTTCCCTAATCCTCTGCCAACCTCTGCCAAATCGCCCTAATTTTACACGTGTCATCACCTCCTTAAACCCTAATTTTGACCTGATTTTTTGTTACGATTTTGGTCCCTGTACTTGCCACCTAGTATCAGGAGTGGTCCCAATTTCATAATACTTTCAAATTTGGTCATTATGGTCTTTTACCCTATGTATATATACGTATACTAATGATGATAAAAGATTATAATAGAATAATAACATATATGATAATTTTATTAAATTAGGGTTATTAATTAAAAGAATAAAAAATTAATTTATTTTTAATAACTAAACTAGAGGGACCAAAATCGTTTCAAGGATTCCAGAGGGACCAAAATCGTAGTTTAGTCTTTTGTATAAGAAGACTTCCTTCTAATACAACATAAATATATTCTTTAAATACATGTCACAGGTTTTTTCTTAGTGTACTCACATGACTTTCAATGCATCCTCTTCCAACCCCCCCTCTACACAGATAATACCTGAGAGAATGAAACGATCGGTACAAAAAGCAGAGGCTGAGATCCAAGAAATATCCGAGAAGTGGAAAAAATTGCCGAGAAAGAAGGAAAAACTACTTCAAAGGATTGAAGCGGATAGTACGGACATAACAAGGTTGCAGAGGGAGATTAAAGATAACGAACATCGAATTAACAACGACAACCTAGAAGCCGACAAGATTGTACGAGACTTCGGGATGCTTCAATCGCATGTAAACGAAAAACATAGTTGGATCGAGCAATGTAACGCACTCTACCCTTAATTGGTGTAACCGAGTAGAGGTTTCGTATTTTGGAGTTTCATGTTGACCTTTGCTTTATAATAAAACGGTTTGATTTATTTTGTGATCTTACCATTAATTTCCATATGTCTGTGACACACAAAGTTCTCTAATAGGACTTTTAAAATAACTCCCGCTAGAAGAGCTCTGTCTCGCGTGTTGAACACCGTAGCATATGAGAATCTTTTTTTAAACAAATATTGCCATATGCTTTTTTAAACGAATATTTTTTTAAACATTTTCCATATTTGTTTAAAAAGCCATATGGTAATATTTTGTTTAAAATAAAAATATGTTATAATTTTTTAAAATCCATATGAAGTTTTCCCAAAATTAAAAAACATGTCCTAAACATAATTACATAAAGTTCAAACAAAAAAAATTGTCCTACGACATACGCATAGTCCATAATACATCTGCCACATTACGACGGATTTCCATCGGCGTTTGGGTCATTGTTCTATTGGATGGGATCTTGTCATTTCCCAACAACCAAATCATTTCACACGCCAAAGGACCCGAATAGGCGGTCCATGTGTTTTGTGTTATGTCATCCGCCCAGACAAATGAGATGCTCCCTGCACGTTCAGCTCGACTTGTTTCCCCCAGCCTCATTAAAAATTCAGTAACACGGGGTATAAAACCAGCCAACAACTGTCTCACTGCCCTATCATAGGTACCGGATCTGTCAGAGTCATATATTGTGACTACCATTTCAGGAAAATCCAACTCGGCAACCACCCAATGTTCCTTCTTGACACAGATTGACATTAATGACCTGGAATAAAAAACGTTAGAAACCAATATATTTGATGCCTATTAATTAATAAATAAATACATGTTATATTAGTTTCTATACCGAATTTATTTTCGCCCACGCGGGCCATCCCTGACTTGTCATACTACCGTCAGCCTGTTTAATATCTAGCTGACGGACATCATTCTTGCATAGGTGCACAAAGAAGTCGGCATTCATAATAGTCCACCGACATTGATCGCCGCGACGTGATTGCACCATTCTGCCCCACGCATCTACATGCTATTAATAAAACAAAAAATATTAGACATGAACTATGTATTATAACCAAATTGGTAATTACAACTACAAAACTAACCGAGCTTAATAACTTCCCTGGCCCATCCTTTGCAAGTAATGCAAGCCACCATTATGGAGTGAGATCCAGATCTGGTAACATCATTATCTTGGATGTAGATGGTAACCCTCTCGTCCTTAATGTTCTAAGGATGTCCATCTCTTCAGTACGGGTCTCTACCGGTGGCTACACTTGGGCTCGACCTTTACCTCTCCCTCCGCCTTCACCTCTCCCTCTGCCCCTAACTCTATCGGGCTCAGCAGTGGTAGGCGGTAGTTTTGTATAAGGTGGACGTTGGTGTGGGCCCCCACGAACTTCACGGTGCGGCCTGCCCTCTCTCTCCGAAGGAAGTGGAATACGAGTCGGAGTCTGATACATGTCGGTACCATGCTGCATGGATGGGCCAGGCATATCATGCGACATGGATGGGCCAGCCATACCGTACGAACTGGATGGGCCACCCATATCATGCGACATGGATGGGCCAGGCATACCGTACGAACTGGATGGGCCACCCATATCATGCGACATGGATGAGTACGACACGAATGGTGCAGGCATATACGAGCTTGAGGGAGGAGCCGTCGGGCAGGTGGGCTGCGTAATGTAATCGATATATTGTCAATATATAGAGTTTAATACAAAGATCATAAAATTGCTTAAAATCAGTTGTATAAGTTACCGTATGGGAGTACTGGGCATGGAAAAGGGTACACCGTAGAAGTGACCTGGCATGTACTCTGAATCCAGCAAATCAAGGAAGTTGGGTTCCCTGTGTGGTGGCTGTAGTGGCTGTGGTGGCATCTACGACGAAAAAAAAAGTTAACCAAATAAAATATATATTAAAAGTTAACCAAATAATATATAAAAAAAGATAACCAAATAATATATATATATATATATATATATTGTTATAAGTTTGTGAATTTAATATTATTACATGGTATATAGGATTATTAAAAGTGTTTGTCTGTCTCTGAAAATGCCCAGCATGTGACGCCATATGACGATCCACCGTCTCCTTCAGGTGGGGTAGCTCATGAATAACAGTCATGTAAGGTTCCAACCCATCCAGGGATGCTTAATGTAGTTGTTGAATACGCTCAAGCTCCAAGATCCTCCCCTCATACTGGAATTCAAACGCCAGCTGAGGGGGCTGATAACCCTGTCGCTGAAATCCCTGGCTGGTATCATGATGCCCCTCACTATGGTGTGAATGGTGTGAATGATAATTGTCGTCATCATTCACACCGCCTAAACTGTGGTGGTCCTCAACCCCACCCCTAAAATAACTCAAGCTATGTACATACCAAGTTGATGTCATCTCCAAATGATCTGCTACCAGCTTGGGAAGTGGTTGCCTAGGCTCCTAATATATTGAAAAAAATATGTTATAATAAGAAAAAGTTAACAAACTTATTAATTTGAAACCATATTTTAAAAACATACCGAGGACACATCAATCATCTCCCTGACATGGGGGAGTTTTATCATTGCTGGCACCCGGGACCAACGAACTGCCCTCGGGTACAAATTATTGTTTTTGGTGTAGTATAAGGCGCAGCCTGGAAACATTTCTAGAATCCACATTGCGAATTAAATTGTCAAGAATTAGTAAATGACAATAATTAAATACGAAAACAATAGTAAAATGTATAAATATTTAAATGACAACAAGTTAAATAACCTTCAATGCATATAAGAAACCTGAACCGTCAGTTTTGCACTCCCCGCTGTCCGTCGTCCAGTATGTAAACAGTTATACACTTGCCCAATTGTATAACTCCAAATAAAACACCCCCATGGATAACTGTTCCAAAACTCCAAGTTATCTATCGCCTTGATAACCAGATTAGAAACTTTCACATTCTTCCGGTGGCCAAGAAAAAACATGTCAACCACCAGAATCAGACACACCCGCACTACATCATTGTCATCCATATTGTCATTTACCTTTCCAGTACTACCAAAAATTTCGATCACCCGTTCCAACTTAGGTGTGCGATCACCAAACATCCTACTAACGAAACCATCACTAACAGTAGGATCGTTCGGAGCCCTTCCGAAAAGAAGCCCCGTGACTAGACAGAAGACCTCCCGACCAAAACGAAGCGTATGCGGTCCTATCTGAAAATACATCTCCTCACCAGGCGTTGCACCAGCGGGGAAAACCTGCTTCTTTAAAAATGTGTACAACAACATAGGATCCGCAGAAGTATCAGATAGATCCAACCATAAACCAAAACACGTTTCCCTGAATATGGCCGCCCTGCTATGGGATAACTTTTTTTTAATTTCTTGCATGAGGGATATCTTGCATCTCACATTCAACGAAGCTACAATGTCGTCAGTTGCCTGCATAAATATTTTTAAAATTCCGTTACAATTTTAGTCCCTTTTAAGTGATTAATAACGATAAAAATTATTTAAGTTTTGTTTATTAGTGTGAAACTTTCCGGTTTGGTTTCCAATTTTTTTTTCGGTTAAAAGAATGTAAGCAACTAATTTTAAAGTTTGATGGTTTATTTAATTCAATATAATGTTTAACAACTTAATCATTCAAAATGATAAAGTTTAATATTTTTTCATTCAAAAAAATAGTTTTAAGACTTAATCATTCAAAATATGATTGTTCGTTGTGTTTTTTGAATTTTTCCCTGATAATAAAGTTCTTCATAAAACTGTTTATGTGACGTTTGTTCATTTAAAAAAAATAATGTTTAAGATGTTAATCATTCAAAAGGTTGCAATAATAAAATTTAGTTAGGGGTCGTTTACCAAATCTTACCCGGGTAAGTGCTTACCGGAAAAATTGAACAATGTCACTTACTTACAGGGTAAGATTCTAGTCCATGAAGACAGCATCGCATGCAACAATTTACGCGGTAAGCGCTTACCGTGGTAAGAGCCGTTGTAATCACTTACCCGGGTAAGACTATTGGTCATTGTTTTCCTTGTCTTCGTTCTTACCGGGTAAGATTTTTGGTACTTGTTATATTCTTCCGGTAAGGTAATATGGTTTGGTAAGCACTTACCCGGTAAGTGTTTCGTAAACCGCCCCTTAGTAATTACTAATTACTCTATAATTAATAGCTTGAATTTTTTTAACTTTAAACAAATTTATTCTATGTAACGTTTGTAATTACTAATTAGTGTTATAATATAAAAAGTTCAAACTAGGGAATAATTTTTGCTCGTTTCCGATGTAAAAAAGTTGGTTAATAATCAAGTATGCGTAATTTGCAAGTAAATTTGAGAGGCTAAAAAAGTTGCTTAGCAAAAATATATATTGAAAATGGTTAATAACCAACTATTTGTGTAAAGAAAAATTGAAAGCCTTAAATAATATATTAAAGTTTGCTACTAATTTTCACACACTTTTCTAATACAAAAACTTGTTAGTTTTACAAAGTTAGTCGGTTAGGGTTAACTTTTCTGTTAAGTTTCTTTACAAAGTTAGTCCTTTTTCCGTTAGTTCTGTTAACTCTATTAGGTTAACTTTTCTGTTAAGTTTCTTTACAAAGTTAGTCCTTTTTCCGTTAGTTCTGTTAACTTCGTTAGGTTAACTTTTTTGTTAGGTTTCTTTACAAAGTTAGTCCTTTTTCCGTTAGTTCTGTTAACTCCGTTAGGTTAACTTTTCTGTTAAGTTTCTTTACAAAGTTAGTCATTTTTCCGTTAGTTCTGTTAACTCCGTTAGGTTAACTTTTCTGTTAAGTTTCTTTACAAAGTTAGTTCTTTTTCCGTTAGTTCTGTTAACTCCGTCAGGTTAACTTTTCTAATAAGTTTCTTTTCTGTTAACTCCGTTAGGTTAACTTTTCTGTTAAGTTTCTTAACAAAGTTAGTCTTTTTTCCGTTAGTTCTGTTAACTCTGTTAGGTTAACTTTTTTGTTAGGTTTCTTTACAAAGTTAGTCATTTTTCCATTAGTAAACGTAATAATCTTAGATTTTATATAAATTTCTTTCCATTTAAAATTAACACGTACATATTTATATAACTTATAATTTTTATAACTTATTCTTAAAAGGGTAAAATTTGGAGTTATTTTTTTTTAACTTTTTTTTGCAACTTATTGTTATTTTGTTTTTTTTAAGTATCTTAAAGTTACCACAAACAAGTTCAAAACAAATATTTTCAACATAAGCTTAGCGATTTACAACAACCTTATAACATATTACAAACATACAACAGATAAAACCACATATAACATGCAACAGTTAAAATTTCTATTATTTCTAAATAATTTTTGAATAAACAATTACTAAAATTATTTAAAAAATATATATTATGAGTGTTATACACATGAGGACAAATAAAATTTCTTTGTTTCAAAATGCATTACACGTGTTATAAATAACTTATATTTACATTGTAATGGACAAACATAACCATATCTTTGTTTCAAAACACACGTGGTGGTCCTAAAAATGGACAAACATAATAATATACATGTAAATTGTAAACATTAACATAAAGTGCGGGTTTTGAACTAACCATTTCGTAAACGTATTGAATTATTTGCTATGATAAACACGTGGTGATCCTCTTGACTCCTCCTTGGCTACGTAATCAACACCTTAAAATAATGAAATGGTCCCAAAATTTTGTGTGTGAGCAAGAATGAAAGCAAGAAGAGGAGAAGAAAGCAAGAAGTTGAAAATATGAAAATACAGCCGTGTGTTGAGGTGGGTGCGGTAGGTACTTAAAGATTTTAGGGTTTACAAAGTTAGGGTTTCCAGGCGAAAAAAGGCCCAAAACGACGTCGTTTTGGGGCCCCTCCGCCATATGGTGGAGGTATTTCTACTGTGTGGCGGAGGTATCTATACGGTCGACGAATACAGGCGAAAAAAGGCCCAAAACGACGTCGTTTTGGGCCCCTCCGCCATGTGGCGGAGGTATTACGTATTTGGCGGAGGCTCTTGGGCCAAAACGACGTCGTTTTGGGTGTTTTTCACTTCCACTCAATCTGATGCATGTATCGGTATGTATTTCGAGGAAATTTTGGTCAACTAAGAAAACTTGGAAAGATTTTGGTCAAAACGGTAAATGAGTTTTGGAAAATGGTTAAAATAATTAAATTCCCTTTTTTTCTCATAAATATCATAATAATCTTTATTTAAATTTTCAATTAAAATTTAATAAATTACTAATTTCCTTGCAAGCACTCAATATTCTAAATGACTAGGTCAAAACACTTATTCCAGGCACTCAACGGACTACTGGCAGGATCAACCAACTCCTAATTTGGGTCTTTAGTATCCCCAAGGCTCTAATTTAATCGTTAATTCAATATGATTTGTGATTTATATTGGATCTCAAAAGTTATATGGGTCTTAAAAGAAGACCCCTGTATATAGTGCGATAATCAAATAAAAATCGTAAAAAAGTTGAGGACCGTGAAGACTAATCTCAATCATGGAAGAGTTTTAATCAAAAGTTACTAATCATGAGATATTTATGTAATATTAATAAAAAAAGAGAGCATAATAGTGATTTGGTTATAGTCATCATATTTGACTTTTCTAATTCATCGTTGACTATACTCAATTCATTCAAAAGAACGATCAACTATGTTTGAATTTCATATGGTGAATCTGGTGAATTATTATGTGTTCTATAGAGAATGATCAACTATGTTTGGATTTCATGTGGTATATTAGTGTGTTTTTCATAGGTGAATCTGTGTGTTTCATATGATGAAAGAATATGTATGTTTCATCTGGTGAATCTTGTTACCACAATGACGATTACGTCATTTTTTAATTATGTAACAACCATCATTCTAAAAAGACTATATCATGTCATTGCTCTAAAAGTAGCAATTACAAAGGTAAATAGGTCCCAACAATTAAACTTAATCTAAAGAGTTGCAGCAGAAATGATTTAGCTACTGAGATTATTACAGAACTTAATTCAACTAGGAAACTATCTATTCACGAGTAGTATCTCACTTCTAACTCCCAAGCTCACATATTCCCTTTGCCCTTACTAGAGCTTTCAACCATATGCTTACGTGAAAAGGTTTTCAGTTTTATAAAAGAGATGGTTAGACCATATGGCCTAGTGAATTCCCTCAAATAACAGTTAAGTATGCATGACATTTATGAGATAAAAAGGTTAGTCATGAATATTAACTCACACATGAAAACACTTGAAAGATACATGTTGCAACAGTAAAACACACTGATAGTCACTCACACTTGTGACATTTTTAATCGGGCCACACCTGCCCTTTGATCGGGTACACACTTCCCATAATTAAAATGTTACATTTATAAGAAAATATAGTCAACCATTTGTTTAATTTTACACACGAAGGGAACTCACTTGAATTGCCAAGCTGTTAAGCACACTTTTTTCCTATGGATTAACCAATCGAACACTTGAATTGAGGTTACCAAATCATTAGTTTATAAACCCAAAGTAACCCCAAAAGACTCATTTACAAACCCCTCAAACAAGAACCCAAACTACGAACAGGATTTAAACGAAAAATTGAAAATTCTCAACAGCCGACAAAGCATGTTGCCGGCAGGTTACAACTCGCATGGAACCCGCTTTCTTCACTGTTTCGCTGCAGAAACCATTTGGTGAAGAAGAAGCCAAAACCAAAACTCAAATCGATTTCCTTTAATATTAAGACTCAAAACTCACCCAAAACACTTAGCAACAATCCCCAACCACTTATCAATCCATTCCAACCATGGAAACCCATAGATTAATATCCTCATTTGATGATTAAGATTCATCCATGGAAGTTTTGAGTGATTTCATTCCCAAAATGAAATGAGATAACACTAATCATTGAGAAACCAATACCACAATACCCAACTATTTACAATGTTGATTTAGAACTCTAAACAAACATTCAACAATACACACACTACACTCTCAAATCATTCATTTACCCAAATGACCCAAATAAAGAGGCAGAAGATGAAGGATTTAGTGATTTATACCTGAAACCAGCATTTGCTCCTTTGCTCCCTTAAATTTCTCCTCTTCTCTTCTCTTCTCTTCTTCTCCAATTTCGCACCCACTAAATTTTCAGCCATTTCTCACAAATGAGAAAGGTTTCTACCTTTATTGACCCACTTTTCACTAATTACACCTTCAATCCCCGAAGTTTGAGGATTACAACCCATCCATACATTACAACAAAATAATGAACTTAACAAGGTTTTGGGTTATTTCAACTCACCCCCTTAAAAGAATTCCGTCCCCGGAATTCATCAAGCGAAAATTTGTGGGTATTTGTCCTTCATTTATTCTAAAAATTTTTGGTGTGTCTATTACCATGTCTACTATGCCATTTGAAATAACACAGTGACATTTGGACTTCTCCTGTTTTGAGTACTATTTTCCATCGATATTTCTGCTTTTTCTTGATGATTATACAAATTTTCTGTGGACTTCTCCCTTGAAAAATAAATCACATTTTTCGATGTTTCAACAATTCTACACATATATCAAAACACAATTTGAAACATCCGTAAAAAAATTCCAATGTGATTATGGGAAAGAATTTAACAGTTCCCAATTTCTACAATTTTGCTCTAACAATGGGATCCATATTCGTTTTTCGTGTCCTTACACATCTTCCCAAAATGGAAAAGCGGAACGAAAACTTCAAACTTTGAATAAAGCCACCCACACCTTGTTACTTCATGTCCACTTATCTCCATAATATTAGTCTGTCAAAAGTACTCACTTATCACTCTCCCATACAAATTCTCTATCACAAAATTCCATTGTACGATCACTTACGGGTTTTTGGGTGTCTATGCTTTGCTCACAAACCGGCCTCAACCATCCATAAACTTGCCCCTTGTTCCACTCCTTACGTCTTTTTAGGGTATCCACAACATCACCGGGGTTATTATTGTTTCCAGGTGGTGTCCAAACGGTTTCTTATATCTCGACATGTTACTTTTGATGAGTCGCTCTTCTTGTTTTCACACAAGCACCCTCCCACCTCCACCTATTTTGGACACCCCAATACATCCTTTTTTTCTGGTTTCCTCATCCATACCCTCCACCGTCTCCCCCATATCGATTCCGGTTAGTCCCTCGCCTCCATCTACATCCTCATCACCTTCCCTTTCACCTCATGTCCTTTCCACAGTCGGTTCTCAAGTCATTCCTGGGTCTTCCACCCACCCCCATGCATGACTACTCGTATTCGAGTTGGTATAACCAAACCAAACCCAGATATGCTCTCTCCGTTGTGCCTCCTGTTGTGTCCCTTATTCCCATTTCTCATCTGGATGCTCTTCGGGATTCTAATTGGAAGAACGCCATGCTTGACGAGTATAAAACACTTATTACTAACAATACTTGGGAGCTTGTACCTCATCCTTCGGAGGTGAATATTATTTGATGTATGTGGGCGTTCACCCATAAATTTCATGCTAATGGTTCTCTTGAGCGTTATAAGGCTCGTTTAGTTGTCAATGGCAGATCTCAACAGGTGGGCATGGATTGCTTCGAGACTTTTTCACCGATGGTAAAACCGGCCACGATCCGTACAGTTCTTACACTAGCTCTTACTAACCGATGGGATATACGGAAATTAGATGTGAATAATGCTTTTCTCCATGGTTACCTTATGAGACAGTATTTATGTATCAGCCTCCCGGATTTAAAGACAACACGTTCCTGGATCATGTCTGTCGCCTCAAACGCTCACTTTATGGCTTGAAACAGGCCCCTCACGCCTCGTACACTCGTTTTGCAACATTTGTTACATTGATGCCGCTCCGATAACTCGCTCTTTATTTAACATATGAAGGGGGGGTCATACGGCATATCTCCTATTAAATATGTCGATGAAATCATTTTGACCGCCTCCTCCTCTTCTCTTTTGTGCTCTATTGTTGCCCGTTTAAGCTCTGAGTTTGCTATGTAAAACCTCGGGGATATCCATCATTTCTTGGGTATTTCAATCTCTCATGATGTGCATGGATTGTTTCTCTCACAATCCAAGTATGCGACTGATATTTTGGCACGGGAACATATGAGCACTTGCAATCCTACAGCCACCCCCGTCGATACGAGTAGAAAGTTGAGCGCATCATCCGCCCCACCTGTCTTCGATCCCACCTTCTATTGCAGTCTAGCGGAAGCTCTTCAGCATTTGACTTTTACACATCCTAGTATTGCTTGTGTTGTTCAATAGGTCTGCCTCTTCATGCATGACCTTGAGAACCTCATTTTCAAAACTTGCGTCGAATTTTACGGTACATCGAAGGACTCTTATGTTGGGATTACATTTATCCCCAACCTCCTCTCACCATTTGGTAGCATATACTGATATGCATTGGGAGGTTGTCCTGATACGTGCGGTCAACATCTGACTATTGTGTCTTCTTTGGTGACTCTCTTATATCATGGTCATCTAAATGCCAGGCCATTGTCTCTCGATCTAGTACGGAGGCTGAATATCGAGGCGTCGTGAATGTTGTCTCTGAAACTTGTTGGCTACAAAATCTTATTTTAGAGCTGCATTATTCGATCACGAAGGCTACATTAGTTTATTGTGAAAATATCAGTGCTTTTTATCTCTCCGATAACCCGGTTCAACATCACTGTATGAAGCATGTCGAGCTGGATATTCATTTCATGCGTGATTTGGTTGCCCAAGGTCAGGTTCGCTTTCTACATGTTCCTTCACGTTTTCAGTTTGCGTACGTGTTTACTAAAGGTCTTCCGCGGGTGCTCTTTGAGGAATTTCGGTCCAATCTTCGCATTGGTTCTCCCGTTGCTTCGACTGCGAGGCGTCTTATCACAAGGAAATATTTATGGTTTAGATATGGATCTGTTTATTATGTTTTAGATAAGGATTTGTTGATCATAACCCCTCTCAGTGATTTGAATATGATTCCTCTTTACACTTAGTGAAATTCCTTGTTTAAGTTTAAGTTCAAATTCAGCGATAAGCACACACTGACTGTGATCAGCGATCGCTGAAGATCAAGGAATCTTAAGCTTAACTCTGAAGATCTGAAGATCAGCGATCACACCAAATGATCATTCAGCGAAAGTCAAAGACCAAGCTGAAGAAAGAGATAATCAACTACGTGACCTGAAGCGGTTCAGCGATAGCAAAGATTATCTATCCAAGTGTGAAGTCTTGTGAAGCCTCAGCGATACTGAAAGTTCATCCTTGAAGATTCAGTCTCAGCGATCAAGTGAAGCTTCTAATACAAGATTAAACGTTGACCTTATCCTCGATGCACAAAAGACAAACCCCATACTATGTTAGAAAAGGACGTACAAATTGTCTCTTATGTCCCCAACATATCTGATATGGTACTGTTCAAATGCGGCCAAAAACCTGGTTATATTCTGAACAAAGGACAAGTCTCTTATGGATGCTTGCCACGTTGCACATACCTTTTGTCTTGCATTAAATGCAAATGGGTATAAATAAGATGAAGATATCTTTTTCATCTGTGTGCATGCTACCTTCTGTCTTAAACCTTCTGTATTCCTTCTTACTTCTTTCTTGTGCATCAATTTCGCTTGTAACTGTAAATTTGTTTATGCAATACAAACTAATTTAAAAACTAAAAATATGTGTGTTTGTATTCAACCCCCCCCCCTTTCTACAAACTATTTCTATATCCAAGAACTCTTGTAGACTCCTTAGGGACCAACAAGTGGTATCAGAGCAATGTGTTCTCTATCTTTAATTTTTTTTTTCTAAACTATTTTAAAAATGTCAAATCCTAATACAAACTATAATGACAATGGATCTTTAGCTAAACCTCCAAGATTTAGCCATGATAATTTCCCATTGTGGAAGGAAAGAATGTCTCTGTTTCTAGAAGGATCAGACCCAAAGATCCCTTACTATATAGAAAACGGACCATTTGTTCCTACAACTATTGTAGCTGGTGTTTCTGCCACCACTACTACTCCAGCCATCCCTGAAAGGAGTATCATTAAAACTCCTAATCGATGGACTGAAGAAGATAAGAAAGAAATTGCTATTGACTCAAAAGCCAGATCCATAATAGCAATGTCCCTCTCTGAGGAAGTCTATCACTCAGTAATGAAAATGAGGACTTCTAAAGCCATGTGGGATACTCTATGCATTCAATATGAAGGAACATCTGAGGTACAAATCACTAGAAGTATTAATCTAGTAAGACAGTATGAAAGCTTAATGCATCATAAAGGTGAAACTCTTTCTCAACTTCACCAGCGTTTTAACTGCTTGTTGATTGATTTAAAAACAGTAAACAGACACTATTCTAACGCTAAAATTCTAACAAAATTCATGGAGGCACTACTCGAACAATGGGCAGTGTACACTACATGTCTGAAATTGTTAAAGAATCTTGAAACTCTTTCTTTAAGTGCTTTGTATGGAATGCTATTAAATGAAGAGCAATCCCAAGTTTTGAGGAAAAACCTCATCAATGAACTCAAGGGTGCCAAAAGTACTTCTTTGGCACTCGTGTCTTCAGAGATAAATCCATTAAAAAATGCTTCCTCTTCTACTATTACTTCCATCACTGAATTAGGTCAAACTGATTCAGAAGATCAACTCATTGATGCTGACATCTCTGAGTTCGATAACTCTCTTGCTTTGTTAACTAATAACTTTAAAAGATTCGCCAGAAAGAGCAACTTTCGAAGAACACCGACTCTCGCTGACTCTGATAAATTGAAGACTATGCCCGCTGAGAAAGCCTCAGCCATATGCTACAATTGTCAGCGAAAGGGTCACTTCGCTAGTGAATGTAGATCCAAGAAAGTTGCAACCCCCACTACCTCGCTGACCTCTGATAAGAAAGGGAAGTATTTGAAATTAGAAAACAAATACAAAGATCTGAAGAAAAACCAGCCAAAAGGCAAAGGTCTTGTAGCCGAAGAAGTTGATTGGGATGATGAAGGTGACTGGGCTAAAACCTCTGATGAGTCAGGCACAGATGAAGAATATCTTGCCTTCTTATGTCTGATGGCAAGAATAGAAGACGCTGAAGAAGTATCTGAAACTTCTTCCTCTGAGTCCCCTTCTACTCAGGTATCCATTCCTTCTATCTCCTTAATATCTGAAAATGATAACTTATCTGCGCTTGATGCTATGACTGTTGATTTTTACAATGCTTTAAATGGAAAAATCAAAGCTGAGAAAATTAACACTGATTTATCTGAACAATTAAAAAATTGTCATCTAAAAATCAAAGAACTTTCAAAGATTGAGGAAACCTTAAAGAACCAAGTCTTTGTAAATCAAACAATTAGCATTGAGAAGCAGGAAGCTATCGCTGAAAGAGAAAAGGCCATCGCTGATCTTAAATCTGAAAAGGCTACCATCGAAGGATGGTGCAAAGCCTCTGACTGGGTAAATGAGATCATCAATACCCAGATCCCTGTGAAAGTAAGAAGTGGGTTAGGCTTTAAACTTGAAAAGGAAGAATCAGAGAAAGACCGTTCCATGCTTAAATTTGGAATGTTTGTCTCCTCTATCCCTGATCCCTCCTCTTCGTCTCAGAGACCTCAATCTAATGAGAAGACTCATCTGTTAAAATCTTTCAACTCTAAGAAAGTGGTCAAAAACAAGATTCTTGACTAGGTTCCTAGAAATAAAAACGTTCAGAAGAAGAACAAGAAATCCTCTACCTCCTAAGAGAGCAATCCTAAACCTGGGAGAAAAATCTCTGAATTCTCTCAGAGGTCAACCCCCAGAATTAAGATTAATCTCACTCCTGTTCCTGAAAAGGTTGTTATATCTCCAAGAACAATGGATAAAGGAATTCTTGGTCCTATTCCTGACAAAATCCCTTCTATCTCTCTGAAATCTTTGAATTCCAAACCTTACAAATATAGAAAGTGCTATCACTGGGGTGAAACTACCCACATTGCAAGTAAGTGTCCTAATGCTACTAAAGCTGATAAACTAGCTCATGGAAAGAAAGTAGCTCAAGCTGATAAATCAGCAATAGTGAAATCCATCAAGG
The DNA here is from genome assembly GCA_036898165.1 of Silybum marianum. Taxonomy (NCBI): domain Eukaryota; kingdom Viridiplantae; phylum Streptophyta; class Magnoliopsida; order Asterales; family Asteraceae; genus Silybum; species Silybum marianum. Next base: position 24,026,870 of record CM072535.1, read on the forward strand.
TTACAAAACCAACAAAGGTGAAGATATCTAATGTAGAAAGTTCTTCAGTAAGTAGCACCTCTGCCACTCCTTTCACTAACAAGGCAGGACCCATTGTAATATGGGTACCTTCAAAATATTAATCTCTTTGTTGTATGCAGAGTGCTAAAGGTATCTGGTATCTTGATAGCGGATGCTCAAGGCACATGACTGGCATAAAATCTCTGCTCTCTAACTACAAAGAAGAAGCTGGTCCATCAGTGACCTTTGGTGGAATCGGAAAAGGATACACTAAAGGCTATGAAATCTTGTCCAACGGAGCTACCTCGTTTAGTCGAGTTGCCTACGTTGAAGAACTAAAGCAAATCTCTTAAGCGTTAGTCAGCTATGTGACAAAGATTTCAAAGTTCTATTCCTAAGGAATAGATGTGTTGTCACTGACTGCAATGATAAGCTTGCCTTAATAGGCAAAAGAGTTGAAAATGTATACGTAATCAATATGAATAGTTCTCACTCTAAGAACGTGTGCTTTATCTCTAAAGCATCATCTGATGTAAATTGGTATGGCATAAAAGACTCTCTCATCTCAACTTTAAGATAATTAATGAACTGTCTCAAAAGGAACTCGTCAGAGATCTCCCAAATCATAGTTTTGCAAAGGAATCTTTTTGCTCAGTGTGTGAAAAGGGAAAGCTGACAAAAGCATCATTCAGATCTAAACAAGTTTCTTCAGTAACCTCACCTCTTCAACTACTTCATATGGATCTATTTGGACCTGTCAATGTCCAATCTATATCTGGAAAAGAAGTACACTCTTGTGATTGTTGATGAATATTCCAGATACACATGGGTATTTTTTCTTCGATCCAAAAGTGACACCCCTGATATGATAATCTCTTTTATCAAAAGGATGGAAGTTCTGAACAATCTGATTGTTCGTTCCATGAGAAGTGATCATGGTACTAAATTCAAGAATAGTACTCTGATAAATTTCTTTGACGAAAAAGGTATCTCTCACAACTTCTCTTCAGTAAGAACTCCTCAGCAAAACGGTGCTGCTGAAAGAAGAAACTGAACTATCATTGAAGCAGCTCGCTCAATGCTCAGCGAATCACGCCTTCCAACTCAATTCTGGGCCGAAGTAGTAAATACAACATGCTTTGCACAGAATCGATCTCTGATTGTGAAGCGATTCAAGAAAACCCCTTATGATATTTCATGGAAGAAGACCTATTCTGAAGTATCTTCACATCTTTGGATGCAAATGCTACATTCTGAATGACAGAGATCATTTGGGAAAGTTCGATCCAAAAGCTGATGAAAGAATTTTTCTTGGGTATTCCTCTATATCTAAGTCTTTCAGAATCTTCAACAAAAGAAGACAACATGTTGAAGAATCCATGCATGTCAATTTTGATGAATCTCGTACTAACCCCACTTCTCCTATCCCTGAAGAAGATGAAGAATTGAATGCTTGGATGAAGTCTCACTATGGGGAACGTGAAACTTATTTCAACAATCAACCTAATGCTGAATTAAGTGATGATGAAATCCCTGAAATACCTACTAACAATGATCCATCTTCAGGGATCAGTGTTACTCCTCTCAATCAGATTCCTCCTTCTGATGCATCTTCTGGAAATTCCTCAGTGAATATTCAAGCTTCATCCTCTGCAAATCAATCCTCTAAGTCTCCTCAATTGATTTTGAATGATGATGTACCTGTTGCTGAAACAACAAATAACATCCCTGAAGAAGAAGAAGAACTAGTCGCTGAATCTGCGGTTGATCTCTCTCCTCAATCACCAGCTCAGCGATGGACTGCAAATCATCCAATAAATTAGATTATTGGTGATCCTAATGCAGGTATCAAAACGCGTAGAGGTACAGGTAATATATGTCTCTATGTTAATTTCATCTCTCTCTGAACCTAAAAACATAGATCAAGCTATCTCTGACCCTAGCTGGATTTCAGCTATGCAAGAAGAACTAACTGAGTTTCGTATAAACAAAGTTTGGTAAAACAGTGATTGGAACCAAATGGGTATTTAGAAATAAGCTAGATGAAAATGGGACTGTTATTCGGAATAAGGCTAGACTTGTCGCTCAAGGATATAGACAGGAAGAAGGTATTGATTACGATGAAACCTTTGCACCTATAGCTCGTTTAGAAGCTATAAGACTTTTCTTAGCTTATACCGCCCATAAAGACTTCAAAGTTTTTCAAATGGATGTTAAAAGTGCTTTTCTAAATGGGAAATTCAGCGAGGAAGTTTATGTTGAACAACCCCGTGGTTTCTCAGACCCCAACCATCCTGGTTATGTTTTCAAACTTGAAAAGGCTCTTTACGGGTTAAAACAAGCTCCTAGAGCTTGGTATGATACTCTTTCTAAATTTCTTCTTAAAGAAAAATTCATTCGTGGAAAAATTGACTAAACTCTCTTTTTAAGAAAATATAAAGGTCATACTATAGTCGCTCAAATATATGTCGATGACATTATCTTTGGTTCCACAAGACCCAAATTATGCACTCGTTTCGCTGCAAGAATGCAAAAATAATATAAAATGAGTATGATGGGTGAACTAATGTATTTTCTAAGTTTGCAGATAAAACAATCTGACAAAGGAATCTTTATTTGTCAAAGTAAATACGTTAAAGATATGCTGAACAAGTTTGATATGAATCAATGCTCAGCGATGAAGACTCCTATGGCCCCTCCTCTGACTCTGAGTAAGGACCTTAATGGGAAACCTGTAAATGTCACCGCCTATCGAGAGATGATTGGGTCTCTGCTATATCTTACAGCGAGTAGACCTGATATCATGTATTCTACTTGTCTTTGTGCTCGGTATCAAGCTGAACCGAAGGAATCTTATCTCATCGCTGTAAAGCGAATCTTTAGATACCTGAACGGAACTCCTAATCTGGGTCTTTGGTATCCCAAAGGCTCAGGGTTCGATCTAATTGATTACTCTGATAGTGATTTTGCAGGTTGCAAGATAGATAGAAAGAGCACCACTGGTGGGTGTCAGCTACTAGGTGGTAAATTAATTAGTTGGACAAGTAAAAAGCAAAATTTTGTGTCCACCTCCACCGCTGAAGCTGAATACGTAGCCGCTGGAAGTTGTTGTGCTCAAATCCTTTGGATGAGAAATATACTCAGAGACTATGATCTCATGCTCTCCAAGATCCCTATTTATTGTGATAGTACTGGTGCTATTGCAATTGCCAACAACCCTTTACTTCACTCGAAAACCAAGCACATTGAGATTCGATATCACTTTATCAGAGATCATGTAATGAATGGTGAAATTGAACTTCATTTTGTACCCACTGAATATCAGCTCGCTAATCTTTTCACTAAGCCTCTTGATGAAACTAGATTCAATCTACTCATCAGCGAACTTGGTATGTTGAACGCTGAATAATTTTGGAAGTCCTCTATTACCATTCGCTGAACTCTGACTCAGCAATATCTGTCCTTTCTCACTCAGGTATTATCTTCTAAAACCTTTCCACTCCCTGATGTTTCTTTAATCAGGGAATGAATCTGAAAACATAAAACTCATCACTGACAATCTTTTATTGTTTTTGATGAATATTTTCAAAGATAATGATTAACCAAATGGATAATTATCATTATAATTTTTTTTTAAATAAGAAAAGGACACGTCAGACCTTTTCTGACACAAGACGGACCACGACGTTTCCCTTCCAATTCCTTTCTAGGGACGTGCGCCATGTCATCATTTCTTTTTTAAAAAGCTAAAACCGTCGTTTAGCTATCCTTTTCTCTCTCCTCATGCTATTTAAGCAAATCCTTGCCTCATTTCTCTCTTTACGCTCTCAACATTTCCAAAAGGCAAGAATTCTCTCAGCTTCTTAAAGTTTTCTCAAGAACACCAAGAACACGCACTTGTGCGTTTTTCTTCTCGAACTTCACTAAGGTTTGATCTAAACCTTACACATTAATCTGGAAACATCTTGTTTCACTTCTCTTTTCTTTTCTTAAAATCAAAACAAAAATCTAGGGTAAATAAAATAAAAATCTGGATTAAACTTCAAAACCCTTCAAAACCCTGTTCTAAGTCTTTTTCCTTAAGAACAGAAGATTTTTTTTGTTTAATCCATCTTTTATATTCTATACCTATATTTTTAAATATACCAAACTTTTTAAAAACATTTGGTATTTTTATTTTTATTTGCTTTTCTATCACAAGTATTTTGATCTTGTTCATTGAAACACTTGTTTCTTTTCCTTACATTTGGTATTCTTTATTCCAAAATATGGTTTATACATTTTGTATTAAACCATGATCTTTCTATTTGATGTTCCTATCTATGCTACAGCAATGGCCTCTTCAAGCAAGGTTGCTGAAACCACTCTCGTCTCTGACACGCTGGTTGCTGTTGCGGTATGCCAATTCCCTCTGGAACAAGCAACATTCAAGTCCTGCAACTACCTTGCACTCGTGGACATCCCTGCTGAACGTCCACAATTCGCTGAAGGCGCAAAATTCATCAAGGTGTGCCCACTGATGTATGCATTCGTTCATAATCCAAATGGCATCTCCTCTCATCTTCAGGCCCTATGGTACACAGCTCACTATACCATCTGCACCACTGACAAGGGCAAAGAACTCCCTGCTATTGGCTTTACTATTCCCACTCTCGGCCACTTCGCATTTACCTCTGGATTCCTAAGGCAAGCTCTTCGCCTCCCTGCTCGAGGCAAGAATGAAAAGTGGGTTGATGAACCCTCAAAGCAGCAGATAGACTCCTTCCTAGACTCCATCGGTTACGCATGGGAAAACGCCTCTCTGAAGACCATGGGATCCAAGCTGGAAAAGAAGCTCTTACCTGCTCGCCGGCAGTATATCTTCACCCAGGTTATTCAGTGCCTGGGCTCCAAGACTGGCTCGCATGATCAAGCCAGTAAACATTTTCAAGATATGGGTTTCGCTCTCTGCACGGGCTACAAGCTGAATTTCGTTGATTACATATTCAGTGATATGTACAACAGGGTGAAAGCTGCGAATAGGCACTCTGTCATCCCTTACCCAAGATTCTTTGCAACAATCTTGGAGCATACATTCGGGGATGAGTACCCCAAGACGGCCAACCACTCCTTCTCGATGGTGGGATAGAAATCCCTGGACATTAAAGAACGTCTAGGTGATGCTCCCTTTACACCATACATGCTGGCAATTATTGGAGCTCTTGCTTCAGTGTCTAGCTCACTGACAAACCCATCAGTGAGTATCCCTGACACTTCAGCCCCCAAAAGGAAACTACCAACCGATGGTCATAAAAAGACCATCGCAACCAAACTAAAGAAGCCAAGGATAGTGGTCTCTCAAAAGACTACTCTCTCAAGTTCTGGTGTTCCACCAACATCATCTACTGCCCAAGCTACTTCAACGGTTTTCTCCTCCGTTGTTGCTTCTTCAGCACTACCAACACATTTAGCGACTACGGTCACTGAAAGTGTCTTAGTCAGCTCCGCTGAAGCTGTATCAGGTAATACTTTCACAGCCTTCTACTCCTCTTCTATCTTCTCTTCTTCGGTCCTCACCACAACAAATGATTCAGAGATAGTTGTCCCTATCTCTGATGATGTTGAAATGCACGCAGTCGAAACCTCAGTGTTGTTTAGACACTCTGAGTCTTGGAAGGCCAGTAACACAGGACCTCAGAATGTCTCTCACAGGCATTCTAAGACACTGGCTAGTGATCCTCATGACACTACCTCACCAGTGGTCCTTGAGAGTAATCCTCATGATGCTCTCAAGGGTTATAACATGCCTTCTCATCCGTCATCTAACCTAGAGCTCTATTTGGCTACTCTGTCTATGTTGTCAACAGGTGCCCCTCCTCTCTTCACCACAACAACAACCACAACTACCACCAAGGCTATTGCTCCTCCTCTCAGCAAGGATAAAGGGAAATCTCCTCAGCAACCTCGATCCTCTGCCAAGCTCATGGAGGTTAAAACAGAGAAGGGAGCTCCCAAACTTCCTCCCTGCCCTGCTGAACTTCCCCCCATTGTTCTTCCTAGTCCTACATTCCCTGCCATTGGCTTTCTAGTCAAGGAATGTGCTCTCACCAGGGCTAGGGTCAAACATCTCCAAAGTCCGCTGAATACATCTTCCGGACCATGGTTGGAACTCCAGGGATCAAGACCTCTGTCAGAAACATCCTCACTGACATTGAGTCCCTGAAGGAAGAAAATCAGACACATGGTCAGTCCATTGCCCGTCTGGAGAAGAAGATGGATGACCAAAATCTGGTTCTTGAGTCTATTCAAAAGACTCAATCCGACATGATGCAGATGCTGACAAAGCTCTCTGAGAGTGGCTCCTCTTTCTCCACTGCTGATCGGAAATCCCTAAATTCGGTCCTTGAGCACCAAGAAACTAAGCTCAAGGACATTCAAGGGAATGAACGTCTGTTGATGGTGCATTGTCTCCCCGCTGACAACATCGAGGGGGAGAGATGTGCCAAAGAATTCGTTGATGACATCATTGCAGAACACAATGAGACCTTCCCTGCTGATAAACTTTCTCCCTACATCAAGCATGCAGAACCTTCCCTCACTGAAGGTGTAGTGGAAGAAGAACAGGAAGAAGATGATGATGATGATGATGATGATGAGTATGAAGAAGCCATCCCTTGCTATGGGGGAGGCAATGATGATGATGCAGACGACGATATAGGAAGCGCTTTGGAGCACTTCAAAATGTCAAGGCCAGAAGTCTCTCATCAGGAGCCTTTGGGGGACGGACAACATCCCTCTCAAGGACAGTCCGGTCCCTCAGGCAAGGAAATAACGTGGCAGAACCTGATGCCACCATCCCTATAATCGAGGGGGAGACCACTATCGAGGTATCTCTTCCTCTCATTCTCCTCTCTGTTCCAACCTCTGAACCACCCACATATCCCTCTTTTTTACCACCAAATTTTGGCTCTGACAAAACTTCTTCTACCTCTCCTTCTCTCAGTGAGCCCGGTCCCCCAAAGGACTCAACTTTTCGGAAGGAACCTTCATCTTAAGAGCAGTTTATGTACATGTCTGACTCTGACTCTGAAGATGAAAAAGGCCTCATTCCTAGACGGCGCGCTCAGAGACCACTAATAAGCGAGCCTGAAGAGGAAGAAAGGCGAATAAACTATTTGAATGAACTCGAAGCCAAGAGAATAAAGTTGCCCTCTGCTGAAATAAAGTGTCCAACTCCTATCAGCATGGTAGATGACTTCTATTTCCTATCGAAGGAGGAGAGAGCATAAGCACTTGAAGCTCAAAGAATAAGGGATGAAAAGATGAAACAAACAGAGAATGATCTAGAACTTGCAAGATGAATTCTCATGGAGGATGTTGCTAAAGACAAGGCAAATAAAGCGTTGATTGACAAAAGCCAAAGAGTCGCTGAAGCTTTAGCACAAAAGGAACTGGTTGAAGAGAATATCCAAGTGAATCCCATCCTTGCTCAAGAGAAGATTCTAAATGCTCTGACCAATACAAATAAAGAACCAAGCCACAGAGAAAAAGAACTACGCTGGTGCACTGAAAGATTCAACTTTCGAAGGTCTGATTCAAAAATCATTCGAGCAACGATCGAAGGACGTCCTTCCAAAAGGTATGGACTGAAGGTATTTGTTCGAATCTACAGACATGTGAATGCTGAAAAAGAAGAAGCCAAGTTCTTAAAGTTCTGTGGATACTCTGAATGGCTAGAAATCAGAGATGCCATTCAGGGTTCCAAATCAAAATTTAAAGATGTGGTGGAAAGAGCACTGGATCAGCTTCTTCAGAGGATGTCACAACATGTACAAGTTCCACCTCTCCCTGAGCCTACTCGAAAGAAAAGATCAAATGCTGAAGGAGGTTCATCTTCCAAAAGTGATCATGAAACCAAATTCAACTATGAAAGCATTCTCGGTCATCTGGAAATCCCTAACATCTCAATGCTCAGAGTCTCTCTCCCTCAAGACAGAAAATATGAAGAAAATGAAATCATCACCTTTCCTGAACCCGACATGGTCTTCTTGGATAATGATGGTTTTCTAGGGTCCTTCAGAAATAGCGAGATCAGCAAAGCTCCATCAGCCTTCATCAAAATCATGCATCACTACTGGTGGTCAGATGAACCGCTGATGAATGGTAGAAGAGACTCTATGAAAATGAAATGCAAAGAAGACACGAAAAACTCTCTGACTGATAGTTTTGTTTTCTTTGTATCTCTCTTCAGTGTATTGTACTTCCCTTTACTTACAAATTTGTAATTTCATTGTTCATGTAACGTCTTCAGATTATTAATGAAATTTCAAATGAAGTACTCTACTTCAACTGTGTACTGAAAAGATCCCTGAAAATAGTAAATGGGACAATGAACATAAGAGTTCTAACTTCTTTACTTATCTCCTTACTCACTAATATTTCTCTCTGAAATTTAAATCAGTGAATGTACTTAAGGCACCTACTTGTAAAAATTGTGTTTTCATATCCCTATAAATGAAACTCAATAGATATAATAGATTAGCTGAAAAAGATCTCACAGATTAGTACTTAGAATTTTTTTCTAAAACATTTCTTAAGTCCTTACTATCCCTACAAGTAATTTTCTCATATTACTTAATAATAATCAAATGGGGGGAGATTGTTGATCATAACTCCTCTCAGTGATTTGAATATGATTCCTCTTTACACTTAGTGAAATTCCTTGTTTAAGTTTAAGTTCAAATTCAGGGATAAGCACACGCTGACTGTCATCAGCGATCGCTGAAGATCAAGGAACCTTAAGCTTAACTCTGAAGATCTGAAGATCAGCGATCACACCAAATGATCATTCAGCGAAAGTCAAAGACCGAGCTGAAGAAAGAGATAATCAGCTACGTGACCTGAAGAGGTTCAACGATAGCAAAGATTATCTATCCAAGTGTGAAGTCTTGTGAAGCCTCAGCGATACTGAAAGTTCATCATTGAAGATTCAGTCTCACCGATCAAGTGAAGCTTCTCATACAAGATTAAACGTTGAACTTATCCTCGATGCACAAAAGACAAACCCCATACTACGTCAGAAAATGACATACGAATTGTCTCTTATGTCTCCATCATATCTGATATGGTATTGTTCAAATGCGGCCAAAAACATGGTTGTATTATGAACAAAGGACAAGTCTCCTATTGATGCTTGCCACGTTGCACATACCTTTTGTCTTGCATTAAATGCAAATGGGTATAAATAAGATGAAGATATCTTCTTCATCTGTGTGCATGCTACCTTCTGTCTTAAACCTTCTGTATTCCTTCTTACTTCTTTCTTGTGCACCAATCTTAGTGATTTCTTAGTTACAATAGAATAGGTTTTAACTTGTTCTAATTCCGCTTGTAACTGTAAATTTGTTTATGCAATATAAACTAATTTAAAAACTAAAAATATGTGTGTTTGTATTCAACCCCCCCCCCCCTTCTACAAACTGTTTCTATATCCAAGAACTCTTGTAGACTCCTTAGGGACCAACATGATCTTTTTTGTTTTGGTAGTTATCTTAGTTTCCTTCTTATTGTATTATATATTGAGGTGAGGAGATAATGAAAACAATCAAGCAAGTTATTCTATTACCCTTTGAGTTCTTCTCTTGTTGGAAGCAAATCCCATTCTTCTTTCGTATTTGTAATTGTGGATCTCTAGATCCCTTGGGACCTGCCTGCACCCATTGCTGATGTGGTGCCGAAAAACCTTTAAGATACATTAGAAAGATAAGCGGAGAATATATGAAGGATTTAAATTGATAACTTGGAGAACTTTGTTTGTGAATCAGTTACAAAAGTTCTAAGGAGTACTTTGATAAATAAGAATTCATAAGGAATGCTAGGTACCAGGTGTGAAAGTGGGAATCAATTCATTAATTAAATTAATTAAAATTCTTTGTTCCCAGCATGATTGGCTACTTTTGGTTTTGATTCGGAAAATTAGGAAGAAAATTTTCAACCAGGTTCTTGCACATCTGAAAAAAATTCAGTTTATACTGGTTTTCTATTGCACAATTTATGGGGTCGGTTACACCTTGTGGAGGGAACACTATGTCAATTGCACGATAAATATTGTCATGCAAACGTTGAGATAGAGTCGACACATGTCTACAAGATCATTGAACTTGGATGATGGCAAATCGAGATTTTTTTTGCAATTTCAGCTAGGTAACATTTAACGAGCCTCGACACTATAACTTTGGCAGCAAAATTTAAAAACTACAAATAATTATCTTTAAATAAATTTATTTTCTAAATTACTATTATACCCTTCTAATATCCCTTCCCTAACAGCTACAATCCTTCCCAAAATCAAAACCTAGGGCTGACCTCCCAAAATCAAATGCTTAAGAATCGAATGCGATCATTATCCCAAAATCGAATGTTGTTGTTTCCCAAAATCAAATGTTGTATATCCTTATCCGAAATTGAATGTTGTTGTTTCCCAAAATCTGTATGCAATCATATGCGGCATAAAGCTCCCCCTAGCTGAATAAGCTACTTTCTATATCATTAAGCCACTACCATATAGTCATATATAGTTGGCTATTATGTTGTCTGTGTGCTACTTTCTATATCATTAAGCCACTACCATATAGTCATATACAGTTGGCTATTATGTTGTCTGTGTGCTACTTTCTATATCATTAAGCCACTACCATATAGTCATATACAGTTGGCTATTATGTTGTCTGTGTGCTATTTCAACAAAAACAAGAACAATGTTTAGGCTTTCACCCAATCAAATCCAGATTCACAAATCACAAACCTCAAGTAAGATTTGAAGTATACATTATTTTCTACAAATAGTTGTATTCTATAATAACTCTACAATTTTTTACCATCGGAAAAAAAATGGGAAATCTTTGGATCAATGAAAAAGAAAATAAGGTCTTGATGACTAAGCTTATAATTGTGTATGGAATCCTAGAATCTGCTAGATACTGTTCAACCTTTCTCTTCCAGACCTGCAAGCAACAATGACAGATAAAACACAATTGTGCTGTTTCCCAAAATGGATTGAATATGATGATTTGGGATTACTGTCATCAAGACCAATACTTTGAAAGATTTCCATAATCTTGCAAAGACTACCTCCTCTAGAAGTAAAAATGAAGCATCGAATCTTCTCGTTTTCCAGGGGAATTTTTAGGTCTTCGAAAGCTCATATGTCGACCTAAAGCTATTCCAAAGCTTTTCTGTTTTTACATGGCAGCAATACGAAAACTATGCTGTTTTTCCATCTTTCCCATACATAAACTAATTTGTTTCTCCATAAAGATCAACACCCAGAATCAAAAGATTGATGAATAAGAGGAAAGATTCTTGAAAAGTATCAAATTTCCATTATCAACATGTTTTAGTATGCAGAAACTTCAAGATTTCTTGATTGAGAGTGAGAAAGGGTCAAGAGACCTGCAACTGAAAAACGGAAAAGACTTTGATGAATTAAAGATGAAGCTAGGAAGATGCAAATAATTGGCCTCCATGGATGGATGAACCGAATATGATGGAAATGGGTCGATGGGAAACAACAACTGTTTGGGAAGAGACATTAGAAGGCTATAATAGTAATTTAGAAAATAAATTTAATTTAAAGATAATTATTTGTATTTTTTAAATGTTTAATAATAATTAAATTAGGGAAGGGCATATATGTGAGTTTTAGAGGTTTAAAAGGATATATACGTAGTTTCAAAGTTTGCAAAGATATATATGTAATATTGAAAGTTTTTAAAGACATAAAAGAAATTTTCCCTTACATATAAACCCGTGTGATTCACATATCAACTAACTAACTGATTCACATATGAACCCGTGGACTAATTAACAGGTTCACATATGAACATATAGCTCATATGTAAATCACACGGGTTCACATATGAACTCGTTTGTCGCCTATTTGTAAAAGCTACGAACTACCTCTCTATCTTTCGCACACCCATGCGGAAATTATCTGATGTTTCACAGTCAAAGTCACAAATGTTGATCAGATAAAGAGTTAGAATAACTCCTTTACTTCTCAAATCAACCTTTTCATATTATAAAACTAAGAGGCCGTTTACCAAAACTTACCTAGATAAGTGCTTACCAAATCACATTATCTTAGTGGATGAATATGATAAGGATCAAGAATCTTACCCAGTAAGAGTGATGCAATGACCAATAGTCTTACTTGGTAAGTGAGGGAGACGACTCTTACCACGACCAGCGCTTACCGGGTAATATATTGCATACAATACCGTTTATTAGTGTCGTCCCTGGGGGACGGCAGACCGGGCGTATGCCCAGGGCCGAAGAGAAATAGGGGCCCGATTTTTTCATTTACTATATAATATATAGTAGTGGTTCCAAAAAACTAATAAATAAAAGCGACACAATGTCTTTTAACATCTAATATGATAAAAAAAAATAACATTATATTAAAGGCCCAAACATGTATTAACTAATTACATTGAAGAAGTAATATGTAAAAAAATTAATTGATTGTTAATTTTTATGGTATTATTTATTGTTTCTTTTAAGTTTTTTTCTCTAAGATCTTTATCTACAAAAATATAAAACTATTTTACCTAGACAACATTGATATATTTTCTATAACTCATCTCCCACTAACTTTTTTGATTATTTCATCCGCATAAATTCTATATTTTTTTATTAAAATATAGTAGATTTATTATTATTAACTAAGAAACTCTTATATTTGAAAAAAAATTATCGACCATATGAGATAATCCAACTTATATCTATATTTAGAATTTCAAAACTAAAATTTTTTCCTTACATTATTGGTTCCTTATTACCTAATATTAAGTGCATAAATTATAAGTATTCTCCTATCTCTAAAACAACAATAACATCTCAAACTATAACTAACGTAGAGTTTTGATTCTAAGACTGATAGTTCCTAAAAATTTGTTTTAATCCTAAAAATTTAAAATGGTGATGAAAACATATATCATAGAATATGTTTGATGGTAGAATAGATTTACGATGTTATGTAATAATGCCAGGAACGGGCTTGCCGTTTATAAACTAAAATCTTACTCGGTAAGTAAATAATAATATTGAATTTTATTGATAAACGTTTACCTGATAAATGTTTGATAAATGATTCTAACCTTAAAAAAAAATTTACAAAAAAAACTAACGTTATTTTTTGATAAAACTACTAGAATGCTATAAATTTGATTATGGATGATTTCTAACCCACATTATCTTTTCGTAATTTTATAATAGGTTTCACCCATCATTACATTTTTGAATTCAAATTCACTTATTTTTAACATAAATGAGCTGAAAAATGTTTCTTGTGGGTTATTTTTTAATTTCTAAGAATCCAAGGGTGATTTATACAATTTCTCTAAACTTTAGGGGTTGTTTATGTTATTTACAGATTTGTTAGCCCACCAAGCTACGGGCCCAAATTCTTCCCGTTTATACCCCCTCACCCCTAATTTCTGCTACTCGATTGATTTGATCGAAGAACTTTTCTTTCATTTTCTGTTCAGAATTCTCTCGATTTCCAGCATCAACACAACCTCTAATCGGTATCGATGGCGTTGAACAACGGACTTAGATGTGCATCAAGGTTGCTTGTTTCTGTCGATTCATCTCTCGCCAAGTCTGGTAAAAATCCGTTTAACCTAATCTCTTTTGTAAGGATGTTGGGATTGGTTATGATATTACTAAATTTTTATTATTTTTTTGATTTCTATATGTTTGTGTTTAGTAGCGCGAAAAGTACAGGTTGTGTTATTGATTCGGATTGCATTATAATGTTGTCTTGATTTATTGGTTCTACAGTTTTTGAATGGATCTGTGTACTTGATGCTTAGTGTGGTACGTTATAGATCTGGCTGGATTTTAGGGATTATTCACTGTTTTTGATGTATTTATCTATGCTAATTTCTAGGTTTAGCTTTCGTTGGACGGAAATGATTTTAGAAAGAGCTGTAGTAATTTGCCATGTAAATGCACCAGACTGTCCAAATTGGAGAAATGAAAAAGAGGGGAGAATTTTAGGACCAATTGTTCTACTGTTTTAGACTAAGAAGGTTACCTGGTTTGTATACTTGAAAATGAAACATGATCTTGTGATGATGAGCTTAATGTGTTTATAAGATTTTAATTGTTCAAAAAATGTTGGTTTCTCTGCATCTACTGCCAGCATCATTTTCGAACTGAAATGTCATTCAAACCCTAGCATTCATGTGGATATGAAGGTTGAAGAAAGACAGACAGCTTTAAATGTTTGTTTAGAAAGCTAGTACTCAGAAGGTAGCTTGTTCATCAGGGCTTCAAAGTCATGTATTTTACAGAACTATTTTTTAATCTTTTGATACCAAGTTAATTCTTGAATGCACACCACTTGAAATTTTGCTAGAAGAATATGTTTACTTCAAACGCAGTGCATGAAAGTTCTTCCTGAATTCTTTCCCAGGAAGAGTAATAAGGATAGGAAATAGAAAATAAGTGTTAACACTGTTATCTATAACCAAACCAAACCAAACCAAACCAAACCAAACCAAACCAAACCAAAAGAATGCAGTATCCCCCACTCGGAAATAGGGTCTTGCCATCTTGGGGGATAGGATGTACATAGACCTATCCTCTACCCAAAGAAGTTGAGCTGCTGTTCTTCGAAGAAACCTGGCTTGTGAAAACTATGTTTAGTATGTCTGAATCAGTTGCAGTCAACTGCTAAGTTAGATTAAGTGAGAACATAAATGAGATGGAGGCTTTGAGAGCTGAAGGCTATTTCTTCATGCGTAGGCTGAATTTCTTTTCATGCTGCAAACCATTTAGATAAATGATGTCACAGTTTTTTCTCATTATTGTGGGTAAAAATAATTGCAAACGATCTCAAAAGAGGATTCTCAATTTTGCTATTAGCCTATTCTTATTGTTAATTTTAAATGTTTTTTGTCTTGTTAAATGACTCATTTGGCAAGCTGGATTTGAGCATGTGTGTGTGGATGATTTCTTTAGTCTGAAACCACCTTTATTTGATTTGAATGTTTTGTATTCTGGATCTAATAAATGGTTTTTAATGTTGATATGAAACCTTTGTTTGTTAGATAACATTTGCAAAGGGGAGGGGTCTTAAAGGGGTTTTCACATTCTGAGATATGCCTGTACAAAGTTTGATGTATTAGAGGATAACCGTAATGACAATTCTGGAAATTCACTTCGGGGAAATCAAACTTTGAATCTATGCACTTCAAAGGCTCAAAGCATAATATGTTAATGTCTATCCTTTATTGTAGTTAGAACTCTCTTAAATTTTCAATGAATTTATTTGATTTGACCAAATTAATCTATTTATAAAGTGATTATAACATAAACTGATTAGTTTAGGGATCAAGTTTTTAATTGAATGGTGTACATAATGCGCCCCATAATGTTTCTCTTAAAATGGTATTGCTAACTGTAGTCCTCATTATACTTGGTGATAATGGTACTCAATTTCTTGGCCCATCCTATATTCATATGGACAACTGGAAGTATTGTCCATAGGAAGTAAATCTTCATTTTGGTAGCATTTTTAGTAGCAAAAGAAAAAAAAGCAAAGAAAGGAGACAAACAAGATAAGAGTGACAGTGACCTTCTATTGGTTCAAATTCGACTTTTAAAGGGTGTATTCAGCGACCTTACCATAAAGATGACTAAACGATCTCAATTATTGTTGCTATGGCTTTTGCTTGATCTATACAATTATCATTTTTTCCCATCTATTATTAATTTTAATCAATTATTTCATCTATGTAATGAAACAATTTCATTTTCTCATGCTTTTATGCTTGTTATTGTAATGTTATAAACATCTTAAATCACATATACATGCAGTGTAAGGACTTATCTTTTCTCTTATTTTCTGGCATCCGATAATAAGCAAATATGTGGCTTATAGCTATGCTCTCAAGTTTAATTTTTATTTACTTAAACCTTTTTTTGCGACTTGGGGGTCAGGTTTGTGGACATCCTACTCCTACCTCCTCCCTGTTAGGGTCTATGTTTGTTTACCTCCTAACTGTTCCATTAAGAGGTGAATCCTTTTTGGCAGAAAATAAGGCCTTGTTTGTTTTTTCATTTTAAGCTCTTAATCACCACTTATGTCTGATTCGTTAAAACATTTTATAACCATTTCATAACTGAAATCAGACTTAAGAGTTAGCACCTCTTAAAAAACAAACGCCACCTAAGTCTGCTTCTTAATGGTTCCAAAATCCTCTGAATTTTGTATCCTGGACCTCCTTTAACCACTAAGAGTCCTGATTATATCCTGAACAATTACCAAACAATTATATTTCATCTTGCACTATATCATAAGAGGCTCTTAATCATTCTGACCACTTAATCATTCTGCACCAAACCATTCAGCAACTGCCAAACAGGGCCTTAGTTTTTTTTATTGGTTATATTTGAACAGCTGAAAGAGGGTTTCATTCGACTGGAGCAAAAAGAATGGGAGGACATGGTCACGATGAGCCAGCATACTTGCATTCAAAGCACATGTACAACTTGGACCAGATGAAAAATCAGAAGCTGACCATGAGTCTCGGTGTTTTGACCGCATTCAGCATCGGTGTTGG
This sequence comes from Silybum marianum, assembly GCA_036898165.1. NCBI lineage: Eukaryota > Viridiplantae > Streptophyta > Magnoliopsida > Asterales > Asteraceae > Silybum > Silybum marianum. The sequence continues at coordinate 24,043,480 of CM072535.1, forward strand.
AGTCCCAATTTTTGCCGTTGTCTTCCAGCAAAAGAAAGCATCTGGTTAATTAAGCCGCCTCCTAATTCAGGTTGCTTTTCGAAACTTCTTTTTTTCCCCTTGTGCTTGGCTTAATCTCAATAATGCAGACAGACGACTTATGAATGCCTTTGTAGTACGTTATCCGTTCTTTTTGTTCAGATTCATATATAACGGTTTTTGAGCATCGGATGGACAAATCACGATGCATCATCATCTTGTTTTCAAATGGAAAAATTGTTATTATTCTTTTTTGTGATTTTATATAGTTTTAATCTGGTTGTTGAACCTGTTCGCACTTTGGAACTGGTTTTTAAACAGGCGTTGGCCATCTCCAATGGTTTTTACCCTTTTCTTTTTTTTAATGTGGTGTTTGCGGTTTGCCCATTTGGTCGACTGAATGGTTAAATTGGGACTGGGGTCGGTTACAAAGTGACTGGTTAGTGGTACATGGTTATTTTTTTTTTACCAGAAACGGTTATAGCCCGTAAGCGGGTTATTATCCTGAATAACCATATGGGCTAAAAAGCAGCCTGTAAACTTTCTTTTCTTCACAAAACTACCAAGAAATTTTAAGACCAATTTTTTTTTGTGGAGGTGACTACAATGTAAAACTTTTTTTCCACGTGTGATTATTTATGATAATAACCCACCTAAATGCATATATATAACCTAGTAATTAGTGGCTATACCATAAATATTTAGTTTGGTTTGATTATAGGAAGGAATCTAAAAAATTCAATGATTTTTTATTTATTTTAAATGATTAAGTTCTTGAATAAATATATTCTAGACATCTTTAGAACTGGTTAAATACATTTTTTTGACCTAAAATGAGCGTCTTTTGGTAAGGAACAAGAGAAACGTAGGAAGAGAAAGATGGAGCTGGGGTCATCAACGATCAAACTTTGCTTATTTCTTTTTTTGAGGATCGACGAATCAAATGATATTTCTGTTCCAATTGTTGCCTCTTCTTTTCAAGGGGAGGGTTTGGCAGTGTTGGGGTAATTTAGGTTTTTTTTTTATAAACTTTTAACACTTTGTATTATATTTTAAAGTAAAAAGTTGAAAAAAAGCACAATGGAGTTTCATATCTTGAGTGACTAAGTCATTGGACAATATTTTTTAACAAATAAATCATTGGATTTTTAAAACCTGTTAAATACATCCGATCTATAAAATGGGTTAATATGGAAATAGTCCAAAAAAATCGACGCCCTTTCGTACACTGAGCTATCAAGTATCTGAACGTCTTTTTGAACAAATAAATCTTTACATGATATATAAAGAATGAAGTGTTTCTTGTGTTATGGTGAAACCTAGAAATAGAGTTTTTAAACTTCGATTAATAGAGATCTGATGGCATTGATATTCATTTTATTATGAATCATCTTCGTCAACTATAAGTGTATTTTTTTTGTGTTTATCCCATAGAACAATGAAGAACCAACTATATACCACAACCTATTGCAATTGAAGTCGAAATAGTTTGTGATGCAAAGCACAAACCGTATATCAAACCCAAATTTAAAATATAAATAAAAACCATTAAACGTAAATTAATATCCTAAATCAAACAAAAAAGAAAGATGAGATCTGAATGAGAACAACGATGAGGAAGATGTTAATCTGAAAACATTGCTTAGATGAACAACAATGAGGAAAAAGATCATGGTGAGGGTGAGGTCGAGGTCGAGGTCGAGGTCGGGGCATTCTTTCTAGTTGTGAATAACCTAAATTAGGGTTTTGAGTATTTAGTTTAGGACTTTTCTTATTTCTAAGTTTTACTTGTTATATTATGTAGGTCATCTGTCACTTTTATTGGTAATAAAGATGTATTTAATAGGATTCAAAACGTTCAATAATTTATTTATTGTTCAAAGACTTTGGGGATGTTTACCAAAATTTATTCGAGTAAGCGCTTACCAAGTCATATTACCTTACCGGATGAATATGTTAATGCCCAAGAAATCGTACCCGGTAAGAGCGAGACAAGGACCAGGAGTCTTACCCGGTAAGCGAGTGAAGGACCAGGAGTCTTACCCGGTAAGCGAGTGCGACGACTCTTACCATGGTAAACGCTTACCGGGTAAACTATTGCATACAATGTCATTTTTGTTGACTAAAATCTTACTCGATAAGTAAATAATAGTCTTGAATTTTACCGGTAAGCACTTACCGGGTAAGTGTTTGGTAAACAACCCCTTAATTATGTAAAACAAAAGCTTAAAAGAACACAAACAAAATAAATTGTTGAACTCAAAAGCTTACTTTATTAAACAAAATACTAGGCATTTTATAGCCTTTTACAAAACAGAAAATAGAGAAAATCAAGCTAGCTTAATCTCCGGGATTATTGGAAAGCCTAAGGAATAGGACTCCTAAAGACTTGGTAAACAACTAAAGTTAACATTCCCTCCTTTAAACTAAGCACAACTGCTTAGTTTAATTCACACACTCCCAAAAAGCTTCTTAGTTTCTGAAATTGCTCGAGCTTGAGTGACTTTGTAAATATGTCAGCTATCTGCTCCAAACTACCACAATGAACTAGCTGGACTTCCTTGTCATTAGACAACTCTCTTAGAAAATAAAACCGTACTCCTATACATTTGCTTCTCCCATGCATAACAGAATTCTTGGATAACTTAATAATTGAGCTATTATCACAGAAGATCGTCACACGTCTTTTACCCCCACATCCAAGACTCACCAGAATCTTCTTCATCCAAATCGCTTGACACGCACATGCTGCAGCAACTACAAACTCTGCCTCCGTAGATGATAAAGTAACAATTGCTTGTTTCTTTGACGGCCATGCGACTGTTGCCGAGCTCATCCTAAAGGCATAACCCGAAGTACTTCTCATATCATCCATACACCCTGCATAATCACTGTCGGTGAATCCTACTAACTCGTCACTGGAGTTCTTTAAATAAAATATCCCATAGCCACTCATACCAGCAACATATCGGAGAATTCTCTTCACATCCATCAAGTGACTCTGTTTAGGTTGTGCCATATATCTGCTAACTAAGCATATTGAAAATGTCAGATCTGGGCGAGTGGAAGTGAGATAATTCAAACTTCCTATCATTTGCTTGAAATAAGTGTTATCGACCGCTTCTCCCTATTCATCCTACGAGATCTTTGAGCCGGTAACAATAGGATTGTGAACAACCTTGCAATCTTTCATTCCAAACCTTCTTAGGACTTCCAATGCATATTTCTTTTGACATATAAAGATACCACTGTCCATTTGATGAACTTCAATGCCAAGAAAGTTTTTCATCTTACCCAAATCGGTCATATCGAATTCCTTCATCATCAACTATTTGAATTTTCTCATCACTACCTCATCATCCCCAGTAAATATTAAATCATCAACATATAAACTAACAATCAGATGCATACCTGGATTGTTGTTCTTCACAAATAGAGTCTGTTTACTGGAGCACTTCATAAATCCCTCCATTAAGAAAAAGCTTTCTATGCGATTAAACCAAGCTCGTGGAGCTTGTTTCAATCCAAATAAAGCCTTTCTTAATTTATAAACCTTGTCGGGCTTTCCTTCATCTACAAATCCTTTTGGCTGTTCAACATAAACATCTTCTAACAATTCACCATGGAGGAATGGAGATTTGACGTCTAACTGATATATTTGCCATCCTTTGTTTGCAGGTAGAGGCAGAATTGTTCGGATAGTATCCATCCGAGCCACGGGAGCAAATATCTCGTAGTAGTCAACTCTATATTCTTGAGCATACCCTTTTGCAACCAACCGGTCCTTGAATTTTTGTACTTGACCATGCTCATCCAACTTGGTTTTATAAATCCATTTGACTCCTATGTACTTGGTACCTTCTGGTAAATCAGTAAGAAACCACGTCCCATTCTTTTCAACGCTCTCAATTTCAGACTGCATTGCTCTCCTCTAGTTTTCATTCTTTACGGCTTCATCGAAACTAGTTGGATCCTCGGGAACATTAACAACGAAGTTTAGACATCTTCTGCCTCATCATTTTCAGATATCCCCTCTCCACTTACATAGTCTTCCCTCCATGCCGGAGTTCTCCTTGTACGAGTCTCGACATCAGATCTTGAGGACGGATACTCAATATTTGCTTCTGTTTTAATACCACTAACAGGACATGTTGCTTCTGCTTCTGTCTCGTCATCATTAATCTACGTCATATCTTCACCTCCCCAATCAAGAATCATTTCGGCACCTTGCTTGTGATTTTTATCCCACTTCCAGTTGGAATTTTCTTCAAAAATTACATCCTTGCTGATAACCAACTTATCTGTTATTGGATCGTAAATTCTGTAGCCTTTTGATTCATCGCTAATTCCAAAGAAAACACCTTTGTGACTCTTATCATCAAGCTTACTTCTTTTCGCATCCGGTATATGAACATGGCAAATGCATCCAAATGTTCGGAGGTGTTCAACAAAAGGTATACAGTCATTCCATGCTTCTTCAAGAGTCTTGTCTTTCAAGACTACAGTTAGGCATCGATTTAAGACATATACTGCCCACTTCACTGCTTCTGGCCAAAATATCCTTGGAACTTTTGATTGAGACATCATGCTTCTAACCGAGTTCATAACTATGCGATTTTCCACTCAGCAACTCCGTTTTGCTGAGGAGTGAAGGCGGTAGTTAGCTGTCTCTTTATCCCCTTGGCTTCACAAAAGTTGTTGAACTCGATCGATGTAAATTCACCTCCACTATCATTTCTCAGGCACTTGATAGGAAGTCTTATTTCTTTCTCAACAAGTACTTTGAAGAGTTTAAATGTTAAAAAAGCATTTGACTTTGAATTTAAAAAATAAGCCCAAGCCTTACGGCTAAAACCATCAATCAAACACATCACATATCTTTTTCCACTTTTTGATGTCGGAGAGATAGGACCGCATAAGTCAGCATGAATAACCTTTGTGTAGCTCGCCAAGTGCTATGCTTTGACATAGGTTCTCTGTGTTGCTTACCTGTTAAGCAATGTGCACATACCTCGTCAGTCAATGGGAATTGGGGTAGTCCATGTACTAGATCTTGTTGCTTCAACGTCTATAAACCTGACTTGCTGATATCAACCAGCCTTTGATGCCATATGTGATATAAGTCTTGTGTGAAGGTATGAAGACACACTCCCTGGTTTTTGTTTGCAGCTTTGGGAATTTTTTTTACTACCAACGTGAACATTCTATTAAGAGTCATGGTTGATTGGAAGATGAGGCCTTTCTCTGGACGATATATCCTGCATTTATTATTTTCAATCAAAATGGATAAGCCTTTTTGCTGTAGTTGTCCCATGCTGAAGAGATTGTTCCGGAGCCTAGGTACATAAAATACGTCACCAACTACGCAACTCATCCCATTTATCTCCATTTTGACACTCCCAATTCCCGACACCAACAATTTTGAATCATTTCCAAGTTTCACAGATTGCGTGAAACTTTCATCCAACTCAGAAAACATGTTCTTACCATTGCACATGTGGTTGCTATTGTAACACCCTGAAATTTCATGTTTCTCGACCCTTTTAATTTAATGCAAGTTTGGGTTTGTGTTGTGTAAAATTGTATCTAGTTATGGAACCATCAGGTGGAAACTGCGACCTGGCCAGTGCCATCATCGCACCTCGTGGTCGCAGTTGTTGTACCGTATGCTGATCAGGGAAAGTGCAATCAAGCCAAGTGTGATTTGACCAGGCCCTCATCGCAGCTCCATGTCGCAATTGGTGTACCGAGGTCAGCCTGGAAAAGTGCGACTTGGCCACTGCGACCTGCCCAAGCACCCACGTCACACCTCGAGGTCGCAGTTCGATGTCTGGAGTATAAAAACGGGATTTTAGCTGAGTTCTCATTAATTACAAATCAGATTTATTTCCCTTAGCATTTACTCTTAATTGGAAACCCTAAGGGACGATTTTCAAGAGCCTTACTCCTCTCCAACAACCATACAAGATCAAGCATTTAGTTGGTGCTCAAGTTAAGGAATCAAGATCTAGGGTTCAAATCTTAGGTGTTCTTCATCTCCTCTCTAGAGTTCAAGTAGTGTTGGAAGCATTTTAGGGTTTCTTCAAACCCTAGTATTGTGACTTCATTCTTACATTTTCTAAAACTTTATACATGTCAAAATGATGTATTTTACTTCCTATAAAGTGTTTATGCAAGTATTTCTATACCTAATGGATTTTGGTAAACTAGGTCAAAATGAGTCATCTAGAGTTTCTCTTTGAAAGGTCGAAAGGAGTATAAGGAACGGTTTTAAAGCATTTGTGTGAGTTTATTTTCAAGAAATATGATACTTTGAACAAGATCCTATTTGACCTAATTTTGAAGGAAAGGTTTAAAGATGAGGAATGTTAATCATACAATGTTTCCAGGTTGAGAGATGGCCAGTACATCGGAAATGGATGTATTAAAATGTAAGACTAGTGTAATGGATTGTAATAACCCAAGTTTAATCAACCTAATTAGTGAATTTTGGGCCTTGGCTTAGGGCTTGGGCTGATTTCAATTAAGCCCTAAGCCCATAGTATATAAAGGGGATTTTAGGAGGACGTGTTAGACAGCCTCCTCATTTTTAGAATTTCTTTGTGTGGGTGTTTTGTGTGTGAGATGTGAAGAGCAAGAAAAAGGAGAAGGAGAGGAGAAATCAATCACTCCATTGATAGGATCAAATGCATTGACGGATTTCAGGTATAAACTCATTCTCTTGCAATATCTTCCTATATATATTGATGTTAGTGTCAAGGTTTAACCTAGGGATTCAATCCCTTGAGTTTCCTTTTATGTTGGAAGTTAAGAAAATGATGAACCAGATGTTCATCCATGAGTATTTCATGATTTTGAGGTGAGTTAGTGTTTATTGAGGGACTTTCATCAAATGGGGGAAGTTGTTCTTGAAAACTCCATTGTTTTTTAATCTCCAAGCTCCAAATGGATTGATTGGATGATTATATCTTCTATTTATGTTTAGGAATGTATTGGGAATGTTTGGGGATGATTTGTAAGTGTTTTGGGTGCGTTTTAAACCATGAAATTGAAGGAAATCAAGTTGGGTGTTGATTTTGGGGTTTTCTTCATAAAGTGGGTTTCTGCAGGTGAAACAGTGAAGAAAGTGGGTTGTTAGTGGGTTAAAGTCGCCTGAAACCCAATTTGTCGGCTGCTTGAGAATTTTCAGTTTTGTTTAAGACCAGTTAGGGGCCGTAGCTTGAGTCATTGTTTGAGGGGTTTGCAAGTGAGTCTTTTGGGGTTATTTGGGAGTTGTAAACTCAGAATTTGGTACCCTCAATTCAGGTGTTCGGTTGGTGGATTTAGGCTTTCGGTTTGGGAGTTTTGATCGTTAAGCTTGGGACAAGGTGTGTCCATTTCAGGTGAGTTCCCTTGATTTAAACTACACTTTTTGTCAACGTTTGATTTATAAAACTGATTATGGTAACTTAAATTAGAAGCATGTTAAATGATGTATATTCCTTTCGGTTTATATAAACGTTATATGTTGAATTGGCCTGGATATCGCAATATGCCTAGATAAGTGGACATGTACATAGGAGAATGTGTGTACCTTGAGATAGTGCAAATCTCTTGGGAGTTATATTTCGTACACCTCGAACTGGTTTGAGGTATACGACGTTGCCGCATGTGGAAAGTTTGCGGGTAATGATTATTAAGTCATGTGTGGCAAGTGTATGACTAACTTGGGTTCTTCTACGATCCTTACACATGGTCCCGTATTTGAATTGTTTGGTTCCTTATTTCTAACAATTTATTTCTTCAGATTTAAATGTTATATATAACCGCGGTTTATGTGGGAATTCACTAGATCTTTTGGTCTAACCCTCGCTTTACAAAACTTAAAACCATTTTCAGGTAAAGGTTATTGTTGAGAGCTCTTCTAAGGGCAAGGGAAGTTTTGGGTCGATTGCTAGAGAATGATTGGATGGCTTAGAGTTTGGCTCAGTAGAAAGTCCTCAGCTGTGGTCGATTGTTATTTCGCTGCAAGTACTTTGAGTTGTAGTTGATATTAGAACTTTATGCAAAAATTGTTGGTTGTTATTTAAGTTTATGTCTTTTTTTGGAATTAGGGTCGTTACAAGTGGTATCAGAGCCTTAGTTTAAGTGAATTAGGTGACTGAAATGTGCCTCGTCTTAGACTGTAAGGGGTTGGAGACACATCTGGGATATAGGGAGCCGTAGGGAAAGACTACAACAGGGACACGTTGATATGGTAGTTAGGACTCGCATGTAAGGTAAGTTTAGAATTACATTTGGCCAATGTAATTTTGAGTTTACAGGTACGCCCAAAATGAAGTCATTTATTTAATATCTAATATCATAAAATGTAAAATGCTAAAGGATTTGTACCACGAATCCATTGATTCTATATGATTTATTATATTACTACCCCTTTACCAGTTTATTCGTACTTGTATGTGAATATGAATCTGGCTTCATCTTTCTCCGTAACCAATCTTCTCAGAGCGGAGCTCTACCAACTGAGTTATACCCCCCAAGCCAAGTGGAGCATGCATGAAGGAGTCAGACGCTTCTTCTATTCTTTTCCCTGGCGCAGCTAGGTTTGATTGTCCATCTTTTTGATATATTGGATATCCATATAAGGCATTCTCCGGATAATTCAAATCGAAGCAATTGGATGTCCAATTCGGGCCTATATGACATGACCGTTTCAAAAAAATACGCCGCCTGGGGGCTTTACCGGGGCTAACTAATAAAAGGGTGTGTGTGCTTGATTTACCATATTAACCAAGAACTGTTGGATTATGAGTGGTTTATGTATAGCAACTTGGTGTTTCTTTTGAGTTAGTTTTGGTAAAGTTATTGGGATTCGAAAAGTTGTTTATATTTATCAGCGATTCAATCTATGATAATAGTTTGTGGCTTAAAGGAGGAAAGTGAAATAGTTTAAGGGTACACTTCTAGTTTCTTGGGTATATTCCATTTGCGGATTTGAGCCGATGGATTTGAGGATTTAAGAGGAAAAGGATATCAGCGGTTGTATGTTCCACTGGAACATGAGAGGAATCAGTGAGTTGTCTGAATGCCTTAAGTCGCAGTAGTTACAAAAAAAAATGTTTGGAGTGAGCTATTTACTAATTTGGAGAGTGAAGAAAAGATAAGAAGAAATAGAATGGTACGGTTGAATATATATAAATGGGCCAACATTGTTGAAATTATGTGATTATCGTGTTAATGATCAAGTTGGAAACAATATGAGAAGGGTTCTCGAGCATGCCATAAGGAGCACGTTCTGACAGTTGCGATAACCATGGAAAACACAGTTAGTTGGCTTATAGCAGAAAAAGGTTAAGGAGAATCCGTTACCAAGGTAAAACTGGTAGAGAGAGTAAAGGGACCCTCAACCGTAAGACGAGTTTCATGCATCATGTTTTGTTATCAGTTTCATAAGTCACTCCATATTGGAATTATGTTTATGCATGTTGAGTCTCATGGTTTTGGAAGAGCAAATTGTTACATGTAGGCATCGAGTCTAAATTTGAAATATACAAACGTCTTGTCGTTGCACATTGTATCGTCTAAAACATTTTATACATACGTACGTAATCTCATGTTGATTTTACCCCGAGTATAAAAGTCAGGAAAACACTTTTGCATAGTTTCTCGATTAAAATTCGCATGAGCATGACATCATTATTGAGTCATCTAGCTTGAGTAAATAAGCATGTGTTTTCATAGCCACATAAAGGGATTTTCTTTGAAAGCAAAGTCATTTTAAACCAAAATTGTTTGAAACGTAAGATCAAAGTTTTGTCTTTTGGTCACATGTGAATGGTTTTTGAGGTGTTTGAGTAAGACTATCCAATTGTGGTGGTGGGGTGTCGTGCATACACAAGGTTGTTGTGTGATTATTACATTCATTAAAATTTTGAGCCACAAAACGATTTTTATTAGTATTCACGTATTGTGTCGTCGTGCATGAATGTCATGAATTCGCTGGTATTTTAGAGAGTTAGCCTTTGGAGGATAATGCACTTGTGGACAATGAAGATCTTGAGAGATTTAATCTGTTATTCGAATAGGTGGTGGTCAAGTGATGACCGTTATTCTATATTTGGGAAAAGATCCGTGTAAAACGAAAATTAGAGGTACTAGATTCAAATGGGAATATTATAGGTTTTGCTTCGAAATGTCGTGATGCGATTAAAGTAGCGAATATGTATACATAGAAATGATCGGGAACAACATGGTACTTTGATAAGTAGGATGACAATGAGTAATGGGATGTTGTGTTGACGAAAAGTTGTTAAGGGAATAAATAGATGAATTTAGGTATCCAACTGGTGTTGGGATGCCAAGGCAACATGGTTATCAGTTTATGAGACATTGTGGTTCTTCTATGCTAGAAAAAGGAAAATTAGGAAATATTAATATCAGTCTGAGATGTGATAGGATTCATAAATTATGAAACCTTTTCGGTAAATATTCTTATCAAGGTGTATGGTTGGTGAGATATCAGAATGTATCTGATTGGTGGTGGTTTTGTAGGTAGAGATTGGTTAGTATGAAAGTTGTTGGTTCCGTTAAATGTTGACATGAAGCCTAAAATTTAGAAATAACTTTGATGCGGTTATTTTGTTGATGTTATTCAAGGATTAATGCATGTTCGAGAAAGTTATAGACTTAACGTTTTGATAAAACGTTTGATGTGTGGGAATAGAAGTTACATGTTAAGTATATTTGGGGGAAGTGACTTCTTTTAGAGGACTGCGCATTATGCACGAGTTAATATTGTATATTCGCATGTGGAATTGTGTGAAATACAAAGCTTAATATCGCATGTGGAATTGTGCGACAAAGTTGTATAATCGTATGGAGTACGAGTCATTATACCGGTTTGTGTATCTAACTCGATGGCAATGGACGTATGTGGGATAGGGATGGCAACGGGGCGGGTTCGGGCCGGGGATCAGTATCCCCGTCCCCGAAACCGATAAGGAAAACCGTCCCCGTCCCCGTCCCCGTCCCGATCCCCGTCGGGGATCTTATCGGGGATACCCGTCGGGTCCCCGCGGTTTCCCCGATCCCCGTTGGGGAACCTGTTAAGCAAAAATATCACCGTTACCCGTTGGTTTTACCCGAACTCGAACCCAAAACCGAACCCGAACCCGAAACCGAATAGAAAAATCGTAAAAGTTTTCAAAAGTATTTATATTGTCCTATTAATTATTAGTATACTTAGCCCATTTATTAATTTTTAAAAATTATTTATATTATATATTATTAATATATAAATATATTTATATAATATTTTATATATATACACACTATCGGGGCTGGGCCGGGGCGGTGAGTACCGTCCCCGTCCCCGTCCCCGCCCTCGTTAAGATCCCCGATAAGATCCCCGATCCCCGCCCCGTCCCCGTTAAGACGTCCCCGAACCCGACCCAAATTGTTTGGTTTTCGGTTTTCACCATCGGTTTCGGGGGTTTTTGCCATCCCTAATGTGGGATGGTGATATGCATGAGAGAATAGACTTCCCTTGGGCTACTTAAACTCGTTTCTTGTAGTTGCAACGATTCGTTTAGCTAGTGATTTTGTCAGGTTCGATCATGCGTATGTGAAAATATGACTTTTGTGTGTAGTCATCCGTGGAAATGATGTAGGTCTGTGAGGCTTTGTTTTTGGTCATATGGGTTTGATGGGAATAGTGCAACCATGGGAATATTTTGTAAATGGATTGATGTTGAAAATTTTAGAGTCAAGAATGCGCAATATTATACTTGTGCAAGCCCGTTGAGAAGCAATATCTTAAGTAATCCGATCGCTCACATATGAGATGAGAATAATCTTGTTAAAATAATTAGTAAGGATTGTTCGTGGGAGTATGCGAAGTCGATGGGTAGAATTGATTTAGGTGGCGGTGTGAATCATTGTTGGGATATCTATTGTGGAGGTATTCAAGAGCGGTAATTATGTTTGCTTGAGGTGAAGGAAAGTTTAGAGGGATTTACGATATCGTTGTTCTTGGGTGATAATCAGTGTTGGATTCATATTTTTATTTGGGGCATTCATAATTATTTTAGATGAGTTTGGACATTGGCAAAATGTCAAATTCAATTGGTTAATGGTGCTTGATAGTAGGTTTTTTGTTTTGATTCAAAGTGATGGAATGTTTCTTGTGTGTGAAGGAATATAGTAGTTTGGTTAACTCCTTTTGGGAATCGAGAGGCGTATGATGCTTTGAAGCTTTGGTATACTTTTTCGTGAGAGCCAAGTATGGAAGCATAGTTAATTATCCTAATTGGAAATTTCGGTGAAACCGTTTAGCTAGACTTGTCTCGCAATTGTGGATGTGTGGTTTTGGTAATTGATTTTGTTGATTATATGATGAGTGACATTCGTTAGACATCGGTATTTCAGACTAGCACGAGGAGGTGGAAATGACATCTGAGAATAAGTTATCTTGATGAAAGTAAGAAGTTGGTCGGGTAGTGAGAAGAAATGGAGTTATGTCTAAGCATGTCATTGATTGAGTATATTTATATAAACCCTTCCAGAGGGTAAAAATGGTGATGCTAGATCAAGCTAAGGCGTTTGGTAAATCATTTCGGGAGAGTGTTTTAAAGCTTTCAGTTCTAGCCAGTCTTATATTGAAAGTGAGTGTCTTATACCTTTGGGGAGGACAAATAAAAGGAATAGTAGTAACTCCGGAAGGGCTATTGCTCTGAAGAAAACACCGTTGTGAGAGGGATCAACTGGACTCGACTTATATCGAGATTAATTACTAAATTATAATGGTGAATGGTTTTGATTGTTAGAAAAGATTTGTTTTGAATGAAAGGTATTTAGGTAAGCGGAATGGGAATTTTGAAGTTAGGAATATTCGTATTACGGGGTTTGGTGCTTTCAACGACGCCAATATCCTATTTCCGTTAGAAGATATTAAAGGTATGGAGACTTTTGTCAATGTTAATCGGCATCTGAGTATTGAGAATGACATGTGTCAGTATGTTCATCAAGTAAATTAGTAGTATGGTAACTCTGTGAGAAGCTCACAACTTTTGACATCTTTATTTGGAAGCGAAATAGTGATACGGTGAATTTGGTAGCGAAGTTTTATAAATCTGCAAAGATCTTGATGTTAAGTGGGTAATCGCGGGTCCAAATTAAATTGACCCGATTTCGTCAGATCATGAAACTTAGATGGTGAAAGGGTTAGTAGGATGGTCTATTGTAGAAATTGAGAACTGGGCACGCTTTTAAATCCCAATGATTTGTGAGAGTGTTAGCTAGGTAGATATTGTCCCTTAAAACGATGGCAACAAGATGGTTGGTATGTAATTGGTTTCGTATGAGGCCTTATGGCCAAGTTGGTAGAATACCTCTATGAAGTGGAAAGATTTGAAGAAAAGCAATGGACAAGGAAATCAATCTAGTTAAGGTGAATTGGCGATTTTACAAAGGGCAAGAGGCAACTTGGGAATTGGAGACTGAAATGAGGACTAAGTAATCGCATCTTTTCGCTGAATGAATTCCGGGGACGGAATTTCATTTAAGGATGGAGTGTTGTAATAACCCAAGTTTAATCAGCCTAATTAGTGAATTTTGGGCCTTGGCTTAGGGCTTGGGCTGATTTCAATTAAGCCCTAAGCCCATAGTATATAAAGGGGATTTAGGAGGACGTGTTAGACAGCCTCCTCATTTTCAAAATTTCTTTGTGCGGGTGTTTTGTGTGTGAGCCGTGAAGAGCAAGAAAAGGGAGAAGGAGAGGAGAAATCAATCATTCCATTGATAGGATCAAATGCATTGATGGATTTCAGGTATAAACTCATTCTCTTGCACTATCTTCCTATATATATTGATGTTAGTGTCAAGGTTTAACCTAGGGATCCAATCCCTTGAGTTTCCCTTTATGTTGGAAGTTAAGAAAATGATGAACTAGATGTTCATCCATGAGTATTTCATGATTTTGAGGTGAGTTAGTGTTTATTGAGGGACTTTCATCAAATGGGGGAAGTTGTTCTTGAAAACTCCATTGTTTTTTAATCTCCAAGCTCCAAATGGATTGATTGGATGATTATATCTTCTATTTATGTTTAGGAATGTATTGGGAATGTTTGGGGATGATTTGTAAGTGTTTTGGGTGAGTTTTAAACCATGAAATTGAAGGAAATCAAGTTGGGTGTTGATTTTGGGGTTTTCTTCATAAAGTGGGTTTCTGCAGGTGAAACAGTGAAGAAAGTGGGTTGTAAGTGGGTTAAAGTCGACTGAAACCCAATTTGTCGGCTGTTTGAGAATTTTCAGTTTTGTTTAAGACCAGTTAGGGGCCGTAGCTTGAGTCATTGTTTGAGGGGTTTGCAAGTGAGTCTTTTGGGGTTATTTGGGAGTTGTAAACTCAGAATTTGGTACCCTCAATTCAGGTGTTCGGTTGGTGGATTTAGGCTTTCGGTTTGGGAGTTTTGATCGTTGAGCTTGGGACAAGGTATGTCCATTTCAGGTGAGTTCCCTTGATTTAAACTACACTTTTTTGTCAAGGTTTGATTTATAAAACTGATTATGGTGACTTAAATTGAAAGCATGCTAAATGATGTATATTCCTTTCGGTTTATATAAACGTTATATGTTGAATTGGCCTAGATATCGCGATATGGCTAGATAAGTGGACATGTACATAGGAGAGTATGTGTGCCTTTAGATAGTGCAAATCTCTAGGGAGTTATATTTCGTACACCTCGAACTCGTTTGAGGTATACGACGTTCCCGCATGTGGCAAGTTTGCGGGTAATGATTATTGAGTCATGCATGGCAAGTGTATGACTAGCTTGGGTTCTTCTACGATCCTTGTACATGGTCCCGTATTTGAATTGTTTGCTTCCTTATTTCTAACAATTTATTTCTTCGGATTTAAATGTTATATATAACTGCGGTTTATGTGGGAATTCACTAGACCTTTTGGTCTAACCCTCGCTTTACAAAACTTAAAACCATTTTCAGGTAAGGGTTATTGTTGAGAGCTCTTCTAAGGGCAAGGGAAGTTTTGGGTTGATTGCTAGAGAATGATTGGATGGCTTAGAGTTTGGCTTAGTAGAAAATCCTCAGCTATGGTCGATTGTTATTCCGCTGCATGTACTTTGAGATGTAGTTGATATTAGAACTTCATGCAAAAATTGTTGGTTGTTATTTAAGTTTATGTCTTTTTTTGGAATTTGGGTCGTTACATGGATCCATAGTCACAATAGTCGTTTTTATTGGGGATGGGGCAAGTAATAAACCCTAGTTTGGGGTTGAGTTTGCTCAGTTGGGTATTGAGTAATAAACCTACATTTGGGGTTGAACTCTCTATCTGTAAGCCGAAGATTTCTATCCGATCGAGCTTACTTATTTACTGACTAAATCCTAGTTTGGGGTTGATGTTAGTACGATAGCGGGTCGCTCCCGTATTTTCCCTCAATTGCCGTATCTCTTAGGTGTAAATCGTGCACGAAAGTGCAGAGTTAATTGGCGTATTTTTTAGGTGTAAATCGCAGACGAAAGAGAAGGTTTATTGGCGTATGTTTTAGGTGTGAATCACGCGCAAAAGAAAGGAGCCAAATAGAAAAGCTTTTGGTTAAATGTTTATTTACCGCTTTCAAAGATTTACTGCTTTTCCTATTTGAACTGTTTGTTCTCACTAAGCTGTAAGCCTAACACTTTTTCTTAAAATCGCATGTATATCAGGTGATCGTATTAGTTGGGCTCAGAGGGATTGAGTGGAGCTATATGTCGGTAGGGACATCCTTTTTGGAGTACATCGTTGCATGTACAGTTGGAGTTACATAGAAGCTTATATTTTGGGGATTTAGAGATACCCGAACTTAATCTGTATTCTATAACTGTATAGATTAGTAGGTTGTCATCTAGTATCCATTTGATGTTGTAAACTCTCTTACTCCTCCCCATCTTTATGGGTGAAGTTTATTTATTAAGTCTTATTCCGCATTTTTAATTGGTTTAAATTAACTCCCATTTTTAGGGGTGTTACAGCTACACCCCGAATCCAAGAACCAAAAATCTTCTCGTTTCGTAGATGTCTCCTTAAGATGCGCCATCAACACCATTTCTTCCTTTTCATCGAGCTCTACATAGTTTTCTTTCGTACCTGTCTCCTCAAGATACGCCATCAACACAATTTCTTCTTTTTCATCGAGCTCTACATATTTTGCTTGGGCATTCGTAATGGAAGTGACCAAGCTTGTGATATCGATAACATTCAATGATAGATTTTTCAAGTGTTCCTCTTCCTCTCTCACCAATTCCTCGAACCCTTCCTTGGCAGTATCCTCTTCCGCCTCTTCCTCGATTGGAAACAGTGGTTACCTTAAGCACTTGCTCTTCCGCGATCTCTTGTTTCCTTAATTTTTGTTCATGTACTAGTAGCGAGCTTTGCAGTTCATCAACCGTAAGTTGATCAATGTCCTTAGATTCTTCGATAGAGCACACGATGAAACTGAAGTTTTCTGTTAGTGTTCGTAGAATCTTTTCCACGAGCTTGGCATCATCCATAACTTCTTCATAATTCCGCATGTCATTGCTATTGTTATATTTATATGAGATTTACTTAAGCATATAATAACAAGAATGAAGACATAGGAACATAAACACATATCAGAAATCGTTCAAACATAATACCATAATAGAGTTTAGAAAATTAACCTAGAGTACTTGAGTTAATTGCAGCAAAGTTCATCGAAGCGGAAGTATTCATCATCATGAACAGATAAAAATTTTCTAAAGCTCTATACGATTTGCTTCAGAATGAGGCTGAACTGAATGCAGATTCGTGTAGGCAATAGAGACTTGATCTTCTTTATTTATAGGCCATGGAAAGCTAGAGACTCATCCCATAAGAAGTCCTCGTTTATCTATAGAATTGATATTAAAATAATAGGAGATATACACTTACCTTAATGTTAATCAGGTAATTAACTTAATTAATTATTTCTTCAGTGCGGTGATTCACTAGTTTGTTATAGATAATGACTTATATTTTATTTTAATTTGTAAAACAAATAACATGACTTATATACTTGAATTCCTCATTTTATTAAATGTGCCAAAATAAAGTTACAACGAAAAATTGAAAATTACAAAATAACCGGCGAGACTAATCACGACTCCCGCTTATCTCAAGTATCGAGTTCAGGTAAGATTCTCATATCCCTAACATGTTTTTGGAAACTTACCACTGAAAGGGCTTTAGTGAATGGATCTGCAAGTTGAGATTATGTACCAATATGTTCAACAATAACCTCTTTTCTCTTAACCCTTTGTCTCACACTAAAATATTTAAGACCAATATGCTTTGAGTTGTTTGATCTTTTGCTATTTCCACTGAAAAAGACTGCATCTTAATTATCACAAAACATCTTTAAAGGACTTGAAACTATAGAACTTAAGACATTCGTTTGGATTAAGAAGTTCTTGATCTAAATGCCTTCACAAACCCCTTCATAAATGGTTATAAATTCAGCTTCCATAGTTGAAGTTGCAATCAGGGATTATTTCATGGTTTTCCATGCTATAGCCACTCCCGCAAGCATAAAAGTATAGCCAGAGGTAGATTTCTTTGAGTTTGGATATTTACCTGCAAAATCTGAATCTGTGTAGCCCACAAGTTCCAAGTTTTTGACTTGTCTATATACTAGCATGTGAGCTTTAGTTTTTTGCAAGTACCTAAGTACTTTCTTACCTGCGGTCCAGTGATCTTTAGTTGGGTTTTGTTGTAATCTGGACAAAATTCCTACAACATATGCCAAGTCAGGTCTGGTACATACTTGTGCATGCATTAGACTTCCTATTAATTGTGCATAAGACTTATAATCTATTTCTTCAGCGAAACCATTCCGGCATTCCCCCCATTTTTAAAAATTTTGGACAGTTTATCACCCTTTGACATAGGCGAGTCTCCTTCAGCACAAGTTTGCATGTTAAATCTCTTTAAAACCTTTTGGATATAGTTTCTTTGAGATAATCCTAATAAACCTTGTGATTTGTCTCTTTGAATTTCTATGCCTAAAACATAGGAGGCTACACCTAACTCTTTCATGTCAAAATTAGCTGATAGAAATTCTTTAGTGTCTTTAAGCAATTTAATATTGGTTCTAGCCAAAAGGATATCATCTACATACAGAATAAGGAAAATGAATTTTTTTTCCAACTGTCTTAATGAAAACACATTTATCCATAATGTTTTATGTAAATCCAAAACTTGATATAACTGAATCAAATTTTTTATACCATTGTCTTGAAGCTTGCTTAACCCTATATATGGATTTCTGAAGTTTCCATACACGATCTTCCTTTCCTGGTTCCACAAAGCCTTCAGGCTGCTTCATGTATATTACTTCTTCTAGCTCTCCATTTAGAAAAGTCGTTTTAACATCCATTTGATATAACTCCATATTATAATGAGCTACTAAAGCCATTATGATTCTGAATGAGTCCTTAGTGGACACTAGGGAGAATGTTTCTGTAAAGTCAATACCTTCTTTTTGTGTGAAACCCTTAGCAAAAAGTCTTGCTTTATATCTTTCAATTTTGCCATTTGAATCTCTTTTAGTCTTAAAAACCCATTTTGAACCTATTGCCTTTTGATTAGGGTGAGGTTTGACTAGTTTCCATACAAAATTCTTTCTCATAGATTCTAATTCATCTTCTATTGCCTTTTGCCATTCAACCACTTCATTACTCTCTTGGGCTTGTTTGAAGCTTATAGGATTCGCACCATCAATTAAATCATCAACTTCTTGCAAAAAATACCATGTAGTCACTATCAGGTCCCAAAGTCGGCTTTCGGGATCTACTTGATCTTCTGGGCTGAGGATCAACTGCAGGTTCTACATTTTCAGATAACTCAGGCTCTAAATGTGTAGGAACTGGTTCTAGATTTTGGCTTATAGACTCTTCAATTAGAATAGTATGATCGACTGAATTTGCATTTTCTATGGAGTTTTCCTGTGAAAAATCATTCTGAAAAATAGATAAACCTCCATTTTGAGTATCTTCAACAAATTCTGTAGATAAATCTTCAAAATTTGCATTGCAACAATTTTCATCTAGAAATTTAGCTTGATTTGTTTCCATAGTTCAGGTGAAATTGTTGGGAGTGTAGAATCTATACCCTTTTGATTTTTCACAGTAGCCTATAAAATTGCAGCTAATTGTTTTTTACTGAAGCTTATTATTAACATTTGGTATTTTAGCCTCAGCTTTACATCCCCACACATGGAGATGATGTAGACTTGGATGTTTTGCATACCACAACTCAAATGGTGTTTTTTCTACCGACTTAGAAGGACCTGTTGCAAATGTAATTTGCAGTCTTAAGTGCCTCGCCCCATAAGAAAATAGGTAAGCCTGTAGTGCACATCATGCTTCTCACCATATTCAATATGGTTCTATTTTTTCTTTCAGCCACTCCATTTTGGGAAGGGTTGTATGTAGGGGTGTTATTTGTGCGGTTAAATTGGTTTTCGATTTATTCGGTCTGTGTTAATTGGTTTTTTAACGTTTTAAAAACTAACCAAACCAAATAAGGTCCGGTTTAATCGGTTTCGCGTTATTCGGTTTTCGGGTTATTCAGTTCGGTAACCGGTTAAACCGAATAAGAATTCTTATTTTTTATTTGGACATTTGGTCAAATAATTTTTTCAAATTCAATGCCTTTTGCTTCTAATATATAATGTTACCATACATTCATATTCAACAATTGACTTTTATTTATTAGAACACATCATTTACCAAGAATAAATCTACGAAAATACATTATTTTTTCCATACCACGAATTATTTGAAGTAAAAAGCATAATAAAACAAAAAACAATATCTACTAAGAACCAAAACAAATTATATAACAATAAAATATGTAAAATACTAATAGCATAATGTATATTTTGTTTTATTTTTATAAAAATGAAATATATAAAATATAAGTAAGATGTGTTATTCGGTTAATCCGTTTTAACCGAATTAGAAAAATATTAACCAAAAATCGAACCGAATAAGGATCTTTGGTTAACCAAATCGTTTAACCCGAAACCGTTTAACCCAAATCGCATTCGGTTCGGTTGGGTTATTCGGTTTCGGTTATTTTTGACACCCCTAGTTGTATGGTGTAGTGTATTGTGCCTTAATGCCATTTTGCTCAAGGTAAGATGCAAAAGCACCTTCAGCTTGGCCTGCTTCTGTATACCTTCCATAAAATTCCCCTCCTCTATCAGATCTTACAACTTTATTTTTATTTTCAAGTTGTAGTTCAACTTCAGTTTTGAAAATTATAAAGGCATCAAGTGCTTGTGATTTTTCTGACAATAGGTATATGTGACAGAACCTTGAATAGTCATCTATAAATGTTATAAAATAAGTGTTTCCACATAGATTGGTATGTTGAAATGGACCGCATATATTTGTATGTATTAGTTCCAACAATTTTCCACTCCTAACTGCAATCTTCTTAAATTTGTTATGTAGCTTGTCTTTAAAACATTCAATGCAATCTTGTAGAGCAGAAAAATCTAAGTCTGGCATTGTTTTGTTTTTAACTAATACTTCTAGTCTGTCTTTAGAGGTATGGCCTAATCTTCTATGCCAAACATTTGCAGAATTTTCTTTAATGATAGTTCTTTTTGTGCCTGCTATAGTGGTGTTATTCTGAATAGCATTCAAATTATTTTCAATAGCAAAAATCTCTTGATTAACAAGAGAACAATTTAATTGTAAATAATTATGAACAAAATTGCCACAACCAAGATAATCAGAACCTTGAAAATTTTAATTCCATCAAAATCAATGACAAGTTTGCAACCATTTTTAACTAAAAGTACCACATAATTTAAATTCCTATTAAGTGAGGGAATAAAGTAAAAATTGTCCAAACAAATAGATTTTTCTAGTCCTAAATCTAGTTCCAGTGCTCTTATAGCCTTAACTGCAACTCTTGCTCCATTTCCTACATAGGCTTGTTGTTCAGACTTCTGGGGTTTTCTCCTTTTTGTCATACCCTGCAATGAAGTGGTAATATGAATTGGTGCTCCTGAATCAATCCAATAACTTTGTGGAGAGATGTTAATAAAATTAACTTCTAAAGAAAATAATGAATTTGGGAAAACATTACCCTTCTTAGCCATCCAGGCCTTGAATCCATTGCACTCCTTCTTCACGTGACCAACTTTCTTGCCAAAGTAGCACTTATACTTAAAGGTTTTGGAGCCTTTCTTTTCTGAAGTTTTTCCCTTAACCTTGAAGTTGGTAGTCTTCTTTGGCTTGTGCTTGTTTTCTTTCTTTTCTTTAGGTTTCTCTAACAGGTAGATCACATGTGTTTCTTTCTAAATTCTCTCTTGTTCCTCACAACACACAGAAATGAGCTTGTTTAAATCCCTTTTTTTTTATCTTGAGCATTATACATGCTCCTTAAGTTGTTGTAGGCTGTAGGAAGAGATTGTAGTCCCATACGAACTACCTGCTCATCTTTAACCCCTATATTCAAGTCTCTAAGTTTCTGATTAATCTCAATCATAGACAATAGATGATTCATGATCTCTCACATTTCCCTCACACTTTAGTTCATCAAACATCTTAAAAAGTTTGGCACCTTCAGATATGTCGCTTTCTTTATATTTCTCAGCAATGTTCTTCAAATAGTCTACTGCATTCTCAGGTTCTTCTATAGATCCTCTCACTATGTCACCCATGAAAAATCTTATCACACTTTTAGCCATCCTATTTGTTTTGTGCCATTTAGCATGTGTATTTATAGTACTATTTTCAGTTAACTCGACAGGTTTATCAACTCTTAGGCAATAATCCATCTCTTAATTAAATTGAAGGTAAAATTCTATCTGGGATCTCCATTGCTTATAGTTGGAACCGGTCAGGATAGGGATCAGATTAAAATTGACAAAACCTAAAAAAATTGATAAAAAGGAATGTATAAGTTGTCATTCATAATTAATCATTATCTTAACCCCACAACTGAATACAAATATCAAGTAATACTTATGGTAGTATAAAACTCAACATTTAAAAGTTCTATACCATCACACTACTTACTACACATATCAGTTATCCAATGAAAACAATAAAATATATGGATAAGAAGAGTTTCAAAGTATCAAGATAGACATGTGTGTTTATATGTGATGCTGTTTTTAAAGCAAAATTACCCAGAATGCCTCTTCTATGGAAGAATATAATTCAAGTAAATGTGATTTGAGATAAATAAGTGTTGACTGATTTAATTTATACAAATTTTCTCTAAAAAAGATCAATTACTATGGCAACATGATCTCATGACTTAGAATATTTTCAGTCAAGATTCTGTAGTTGTGAATTATTTAAGGTAAACAATCTAGATTTAATATATATTGGGAGGTATTAGAATTGTTTACAAAATTCACAAGATTTTAATCAAATCATGTATTAGTATTTGATTTAAGCTTGAGTGTTTTTCTTAATTTTGTTTTTACGTTCAGAAATATGATTAAGAAGATAGCTTATACAGAGGCTCTGTATTGCTTATATAGAAGTTCTGAGTGGTCAGAAGTTCTGAATGGTCAGAAGTTCTGAACGGTTATACAGAAGTTCTGAAATGGTCAAAAGTTCTGAATAATCAGAAGTTCTGAACGGTTATACAGAAGTTTTGAAATGGTCAGAAGTTCTGAACGGTTATACAAAAGTTCTGAATGGTTATATCTGTATTTTTTAGACCAGAAGCTTTGTATTGGTCGACTCCGATCAGTTACTTCTGAACAGTTATACAATCTGATTTTTAAAAATTCCAATCATGTATTTGTCGAAACGATCTGATAAATTAATTTGGTTTATGAACCAATGTGAATTTAGGCTCTGATACCATTTGTTATATTTTTATGAGATTTACCTTAAGCATATAATAACAAGAATGAATGCATAGGAACATAAACACATCAGAAATCGTTCAAACATAATACCATAATGGAGTTTAGAAAATTAACCTGGAGCACTTGAGTTAATTGCAGCGAAGTCCATCGAAGCGGAAATATTCATCATCACGAACAAATCAAAGTTTTCTAAAGCTCTATACGGTTTGCTTCAGAATGGGGCTGAACTGAATGCAGATTCGTGTAGGCAATAGAGACTTTATCTCATTTATCTATAGGCCATGGAAAGCTAGAGACTCGTCCCATAAGGAATCCTAGTTTATCTATAGAATTGATATTAAAATAATAGGAGATATACACCTTAATGTTAATTAGGTAATTAACTTAATGAATTATCCTACTCATATTAGAAGACATATATCCTAATATATGACTGGATTATAACTGATATAGGATTCCTTTTGATAAATATAAATGTTAAATCAATTGTCCTTTAATATTTATTACAGATAATGATAAAGTCCAATTAATTTCCAACAGCTATAACTAACACTCTTCCAAAATAATCTGCCACCGACTTTCCCCCCTTCATCTCGTTAGGTTTCGAACGACCTACGAAGTCTTTGTAACTGAGCTCGCTGCACTCTCGCATTTCCGTGGTACTTCGCTTTCATCGACTCCCATACAAAACATATATCTGTTTTGTCGTCTCCTTTTGAGTGATAGTCTTTAGAATTGACTTGTCAATGGCTTGAAATAGGTAGTTTTTTGCTTTTAAGTCTTTAAGCTTTGCTTCATCCAAGGTTTTCTGTTGATCTGCGGGTAATGGTTCAGAGGTTGTTGGTTCAAGATAACCATCCTGAACCACACTCCAATACTTCTTTGATCGTAGCAAGTTTTCCATGATCAAACCCCACTGATCATAATCTCCATCGAACTTCGACACACATGGGGCTGTAAAATTACCTGATTCAGCATCCATTTCTCACGCACTCGTGTTTGTCTCTCACACCCAATTTCTTCCTCACACTCGTGTTTATCTCTCACACTAATTCTTCCTCACACTCGTGTTTATCTCACACTCAATTTCGCTCTGATACCACATGTAAAACAAAAGCTTAAAAGAACACAAACAAAATAATTGTTGAACTCAAAAGCTTACTTTATTCAGCAAAATAATGGCATTTTATAGCCTTTTTAGAAACAGAAAATAGAGAAGATCAAGCTAGCTTAGTCTACGGGATTTTTGGAAAGCCTAAGGAATGGGACTCCTAAAAACTTGGTAAAACAAAGACTTGGTAAACAACTAAAGTTAACAAATTACTCAAAACCTGAAAGTCTATTATTTTTTTCCTATAACTTTTCCCTCTCAAATATTTGTTTAGGTTGGGAATTTTTTAGCCATCTAAACCATAATGTAGTTTATAATTTTGCTTGTTTAGCAAGTGGCATGATTTTAATGGTAAAAACATCCTCACAATCTTTGAAGATATGGGTTTAGGGTAACAAAGCAAAGTTCCAACTTCTGAATATACCGATTAAAATAATTTATCAGATATTCGAAAAAATTCAAAAACAATAAAGTTATTGTATTTAAAACATTTGAAGAAGTTTTAGAATGTATTTTTAAAACATTTTATGATATTTTTCAAATTTATTATTTATTCTACAAAACATAATTTTTACAATAAAACATTATAATAAAAGCTTAATATGTTGTATATGGTAAAATAGAAAGGCATAGAGAGTCAGTGTATAGAGTCCAAAGATGTTGAATTCTTCAAGAACAAACCTTCACAATATTTCCAAATGTTTCTACTAATTCTAGAGAAGAGAATGAAAATCCAATACATTAATTGCTTAAGGACATTGGACATGCGATATCAATAACGAACAAGGGACTTCTTTATAAATTGGATAATCTTTGACCAGATAACATGCTTTGATGCAAGTCTTGACTACGTAAGTAAGCTTTTCCATTTTTACCAAGTCAATATCTCGGTCAATAACATTTGTTGGTTTGAGGATATTAGCAAACAACATTATTACACATGAAACATCACTTAACCGGTAAGAGACTATAAACACTTGGTAAAGGATCCTTAGTTTTGTTTCTTATTTTGGAGAATACATTTTCCAAAGGCAATTTTAGCCTATATTTGGAAACAAAAAAGGATATCGATTACCAATATGTACGACATAGTACACAAGCTTGAACTGCACGTAGGTGACTTTGATTGCAAGCTTGAAATCGTTTTGTATCTCACCCGGTACAATAGGCATCATCCAATGCAAATATTACAAAATCACAAGTATCGGTTATAATAAACTAGAAGGGTTTGAAGTTCAGTGTGGTGCCATTTAGAGTTAAAATCACAAACCAAACCACCTGTGATTTGAACATTTTTCCGAACCACAAATCACACTGCATATGCCTCCCACCACAAATTACGATATGATGTGGTTTGTACCTAAAACATATAATAAGTTATATCATAATACTAGCACCAAATTCGAAGTTTGATAGTTCTAATTATAATGGAGTTAGTTTGCGTTGCTTTATCTGTTTACTATGAACCATAATCAACGTTGTAAAAGGCGCATCATAGCATCTGTCATGGCTCAATACCACGTTAAGCCCATGACACGTTGTGGTCCGATGCTCGGTTTTGGTAATGCATTATTTGATATTCTTTGTACTTTTTAAAATTCTTTATTATGTACACTGATCTATTTTTTAAGTTTTAATATATAACCTACTTGTATATTGTATTAGACTATTGTAATTGTAAAAAAGCATATATGTATATAGATGTAATATACAGATCTACCACCATAAATCATGCCTTGAAAAATGTTTGTAGCCTCATCATGTTGTCTTCTAACGTTTGACATCACCAACACACCATTTATGATGCTAGAACATTTAATGTTGTAATTCAAAACCACAAACCGAACCATATAATATAAATACAAACCATAATTCCACAAGAAGTTCTAAACCGCTCAGTTTGGTGAAGTACACGCAGATTTTGATGAACACCCCTACCATAAATATAAAAAACAATTGCAATCCGAGTCTAAACCAATAGTTGGTGAGCAGAAGCTAGCCCAAAAACCCACAGTTACCAACAAGTCCTATATGACTTAAGTTGTCTACATAGATTAATTTTTGCATAAATAGAACTAATTTGTTGTTTGTTTAATGCACTAAATAAACCTATTCCAAATGAACAAAATGACTATTTTACCCCTTTAATTGTGCCATGCACATTCCAAATAACACAGATAAAATGAGTAAAGACTAGATTGTTTCAACCATCTTTATACCAGTATAGATTCAGAAAATATACACCTAAAACTTTTGGCAAATTTAGTTTTACAACCGAAACATTCGAGATGAAAAAAATAGAGAAAGTAAGTCAGGCAGGACATATCGACAACGGGTAGAGAATCAAAAGAATCGTTCTAAAAAACAACTAACTGTTCTTCGCAAGCAGCACTCTGCGCAGATGGAAAGCTTCACCTTGATTTCCGTTGAGTAATCTTTTCTCTAAGAAGCAAGCAGTTAGTTGCCTTAAAAGCTTCTCCAGATAAGAATGCAAGCAGCTTTTATGGTCTTTTGCCTCTGGATTTGTTGACAATATTATCGCGTTTACTGCATCCGCTACGTTTTCTAGCTGCGATTCCTCCAGAAGATAACCCACCGATGATTTCTTTGGCTCTTCGTATGCCAACAAAGCAGCACAGTCCTATAAAAATTGTTATAAAATGATTTTAAAAACTAGCAAAAACGTATTCACCAAATGGTAATCGTCATAAAGAACCATTTATGGCTTTCCTGGACCTTAGTTGAAGTGGGTGGGCTCATTAAGTTAAATGACTTTAAATGAGTTTGCAATTTGACACATGACTTTATAGAATTTTTTTAACTTAATGACATCCATTTGGTGAATATTCTGGTGTTAAGACAGTCCGTCCCGTAAAATCTTGAAAATACACTAGAGGGTTAGTTTGTAAAAATGACATCCATAGAAGCTTATTTAGTGAAAGACGGGTTATCAAGTTAAATGACTTTAAACGAGTTTTCAATTAAGAACATGATCATCTAAATATATATATACACACACACACATATATATATAGGGGCGGGTTCATACGAGAATGGTGCCTATTTAAGGAAATAACAGAACAGTACAAAGCACAAACAGATAGTGCGTGACTTTTGGGTGCTTTAGTACAAAATCATATATGATTTTGTACATGAACGACCATTTTCGTATCCTCGCGAATAGGTTCCATTCTCGTTTGAACCTCCCTCCCTCTCTCTCTCTCTCTCTCTCTCTCTCTCTCTCTATATATATATATATATATAGGGGAGGATTCAAATGTGAACTCAAATTTGGTTGTGAACACGAGGACAAAGAAGAGCGCGACACGCTGAATAACACTACATTCAGTCTGAATATTTGCCTTCATTATTCAGTCTGAATATGACTCGTGTCGCGCTCTCCTTTGTCCTCGTGTTCACAACCAAATTTGAGTTCTCATTTGAACTTTCCTCTATACACACACACACACATATATATATATACATATATATTATTTCTTTTAAACTCAAAAATGACATTCAGATGACCTGCCTCTGGTGTTAAACAGTCCGTTCCACAAAATCTTGAAAATATACTAAAAGGTTAGTTTGTAAAAATGAAATCCATAGAAGGTCATTCAGTTAAATAGCCCCATAGGTTAAGGAATATAGAATGGTTAAATATGTAGTCTTTTAAATAATCTACGTGAGAATGAGAATGAAGCTAACATTTTCAGTTTCTCATTTACCTTAACAAGATCTTCATATTCTTTCAAGCTATAAAACTTTTCAAAGTGAGTCCTTCCGTAATCCACAGCTTCCTCCAGGTGTCCAACCTAAAAAACAAAGAAAGAATAGGTCAACAGACATATATATTCCGTTATTTAGGTATTATCTCTAGATGGGGCCGATGAAGAACAGAGAAAAATAAGCATGACACTTTCGAGCATTGCAAACTTATTTTATCGCTTCAATGATTGAGTATCATAAGGCATATGCCTTCACATGCAATAATTAGACAGAAAATCCAAATTTTCCAACTGCTATCACAAGGTAACCATTTTCGTTCTTCCCATATTACGTATTGATTGAAATCCCACCATTAATAATGGTGGTCAACTATCACTAATTAAATTCGCAAAAATCATGCTTCAAGATATGCAATTTGGGTGTCCCAACATTAAAGGTACTTGTCATAAAGCACAATTTTGGGCAATTGCTGACCAAATTTTGTGCAGATAACCATATTATACCAAAAGCTGTTGATAATCGCATTCCTATCAACCGAAAAGAATACAATTTAAATACTACAGTACCGGAGTTCAATAAGCATTTGTCTGATACATTTTTTCATTGTTGGTAGTAGGGGTGGCAATTCTTGACACTACACGAAAATAAACGGGGTTGGGTTGAATTTTCTGACCCGCCAACCCGTTTATACGGGCCGTGTTCGGATTTACATATATGTTTGCGGGTTGACCCGCCAACCCATCTAAAATTATAAGTTTCTAAAAAATAATTTTACCTAATATTATATTCTATTTTATTCTAAATTTCTAATGCCCTAAGTCCTAACCGGCCAACCTGGTTGTAATATTATTTGACCCGCGAACAAGTTTATACCCGTGAACCTGTATAGTTAAACGGGTTATGTGGGTCGTATACGGGTTAAGCCTATACGGGTTAGGGTTGATCAACACGACACGATTAGTTAAACGGGTCATGTCCGGGTTGAGCGTTCCTGACCCACCAACCTGTACACGACACGATTGCCACCCCTACCAACTACTTAGTAGTGAAAATTTGAACAGCAAGCAGAACCGGGATTCCACCCAGAAAAACTTAATTATCAGATAATTCACCCATCACAAATAAGCCTCAAGAAAGTAACATAGTGAAAAGAGAGAATTTATTTACCCGAACTAGTTCAATGAATTTTTGACAGTGTAGCATAAGACAAATGGCTGATGTATCATCCTGCAGGGAGTAAAATTTGTTATGAGGATCCGTATAATATGAACATCAGTAGGAAATAAAAGAATATTATATCTCATTTGTAACATTGCATTGCACGTCAAAAAGATAAGAAAGGGACAAGTATATCTGTAGATACTGCAAACTGCAAGCAACTTCTATTCTAAATTTGCACTGCCTGTGCTCCAAAAAGAAGAGGGCTACATTTTGAATTTTTTTTTTACAGAATTGATAATGAATTTGTTATTCCCAACATTTTACGGTAATGTGGTAACCAACTGTTCCTCTAATAAGTTTTTAGATACACAGCAATTCTCAAGCAGATCAAGAACCCATTTGAATTGGATGTGCGGCATATCTCTTTTGAGTGGAATCCATGCGATGAAGAGATGGCTAACAGACCTTTTAAACCTGATTAAACTGTAAAGTAAACTGTAACATTACTGTAAAGCTGCAAAATTACGCTCACCACCCTAACGCCTTTGTAAATTTGGTGATTAAACATAAAACCTGAAATTAAACTGGCATAACAATACGCTTTTTAAGAAACCGTAATGTTACAGCTTAGTAAAAAGAGGTCAAACCGCTGTCCTTTTTTGCATTTTTATAGAGTAAATAACAGAGTATCTAATGCATTAAATTCTTCACCTGAACAGTCTGAGGATACCACTCACGTAGATTACCAAATGCATCATCAATTTGACCATCCTTGATTAGCTTCATAAAAAGAAAAATATAGGTCAAGTCTAGAGATTGTATAAATATGTTTAGTGAAGGTAAGAAATGAGTACAGATGTTATAAATAATGCAAAGTTCAAACATGCAAATCATTTAAAATTCATTTCACTGCCATGTCTTGTGGATGTTTTTGCACTATGATTAAAAGTGTAGTTTCATGTTGCTCAATCAACAAGAATAAAATCAACTTGTACACAGTCAGGTTCAATGAACATGTACTTCAGTAAAAGAGGATATGTTCAAATAATTTTTTCCAGATATCCCAGATAACCAAGAGAACACGGAATTAGACTAGTTGTTTGAAGAAAGAAGTACAGTAAAAGAGATTATTACTGAAAGAAAATACAAACCAATTTTTATCATTAATTTAGCTTTAGATTATTGCATTATATTTCCAGGAAGGAGTGGTGCCTACAGAAATCCACATCCATACAGTTTGGTCTATATGTTCTTTTAAATTATAATTTATTTTGGTTTCACATTTAGACTATCCCAACTAATCTGGTATAAAATTATTTATTATTGTTGTTGATACTCTTGAAATATTTCTCATTTTGGAGGAAAATAAAGCTAAAAAAATATAGAAGGCTATCCTTTGCACCATTCATCTCCATCCTTCATTCACCACTTTGTGATCCACATCCGGTCCCAATTCTCTCATCAAGTAAATGGGATCCAAATAGAACCTATGAGCACAACTTCCTTTCCCCTCAGACCATATATCTTACAATATAAAATGACACTATAGAAATGTTAAAAAATGCCAAATATGAATAATTTACTTTTGTAGTAATTCAACAATCATGGTGGAGTCCATGTATTAACATTTCATACCTTTCGAAGAATTTTTCTATGCTTCAATGCATACACGCCATGCTCATTGAACCCATTATCATGAATACCAGTAATAGGAGGAACTGAACTTTGACTAGCCACATCAAAGACATTCAGGGTGTCCTCATAGCCATAATGCTGTAGGTAGGAACGAACAATTCTGATAGCCAGGATACAAGCAAAATAATTAAGATCATTTTAAGAGAAGACTATCTACTATTAGACACAAAATAATACACAAATTAACTTTCTAAGAACATAAACACAACAAAACATAAAAAAGAACCTTGACAATTAGAGCACATCCCTCCTTTTTAGTATGTTCAATATTGTTTTCAATACCCTACTTTCTTTTAAGCTATCTTCTATTAAATACGGAATTATTGTAAAATGACTTCAATTTCATTTCACTGTTCTACTCATAAACATTAATAACAAGTGTGTATTTCAGAAAGAGTGTACACAATGAGTAAACGACACTACCATATTGATGTTTAGCCTCTAGCATGCGATGTTTGTATGTATGGTTCTCGCTGCATACAAAAGTGAAGGTCTAATAATTAAACACATCAGCAATATGAACTGCCCTGTGCCTTCTGAGAAAGGCAGTGTTTGGCCGGATCACAATAAGAAAATTCAGTTTCTTACAAGTCTTGTGTACTATTCATATCTGCTAGATGTTGCATCTTCTCAAATCAACAGCCATTCTTAATAATTGGTGACTCAAAATGTTTCAAATCCAAGTAATCAATAAATCAGATAGAAGATCGACAATGAACTTAATGAGAAATAAGTGTCCCCTCGTGAGATGAAAAGACATCAATGCCCAGAAAGCACTTAAGTATCAGCATATGCAATCTGAAACAGCCCTAAAAGAAACCTACATAGGCCAGTTGTCCCTGAAGTATGATAGTCATCCACATTTGCGTTTCTTAACAAACTAATCAAGAGTCTGTATGAATCACCAAGGCTCTAAGAGACCGTTTAAACCATGTAAGGATCTCCAAAAACAACACTTTCCAACCTTCCTGAACCACAAGAGGATGTGGTGAACATCAAGGTATGAAACAAAAGGGACCTCCTCACAATCAACCCCACAGACCTAAGAATAACCCGTAGACCTGGGAAATGCAATATGGCTGTAAATACCTATTTTCAATCTAAACAAACTTCCCTCGGGAAATAGATGCAAAAACTAAGCTGCATCTACCTGAAGTGTGGTTACCTCCTCCTACATGGCCTTGTACCTGAACACCCACACCAGGAAGTGGTAAAGGACAAAAATCAGGCATGTTGGAAGAAAAAGAGAACTCCAATGTCTATCTAGATGACAAAATCCTAACCGAGATGAGTCAGGTGAACTTTCATATTTCAAAAGACTTACTGCATCAAAGTTTGAAATCAAGATCTAGGACCTCTAACATACTTCCTCAGAATGGAGGTAGCCCGATTTAAAAAGATGGAATCGACATATATGATCAGTAGTTCATTATCAGAAAACATCATGCACTAGCTTTACGCATAAGGATGTGATAAAAAGACATGAATGAACAAAGGGCCAATTCTCCTGAACTTTTCCAACTCAACTAGATTCCTAGAAAGAGGCAGATTGCCGACATCTTAACAAATGCCCTACCAAAAACAAAGCTTAAAGAATTAAGTTCCAAGCTCGAAGGAGTGTAGAAAAATAAATTTTTTTGATATCAACCGTAGATAGTGTTAAGCATTTTAATAGATATCTTGTATATCCTTTCTTGCTTTCCAAGATCCTACGAATCTGTTAGACAAAGTTTCTTAGTTTTAGATATTCTCTTATCCACAAAATAAGAACAAGACATGTTCCCTTTTGTATATATACCTTGGCTGCAAGTTCGTTTAATCTACAAAAATATCCAATAACAAAATTCTACAAAAAAATTATTCCACCAACTCATTGTCTAATGAGTATATGCGCAACAAGTTCCATGTATAATCCCAATTGCTAGAAGAAGTCATAAAATCAACTTCAAATGTGTTGTACTTATAAATTGAGGATGAACCCAATGCAGGGAGTTGGATAGATAAACTAATGGAAAGTCTTATTGAACTGTCAAAGCCTGTTGGTATATATGAAGGAACGCGATGGCAATTATGAGACATCCTAATCATGCACATAGATCAATAGATCAAAACAAAGGGTTGTCCAGGAGTGCAAATTGGCAGTATTTATTGCTAGGGGTCCTTGTAACAAAGAAGATGACGATGAAAGGTGTAAAACACAAATGATCACGGCAGCCAAGAAGATGTATTGAGTGGCTTGGAGGAATCTATGGTTACTGACAACCAAAGACCGAAACATACATCAACTGAAGCTAGGTTATTGTTGACAAGTACTTTAGTGCGGGCTTGGGTTTTACATTTCTGAATTTACGTTCTCAGGCAATGCAAATGTTAAGGGTTGGGTTTCTAACAATTACGATGATAATATAGGTCATTCATGTTAATGGAAAACCACAGCAAGCCACAATGATATTTTATAAACATTATAAAAAACATTAAAGACACTAACCCTCCTATATTTCAAAATATTAATGAAAAAAATGAACTGTAATATCTTATCATAAATCTCACCAACACAAGTAAATAGATATTTGACTTGCAGAATGAGGGCTAAATTTCTAAATTAACATGTGCAAATTAGGTCTGAATCGTTCAGAGTGGGACAAAAGTTCCAATCCAATATTTGATATGGATTGCCAAAGCTTATTTAGTGGGGAAAATGTACGCACCCATAACTAGCCGTCTGTGGTATACTTATTCTTTCAATATACGTCTGCTGCTTTGCTCTTTGCGCTGCTTCATATGCCTGTTCATCAATACAAACATGAAAAGAGGTCACGACCACATCATATTGGCAGCATATAAAAACTATCTAATAAATAATGCATGTAAATAGAAAAGCATGCATGCAAAGTTACTTGTTATCACACTTGGTCTTACTAGTAAGGATTTGTCCTAAAACCATAGATAAATTGAAAGCAGGTCAAGTTTGGTATGCTAAGCGATCCTAAAAGCATCAATGTCAAAGAACTTAGATGCACACTTATAGCTCGCAAGTCCATAGTTAGGTGTGACACAGGTCACACAGCAAGACAATGGTTCCTTGACAGTGGTACAAGCAGGACATATAAGAATACAACAGAATAGACTGATTCGGTTAACTAACAAGAACTAAGGTGCGCAGATGGATCAAATTGGAGTTGATTTTGCATTATGTTCCTTAGAAAGTGCTAACAATCTCAGAGATCAAACAACAAGACGATATCTTCACCACTTCATTAGAAAGTAATTTCTGTGATTGTTTTTGTTAAGCAAATTTCGAGCTCAGGTGCATTATCAGGTAGTAATTAACTAATTTTTATATATTTATTGGATGAGGGAGAACCCTCTCCTCCCAGGGCTTCAATCCAAGACCTTCGAATGGAGAGAGCTAAAGAACTTGCTATTGATGTGTTTCCTTCAAATCTACTCCAGTTAGCTCACTGAATGCGTATATAGGACAAAAACAACTTCAGCAGTTCTGAAACTCTAGGTAATTATTGATCACCGTGAATCTAACAGCCAACAAAAACTAGCAGAGAAGCTATACAAGACCACACAAACTGAGTAACTATCAACTCAACTTACATGCTGACCACAACTGAGCATAATTACAAAGCAGGTATGCACACGGCACTGAGAGAGAGAAAGGAAACTTGTTTATGAAGAAAGCAACTAATACTCATCCGTCTAAACAATTAATACCTGGAAGGCTTCAAATCAGAAGGTCAAAAATCACAACTATCTATTCTAGACATAAAAACACAACAATAAAAGTTGAAACAAAATTGAATGCCATAGGTTACCTTGATGTCAAAAAGAAACGGATCTTTCCCAAAGTTAACACTCACCCTGAAACAGAACAGCATACAGAAAAAGATCAACGATTTTGAGAATATTACGAATCGTTTCATATGGTAACCACCAAATTTACCATCACAGACACCACATTACTTTTCAGATAACAAACATGTGAGTTAATCCACATTATCTCTCCTTACAATCACATTCTCTCTTAATAAAGGGATGAGTTTAGTGGTAAGTTTGGTGGTTGCCATACATTTACACTTGGACAAGCGATGTAATGAAGATATAAGCAACATTTAATCAACATTCCAGGAGAAAATAAACACATGATAAGAGATTGGTTAAGGTAATTGGTCAAGCTGGTAAATAAAAACATTCTCACGTTCACGATGCCCTCTACACAAAATTTACCTCCAACAACTTCCAATAAAAACAACCAAAGGGTCTTTGGCCTAGCGGGGATGTGAGCCTTTGGCCTCCTAGGAGCCCAGGGGTTCAATCCTCACCAAGTGAAGAGTGTGTGTGAGTTTATTTGTTGCATTTGACGTATATAAATATTACATACTTCAAAAAACTTCCAAGAAAAACGATGGTGATAAAAGTTAACAAACATATAATTCCATATCTTCTTGGATAAAGTCAGGGTACAATTGGATACGGCATCAAATTGAAGTACAGAAAATCTTAAAAATCTGATACTTTGTGGCTGCGGCTTCGCTAATAAATCTATATCAATTGTATCTCATTTTGAGATATACACAAGTAACACACACCACTACGGTAGAGGGACATCAGTTTTACGTATTCAAGAACAAATATATCCAATGAATTCCAGCACATATAACTAAACCATCAATTTGTATAGCAGACCCTCAACATCATTTTAAATATTTTTGGATTTATATGGTACGCATAATCCGAAATAGGGAGCCAATTGGGCAGCCTTTACAAGAGGATGACAAGACGCTCAATACTAGATTGTGGCTATAGTTCACAAAGTTTTCCAAAAGTTAGGTTGTAAAGAAAGCACATAATCTTACTCCTCATGTTGACTGTGAACAGCAATTGTAGGATATAAGCGACCTTTTACATCTTTCTCTACTGTTCCAACCACTTGACCATTTTTCCTGGCATCAAGAAAATAACATATTCCTTTAAAATACCTGACAGAGTGATTACTGGACAAGCAAAAAACAGAAAAATGCACTATTGATTGTTCTCATTCTCATAAATAAACGACAATATGTAAAAATTAAAGTCGGTTTTCAACATAAAGAGGCCTAGAAACAATCTTACGTAAAAAAGAACTCCTGTGAACCATAGTTAATACCACCACCGACTGTATCACCAGTGGAATAAGTTGGGCCAAACGCCTCTCCTTTTCCTTGTCCACGATAAAGCAGTCCATCATCCCCATGATATCCAAAACTGTTTGCTTCCCAGCTGTCACACAGTACAAAGTTCAAAACTATTTCAGAGATACAAGCTAATAGAGTGAAGAACTAATCTGCCTTAGATCTATCTAAGCACAAGGGAATTTTTTTTTTCTGTTTATTTGGATAAATGAATGGTGCTATTGTGGTACTTCCAGTAACAGTATTGCTTAGTGCTTCATCTGGGTGATTTCTGGCTTAATAGTTAATTCGATTAGAGAAAGAAAATAATAACCGACGTACAAGAAATTATACATGACCTTGAAGATATTACAACAAAGTCTAAGTACTAGCTCATCTGTTGGTTGGAGCAGATGCAAGTACACAAGTATCCTTACGTGCAAAAGACATAAATAAAAAGATTTTATAGGAGTTATTGGGAATTGTGATTGGTGACGCAACAAAGCACCAACACCATGCTTTGCATGTGTTGAGTTTAGAAACAAGATAGTTGATGGAGGATGTGTGTGAACTATACGCCTTCAACGAAGCAACTATTAAAGTCAGATTCCCTCTAATGTCATTGATGGGTTACTGTATGAACTTCATGGTGCCACAAGGTTTTTGAAGTTGGATTGTAGACAAAAGAATAGCTGCTTTGAGAGCACATTCTACCCATTATGAGTTCTTTCAAGGTACTAACGTTCGGTCCATCATGAGTCATGACTAAGAATTTTAGCACTTACTGAAGGAAGTTCATACTAGAGGTCCTTTGGTGGCATACTAGCCAATAGCTCCTCCTATGAAATCAACTTGAGCAACAAAAAAATAGACATCACAACTTTTGAAGAAAAATGATTTGTTTGCCAAAAGTGAGCTGTTATTTTGAAAATAGTTGCAGAAAGATAAGTAAAAGAAACTGGACTGATTTCCAACTATAAAAGGGGATTAAGGAGAATTCTTAGGCCTCATAAGTTATCAAAGAAAATTCATCAACGAGTATAGTAGCTTGTGCAAGGAACGGACAACCAGCTCAAATGGAGGGCTGAAGCTATGGAATCTTTGAAGATCTAACGCTTTCCTAAGGATTGTAGCTTAATGTTTTGGAATGAGGATTGTACTACCCCGTGATGGTAGATCCATATACTTCCTAAGCAAGCCAACTCTATTTATGAGAAAGAGCCAAGTAGTTATAGCGATTCTAAACTAGAATTGTGGTCAGGACCATGATTTGATGTATCAGAAATACCAGTGGCATACCTGTACAAAATAGTGGTTCATGTAATTAAAAAAATATTTTATATAGAATCACGTGTATATCACATGTGATTTTACTGTAGAATCACATGTAATTTGGCCCTTCTCGCACTTCTTGTAAGTTGACCACCCTTCCTGTTTGATCCTCCTATATATATATATGCAATGTGTATTATGTAATACAATACCTAATATTATTTAATATATATATATATTATCTAATACATAGCTAATAGTAATATTTGTAAACTGTAATACACATCTAGCAGACAAGGCTAGAAGTACAACTGCTTTAAGCTTCTTGAAGTAAGAAACCATAAGAACCAAATATAAGATGATAGAGTAAGTTCCGACTTTATATGATATAAGACGATGGTGGAAGTATATAACATGTACAACTGTTTTAAGCTTCAGCAGTTTCTCTTTGGCCAATGATGAAACCATGAATTCAATGAAAGACAGGAGTATAACACGGATTGAGGAAGAGGTGAATCAAACAACTGTTGTAGTTTCAATTTCTGATTGACAATGAAACAACGAAGACGATGAAGGACAAAAGGAGTACGATAGGTCGATGAAGATTGAGGAAGACAACAATTGAATGAAACGAGTCAACCGGTCGACGACCTAAACCCTAATATCACTAAAGATCCCAACGCTAATCCCGACTAAAATCTGAAACAGCCCAACACCAGAATGTGGATTTCACACTGCAATTTCATCTACAAAGTTGATCTCTAATAGGAGTTACTGGAGACGCACGATAGTAGACTAGGGGTGGGAATATGTAGCTACTAGCTAGTGTAATGGGATCTCTAGATGTAGAGGGGGTAGGGTCAGTGAGCCAGTAGTTAGGTTACTAGAGTCTTAAGTTACACTATGGGGGTTTCTGACCTTTCTCAAGGTTCTCTTGTACCTACTTTTGTTTGTATGTTGTTGTCTGATTCTAACTCACTTCTTGTCTCATGTTCTTTTTTCCCACACTTTTCACAAGGCGAGGGTCTTCACAAAAACAGCCAGTCTACTCTATGGGGTAGAGATCAAGTCTGCATACATCCCAAAGACTTCACCTCCCGGGCTCGTTTGGTTTAGTTTCTTTGGTTTAATTCCATCTACAAAAAGCAGTAATAGGCACTGCTATTGAACAGCGAAACTATACTGCGATTCAGTTGAGGACCCCAGGCTACAGATGTGTGATTAACTGCCCAGAGAAAGAGTGTTGGTTGTAGTCCATGCATTATTTAGTGGAGATACCACCTACTGGCAAACAGAATTTCCATCATAAGACAGAATACCAAAGTTAGTTATCCTTTGGATCAAGCGCTATGAACAAACATGAATTACAAGGTCGATGGGATCCAATCCAATTATGAAATTTTGTATAGAAAATGAACAGAAAGTGTGGCAGTTGACTCCTTGTCAAGATGGTTTAAAGGGAAAATTTAGATGGTTATCACCATCATTATACCTATATGGATCCACAAATTATTGTCTTAATAGCATAGGGTCGAGATACCAAGGAACCTCTGTGTAAGCTAGTTGTAGATGGTTATAATGCACATCCTTACACTTGCAAGCATGAAAGGCTTAAAGGTAGGTTGGTAAAAAATGCCCCAAGGTCGCATAAAAGGGCTGGAAGTCAAATAGAAAGAGATGAAAAGAGGCGAGAGAGAGACGGCTGCTATAATAGCAGCTGACTGCTGACTTTTGGCTGCGCAAGGCTGCTGCCAAATTAGTGATTCATGGCTGGCCATATTAAACAAACTTATCTAAAGTCGAACAAAAATTTCATATATCGACAAGGGATGTATTGGTAAGACCAGGATCTTTGAAGTTGAAAAAAGATGAATTCAACTAAAAAAATGTGAGGCATATGCAGGTCTGATTGGAGAAAGTTCAAAGCCCCTCTCCGCAATTGTAATGCTGTGAACCTTAATATAAATAGAGAAGCATTACTTCACAAATCCACTCATGGAATTTAAGAGAATTCCAGCAAACAAAGTGAAAATGAGCTGATTCACTGCAAGGAGTTTTAGAGTTCTTTCCATCCAAATATATGAATCAAAGACGATACGCACCCACCCATCATTGCTTCAACCCATTTGTTGTACTTAAACTACCGTAAGTTTCTATTCACCTACAACCGAAATGGAAACCAAGTGTTTCGTGGTTCAAAAATGCAGAATCTTGTCTCAATCATCATTTATCAGGACACCTCACCTTTGAGCCTATTCTTCGTTTCCTTTTGCTGGGCCAGAATGATAAACGAAGAATAAACGATATTTCATTATTGATGACTTATAAACTCTTACATGAGGTTCTTGTGGTGTTTGACAAGGAAACAGTGGTCATGATGATATTAAGCCATGGATTGTTTATGCATAATAATTGATTATTTTGATCATACATCTTTGGACAATGCAGGAAGTGAATCCTGTATAAAACTTGCCATCAATTCAAAAATGAGTATTGTATCATTAACCAGCCTTTCTGGTGTCAATGCAAGATTACTGGTATGCTATTAATATGTGATGTTCCTATGCAATATAGAATCGAACCAAAGGCCTCTATAAGTGATTGTGCCAATAAATAAATAAAGCATTCCTACATGGTAGAATGGAGTATTTCAAGATGGCAACCAAAGGCGTTTCTGTCCAATCCGGGATGTCCACCTAAACCAGAAGCAATTATATACTATACGCTGACAGAACTTTGTAAAAAAATAGTGATTGTGCCCGGGTGATAGATCCCAGTTAATGTTGACTCCCAAAAGGACTATATGATCTCACACTAAAGTAAGGAGATTAATGTTAAAACTAAGATTATTCTGATGGCATCCATACGTATTACTTAGTCTTGTCGAGTATGAATGTATGATTCATGGAGTTACATGTCAGAAATCACTGATCTTATGACACATGCTCATCTTATTGGCTACTTCGTTGTCATGATTATTCTTTTGGTATTGATATTTCCTAACCACTCTTGCATTAATATTTCTGCCTTAGTGCATAGTTGCTTGTCGAGCGCTGTCACTCACCCCTTAACCTCTCCACCCAGGTTATGAGGCAGGTACTTCCAGCGAGAAAAAAATACGAGTAGTTGTGGAATCATAGATTGCGTCCGCATTAGTTAAAGTC
Source organism: Silybum marianum (assembly GCA_036898165.1). Lineage (NCBI taxonomy): Eukaryota > Viridiplantae > Streptophyta > Magnoliopsida > Asterales > Asteraceae > Silybum > Silybum marianum. The sequence goes on from CM072535.1 coordinate 24,083,672, forward strand.
TTAAAGATTGTAAATTTTGATTATTTGTAACGAATATTATGAATCTAACGTCATGATGCTATGCTAAGCTTCCACAAGTTGATATTATGAAGGCAGGGGTGTTACACGTATGTTTAAAGTTACACATGTGGCATAGACATTGTAAAAAACTTAAGTCACCGGCTCTAAAACAGGAAAAGTTTCTCCCAAGAAATTTTGGCTCACGCCTTGTACAAGCGGTTGATGTAAATAAATTCCACATATATTCATCCAATCTTAATGTGGTTGCATGGGAAGAAGAAGATTTACCAAACAATTCATCTCCTCATTGGACCAACATGGTCAATTGTTACTTAATACATTGCAACTTTGGCTAAATGTTAGGAAAAAATGGTTATCGTTGAAAGAATAGCACATTGCTCTCAAAGACGTTTCAGGAAGACGAACAGGATTAGCATCACAGATTTCCTCAATCCCAACCTTGAGGTATTGAAATATTAATATAAAAAACTAGGAAGTGTATTGTAAATAAAAAATAGCATAGAGGCATCCATAACTCAGTTGGGTTGTTAAGCTAGTTCCAACAAAATTCTAAAGGAAAATGCTAGTGTTGTTTTAGTTAGTGTTATGGAAAGGTTGGTTGTAATGGTAAGAATGTTGCTTGGAGAATAAAAATTGCCATGTGTTCCTCTCAAATTTGTTTTCCCTCTCCCTCAACTCTCCATCTATACAAATTCTCTAAAGCTGATCTCAATCTTGTAAAAGTAATATTCTAGTAAACAGTCACCAATTTTAAATAATTGATATGATCATATGATATAAACTACATGATTACCTAAGAGCTGAAATTCATGCTCTCTCCATCCCCTAAGAGGCTAGGAATATTTTACCTTAGAAAATACTCCCAAGTTTTTTTTACAACATTCACCTAAATGGGTTCTACCAGTTTAAATTTTAAAAGTATTTTCTAGTTTGTTTAGTTAGATAAGAAACTATTCCAAAGTTATTTGCAATATAACTCGTTCAAAGGACCCCAAGATCATGTTCTAAACGAAATCCTTGTAGGCCTATTCTTAGTACCCAAAACTACTATAAGAAAATTACACTTGCAAATAATCAACAAGTTCCTATTTAGTAACATGTACAACTAATCAACTTCATCATGGGTAAAAGATACATATATGTACAACTAATCAACTAATCAACTTCATCATGGGTAAAAGATACATATTCAGTAACTTCCTAAGCTATGATGTAAATTCAAATTGCATCTCGTTTTCAAGATAAGTAAAGAAAAATATTTGGAACCCGTCATGAACCATTCTTATTGGAAGTTGGAAAACATGTTTCAACATATGGTTCCAGCAAGAAAAAAGGATGAGAAGTGATGTCTTTGGATTTGGGGTAAATGAAGTAAGTATATTTTACATTTCTATTTTCATTTCTGTGTCAGTGAATAGTGAATCTGTTATGATATATAGAGGAAGTGAATCTCATGTTGAAGTTGGCTAATTGAAGACAAAACTTGTTTTTATCTCTTGTGCCATCTTCTTCTCCACATCTAAAATCTTCTACTCGATTCATACAGCCCACTTGAAAATCAGAAGATATCTCATGTTGCTATTCAAAGCTAACTGACTTGCAACACAAAATAAGAATCCTTAACAAAGTAATGACTACAGTTGAAGTTGAAAGATTATTAAAACAGCAGTTTCAGATTTTAATGCATCAGGTACAATTCACAAGTGATCTCTAGTCAATATTAACTAATACAGTGTCGATCATTAGGCTTTCTATTAACATACACGAAGGATGATCAGTTATTGCATACATACCCTGGTTGTCTGCGCATATTGAAACCCTCAGTGGTGAATCCAATAGAGACATAGCCTTTGGCACCAGCATTCTTGACATAAATCTCAAAGTAATAGACAAGACGCTTGACAGGAGCTGGACAATTGGCCTGAACAACGCCCACATCATGGCCATGTAAGTTCACGCTCGGATACTGAACGGATAGCTTATCCGGTAACACAATCGAGAACCCACCCGAACTGTTCAAAGTGTCAAGCTCCGTGGGAACCAACTCCTCCTCTTCTTCTAGTTCTTCGTCTTCGTTATCTAAATTCACCATTTCAACATCTTTTGCAGATGAAGCCGCAGCCCTCTTGGACTTCAATCTCCATAACTCCACGAAACACGAACCCACGAGGTCTAGTTCGTTTTGTCCTTGTTCAGAATCATCCACCATTTTCCCAATCTTGGAACTAAGATTCAAGAACACATGTATGAACGCACAAAACCCTAACGAAAAATAGAAATCTTGCGATCAAGTTTGATGAAACCCTAAAAGGTCGTTCATGCGTTTACACTAGAAAGAACAACAAAAATGGATCAAGAACGATGTTTGATTTGGGCGAATCCAATCTCTCAATTTGGTTTATATAATACCAAATCTTCAAGTTTCGATTTCGTTACAACATCTGCTTTCCTATTTGTTCTCCGTAGAGTGAACTACAAAAACTCTTCGAGTATTGAAATTCTTCGATATGAGTAGGTCCGGTTCGGTTCTATTCAGACTTTATCCGGGCGTTTCCTTTACACAATACAGATTTTATTCAGACATGTCTGTATGGTGTTTGTTACAATAAAAATCGGATATAACAAGACCATATAAGTTGTTAAAAAGTTTGTTAGAAAAATGATATATATAGATATATCAAGACCATATACGTTGTTAAAAACTTTGTTAGAAAAATGATATATATATATATATATAGAGGGGGGAGGGATCGTACCAGAACCATCCCTCAAGAAACAAATAAACACTTTGTATATCACATATGATATGGGTCCCACGTAATATTAAATCATTTAATATTATATGGGACTCACATTATCATACGCGTTCACAAGTCATTCCTTTCGTTTTTTTTACATTTACAAAGCTCCTATTCGATTCTCTCTCTCTCTCTATATATATATATATATAGATCACGTTTCAATTTGCAAACTCATCTATTTAAGCAAACCATTATATTAGGAAACAATTGATTTATTTATGGACATTTATCATAATTTATTAATTATGGTTGACATATATATGGAAGGTGATAGATTCATTAATTATGATCGTGACTTTTAATTAGAAAACAAAATAATATCAAATATTTATTAGACTAGATAGATGGCTAAGATTGGTTTGCAAAGTTTGTTTGAATTATCTGGTTTGCAATTGAAACCTCCACTAAATAAATAAACCAATATCTAAGTAATTTAATTTATTAACATGTTTATATAATTTTATATAAGGTTGGGTTTCAGTGACAAGAAGAATTAAGGTGAGAATCATAATAATGATACATATCCTTAGATGCACATTAGGATGAGATGCACCGTGATCCATGATATCAATTCCCGTATGAAGCGCAATTCATGGGTAGGTATGAGGTTAAAGGTGATCAAAGGTTCAAATTCATTTTTACGCTTCTCACGTTAACTCTCCTCCTCACATGATTCTACGTTATCTCATGCATATGCATAAATCAAATGAGAACCACAAATATGTTATAAACCATTGAGAATTGATATAAAAAAAATGACCTGATGTTTTTTTATCAAATGCTAGGATTTAAGATATTGCTTCCGTATAATTCAAAAAAAAAGATATTGCTTCCGTATATTTCAAAAAAAAGATATTGTTTGTGTATATTTGTTTCATAATATAATAGTTTCACATGTATTTAATTCATCACGTGAATTTTTACGTGTATTTTTCATTTCACTAGTTGAACCAAAAAAATTTCTTCACATGTAATCTTTTCACAAGATGAACACAAACATATGTGAAACAATATCTTAAATCATATGTTTTGATGGAAAAATCATGTAATTTTTTTTATATCGGTTCTCACGGGTTTGTAAAATATTTGTATTTTTCATTTGATTATCGTCCTATAAATACATGCATATATAATAGTACCAAGACCAGATAAGTTGTTAAAAGTTGTTTGATGATTTTTATTTTGTCGTATAATAGTTATAAATGATACAAATAAAGTAATATCTAAGTAAACCACAAGGTTTGTGGCGTACTGCTTAAGGCTTGTGGGAGATGAGGCTAGATAACCCATCTACCCCAGGTTCGAATCCAGACGCAAATAACTTGTGGCCACTGAGGAATTATCTCAGGGCTGCATGCTTTAGCAATCTTAAATTTGTCAGGGATTAGTCTAGGCAAATGCCTAGGATACCCTTTCCAAAAAAAAGTAATATCTAAGTAATTTAATTATTACAAATAGTAACATGTTTATACAATTTTCATACATATATAATAGTACCAAATTTGAATAAATTTTTTTGATATAATTTAGTTCGAGAAAACCTGACTCGTACAAAAGAAACTTATGTTTTATTTGGCGGAGGCGGTGGTGGAGGTTGTTGCAGCGATAATGATGGATGTGGCGACGATCGAATGAAATGGTGGTGGTTGAGGTAGAGGCGGAGGTGGTAAACATGGTGGTTACCAGTGGTGATGGGAATAGAGATGGTGATTGTGATAGAGACGGAGATGAGCGATAATGGTGGTGGAGGAAGAGGTAGAGGCGATGTATATGGTTTGAGGTAGAGGCAGTAGTGGTTGATAGACGATGATGACCATAGAGAACGTGAAGATGGTAGACAGTGGTGGTGGTGGCGACCGACAATGGTGGTTGTGGCTGATATGATAGAGGCAAAGGTGGTAATGGGCGATGGTAGTAGTAGGGGATGGTGGAGGTAGGGGTTTCAATGAGTCAGGTTGGGTTGGGTTTGGGTTCAACCCATTTATTAAACAGGTCTAAAATCTCAACCTAACCTAACCCATTTAATTAAATGGATTGAGATTTTCAACCCAACCCAACCTACTACTTAAATGGGTTGACAGCGGGGTTGACCCGTTTATGATTTTTTCAACCCAACCTGTTAAATAAATTGGTTGAACCTGGGTTGACCCATTTAATTTTAAAATTTTATATAAAATAAAAAGAATTAGATCATTTAATTTAATGAATAAAACACAACCACAACCATAAATAAAAATAAATTGTTCAAAGTTTGAATAAAACACAACCACAAATACTATAACTTGTTCAAATATCTAAGCATCTACTTAAGTTAATTTAATCTCCGGTTTTAGTCTTGGAGGCGGACGACGGGAAGGGGGACTTGGAGGCGGGTTAGATATTATTTTATTAGGGTTTTACACTTGACAAAACTGAGAGAATTTCAAATTTTTGATGTTTCTTAAATAATATTAGATATTACAATTAAAAATAAAATAAAAATATATAATATTTTAAGTGGGTTGAAAACGGGTTGAAAACAGGTCCAGAATTTCAACCAAACCCAACCCATTTATTTAAATGGGTTAGACAGGTTGACCCATTTAAGTTAAATGGGTTGAAAATCTCAACCCAACCTGTTACTAATGGGTTGGGTTAGCGGGTGGGTTCACTTTTTGTCCCATCATTGTGAGATTTATTCCAGCTATTTTGGAGAAGGTAGAGGTGGTGGTTGTGGAGGACGTAGAGGTGGTGGTCGTTGATGTAGTGATGGCCAATAACAGTAGCAGATGGTAATGGAGGTGGTGGTTGATGGTTATGGAGTATGTGAAAATGGTGGACAATGGTGAATATGGATGTAGAGTTGGTAATTGTGGAGGAGGCGTGGTAGTGGTAGCTGATGGTGGTGGAAGTGGTGGTAACGAAAGTGATGGCTAAAAAGTTAGTTGATAGCTGATAAGCTAGATGATGTTAAAACATGTTTGACAAAAACTAGCTCATAAACAGGTAAAACGATCAAAAAAGACATCTTAAAAAATTAGTCAATTACAATATTTTATAATATAATTAAAACAAATTTCTAACAATATAATATGTTAACTGATAAAAACTATATAATAAATAAAAATAAAATAATGTAATATATTGATTAAAAGAAATTTTGATTATTATATATGTTATAAATTTTGGATTTGTTAAATCTAAATCTATATCTATACTATATTAAAAACCATGAGTTATGGTTATCTTCAAAAATTTAAGAGGTACAACTAATTAAGAATATTGTACAAACTCTTAAAGCTTACCTACGTTTGTTTCTTCAAAGCATTTTCAATTTCAAAATTACATTTTATATCCTTTTTTTTTAAAACAAAGATTGAAACGCAATCAGGCTTCGGCATTGCCATCACCCGATTGGGCATTAATCAATTCATTAAAATTATGATCATAACAAACATCGTTGATACAAGTTAACAAAAATGAAGGAATTACATCGAAAACAGTAGGACAAGATAAATAACGAGATTGTCTCGCAATTAAGTGAGCCGCTTCGTTTGCTTGTCTACCAATAGCATGGATAGAGAAGTTCCCATGGGTGTCAAGAAAACGTCGTATGTCATTAATGATATCCCCAAATTCAGAATTATCCTGGATCGAATCGTATATGGCGTCAACAACTATCTTGGCATCCGTTTCAAATATAACATTGGATAAACCTCGTCCATGGGCCCATAAAATTGCATCTCTTAAAGCAAACGCCTCACATTCCCGTACCGGAGGGAGGAAGTTTTTTAGGGTTGCTCTGGCAGAGATGAAGGTTCCCCTACAATCTCTAAGGATAGCCCCGAGTCCTGCCGAATTGGAAGTCTCAAAAGTGGCGGCATCGACATTACATTTCAAAAAATTCCCTCTAGGGGGGTGCCATTTATTGGCACAAGGGGCATTAGAAGGTCTTTGATCTGTAATTCTAAGACGACTAGAGACATTCCACTCCGAGAGGATATTGTTGGCGCGCCTGATAACTGAGGATGGGTCTCTAGGGCCGTCGTTCCATAAAATATCGTTTCTGCGGTGCCAAACACTCCAGAGAATCATAAGAAACCGATCTCCGACTGAACGTGGGTTTTCCTTAAGAAAGCTGAAGACCAGGTCTGAAAAGGAATCAGAATCCTCCATTAATTTTCAACGGTGTTCCATAGAGCCGCTTCAGACCAAACTGGGCTTGCAGTCGGACACCCAACGAACACATGCCAACTGTTTTCGGGATTGCAATTACATAACGGGCAAATTTGAGAGATCTGCAACCCTCTTTTTTGAAGAGCACAACGCGTGAGGATGACACCATGGATAGTTCGCCACACAAAGAATCTGATTTTGTAAGGGATATCAGCTTTCCAAATCCTTTGCCAATCTGCATCAATCTCTAAGTGGGTGTTTGGAACCAACCGCTCCATAATGAGTTTGTAGCTAGATTTAAGGGAGTAAGTTCCGTTGGGGGTCCAATGCCAGATGAGTTTATCGGGACCCGAATCTGAGGGTGTTTCCATATTGAAAATGCATTTTCGGTCCCGCTGGTTGAAGATCTGATTAATTGAATTCGTGTTCCAAGTTTGAGATTGTTAGCTCGATTGGGGTCGATGGGGGTTTCGATCTTAAAGTTGTCGTCGTCTCTAATCCAAGGGTCTCTCCAAATGTTGATAGTGCGTCCGTCTGCCACTTCCCAACGAAGCCCTGCTTTAAGAATGAGTTGGGAATGCCAAATGCTTCTCCAAATGTAACTTGGGGAATTTCCCAAACGGGCTTCCATAAACACCCCACGAGGGTAGTATTTTGCTTTTAAGATTCTGCTGACAAGAGAAGATGGGTTTGACACAATTCTCCGACCTTGTTTTCCAAGCATAGCTACATTGAAAGCGGTAAAGTCGCGGAAGCCTAAACTTCCTAGCTTTTGTGGAACACACAACTTATCCCAAGAGAGCCAATTTAGCTATCGAGAGCCGTCAAATTTCCCACCCCACCAAAAGGAGTTTATCATTCTTTCGATCTCTTTGGTTGTCGAAGTCGGGAAGAGGAAGGCATTCATATAATAAACTGGCACGGCTTGGGCCGCGGCCTTGATGAGTGTGGCTTTTCCCGCTATGGAAATGGGTCGTCTTCCCCAATTTTGCAGCTTTTGCCAAAGTCTGTCACGTATAAAGCGGAAGATGCATTTCTTAGACCGACCCACAAGCGATGGTAATCCAAGGTACCGACCCGTGTTAATGGGTTTATCAATACCAAGAATACAAGAAAATCCGTGAACAAGGTCGGTGGCCAAGTTTTTACTTCTCATAATTCCCGATTTTGCATAATTTATTGCCTGACCCGAAGCTTCTTCATAAGTTGTCAGGATTTGTTTTAGGTGTCGGATTTCATCGATCGAAGCTTTACAAAAGAAGAAGGCATCATTCGCAAAAAAGAGGTGGGAAATCGGAGGGGCCCCTTTTGCCGCCTGACACCCGTGTATTCTGTCCATCTTTTCCTGGTGCCTATAATTAGTTATTTGATTTACTTTATATTCCTTACTTTTTTATTTTTCATTTTTCACTCTTATCATTTTAACATAAACAATCGTATATGAACTAAAATGTATTAGAAAGTGCGTTTCTTTTTTTTTTACAAATTATACCATTGTAATTGTCTCATCAATACATTCCAATTGAGTCCAATATTGAATATTTTTAGAATTAATAATACTATTAAACATCATGGATACTTGTGAATTAATTTATTTTATATTTTACCCTTGTTATTGTCGAACTTGAATTTTAAAAGGAACATCTCTTTTTGCTCAAGGCACAAGTCCCCACTCCATGATCTATTCCTCTCCGACTTCCCACCCTGAATTATCACCCATGAACCTAGAATCCCTCCTCCAGCTCCCCACCTTCATCTCCTAAAATCTCTAACAAAATTTAAAGGGAAATCATGTTTCCCTCTCTATCTCCTCCATCCTTTGTCGTACCCCGGTGGCTTTCTAGCGGATGTCTGACTGATGCATCATTACTGAAATTATTCCCTCTCTTCTCTCAATCTCTATTTTCATTCGAGAAACAACATAAAAGAACAAGCACAAACAAAAACCTAATAGTTCTAGGGTTTATGGGGTTTAGTTTGTTTGGAGTCTTGACATTTTTTCTGGTATGCAGGCTATCAATCCATCTAGATTTCGGTTCAATTCAGGGAGTGAGTACTTGTTATCTTCCTTTTATTGGTGTAGCTCGGTTTTCTCCATATCTCTGCATTGTATCTGCTTGATTTGACTGTCACTCGTAGGTTGGATCCTCTTTTTTCTAACAATTTTATTCTTCAATAGTTTTACGTGTGCCTCTCCAATTTGTGTTTGTATGTGATAATTGTTTATTTCCTACAATGTTATCTTTGTATTTGATAATGGCGTTCAATCCCTTTTTGTTACTTCATATAATTGATTACTTTATTTCACTCTCGGTTTTATTTCCAGAATTGATGTGCGTCTCATTTAGGTTATTCGAGCGTTGGTCTTAAAACCCCAAAAGATTTTGGGTAGAGATGACGGTATATGATCATGAAATGCTCCCTGGAGATTCTACGAATGATAGTTGACGACAAGACAATAAAATTAGTGTAAAAAAACTAACCACTAATGTTTTCGTTGATGTTTAAAATCTAAGAACAAATATTATAACATTGCAAAACTTCTCTATCTAACAATTCCAGTTAACAAGTTGAATATATTGACATTGAAGTTATATCACATAATACCATAGATAGCATTGAATTAAAAAAACATGAAACACGATTGTCATTTTGAGTTCTCAACTTTAACATCAATATGTTTTGCGCAGCACCGCACGCGGGTGCATTACTAGTAAATTTAAAAAAAAAATTAATTTATGATTTTAAATAACCATTACATATAATATGAATAAAAATAAAATTGGTCAACCTTACATATCCTAATTAATTAGTAATTTGTAAAAATTTAATTAGCAATTGAATCAAATATTTTATTTAAATCATATAACAAAGTTTTATTATCTGTGAAATAAAATAAGTATATTTTAGCTTTTATGTAACTTGCATAAATATTTTTAAAATTATTGTATTTGTTTTTTGATAACTAAATATATTGAATAATAACTAAAAATATTATTAATAATTAAAAATAGTTCATATAATTAATAATTATTGTAAATAATTAATAATTAATAATTAATATTAATGTATAATTAAAATTAATGATAATTTTCAACTAATATTTATTAATATTAGTAACAATTAATATCTATTTATAACTAGTTGTGTACTCGTGCAATGCAGCAGGATGCAAAATTTAAATAAATGCACGAAAGAAGTTGTGTGTCTTTCCTTGGCTCAACACCATGTAAAGTTTGTTGTGCAAAAATACTAATTTTGATAGATAGAAGAGAAAAAATTAGGGTTGCATAAGGGTTGGGTTGGTTGGGTTGAATCTTACCGGATAAGAGTCATCACTCTCAATTAAGATAAGACTCTTAATCCTTATCACATCGGGTAAGATTCTCGACCTCCCATGCAACCGGTAAGGTAAATGATACGATAAACACACTATGCATAATTTAGTAAACGGCCCATAATATTACAACGACAAAAGATAAAGAAATAAAATACTGACATAAAGCAAACAATAGAAAAATAAATCAAAATCAATTCCAAGAAAGTAATCGATTTAAGTAGACATCAATAGAAAGCAAACAAAAGTTGAGAAAAGTGATAACCAACCAAAATCAAAATCGATTTCAGTAGCCATCAATAGAAAGCAAACAACAGTTGAGAAAAGTGATAACAAACCAAAATAGAAATTGATTTCAGTAGCCATCCATAGAAAGCAAACAAAAGTTGAGAAAAGTGATAACAAACCAAAATCGAAATTGATTTCAGTACATAGCCATGATGACAAACAATATGCGAAGTTAGACATACAATACAAAGAGAAATGAGATTGTACCCATCAATATAAAGTTTGAAATGCAAAAAGAACATTGAAAGTGTCGTGTGTCCGCTGCTCAAGACTGTTGAATTAAGCTTAGCTTTTTGTTGGTCTTTATTTATATCAAATCTGAATATGCACTCGAAAAGAATATGAACATCAAAAATCAGGGAATTCAAATAATATTCAATAGATAAAAATGAACTTTATAAATGCATGTGATGTTAAAAATTTACAAGAGATCCACAATTTGCCAAAAGAAGAAGAAGAAACTAATTAGATACATATGAATGCTTCCCAAGCAATGAAAAGAGAATTAGATGATCCGTAGTTAATACCAACAGTCATGAAAAAATCAACAAAAAATATGACATCAAACCAATAATAAGATACCGTAGAAGATTAAAAAAGAAAAATAGATGGGAACTCACCTTGATCGTAGATAACTTTGGATTGCTGAAAATAACAACGTCAAGTATCAAATATGGTAAACTACAAAAGCATCGAGGTTAACAAAGTCGGTAAATGACATACAAAATAACATGATCTGTAAAATTGGAAAGAAAGTACATCATCAATGGTAGGATCAAACAAACTACATCTCCATGGTCAAATTACATCATTATCAACATCAACAAAAGAAGGCAACCACACCTACACCAAAGCAAAAGAAAGAAGAAAGTTCAAACCCGTTATAGATTCCAAACGTGGATTCCAAACAAATAAGAAAGTTCAATAACAACTCGATTCACACGAGGAAAATGAAAATCGATTATACAACATTACATATCAAAAACTTAAAACTTAAGAAGAGATGGAGAAATAATAAGAAGTCGATAACCGGAAATCTAAACAGAGATGGAGAGCAATATAGGGGGAGCAATTGTGAAATCAAACCCAAGGAGCATGGGAATAATCGAGCAATATCAACAATTGAGACCGAAGAGGGAGATTCAAAGGAACCAGTGCTTTGGGAAAGCAAACGTCATTTCTAAAACAGGGAGAACCGAAGAGGTTGGTCAGGAGTTGCATATATAACTTGTACGTTGTGATTTTGAAATTGAAATTAACTACTTTTAAGACTCCATGCTTTAATCGGTAGTACTTAAGGCATTTTAAGACTTCATGCTTTAATTGGTAGTACTTAAGGCATTGACACCTGTTTTTAAGACTTTTGATAAATTTGGAGGCTGATTGGGGTTATGAAAAGTTTTTAAGACTTTAAGACTTTTTAAGACTTATGCATAAAAAGGTAGTACATGATGCAAAAAAGTTGTATTTAAGACTTTGGAGAAATTTGATTTATTTGGTAGTATAGATTAATAGTAATAAATAATAAATAATATTAATGAGAGTTATAATTAGAAAAATAACAATAAGTTTCCAAAGCACTACTCCAAGTAACGTTTTAATAAGTTAACTTATATCCATCCAAACATGTACTAAAAAACAAGTTAGCTTATGTTGTTAGACAATGCCTAACACACGTTAACTTATATTAAGGTGTTAATATGTGTTAAGGTTATTCCAAATGGTCAAGATTAGAGGGGTTGGTTGTGAAATAGTAGATAATTGAGATGCACGGTATTAATTATGTGAAAATTAAAGGGGTAGTTTTGTGATATTTTGCAACTGCATCAAAATAGGCAATAAAGATATGATAACCGCTCTAGGTTCATCATTACGCTACTTTCATCAGATTATCTACCCCAAGTGGACATAGCTCTTGCAAACTGAATATCACTTAATTGAACTCTCAAAAATGACGGAGAACCACAATAATTCACTCAATGTTCAAGAAAAAAGATCAACAATAGTAAATGAACAAATAACATACATCAAAAAAATGAAACATTGAACACAACGAGGAAAAATGATATGGATTTCATATATGTTTTGGAAATAGTTGCATGATTTCCTTTACATCATTCCTTTTATATCTAAGTTTAGAAAAAATCATCAATGCATCTAAACATATTTCTAAGGTTAAAGAAACATGAATACATATAAAATAAGTTTAGAGTTCACCTATAGTGTTCATCTTTTTTGTCCTTGGCCTAGTTATTTAGATGGGAGAATCAAAAGGGTATTTGTTTGAATTAGGTCATTAGGTGTTTCAATCATAATTCATCATGGAGTCTTTTGAGGTGATTGTAAAAATTAATTAAGTAGTGTCACTTAGGAGATTCCTTAAAGAAATCTGTTTTGCAGCAACTTCCTAGTTATGACAGAAAAAGTACAACTGGTTTTGAAGCCAATAAATTGTATGGTTTGACTTTTAGTGCTTAACGCATATCGTAGAGTAGATTAATGGTTGTGGTAATGGAAGACTCTAGACCATGGCTAGGATATGCCATGCAAGGGATTCATGTTTAGACCTTAGAAACCTTAAGGGACGAACCTTTAAATAAGTGACATCTATGTCTATAGACGATTTGAGGTTTTTGTGATCTTGCTAATTTTATAAGTAGCTAAACTCAGAGTTATGTGCTATTAGAGTGAGTTTCGACCACTGAGAATTAGGAGATACCTATGAGTTGATTAGTCTCTTATCTCCTAGATATCTCGAAGTTGTTTGGGGAATTAGAGTCAATCTTCGGCCAACCGACATGTAGTCGGGTTCGGCAAAATAAGTGAAAGGTCGTGTGGTAAGTTTATTGTCATGGCAGAATTTTCTTGGTCAAATTGCAGTTTGAGTTGCAAAAGTTTTGGGGTTATCTAGGAAGCAAATCAAGTTGTTACCCATGGATCTGTGGTTTAATAAATAGCATACCCATAATTTGGCAAGCAGTACAAAATGGAGTTCTACGAAGCTCGGAAAAAGTTGAAACCTTTACAACCTTCTTGCAGAATGCCTGCAAAAAGTGTCCAACCTCGGGTTAAGTTCTTCTCATCTTGAAGGTACATTCGAGGATCTTCCGTATTGTGTTTTCTGAAGGTTGATTGCTTTGAAAATCGAAACCACCCTCGATATGGAAACTTCGATAGTTAGAGTATGTCGTCTAATATAACCTTGTCAGAAGGTTTAGTTAACGAAAGGAAGATTGTTGATAGAAATTATTGCGAATAGTGGAAGGTGCGAAGTCCATATACGAATTAGCGTGACATAAGTCTCCATAGTACAATTTAAGTTGACGTTAGTTGGTTCGTAAACCAAAGAAAAGTCATTGCGTAAAGATCAGACTGTTCCGGGTAAGCCGAAATCTTAAATCAAGTCTGGGGAAATGCAATCCTAGGTGTGGAACTTGGAGTTTTATTTTGAGGATGAAATCTGTTGGTCCCTAAAGGGTCTACAAGAGTTCAGTAAATAGTAAACAGTTTGTAGAAGGGGGGGGGTTGAATACAAACACACAGATTTTTGGTTTTTAAATGAGTTTATATATCATAAACAAATTTACAGTTACAAGCGGAATAAGAAAAAGTTTAAAACCTATTCTATTGTAACTAAGAAACACTTGATGCACAAGAAGAAGGAAGAAAGAAATGCAGAGGGCTTAGGTTAGAAGGAAGCATGCATTAAGATGAAGAAGATATCTTCATCTTATTTATACCCGTTTGCATTTAATGCAAGACAAAAGGTATATGCCACGTGACAAGCTTGGATAGGAAGCCTTTCCTTGCTAATAAGACAACCATGTTTTTGGCCGAATATGAACAGTACCATATCAAATATGATGGGGACATAAGAGACAATTCATACGTCCTTTTCTGACAAGGTATTAGGTTTGACTTTTGTGCATCGAGGATAAGATCAATCTTTAATTTTGTAAGGGAAGCTTCATTTGATCACTGATTCTGAATCTTCAAGGATGAACTTCAGTATCGCTGAGGCTTCACAAGACTTCACACTTTGATTAGATAATCGTTGCTATCGTTGAATCGCTTCAGTTCACTTAGCTGATTATCTCTTTCTTCAGCTAGGGTCTTCGACTTTCGCTGAATGGTCTTCTGGTGTGATAGCTGATCTTCAGGTCTTCAGAGATAAGCTTGTTGTTCCTTGATCTTCAGCGATCGCTGATGATAATCAGCGTATGCTATCGCTGAATATGAACAGAAGCTTATACAATGGAATTTCACTAAGTATACAAAAGGAATCATATTCAAATCATCGAGAGGAGTTATGATCAACAATCTCCCCCTATTTGATTATGATTAAGCAACATAGGAAAATTAGAGACTAGTAAGGACTTAAAAAATTTGAAGTAAATTTTCTAAGTACTAATCTGTATAATCTTTTTCAGCTAGTCTACTATCTGAATTGAGTTTCATTTATAAGTGTTGGGTCACCGATGATTTGGTGATGAACCACCTTCCTTTATATGAATGAATTTTTACAGGTTCTTTTGAAGGTCTGAAATATGCTTCAAGTATTGAAGAGTCAAAGACTATTCAATCAAGGGGTTGTACATCAAAAAGTGGAATTTTGGATGTATCAACCAACTTCAATATTCAGATCATTTTTGCCAAGTCAAGACCAATATAGTGGGTCACCGATGGTACACTCAAAAGTCATCAAAAGTACTAAGGACATCAAACAAGATGAGGTCATCAAGTTGATGTCATGGTCACCGACACTATAATCTTGGTCGCCGAAATTGCAGGTATAATTTCTAAGGCTGTGATATCAACTCACAAGGGTATACACTTTTGTCACTTAGTGAAAGAAGAAGTTATCAAGCAAAGTGTACACTTATCAACTCCACTTTATAAGTGTATCCACCGACGTGATACATAGTGAGATGTATCAACTTAGCAATTTCAAAGAGATAAGTTCTTGACTCACATCAATTGCAAGACACGTGAGCCAAAGCAAGAACTTGGGCACCAAGCCTTAAATAAAGACATTCTCTTTTATTCTTATAAAAGGAATATTTTGTCTTTTAGCTAAAAGGCTTGATGGGACTTCACGAGCATGAAGAAAAGAAGATAAAGTTATCTCGACATTACGTGCTACAAGGAATGGTTCATCCATTATTCTAGTACAAAGGAAGTGGTCTCTTCCTTTGTCCAGGTGTTAATCTTCCACTAATGAAACCTTGACGATACCGTCCACTCGCATCCCACATGGACACTATAAAAGGAGATGAAGTCCTTCCCGAAATCTCACGCTTTCAACAAATCTTCGAGTGATTATTTGTTTGATCGTGTGGCAAAAGTGTGCTATAACGGTATTGTTTTAACTTGCTTAGTGTAATAGTTAATCATCGTTATCTCGTGTGTTTAGTTTGATAGAATAATTACCTGCTCTTTTCCGCAACAAACTAT
Source organism: Silybum marianum (assembly GCA_036898165.1). Lineage (NCBI taxonomy): Eukaryota > Viridiplantae > Streptophyta > Magnoliopsida > Asterales > Asteraceae > Silybum > Silybum marianum. Next base: position 24,099,728 of record CM072535.1, read on the forward strand.
ACGTATGTGTAAATTTTTAATATTTATATTAAAAAATTTAAAAAGAGTATATTCTGTGTGTTTTATATTCAACCCCCTTCTACAAAACCTCTCTTAGTTAGCCATCTCTCTTTGGGGACTAACAATTGGTATCGAGTTAGCGGTTGGTTTAATCTCATAAACCAGATTCGTGATGGCTACTACCTCAAATGTTGATGGTACCTTGCGGACCTCTTCCAAGAATACATATGATTTAGGATCTTTGGCTAAACCCCCAAGAATTCAACCCAAACAACTTTGGGTTATGGAAAAATCGCATGTTATTATTCTTGGAAGCGGATCGATTGCGAGTATCCCAACATTCTCAAATGGTGAGGACCTATTGTTCCTAAAATACGGGCTCGCTTTGGCCCTCGAAAAGGACGCGCTCGAAGGAAAGGACATAGAGTCGACGACGAAAGAAGTGAGAAAACCGGTAGATATATCATCAAACCTTCTAACAAATTTAGTGAAGATGATAAACGCCTAGTCGCTTTTAGATATTAAAGTCAAATCTTGCTCTTCGTTTCTCTTCCCGATGATGTGTATCATTCTCTTCTTAACCTTCCCACCGCTAAAGAGATGTGGGATACTTTAAGTGTCTTATATGAAGGCACCAAAGAAGTAAAGAAATCTAACGGGATCCGTCTTGTTAGAAAGTATGAACTCTTCTCCCATGAAAAAGGAGAATCTCTTTCTACCTACTTTAATCGTTTTAATCGTCTTCTCTCAACGATCTCAAAGTTCTTGGCCGAGTTTATGATAATGAAGAAGTTTCTCGCAAATTCATGGATTGTCTTCCGCATTTCGGGAAACTATCCGTACTTGCATCAAGCAAACCAAGGACTTAGAAATAATGCCTTTAATCGCTCTCTATGGAACTCTTCTTCACTATGAACAAACTAAGAACCGAGAGAAAGTCTCTTATAAAGGATATCAAATCCTCCTCTATTGCTTTGATAGGTGATTCAAAACCTTCTTCTTGTATTCCTAGAATCACCTATCCTTCTTCTAATTTCGAAAAAGATATTAAGGAAGACTCTTACTCATCCGTCGGATGCATACTATAGTGTCGCCGATGATGAAGGAGAAGAATCGGCCATTGACATACTTTACGATAGTATGGCAATGCTTCATTGAAACCCAAGAACAAAAGATTTTCTTCAAACCGCTCCAAATTTAATAGAAAACCTTTTCTCAAAAAATCCTCTTCTCGATAAAGCAAATGAAGAATGCTTCAATTGTGGAAAGAAAGGTCATTTTGCTTCTCGAATACGCATCAAAAGCTTCTTCTTCTAAACCTTCTTCTTCTTATGGCCATGACTTCGAAAATCGCCTTCTAGGAAGCATGAAGAGAGAAATAGCCAATCCTACTAAAGAAAATTCTGAATCAAAAGAAACCTCAAGGTACAAGAAATACAAAGCCAAATACAAGAGAGAAAAGTATAGAAACCAAGGTAAAAATAAAACCTTAGTTCTTGAGGCTCATCATTGGGAAGATGAGCAAACCTCGAGAAAGGTGAGAGTGAGTATGTCACTAAGTGCCTCATGGCCAAAATTGATGAGATAGAAGACATGGAGAAATCACTCTACACCACTCTTGTATCTCGCCGAGGGATCCAACTTCGGGGACAAAACCTCGTGTACATCCTTTTACCTTTCTCTCCTCGATGATCAAAAGGTCGATGACTTTGATTCTTTAACTCGTGACTTCGTGACTTAAAGATTCGAAAAGAAAAAGGTCGATATGCACATAAAATGTCTAAATGATCAACTCCTCTCTTGCTTTTCAAAACTAAAAGATTTTGACAAAATGAAAGGCCGGTACGGAAAACCTTCGGTACTTAAACGACAGTCTTTCTAAGGAAAAATCAAAGATTTCTTCCACTCTTGAAAAGGAACAAGAGGTTCTGTCTAAATGGACAAAATCCTCTAAGAATCTAGAAAGGATCTTTCAAGATCAAATCACCAGCAAGGATAAGTCTGGCCTTGGTTATGGAAAAGATGTTCCTCAACCTCTTGACCTTCCACTCCCTTCCTCTTCTGAGTGTCAAGGTTTTCCTGCTGGTTTCTTTTCCGATGACGATGATGCTCTCTTCGGTTATTCATCTGAGGATTCTACCTCCGTTCACTCTATAGATCTACTTGACATGCTCAAAGTAGAATCTGGTTCTAAAAAGTTTGGAGTCTTTGTTAAAGCTAAAGAAATCTCTTCTGAGTCTTCAATGGTTTCAACTCTTCCAAGCTCTTCTTCTTCTCCCAAACCTATCCAAAGACTTTTAAATTCCTTAAGTCTGCGTGAGTCGAGGTACTCCCGGGAGCGACCTTACGAGATTTCTTGAGTATCCTTCTTCAAAAAGATTTTCTCCTCAAAAGAAAAATTTTTCTAAATCAAAATTTTCATCTAAAAGGAAATCTCAAATAGCTACTGACTTTATTCCTCGGTCAGTAAACTTGAAGAAATCAAGAAATCCTGGTAAAGGTATTCTTGGACCAAGACCAGGTGTTGGACACCCTTCTTCTTCTCATTCCTCAACCTCTGTCCAAAGTTTTGATGATAGGGATTTTAAAAAGGCCTTTCCTTTAAAGAAGTGCTATAATTGTGGCAACACTCTTCATCTTGCTAAAAATTGCCCAAAAGATTTGGATCCTTGTAAAACTAAAATGCCTTCTAATCACAAAGGACCTACCTCAAAATGGGTACCAAAAATCTAAATTGTTTCTGGGTGCAGGTACCAAATAAAGATCACATATGGTACATGGATAGTGGATGTTCAAGACACATGACCGGAAACAAACTTCTTCTCTCTAACTTCTCAAAAGAAAAGGGACCCACCGTTTCCTTTGGAGGAAATGGAAAAGTGGGTCACCAAAGGATATGGTACCATTTCAAATGGAACCATCACTTTCTCCAGAAAGTAGCTCATGTTGAAGGGTGATGTACAATCTTCTAAGCATAAGCCAAATATGTGATTTGGGCTATAAGGTCATGTTCCGGCTATGTGTGTGCTTGGTCTTTGACGTACGAACAAGATTGTGTACTAACGGGAACCCGACCGAATGACGTGTACATAATCAACATGAAGGAAAGTGCAATAGGAGAAGCAAATGTCTCCTTTCTCAAGAACTAGCCAAACAAAGTTGTTTGTGGCATAAAAAGGTTCTCTCATCTAAACTTTAAAACCTTGAACAAACTCTCCAACAAGGAGCTGGTTGTTGGAATGCCAAAAATAGTTTTTGAAAAAAAAGGTCAAATGTGGAGCATGTGAAAAAGGAAAACTCACCGTAACTTCCTTTAAAACAAAACAATGCTTTTCTATCTCTCAACCTCTTCAAATGCTTCTCACTTGGATCCGTGCGGTCCAAGAAGCACACCCGCCTCGGATGGTAAAAAGTATATGCTAGTAATTGTCGATGAATTCTCTAGATATACTTGGGTGTTCTTTCTGAAACATAAGAGTGATGCTGCTGAAGAAATCATCAGGTTTACAAGAAAAATTGAAAATTTGAATGGTAAACTGGTGAAGTCCTTCGAAGTGATAATGGCACGTAATTCAAGAATGCCGTTTCGGAAGATTTCTTTGACCTAAAAGGAATTTCTCGAACTTCTCTGTCACGTACGCACTCCTCGGCAAAATGGTGTTGTTGAAAGAAAGAATAGAACACTATGTGAACTGCAAGGTCTATGCCGAGTGAATCCAAGTTACCAACCTATTTTTTGCGTAAGGAAGCGGTTAACACGCATGCTTTACTCAAAATAGGTCTATCATAGTCAAAAGGCATGACAAGACTCCGTATGAAGTTTTCCATGGTAGAAAACCTGCGTTGACTTCTTCCATGTGTTTGGCCGTTTGTGCATGTCACATGCTAAATGACAGGGAACAACTTGGAAAGTTTGATCCGAAGTCGGATGATGGAATTTTCATGGGCTACTTCTCTCCTCAAGAGCCTTCGAAATTTTCAACCTAAGAAGACAATGCATAGATGAATCCATGCATGTAAAGTTTGATGAGTTTGAAACTTCTTCATTATCTTGTGATGAAGAAGAATTAAACCTATGGATAAATTCATGTGTTGGTGAAATTCCATCCTTCTCTCAAACCAATCCTCCAGATAGCAACCCTTCTCAGCCTTCCATAAACACCACCTTACCTTCTGAACCTTCTCTTTCTTCTCCACCTCCTGAAACTAACTCTACAGAAGACCTTACCCACCAAAACACCATATCTCCCTCAAACCTATCTTCACCATCTCAAATTCCTACTCTACCTTCCTCCTTACCTCCTGCACTAAAGTGGACCATGGATCATCCAATAGATCAAATCATAGGTGATCCACAAGTTGGTGTAAAAACCAGAAGAGGCATAAGCAATCTGTGCTTATATGTCAACTTTGTTTCCATTATTGAGCCTAAGCTGATAAATGAAGCCCTAACTGATCCTAGCTGGATAATTGCCATGCAAGAAGAGCTCTCACAATTTGAAAGAAACAAAGTCTGGAAGTTAGTTCCTCGTCCATCCAATAAAACTATTATTGGAACAAAATGGGTGTTTCGAAACAAAATGGACGAAATAGGAACTGTCATAAGGAACAAGGCAAGGTTGGTTGCTCAAGGATATCGGCAAGAGGAAGGAATTGATTATGATGAAACCTTTGCTCCTGTGCCAGTTGGAAGCTATCCGAATATTTCTTGCCCATGCAAACTTACAAGAATTTTCGGGTATTCCAAATGGATGTCAAAAGTGCCTTCACGAATGGTGAATTAGGCAAGAAGTGTATGTGAAGCAACCTCCTGGGTTTGAAGATCCGGTCATCCATATCATGTATATAGGCTGGATAAAGCTCTATATGGACCGAAGCAAGCTCCACGTGCCTCCATGACACTCTCTCGGAATATCTACTTAGAAATAAGTACATACGAGGCAAGGTTGACAACACTCTCTTCTTCAAGAAATCACAAGGTAATATCATTCTTGTTCAAATCTATGTAGATGATATTATTTTTGGAGCCACCAATGAATCCTTGTGTGATGAGTTTAGCTCCCTCATGCAAAAAGAATATGAAATGAGCATGATGGGGAGTTAACTTTCTTTCTTGGTTTGCAAGTAAAACAATCTTCGAGAAGGTATTTTCATAAATCAAAGTAAATACATTAAAGATCTTCTGAAAAAGTTTCAATTTGATACTTGCTCTACCATGAAAACTCCTATGGCTCCTCCTCTTAGACTCTTTTCTGATCCTGATGGCATTTCTGTTAATATTACAAATTATAGAGCCATGATAGGATCCCTTCTCTATCTAACCCGTGGACGACATTATGTTTGCTACTTGTACGTGTGCTCGATACCAAGCAAATCCTAAAGAATCACATCCGTCCTTGTGAAAAGGATTTTTTCGGTATCCGAAAGGTACCATAAATACGGGTCTTTGGTATCCCAAAGACTCAGGTTTCGATCTCATCGGGTACTCTGATTCAGATTTTGCAGGTTCAAAAATAGACAGAAAGAGTACAACTGGAAGTTGTCAGTTACTTGGTGGAAAGCTTGTGAGCTGGTCAAGTAAGAAACAACATTCGGTGTCTACCTCTCTTCTTTGAGAAGCGAATATGTGGTCAGCGTTGAAGTTGTTGTGCACATGATATTGTGGATGAAAAATCGGTTGTGTGATTATAATCAAATTTTCTCAAAAATCCCAATAATGTGTGACAACTCGAGTGCAATAGCCATTACCCAACAACCCCGTGCTTCATTCAAGATCAAAGCACATTGATATCAGGTATCACTTTATAAGAGATCATGTCTCTAAAGGTGATGTGGAACTTCATTTCATTCCCACCGATTATCAATTGGCTGATCTGTTCACAAAGCCCCTTGATGAAGCAAGGTTCAAATTCCTCATTGATGAGTTAGGTATGGTAAACATAGACTAATATATTTTATATTTATATATAATGTATGTTTTACATATATATATATATTCCATATATATATATATACTATATACATTTATATATTTATAACTTATATATGTTATATGTTTTATATATATATCTTATATATATATATATTATATATACTTTATATATATTATATATATTTATAAATTATATATTATATTATATTTATATATTTATAATATAAAAAGAAAAAGAAAAGGAAAATAAAAATATATATATATATTTGTACAGTGTCGGTGACTAAAGTCACCGACGGCCCTATCTCTCTTTCCTCTCTTTCATCTCATAAAACCCTAACCCTAAAAACCATACACTCCACCATCCACTTTCCGACAGCCACCACACCACCAAGAGCCACCACCATAATCAACCACCGTCGGCAACCTCAGCCACCGACGGCAACCTCACCACCGGCGGCTCTCTCTCTCTCTCTCTCTCCATTCGCCGACGTCGCCGACAGTCACGAGGCCACCGACGGCGGCCCATCCACCGTCCGTCTACCCACCGACGACGAGAGCCACCGAGGTCAAACCCACCTTCCGACGGTCGCCGACGACGTCACCTTCTTTCCGACGTCTCTCTCTCTCACGTCACTCTCATCCACCGACGTTACCTCGATCCCAAGCCACCGACGTCACCCTGTTTCCGACGTCTCTCTCTCTCACGTCACTCTCATCCACCGACGTCACCTGTTCCCAAGCCACCGACGTTGCACCTCGGTTCGAGCCACCGACGTTGCACCCATACTCGAACCACCGACGTCTTGCTGACGTCAGCTCACCGACGTCTCTCTCATACAAGCCACCGACGTTTTATACTCACCGAGGTAACTGTTACAAACCTTTCACCTTCTTAACCCCTTAAAGATAACTCTTGACTTACCACTCTTGATAAGTAAGATTATTTGTTCTTATCCCTAATGACATCATCAATGTCAGACCATGCGCCGAATTCAACCCTAAAACCCTTAGAATTCTGACCTTTCAATCACCAAAAGTAATCATTACTTTTGAAAATTGAAATTTCCCTCTCATATATAACCTCTTCCCCCACTACTTCACCACCTTTCTCGCACCAACTCTCCTTCTCCTTCAATAGCAAGAACTTCAAACCTGCAACTCCCATCTTCTTCAATGGCTTCTCCTTCAAAGACCTCTTCTGAAGAACAAACCATGACTTTTGGATCCCTATCCTTTCCTGCATGCAATTATTTTGGAAGAATAGAGCTTGACAATGCTCATCCGAGAATACAATGATGTTTGTGGTTTCTTCGTAGATGCCCTCTTCAATATGCAATCACAGCAAAACCCAAAATGAGTAAGTTTCTTCTTGGAAACTTTTGGTTGACTTGCACATTTGATGCCTCTTCGGATCACATTCTTGCATCTGTTCTAAGTAATGATGAACATGACGTGATCTTCAATGTGGAAGAATGTTAGAAGCATTCTCAAGCTTCCGTTTATGATTCCTATGAACCATTCCCTCTTGGTAATGAACATCAAATGGTGGTTGATGTGTTGAACTACTTGGAAGAGAAGAAGGGATCAAAGTCAAAGGGTCCGGAGGTACTTTCTTTGCGCAAAAACATGGGAAACATATGGAACTTCCTTTTGCTCATCCGATTCGTACCGAGCGAGAAGCACATTGACGCTCACATTCCCAAGTGACGGAATTGGCACATGCTCTAATATTTCAAAGGAGAATAGACTTTGCAAGCTATTTCTTCAATGAAATGATCTCCTCATTTTCTACCATCGGACGTCCTCGGTACCCTTCCAACGACTTTTCTCTCTTATTATTAATGCAAAGTTGGCGGAAGAGAAACTTAAGAAAAGTGGATGACATCATATATGATCTCCCCCTCCACCAAGTAGGGAACCAGATCATGAAAAAGGCTGTCTTAGCATCAGACAACCCTCTCCGACCTTCCATGATTGAGTTTGTAAGGAATGCAACTCTTACTTGGGGAGAGAACGAACCACGTCTCCAAAGAACCTCAGGTATGTCTTCTATCCCCTCTATACCTAGAGTCACTGGTGTGCCCAAATCTCTTAAGAGATCCAAAGCGTCAAGCACATCTACCTCCGCACCCACCGATGCTACGAAGCCAAAAGAGCCTTTGGCTTCCACCCAAGCATCTAAAACCCATAAGCGGAGACACTCTAAAAGCCCCCCAAAGACTTCCTTAAAGAAGTCCAAGGGTACCCAAAGGGTTAAAACGCATGATCTATCTACTGGCTCCCAAAAGCCAGTAGATGTTGAAAAGATCCTCACAAAACCCAAGGAACACTCATCCATACCTAGCTCCTCCAGGCCCTCTCAAAAGGACTTGGTTGTAAATAGGGACACCCTTACTATTCCTTCATCAACTTTCTCACTAGTTGATGAAGATGACTTGGAGTATCCCATCCAAGGTACCTCTTCTCCAACCCCTGAGCTCTCACAACTCCTTTTCCACACTCCACGTGAAAGTGCATCACAACCAGGTGCACTTGATGGAGCATCCCATTTTACTAACCCCACTGTGTCCGACACTGAACCTTTATCAGGTACGTCTCCCGTACATGAAAAGGTTGTGGAGGAACCCGATTACCGAGGAATCCCCTCATGACCTTTCTTACTCCACGTGTCTCCCCCCATTATCTCCCTAAATCCCCCCAAGAAAACCTACAGGTTTGGTGGATTATTCTTCAAGTGATGATGATGTCGATCAACCACCAAAGCCTCATCCCTCGCTCCCATGTCTTTAAAGCAAGTGGAATGCCCTTCTACAGGCTTTCACCACCTTTACAAGTGATACTATCAGAAGGGTGGAGGTTTTAGAAGAACATGCAACAAAGGAAATGGAATGAATGGCTTCACTTTCCTCATCTCTCAGATCTAACATAGAGGAGTTGTCGGTGAGTCACCCAACTCTAATGACATGTTTAGATCTTCTACATTTGGATATCCTTGATCTTCAACAAGGATTTTCTTCAAGTCAAGCATCTGTGCTTTCATTCATTCAGGATCTTCGAAGCACCTCTTCTAAGCAAGCCACCGATATTTCTTCTCTCATTGCCACTCGACAGCAATTATGGACTCTCTTATCGGTCTTCACACCAAAGTTGATAAAGTCCCAACCTCTCGCTCCAACGGTTGAACTAGATATGGGTGATTCATACTTCAAGGACAACTCGATAGATTGTTCTTCAAAGAGTTGAGAAGAAAATTGGTGCTCTTTGCTCTGATATGGAAAGGGTTAAGGAGTTTCTCTCTTCAGTGGGTTTCAAGGGTTCAACCACTGAGGGGGAGAAAAATGTGAAGACCTCTACAACAGCAGCCAAAGCCGCCGACGTCGCGCATGCCGCCCGCCGACGTCGCACGCCACGGCCGCCGACATCATCAATCCGGCCACCGATGTGGTCCCCGTTCCTTTGGTACCCGAAGCGGTGAGGGGGAGAGTGTCGATGCTCAACCCTTGAAACTGAAGAGAAAAGAAGAAAAGAAAAGCCAAAGGAAAGAAGCCTCTTTCCTTTGAAGAACAGAAGGAAGAAAAGAAGAGAAAGAAGAAGATGAGAGATCCTCATGCAGACACTCTCAGACTTCAGCCTGCCCCTGCACTGACCGATCCTATTGGGGTGATTCTTACTGAGGCGGAAAAAGAAGAGGCTATAAGGGCTCGCCCGAGTATGGTCGGACAAATGTACTCAAGCTAGCTCGCGTGAAGCCGTTCATGCTCAAGTATCGGATGCTCTTCAAGCTCAAAAGATGAGCTTGAAAATATAAAGAAAAAAATCTGAAGCCGCAAAATTGGTTGATGAGGCTAAGAAGGCAAAGGAAGTAGAGTGGTTTAAAAGGAGATTGAAGAACAGGAAGGATGATTCCAAGATTATCAATGCTACCATCCAACCTCCAACCAAGAATTCTCCCAAGTTACTTATCACCCTTAAGAGAGGCGATACTTTATCAAAAGTATATGAAGGTCGAATGGTTGGAAGTTCTTGGGATGACCGAGTGGATGGAAGTTGGTAAATGCATCTCCAAGAGCAAAAGCAAGTACAAGGAGCCGGTACTTAATATTCTCGTAAAACTCTTCATCAAGATGCTCAACATCCAAAAGGAGAATAATATTCTTGTGACATACCTTGAAGCACAACAAATGTACTTCATTCAACAGGGTCTTAAAGGAGAGGTCATCATTGCTTCTAAAAACAAGAAGAAGGGACATTTTGTTATGCTTCATGAAAGGGCATCCAGATAAATGCTTCGGGTATAGATCTTTCCATTCCTACTTCTATTGCTTACCCGGGAGCAAACCATGCGACTACTCCGAGCTTGGGGTTTTCTTTGAAGACATCTTTGGAAACATCGGTTTCTTCAGAGCATACGACATCCCAAGGGCTCACGCCTCTTCCTCTCTCGCTATTCCCGGAGTGCCTCCCATTGAAGACCATGGCATCACAAGAATGATCTTGGATGAACTTAAACGAAGAGAACCCTCAGATCCATGATCTTGCAGACGTATAGTACAGTATGAACTTTATTAATCATGTACTCTGATCAATCCCATGTGTTGATTAATAAAAGTTCATACTTTTCTTCCATCCCATCTCTTGTTAATATTTTTACAAGCTTTGCATATATTTAAACTTATACTTATTCTTTCATTTATTTTATACTCTTATACTGTACATACTCAGTTAAAAAAAAATTAAAATAAAAAATTAAAAAAAAAATGAAAAAAAAAAAAAAAATCTCAGTCAAAAGAACCCAAAAAAAAAATAGAAAGGGTCAAAAAGAATTCTTTTCTAACCTACAGGTATCATCATCAAATAGAGGGAGATTGTTGGGTCACCGATGATTTGGTGATGAACCACCTTCCTTTATATGAATGAATTTTTACAGGTTCTTTTGAAGGTCTGAAATATGCTTCAAGTATTGAAGAGTCAAAGACTATTCAATCAAGGGGTTGTACATCAAAAAGTGGAATTTTGGATGTATCAACCAACTTCAATATTCAGATCATTTTTGCCAAGTCAAGACCAATATAGTGGGTCACCGATGGTACACTCAAAAGTCATCAAAAGTACTAAGGACATCAAACAAGATGAGGTCATCAAGTTGATGTCATGGTCACCGACACTATAATCTTGGTCGCCGAAATTGCAGGTATAATTTCTAAGGCTGTGATATCAACTCACAAGGGTATACACTTTTGTCACTTAGTGAAAGAAGAAGTTATCAAGCAAAGTGTACACTTATCAACTCCAGCCTTATAAGGTATCCACCGATGTGATACATAGTGAGATGTATCACTTAGCAATTTCAAAGAGATAAGTTCTTGACTCACATCAATTGCAAGACACGTGAGCCAGCAAGAACTTGGGCACCAAGCCTTAAATAAAGACATTCTCTTTTATTCTTATAAAAGGAATATTTGTCTTTTAGCTAAAAGGCTTGATGGGACTTCACAGAGCATGAAGAAAAGAAGATAAAGTTATCTGACATTACGTGCTACAAGGAATGGTTCATCCATTATTCTAGTACAAAGGAAGTGGTCTCTTCCTTTGTCCAACGTATAATCTTCCGGCTAATGAAACCTTGTATTACTGTCCACTTGCATCCCATGCATGGACACTATAAAAGGAGATGAAGTCCTTCCCGGAAATCTCACGCTTTCAACAAATCTTCGTAGTGATTATTTGTTTGATCATGGCAAAGCCGTGTGCTATAACGGTATTGTTTTAACTTGCTTAGTGTAATAGTTAATTACGTTATCTTGCGTGTTTAGTTTGATAGAATAGTACTCGCCTCGTTCTTTTCCGCATCAAACTATACGTGTGTAAATTTTTAATATTTATATTAAAAAATTTAAAAAGAGTATATTCTGTGTGTTTTATATTCAACCCCCCCTTCTAAAAAACCCTCTCTTGGTTAGCCATATCTCTTTGGGACTAACAATTGGTATCGGAAAGCGAGTTGGTTTAATCTCATAAACCGGACCGTGATGGTTACTACCTCAAATGTTGATGGTACCTTGCAGACCTCTTCCAGTAATACATATGATTTAGGATCTTTGGCTAAACCCCCAAGATTCAACCCAAACAACTTTGGGTTATGGAAAAATCGCATGTTATTATTCTTGGAAGGGATCGATTGCAGGTATCCCAACATTCTCAGTGAGGGACCTATTGTTCCTAAAATATGGGCTCTTATGTTCAAAGTGAAGAAACAGTGAGTAAAGTATAGTTTGAAGAAAATAGAACTCTTATGTTCATTGTCCCTTTTACTTTTTTCAGGGATCTTTTCAGTACATAGATGGAGTAAAGTACTCTGATTGAATTTCATTAAGTACAATCTGAAGAAATTACAGGAAAATGAAATTATAATAATAAAAGTGAAGTACTTGTACACTGAAGAAATATTACAAAGGAAATAGAAACCTATGACTAATCAGAGATGTTCTCGTTTCTTCTTTGTAGCTCATTCTCATAAAGCGTTTTCTGTCGATTCATCAGAGGGGTATCTGACCAGCAGCGCCATAGCATGATCTTTAAGAGAGAGGATGGGGCCTTGCGAATTTCTTGGTTTCTGAAGAGTCCTAAGAATCCTTCATTATCCAAGAATACCATACCAGGTTCAGGTAGTGAGATGATTTCATCTTCTTCGTATCTGCGATCTTGAGGAAGAGAGGTACGTAGCATTGAAATATCAGGAATTTGAAGATGATCAAGAATGCTTTGATAATCAAATTTGGTTTCATGCTCATTCTTAGAGCTTGAACCACCTTCAGTAGTTGATCTTTTCTTCTTTGATGGCTCAGGGAGAGGAGGAACTTGCACGTGTTGTGACATCCTTTGCAGCAACTGATCCAGTACTCTTTCCACCACATCCTTGAATTTGTATTTGGAACCCTGAATGGCGTCTCTGATTTCTAACCATTCAGTGTATCCATAAATCCTTAAGAACTTGGCTCCTTCTCTCTCAGTTCTGTTTGTCCTTGTCATTCTTACATATACCTTTGAACCACCTCTGTTGGAGTGTCACCCTTCAATAGTTGAATGAATGATTTTGGCCTCAGATCTTCGAAATTTCAGTCTATCAGTGCACCAGTCAAGCTCTTTGTCTTTCTGAATTGTGGCTTCAGCGGATAGTGCACTTAGAATCTTCTGTTGAGCAAGGATTGGATCTACATTCAAGTTTTCCTGTGCAAGTTCTCTCTGTACAAGAGCTTCAACGACCCTTTTCACTCTTTTTCAGTTGTTCCTTGCCCGCCTTGTCTTTAGCAGAGTCTTCCCTGAGTAGTTTCCTTGCTAGAGCAAGATCATTCTCAAGAATTTTATCTACCATCCTTATTGGTACAGCGTCTATGGGTTCAGCTTGAGGCACCCTTATTCTTCTTGCTTCGAATTCCCTAAGGAATTTTATCCGCCTTTCTTCTTCTTCAGGCTCGCTTATGATCGGCTTTTGAACGCGACGCCTGGGAATAAGGCCTTCTTCTTCTTCAGAGTCAGTTTCTATTATGTACATAAACTACTCTTCGGAAGAAGGTTCCTTCCATGAAGTGGAGTCCTTTGGGGGACGGGGATCACTGAGGGAAGGAGAGGAGGAAAAATATTTATCAGAGAGAGTTTTTGTAGGTGAAGGAGGTGTGGGGGTTTCAGAGAGAGGTGTAATATAAGGGATAAGAGGAAGAGATACCTCATTAGTGGTCTCCCCCTCAGATAATGGGATAGTGGCATCCAGATCTACCACTTCTTTTCCTTTGCTTGAGGGACCGGATTGTCCCTGTGAGGGATGTTGTCCGTCCCCCAAAGGCTCTTGATGAGAGACTCCAGGCCTAGACATTCTGAAGTGCTCTAAGGCACTTCCAATGTCATCGTCATCTTCATCATCATCCATTCCCCCATAATGAGGGATAGGATCTTCTTCTCCTTCTTCATCATCTTCCTCATCTTCTTCATCATCTTCAGCAGGCAGCCCTTCAGGGAGGGAAGATCCCGTTCGCTGGATGTATGGAGTGATCTTTTCTCCAGGGAACGTCCGGTTGTGCTCTACAATGAGTTCATCTGCAAATTCTTTGGCACATCTCTCCCCCTCGATGTTACCAGGAGGCAGACAATGCACCATCAGAGTTCGAACATTTGACTGAATGTCCTTGAGCTTCGTATCATTTTCTTGAAGCGTAGTCCGATTAGCAGTAGTGAAGGAGGAACTAGCCTCAGAGAGCTTGGTGAGCATCTGTATCATATCGGATTGAGTCTTTTGAATAGACTCAAGGACGTTTGCCTGAGCAGCAACCTTCTGCTCTAATTTGGACAGGTTCTGGCCAAGAACCTTGTTGTCTTCTTTCAGAGAGAGAACGTCAGAGATGAGATTGCTGACGTTGGTCTTGATCGCTGGTGTCCCAACGAGTCGGCGGAAGATGAGTTCAACTGACGTTTGAAGATTGTCAACCCTAGCCCTGGTGAGAGCACATTCCCTGACCAGATAGTCAACAGCAGGGAATGTAGGACTAGGAAGGACAATGAGAGGAAGTTCAGTGACTGGAGTGGGAAGCTTGGGAGCTGCCATCTCTGTCTTGACTTCTCTTAGCTTAGCAGCACTGGGATGGCCCTAAGGAGACTTCCCCATTTCCTTGCTGAGAGGAGGAGCGCTGGTGGTGGTGGTTGTCGTTGTCGCTGAGGAGAAGAGAGGAGAGACACTTGATGATGACATAGATAAAGATGCCAAAAATGCATCTGGATTAGACGATGGATGAAAAAATTTATTTGTCTCCTTGAGAGTATCATGAGGATTACTCTCAGGGACTACTTTTGCAGAGGTATTGTCTTGAGGATCACCAAACAGTGTCTTAGGGTGTCTGAGAGAGACACTCTTAGGTCCTTTTAAATTGGCCTTCCAAAACTCAGATTATCTAAACAATATTGAGGTTTGGACTGCGTGCATTTCAGCATTATCATGGATAGGGACAACTATCGCTGAGTCATATGCTGAGGTGAGGACCAAAGGAGAGGAGATAGAAGAAGATAAGAAGGCTGTGAGTGTAGTACACGATCCCGGCTTCGGCGGGCGGCTATAACACCCTCAGTGACCGAGGTCCCTGATGGTGGAGGTAGTGCTGATGAAGCAACAATGGATGAAGAGACCGTTGAAGTGGCTGCGGCTGCTGTTGGTGTTGGTAGTACACCGAAATCAGAGAGAGTGGTCTTTTGAGAGACCATCTTCTTTAGCTTTTTGGTTGCGATGATCTTTTTATGACCATCGGTTGGTTGCTTCCTCTTAGCAGCAGTGTCCTGGGTGCTCGCTGTTGGGATGGGCAGCGAGGTAGACACTGAAAGAGGGGCTCCAATCACTTTCAGCATGTAAGGCGTGAAAGGAGCATCACCTGGACGTTCCTCTATGTCCAGGGATTTCTTCCCTACTACGGAGAAGGAGTGGTCACCGACCTTCGGGTATTCCTCCCCGAAGGCAACTTCCAAGATAGTTGCGAAGAAACGTGGGTAGGGGATGACGGGATGTCTGGTGGCAGCATTGATGCGACTGACCATATCGCTGAAGATATAGTCAGCGTAGTTGAGGTTGTGGCCGGTGCAAAGAGAGAAGGCGAGATCCTGAAAGTGCTTGCTTGCTTGGTCATGCGAGCCAATCTTTGACCCAAGGCATTGGATCACCTGGGTAAAGATGTATTGCCAGCGAGCAGGCAATCTCTTCTTTTCTACCTTTGAGCCCACCGTCTTTAGCTATGGATTCTCCCAGGTATAGCCAATAGAGTCCAAGAATGCGTCGATCTGCATCTTGGTAGGTTCAGCGCCCCATTGCACATTCTTGGCGCGGGTAGGGAGACGAAGAACCTTCCTCACAAAACTAGCAGTAAAGGAGAAGTATCCAAGGTCTGGAATCTTGAAGCCAATAGCAGAGAGCACGGTCCCGTTGTCCGTGGTGAGCGTGGTAAAGTGCGCCGTGTACTAGAGAGCTTGGAGATGAGAGGAGATGCCCACTGGGTTGTGGACAAATGTGTACATCAGCGAGCACGCCTTGATGAAGGTAGCTCCTTCATTGAAGTGAGGGCGATCATCGGGTATGTCAACCGATGCAATATAATTGCATGATTTGAATACAGCTTTCTCCATTGGGAAGTGGCAGGTTAATGCAACGACCAAAGTGTAGTCAGCAGTTGTAGCAGCAGAGTTTTCAGCAGTCTTACTTGCAGAGGCCATTTCTGTAGGAAAAATGGGAACACCAAAGAGGTAAATCATGGTTTTATACATAAATGTATAAACCAGAGTTTGGTATAAAAAAATACCAAATGTAAGATTGAAAGAAACAAGTATTTTGATAAACAAGATCAAAATGCTTGTGGTAAGAACAATAACATAAAAAATTATTTAAAAAATAAGAGATAATTAAAAATGGATAAAACTTTAAGAAGAAAGTCTTCTGTTCTAAGGAAAGAACTTAGAACAGGGTTTTGAAAATAGAAGAATTTTTTGGGTTTTAATCCAGATTAAATTTATTTTCTTCCTAAAATATGTTTTTATTGCATTTTAAGAAGATTAAAGATAAGAAGATGTGAAACAAGATGTTTCCAGTTTTAATTAAAGGTTTAGATCAAACCTTAGGTGATTCGAGAAGAAAAACGCACAAGTGCGTGTTCTTGGTGTTCTTGAGAAAGCTTTGAAGATTTGAAGGTTCTTTTGCCTTTTTGGAGATATATGAAAGCGTAAATAGGCAAATGAGGCAAAAGAATTGCTTAAATAGCATGAGGAGAGAGAAAGAAAAAAGTGCTAAACGACGGTTTTAGCTTTTTGAAAAAAAAAATGATGACCTGGCGCACGTTCCAAGAAACGAGTTGGAAGGGAAACGTCGCGGTCTGTCGTGTGTCAGAAAAAGGTCTGACGTGTTCTTTTCTTATTTTTAAAAGATTATAATGATAATTTTCCATAAGGAAAGTATCATTATTAATTTAAAATGCTTCACCAATGACAATAAAGGATTGTCAGTGAGGAGTTTTATTTTCAGAGATTCATTCTTTGATGAGAAAAGATATTAAAGAGTGATAAAGATTAGAAGATAATACCTGAGGAGATGGCCCAGATCGCTGAATCAGAGTTCAACGAATGGAAAGTTTGAAGACTGTATTTGTACTTGTTGTAAGTCACTGAATAAACATTATTCAGCGTTCAACATACCAAGTTCGCTGATAAGTAGATTGAATCTAGTTTCATCAAGAGGCTTGGTGAAAAGATCAGCGAGCTGATATTCAGTGGGTACAAAATGAAGCTCAACTTCACCATTCATCACATGATCTCTGATAAAGTGATATCGGATCTCAATGTGCTTGGTTTTGGAGTGAAGTACAGGATTGTTAGCAATGGCAATAGCACTAGTACTATCACAATAAATAGGAATATTAGAGAGCTTGAGACCGTAGTCTCTGAGTTGATTTCTCATCCAAAGGATTTGAGCACAACAACTACCAGCGACTACATATTCAGCTTCAGCAGTGGAGGTGGACACTGAGTTTTGCTTTTTTGCTTGTCCAACTAATTAACTTTCCACCTAGTAGCTGACACCCACCAGTGGTGCTCTTTCTATCTATCTTACAGCCTGCAAAGTCACTGTCAGAATAACCAATAAGATCAAATCCTGAGCCTTTGGGATACCAAAGACCTAGATTTGGAGTTCCTTTCAGGTATCTGAAGATTCGTTTTACATCAATTAGATGGGATTCCTTCGGTTCAGCTTGATACCGAGCGTAGAGACATGTAGAATACATGATGTCAAGTCTACTTGCTGTAAGATACAGCAGAGATCCAATCATCCCTCGATAGGCAGTGACATTGACTGGTTTCCCATTGGGATCCTTGTTCAAAGTCAAAGGAGGCGCCATAGGGGTCTTCATCGCTGAGCATTGATTCATGTCGAATTTATTCAGACATATTTGCTTTGACAAATAAAGATTCCTTTGTTAGATTGCTTTATCTGCAAACCTAGAAAATACGTTAGTTCACCCATCATACTCATTTTATATTGCTTTTGCATTCTTGCAGCAAAACGAATACACAATTTGGGTCTAGTGGAACCAAAGATAATGTCATCGACATAAATCTGAGCGAGTATGGTATGACCTTTATATTTTCTTAAAAACAGGGTTTGGTCAATTTTTCCACGAACAAATTTTTCTTTAAGAAGAAATTTAGAAAGGGTATCATACCAAGCTTTAGGAGCTTGTTTTAACCCGTAAAGAGCTTTTTCAAGTTTGAAAACATAATCAGGATGGTTAGGGTCTGAGAAACCAGGGGGTTGTTCAACATAAACTTCCTCGCTGAGTTCTCCATTTAGAAAAGCACTTTTAACATCCATTTGAAAAACTTTGAAGTCTTTATGGGCAGCATAAGCTAAAAAGAGTCTTATGGCTTCCAAGCGAGCTACAGGTGCAAAGGTCTCATCATAGTCAATTCCGTCTTCCTGTCTATAACCTTGAGCAACAAGTCTAGCCTTATTGCGAATTATAGTCCCGTTTTCATCTAGCTTATTTCTGAACACCCATTTGGTTCCTATGACAGTTTTATCAGAGGGTCTAGGAACAAGATTCCAAACTTTATTTCTACGAAATTCAGTTTGTTCTTCTTGCATAGCTGAAACCCAACTAGGATCAGAGATAGGTTGATCTATCTTCTTAGGTTCAGAGAGAGAAATGAAGTTAACATAAGGACAAATATTACCTGTACCTCTACGTGTTTTGATACCTGCATTGGGATCACCAATAATTTGATTTATTGGATGATTTGCAGTCCATCGTTGAGCTGGAGGTTGAGGAGAGAGATCAAGGTCAACAGCAGATTCAGCGACTTGTTCTTCAGTTTCTGGAATAGGACTTGTTGTTTCAGCAACAGGTACTTCAATTAGAATCAATTCAGTAGATTGATTCTCAGACGTAGTTTGGTTGTTCACAGAGGAATTTCCAAGAGAGCAATCAGTAATAGGAATCTGATCTAAGGGAGTAACATTCATCCCTGAAGATGGATGAGTGTCACTTGAAGGAATTACAGGGATTTCGTCATCACATGCTTCAACAGGAGGTTGATTGCTGAAATGCGTTTCAGGTTCCCCATAATGAGATCTCATCCAAGCATTCAATTATTCATCATCATCATGAGAATGAGAAGCATGAATGGGACGAGATTCATCAAAGTTAACATGCATGGATTCTTCAACATGTTGTCTTCTTTTGTTGAAGACTCTGGAGGATTTAGATACGGAGGAGTATCCAAGAAATATACCATCGTCAGCTTTTGGATCAAATTTTCCCAAATGATCTCTGTCATTCAGAATGTAACATCTACATCCAACAATATAGAAATATTTCAGAGTGGGTCTTCTCTTATGAAACAATTCATAGGGGGTCTTCTTAAATCGCTTAACTATCAGGGATCGATTTTGAGTGAAGCACATTGTGTTGGACTGTCAAACCCGGAGTGAGTTGGTAGATGTGATTCGCTGAGCATTGAGCGAGCCGCTTCAATGATAGTTCGATTTCTTCTTTCAGCAACACCATTTTGCCGAGGAGTTCTTACTGAGGAAAAGTTGTGAGAGATGCCCTTTTCTTCAAAGAAGTTCACCAGAGTGCTGTTTTTGAATTCAGTACCATGATCACTTCTTATGGAACGAACAATTAGATTGTTCATAACTTCCATCCTTTTGATAAAAGAAATTATCATTTCAGGGGTATCACTTTTGGATCGAAGGAAGAATACCCATGTGTATCTGGAGTATTCATCAATAACCACCAAAGTATATTTCTTTCCAGAAATAGATTGGACATTGACAGGTCCAAATAGATCCATATGGAGTAGTTGAAGTGGAGCGGTCACTGAAAAAATTCGCTTTGACCTGAAGGAGGCGTTTGTCAGCTTTCCCTTTTCACACGCTGAACAAAGAGATTCTTTTGTAAAGGTATGATTTGGAAGGTCTCTGACTAGATCTTTTTGAGACAATTCATTTATTGTTTTAAAGTTGAGGTGAGAGAGTCTTTTATGCCATAACCAGTTTATGTCAGTGGATGCTTTAGAGATAAAGCACATGTTCTCAGAGTGAGAACTATTCATATTTATGACATACACATTTTCCACTCTTTTGCCTTTTAGGGCAAGCTTATCATTTCCGTCAGTGACAACACATCTATTCTTTAAGAATAGAACTTTGAAGTCTTTGTCACATAACTGACTAACGATCAAAAGATTGTTCTTTAGTCCCTCAACGTAGGCAACACGAGAAAACGATGTGGCTCCGTTGGATAGAATTCCATAACTTTTAGTGTATCCTTTGCCATTTCCACCAAAGGTCACTGATGGACCAGCTTCTTCTTTGTAATCAGAGAGCAGAGATTTTATGCCAGTCATATGCCTTGAGCATCCGCTATCAAGATACCAGATACCTTTGGCACTCTGCATACAACAAAAGATTAATTGTTTAAAGGTACCCATACTACTATGGGTCCTGCTTGGTTAGATACAGGATTGGCGGAGGAGCTACTAGCTAAAGAACTCTCTTCAGTGGATTCTTCATCTTTGGTGGTTTTGCAACCTTGGTGGATTTCACTCTTACTGATTTATCAGCTTGAGCTACTTTCTTCCCATGAGCTAGTTTATCAGTTCTAGTAGCATTAGGACATTTACTTGCAATGTGGGTAGTTTCACCACAGTGATAACACTTCCTATATTTAAAGGGTTTGGAATTCAGAGAGAAAGCAGGAACTTTTTCAGGATAGGACCAAGAATTCCTTTATCCATAGTCTTTGAAGGTATAACAACCTTTTCAGGGGTAGGAGTGAGATCGATCTTAATTCTGGGAGTTGGTCTCTGAGAAGAGTTAGAGACCTTCTTCCCAAATTTAGAATTTTTCTCTGAGGATTTCTTCTTCCTATTCTGAGCGATTTTATTCTTAGGAGCTTGGTCAAGAAACTCGTTCTTAATCATCTTCTTAGAATTTATCACAGGAAACTTCTCTTTGATTGAAGATGAAGAAGTTGAAGAAGAAGGATCAGGGATAGAAGAGACAAACATTCCAAATTTGAGCATGGAACGATCATTCTCTGATTCTTCCTTTTCAGGGTTAAAGCCTGTTGGGTCACCGATGATTTGGTGATGAACCACCTTCCGTTATATGAATGAATTTTTACAGGTTCTTTGAAGGTCTGAAATATGCTTCAAGTATTGAAGAGTCAAAGACTATTCAATAAAGGGGTTGTACATCAAAAAGTGGAATTTTGGATGTATCAACCAACTTCAATATTCAGATCATTTTGCCAAGTCAAGACCAATATAGTGGGTCACCGATGATACACTCAAAAGTCATCAAAAGTACAAGGACATCAAATAAGATGAGGTCATCAAGTTTGATGTCATGGTCACCGACACTATAATCTTGGTCACCGAAATTGCAGGTATATTTTCTAAGGCTGTGATTTCAAGTCACAAGTTCAAGGGTGTATACTTTTGTCATCTAGTGAAAGATGAAGTTTATCAAGCAAAGTATACACTTATCAACTCCAGCCTTACAAGGTATCCACCGATGTGATACATAGTGTGATGTATCACTTAGCAATTTCAAAGAGATAAGTTCTTGACTCACATCAATTGCAAGACACGTGAGCCCAAACAAGAACTTGGGCATCGAAGCCTTAAATAAAGACATTCTCTTTTATTCTTATAAAAGGAATATTTGTCTTTTAGCTAAAAGGTTTGATGGGACTTCACGAGCATGAAGAAAAGAAGATAAAGTTATCGACATTACGTGCTACAAGGAATGGTTCATCCATTATTCTAGTACAAAGGAAGTGGTCTCTTCCTTTGTCCAGCAGATAATCTTCCAGCTAATGAAACCTTGACAGCTGTCCACTTGCATCCCATGCATGGGCACTATAAAAGGAGATGAAGTCCTTCCCAGAAATCTCACGGTTTCAACAAATCTTCAGAGTGATTATTTGTGTGACTATGGCAAAGCTGTGTGCTATAACAATATTGTTTTAACATTCTTAGTGTATAAGTTAATTACTGTTATCTGTGTGTTTAGTTTGATAGAATAGTCTGCCTGTTCTTTTCCGCATCAAACTATCTGTGTGTAAATTTTTAATATTTATATTAAAAAATTTAAAAAGAGTATATTCTGTGTGTTTTATATTCAACCCCCCCTTCTACAAAACCCTCTCTTAGTTAGCCATCTCTCCTTGGGGACTAACAAAGCCTAACCCACTTCTTACTTTTATAGGTATTTGGGCATTGATGATCTTATTTACTTTTTCAGAAGCTTTACACCATCCTTCGATGGTTTCCTTTTCAGACTTAAGATCAACGATAGCCTTTTCCCTATCAGCAATAGCTTGCTGCTTCTCGATGTTTATGGTTTGATTTGCAAAGACTTGGTCCTTGAGAGTTTCCTCAATTTTAGAAAGTTCTTTGATTCTTATATGGCAATTTTTTAATTGCTCAGATAAATCAGTGTTAATTTTCTCGGCCTTAATCTTTCCATTTAAAGAATTATAAAAATCAACAGTCATAGCATCGAGAGCTGACAAGTTATCACTTTCAGAGAGTAAAGAGATAGAAGGAATAGTTACCTGAGTAGAAGGGGACTCAGAGGAAGAAGTTTCAGTAGCTTATTCAGCGTCCCCTATTCTTGCCATTAGACAGAGGAAGGCAAGATCTTCTTCATCAGAGCCAGACTCTTCAGAGGTCTTGGCCCAGTCATCTTCAGCGTCCCAATCAACTTCTTCAGCGATAAGGCCTTTACCTTTTTGCTGGTATTTCTTCAGATTCTTGTATTTGTTTTTCAATTTCAAATACTTCTCCTTTTTATCAGAGGTCTGGGAGGTGGTAGGAGCTGCAACTTTCTTTGATCTACATTCACTAGCAAAGTGATCCTTTCGCTGACAATTGAAGCATATAGCTGAGGCTTTCTCAGCGGGCAATGTCTTTTGCTTTTCAGAGTCAGAGAGATTTGAAGGTTTTCGAAAGTTGCTCTTTCTAGCAAATCTTTTAAAATTATTTGTTAAGAGAGCTAGAGAGTTATCAAACTCAGAGATGTCAGCATCAGTGAGTTGATTTTCTGAATCAGTTTGACTTAATTCAGTGATGGAGGTAATAGTGGAAGAAGAAACATTTTTAGGAGGAGTTGCCTCTAAAGTCACAAGTGCCAAAGAAGTACTTTTGGCACCTTTGAGTTCATTAATGAGGTTCTTCCTCAGAAGTTGAGATTGTTCCTCATTTAAGAGCATTCCATATAAGGCACTTAAGGACAGAGTTTCAAGATTCTTTGACAACTTTAAACATGTAGTGTACACTGCCCATTGATCGGGTAGTGCCTCCATGAATTTGCTCAGTATTTCAGCGTTAGAGTACACTCTGTTTACTGACTTAAGATCAATCAATAAACAGTTGAACCGCTGATGAATTTGAGAAAGTGATTCACCTTTATGATACATAAAACTCTCATATTGTCTTACAAGGTTTATGCACCTAGTGACTTGCACTTCAGAGGTTTCTTCATATTGGATACATAGGGTATCCCACATGGCCTTAGAAGTCCTCATTTTCATAACAGAATGATAGACTTCATCTGGTAAAGACATTGCTATTATAGATCTAGCTTTAGAGTCAATAGCAATTTCTTTCTTATCTTCCTTAGTCCATCGGTTAGGAGTTTTAATGATACTCCTTTCAGGGATGGCTGGAGTAGTAGTGGTGGCAGGAACACCAGCTACAATAGTTGTAGGAACAAATGGTCCATTTTCTAGATAGTAGGGGATCTTTGGGTCAGATCCTTCTAGAAACAGAGATATTCTTTCCTTCAATTATCATGGCTAAATCTTGGAGGTTTAGCTAAAGATCCATTATCATTGTAATTCGTATTAGGGTTTGACATTTTAAAATAGTTTATAAGAAAAAATATTTTAAAGATAAAAGAAGCAAACACTGCTCTGATACCACTTGTTGGTCCCTAAAGGGTCTACAAGAGTTCAGTAAATAGTAAACAATTTGTAGAAGGGGGGGGGGGGTTGAATACAAACACACAGATTTTTGGTTTTTAAATGATTTTATATATCATAAACAAATTTACAGTTACAATCGGAATAAGAACAAGTTTAAAACCTATTCTATTGTAACTAAGAAACACTAAGTTTGATGCACAAGAAGAAGGAAGAAAGAAATGCAGAGGGTTTAGGTTAGAAGGAAGCATGCATTAAGATGAAGAAGATACCTTCATCTTATTTATACCCGTTTGCATTTAATGCAAGACAAAAGGTATATGCCATGTGTCAAGCTTGGATAGTAAGTCTGTCCTTGCTAATAAGACAGCCATGTGTTTGGCCGATGAACAGTACCATATCAGATATGATGGGGACATAAGAGACAATTCGTACGTGCTTTTCTGACAAGGTATTAGGTTTAACTTTTGTGCATCGAGGATAAGATCAATCTTTAATCTTGTAAGGGAAGCTTCATTTAATCGCTGATTCTGAATCTTCAAGGATGAACTTCAGTATCGCTGAGGCTTCACAAGACTTCACACTTGATTAGATAATCGCTGCTATCGCTGAATCGCTTCAGTTCACTTAGCTGATTATCTCTTTCTTCAGCTAGGGTCTTCGACTTTCGCTGAATGGTCTTCTGGTGTGATAGCTGATCTTCAGGTCTTCGGAGAGAAGCTTGTTATTCCTTGATCTTCAGCGATCGCTGATGATAATCAGTGTATGCTATCGCTGAATATGAACAGAAGCTTATACAATGGAATTTCACTAAATATACAAAAGGAATCATATTCAAATCATCGAGAGGAGTTATGATCAACAAAATCATTTTTAAGGTAGGGAGAATTGTAACACCCTTGATCTTTGGAGGCTTGCGATGATCTTTATACCGACCATTAGGCCACTAAGATGGAAATTTAATAAGGTTTTATGTATAGACCATGTTGGGTCATTCAATGATCAATTTGGACGTGAATGTAACACCCGAGATTTTATAAATCTTAGATTTTTGAGTTTGGAACCTAAATTTATTAATTTGGTAGTTTATATGGTAATTTTGGAATCTAAACCATTTGAGTTATGTTTAGGTTTTAAAATTTTGATGTTGAACTCAAAATAAAGGGTGAACCAGGCGTCTTTTAGCACCCACACGACTTGCCACGCGACCCTGGGTTGCGGCAAGCCTCGCGTATCTGACTATCGTATAGAGTCTCTGGGCGAGCGCGTGACCTGCGCCGCGACTTGACATTGCACACCAGGTTGCGAAAGTCGGTTTTCAGGCATAGTGAACTTAGGCTAATTGGAGGGACACCGATTTTTCTCCCATACTCATTTCTATCTCGTTTTTCGACCTTCTTCCCTCATTTCTCCCTTCACCTTGAGCCTTTAACCCTCAACCATAACCAATCAAAGGCATTAGATTCACCTTTAGCTAGAAGAATCCAAGGCAAGTCTTCTAAAGTTTGTGTTCTTCATTTTTTCCAACTCTTCTTCCACCATTGTTAACCAAACTTAGGGGTTTTTCTTCAAATCGAGATTTGTAAGTCATCCCAACCATTTAGATCTTATTTCTTGTCAAAACTTTTATTATTAGTTCTCTAGAACATATATTTGGAAATATTTTTCTTATTTTAGAGTTTTGACCATTTTAGGTATTTTGGTTATTTTAGATCTATAACCAAGTATTGTTTAGATCTAACTTTTGAGAGTTATAGTTGATGAACTTTAGGTTTGTTAAAGAGCTAGATAAAGTTTATAATGTTGGATCTTTGTGGATCTAAAATCTTCTTCAAAGGAGGCTCAAAGTGGGGTAAAACCTAGATTTAGCATGAATCTAACAAGATGAGTTCTAGTTGATTTGTAAAACTATATTGCTATGATATTTATGTGAAGATAAAATCTCTCAAACTGTGTGCAAATGGAGACCCGTGCAAGTATACACGTATCAACCCACTGTCGTCTTTTACAAGTAATAAAACGGTAAGATACCGAATATCGGTCCACAGGAAAAAAGGTGTTAAAAAGTTTTAAATAAAAGTCTAGAAAAAGAATAGATTTCAGATGGCGAATTCGAAGAATTGTTGTTGATTTGGTGAATTACGACTACTGATGCAAATAATTAATTTAAAAGAAAGCAAGGGTGTAGGGATCAGTTAAGATTTTTAAACAAATAAACCAGATAGAACTTTGTAAATAATAACTTATCTTTATCCAACCATCAGCTTGTGTAAGGCACTCTCTCGAGGTTGAGAAAGGCACTTATCCAAGGACTGATTATAATGTTTCCAAGATAAAATCAGTCCTGGCAATGGCACAGTCTATCCCTTATATAAGTTGTACGAAATGAAAACAAATCTCTTTGTCTCTAAGTAACCCTCTCGAGTATGCCTCCGTATTATTCAAGTTGTTGTGTTCGAGATGGCTTATCTCTAAGTCCATCAAAATGTTTAACATTTTAGCAAAAAAATTCTTTGTCAAGAGAGATGTTAGTTTTATAAAATCTTGAATAAATGGTTGGAACGATATCTTATTAATTATCGAATTTCTATCATCAAGATTTATTTTGTGTCTTAACGTCATCCTACATCCAAGCTAAGGTTGTCAGCCTATCATCACTTGGGATCCTTGCATTTTAAAAAGTTTAAGATTGAAAAAATTAATTTTTACGGAAATAAATTTTTGCAACAACTAAAAATTAAAGTGACGTAAATTAAAGACTATGGAAAATTAAAATAAATGACTAGAATAATTACGAGAAATATAAACTAAATTATGATGATTAATAAACATGGTAATAATAACTTGAAATAAGTTACGACAATTAATAAAAAAAAGGTTACAACAATATAATTAACCTATGATAATATTACGATAAGAATTCAAGTTGCAATAGTCTAACGATGATAATGATAATTTATGATGACAATATTATGATGATAAAATAAAAGATAATATAACTATAATATAATAAGCGAAAAATAAATAAATTAAGACTTAGATTAAAAAGAGAACTTATAATATTAAACAAACGAAAGGAAATTTCAAAAATGCAAACTTCTTTTAAGTTTGCTGGAGAGTTTTCCGAGAGAGATTTTTTTTGAGAGATATCCTACACTGCCACATGCGTTAGCTATTTATAGGAAGAAATCATGAACCCACATGTTGGCAAATTCACAATGAATGAATGGCTTAAATTTGTCTAGAATTACAAGCTATGATCTTATCCATTCAATATCAACTGGTAAAAAAAAGGGGCTGTAACTAAACTTCAAATTTTTATTTGTTGATTTCCCAAAGATTTATCAACAAAAGTGAGCTTCTTGTTCCTGCAATACTCCTACATCATCCTTTTTGATATCTTCCCTGAAATTGCAAAATTAACCCAAAAATCAGTATTATCACCGGACATTTCATAATTTTATTCTCCATTTATTATGATACTATCAAAATTAAAATATTTAAATTAAAGGACTATTTATTTAGATTTTTCATGAGTTGACGTGACAAAAAGTTATTAAAAAGTGATGAAAACATCAACTAAATTGATGCTTATCATATATACATGTCAGAATGTCTATTTTTGGGGTTTGAACTTGTTCTCATAAACTTGGTTCTTGTTTTATAAAATCTACAAAAAGGGTATTTTTAAGTACCTGGGACTATAAAATCCATGTTAAAATTATGAAAATTTATTGGGCCTTTTTGGACACCAAAGAGCATCTATTTGTTAAAAAGAATTATTTTGGGTATTTGGAGGAATGCAGTCCATTTATTATTCTAACCTTGAGAAAGTATAGTTTGAAATTAAAAGAAATGTTTTCATTGAAATTGTGCATACATCCAAGTATTTATTAAATTAACTGAAACCAAACGTATTTGGGCATCTTACCCAACTTATAAACTTCAGGCAAATGGTTGTTAGCCTTGTTGGTTACAAAGGTGTAAATATTTGATAAAAAATTTCCTTGACTTTGGAGATTTTGGAAAACATATCATATCGACTTTTGGGCTTTATACTAATCCTTATTTGAAATGATCAAAGGTTTTACAAGGTTTCTAACTAAGAGATTTATCCAAACGACTTTTGGGACGTTGTCCAGTTTTAATGACTCAAGGTCTAGTCCTAGACGTATTACACATACATGCTATAATTATTGGTAATCGTTTGTCTTAGGAGTATTGTCTTACATTTAGAGTCGTGTAAAGTTAGAGTGCATTACATTGGATCCATAGGCATATGAGTCAGTATTGGTTGTTGAAAGACCTTTGAGTTCATCATTTTTAGGCCACTCATTATTAGACTTTTGGTAGCCGGTATTTCAGAGATGAACCCAAGTGGATGATGCCTATGGGACCATGGGTATTGCAAAGAAGAACCCATGTGGCTGATGCCTCTGGGACCCTGGTGTTACGATGATGAACCCATTGGGGTAAGACATCGGGACCCTTATGGAGGTTAGTGCCTATTATAGTTCACACTAGTATTTTGGGGATGAACTCATTTACGATCGGGCCCAATTATCATTGGTTTTAGTGTGAGTCTATGGTATCTAGGTAGGCATAGGGTCTGGGTGTTACGGATATGAACTCGTATGGGTTGAGCTCCGGGACCATATGTATTGCGGTGGGTACTTGATGAGGGGTCGGACAGCAGGGACGTGATCAACGTCAAATCCTGACTTACTTTGTGTTACACCACAATAGACGGAACTGGGTCTCCGTCGTCGCTGAAAGGTGTTGCTTAGGTATTGAGTTTATCCTTACTTTCGGTGATTCGGGGTAGATGGTAATTATCGCACTTTATATGATTCTTGAGTCAAATCTTATTTATTATTATTCAAGAATAAAGTGGGCATGGTGGTCGGCCTTCAAAGAGGCATTTCATGACTAAGCGTTATACTTGAAAGCAATGATTTTGGGGAATATGTTTCCTCTTTTATAAATGCTATTATACACGGGTAATGTTTGGAAAAAGGGAAATTCTTCAGGTTCCAATACTTTTACTTATGAGATAAACTGTTTTAACTCACTAGGAGTTAAGCCTAACACCTTTTCTTATCGACATGTATATCAGGCTATAGAAGAATTCCAAGTTGTAATATAGCTTGAAAGGTTTCGTTAGGATGGCGTAGAAGCGTCATTGATTTTGAAGATAACAGATTTGATGACATTAGTAACACCCGACTTATTCTAAGTCCATTTATGTATTAGATAGTTTAATTAGAATCTCTGATATGTACCTTGTTGTCTTTGGGGAAAATATTATGTAATTTGTATTTAAGTTGTCTTGTATCCAAAGGTTTTTGAAAGTGTAAATTCTCTGCTATTTTTTTTAGTTTTAGGGGTGTTACAAGTTGGTATCAGAGCACTTAAGATGCCTAGACTTAAGATAAGATATTAAGTATAAATTTTAAGATGTAGATGGGACTTATAAGATATGAGAGGTTATAGAGTCGACGTGGATGCACTAGTTATAAGTTGTAAAATGGAAACGAGAATTCTCACGTATAACATTTTCAAAATTTCACGTAGCTAATGCAATTTTGAGTATAGTGTTACGTAGGCGTGCTTGACTTACTATTTTTATGATGACTAATGAATGTATTGTTACGTTTCAAAATGTTAGTCTTGTCTTGCTTTAGATCGTACGTTTTTACCCTCTTGTTTGGCAAATCAAGATAGTTAGTTCATGAATCAACCCACCTATCATCGACGAAGATCAAGATGCAAGCACACCGACCCGAGAACAACCAAGAGAGACCGACAATCAGAACTGTAACACCTCGGTTAAGAACCCTAAGTTACCAATTTTAAAATATCCAATTAAAAACATTGATTAACCTCAAAATACGGGATATAAATTTTCTAGAAAAACTTTGAAATGTCCGTTCTATTTTAGTGATATTTCCAACCAAAACACAAATTCAAACCAAACATAACGGACTTTTACTTACATCCCGAATTAAGCAACAAAAGATCGGGACCTACATATAACCCGAAGCACACTAATTACAAACTACCTTACTACATTAATAAGTAATGGTAATAAACTACTATATACCAAAAGTAAGTTCGTAGCCTTCAAAATCCACCAATAAACCTTCAAGTCAAACAAAGGGTCCTTTCCCTTTATCCGTCTTCTTTCCTGAGAGAGGTTGACACTTAAAAGGTAAGCGAACGCTTAGTGAGTTAAATAATTAAGTATTACATATCAATAATGCACATATATATATATATAAACATACATGGTAAATTCTTATCAAAATAAAGTTAAATACATTAACCGAATGCAAATCAAGACTTATAAGAAACCGAAAGAACAATTATGTATCGGATACTAAAATCATGGAATTCCATATATTTAAACCATTATGACATACCATAACAATGATGTTCAATACAACGATAAAACATGATCAATAACCAAATATAATTTCAATAACTTTCGATTACCAATACATATCAAGAATCAAAATTTGAATCGATAGAAAAAAGGAGAACAGTGCATCACCCCGTCCTTCTCCTTCCGGGCTCATGCCAAAGTTCGATTAAGAATCGTACATCATGGGAAACCCCGCACTACCCGCCTTCCTCTACCGGGTGTGTACCAAGGTTCCCTACTCCTTGCTCTTCCTCCTAACTGAGCAATGAGTATCTATAACTGCGGAAAGTCTCATCCGTCCAACCCGGGATCTTGACTTCGCCATCAACTTCCAACATACTACACGAAGTAGTACTTGTACTATGGCGTACAATTCGAGGAATAAAGCAACAAGGACGAATCCGAAAAGCAAACCGATGTTACGGAATGATTATGCGATATAGACTCAATGAACGGAACGAAAGCCAAATCAAGACCATATGACTCAATTCGAAACCAGGAACGTTCATATAAATATATTTATTTATATATATATACAAAACAATATGTAACAATTAACTATATAACTCACCGAGTAACCGTATTATGCTTGAAAATTTCCGAAATGAGCTCATAAAGCAAGTCCAAGATACCACACCTAGAATGCTTTCAACCCCTACAAAATGTCTTAATTACCCCCTGGAGTGTATGCACAAAGAGTCGTAAGCAACCAATCTAAGAAACTCAAGTTATGCACATTTCCTATTTAAGCACTTTGCATTGATTTTCATGTTCAACTGCTACTTGCAGATCTGTTTTGTCCACTTTAAACTCAGATTCAAGTCTTGATCATAAAACAAGAAATAAACTATACTCAATTATCTAACGAATGCAATTGGCCTTACATCATTTGGATGTTTCTATGATTTTCTATGAATTTTACAAAGTAACAGCTACAAGCTGTCAAACAGGACAGACCTGCACATTATGCTCTGTTTACCCATCTTAAAATCAGAATGAGGTTAAGATGTCCAAATATGAAATACACTAGACATCCATATCTTTCTAATGCCACTGGATTCACCCTTACATGATTTTTCTGTGATTTTATACGATTTTTCAAAGTCTGCACATTTCCATTACCTTCTAAAGTCGAAATTTCTCATATTTAAACAAGTAATATCCTTTTAACAGAAACAAATCATGCATACTTAGAAAATAAATTGGAAATATAAGAAATGGGATGTTACAAATACTTCCTCCTTTTCAGGATTCCGTCCCCGAAATCATTGACGTGGAAACAAGGAAGGGTATTTCGCGATCATCTCATCTTTACGCTCCCACGTCCAATTTGGTCCTCGATGGTGTTTCCACTTAATCAACACCAAGTCCACTTCCTTATTACGGAGGTTCACCTTTTTGTCGTTCAGGATTGATTCTGGTTCCTCAATGTATCTTAACTTCTCATCTACTTTGACTTCGGATAAGGGCACCGTCTCTTCATGTTTACCCAAACATTTACGTAAATAGCCGACATGAAATACATCGTGTATCCCCATAAGTTCTTCCGGTAACTCTAGTCGATAAGCTTGTTTCACGATATGCTCCAATATTTTGAACGGGCCAATAAATCGTGGACTTAACTTACCTTGTTTCCGGAATTGAAGCACGCCTCACCAAGGAGAAACTTTCAGCATTACCATATCACCAACCGAGAACTCGATTGGTCTTTTACGGCGATCAGCATAAAAATTTTGACGATCTTGTGCAGCTTTCATTCTTTCGCGAATAATTTGAATCTTTTCATGAGTGATCTGAATGAGCTCAGGACCAGCTAAAACTTTCTCTCCCGTCTCTCACCAACACAATGGTGTACGACACTTACGCCCATATAAAGCCTCGTAAGGAGCCATTCTAATCGTCGAGTGGTAGCTATTGTTGTAAGAAAACTCAACCAAGAGTAGGTGAGTATCCCAACTACCACCGAATTCTAAGACACATGCGAGCAATATATCCTCGAGGGTCTGAATGGTTCGTTCTGATTGACCATCAGTCTGAGGATGATAGGTCGTACTAAATGCATGACGTGTTCCCAACTCTCGTTAAAATCCAGCCCAGAAATTAGAAGTGAATCGAGAGTCGCGATTAGAGATAATCTTCACCGGTACACCGTGTCGCGAGACGACTTCATCAATGTACAACAGTGCTCATTGATCCATAGAATAAGACTCTCGGACAGGCAAGAATAGTGCAGATTTGGTCAAACGGTCTACTACAACCCAAATACTATCGTGTTGTCGTTGGGTCTTCGGTAGTTTAGTAACCAAATGCATTGTTAATTCCTCCCACTTCCACATTGGTACCTCGAGAGGCTGTAAACTACCATATGGTTTCTAGTGTTCGGCTTTTACTTGTAGGCATGTGGTAGACTTCTCGACATAACGTCCGATATCGGTCTTTATTCCAGGCCACCAGTAATCTGAACGAAGATCTTGGTACATCTTGGTACTCCCTGAGTGTATAGATAATCGTGACTTATGTGCTTCCGCTAAAATAACATCTCGCATACCGCCAAGTCTAGGGACCCAGATTCGAGTCTTAAAGACCTTCAGGCCACGTCCGTCTTAAGAAAGAGAATCAACATATCTCGCCATTCGTTCTGTTTTGACATTCTCAGGCTTCAAAGCCTCAATCTGCCACTTCCGAATATCATCGAATAAATTAAATTTAACCGACGTGTGAGTGATAGCGTAGCATAAAAGTCCAGCATACACCTTCCTACTCAGAGCATCCGCCACTACATTGGCTTTACCTGGATGATATAGTATCTCACAGTCATAATCTTTGATGAGTTCCATAGCACGTTGTTGACGCATGTTCAGGGTCTGTTGATCAAATAGATACTTTAAGCTCTTGTGGTCGGTATAAAGTTGACACTTGGTACCATAGAGATAGTGTCGCCAAAGTTTCAAAGCAAATACCACTGCTGCTAACTCAAGATCATAGGGTAGTTCTTCTCATAATCTTTCAATTGGCGAGAAGCAAATGCAATCACCTTGCTTCGCTGCATCAAGACACGTCCAAGACCAAGTCTAGATGCGTCACTATACACGATAAAGTCTTCATTACCCTCAGCTAGAGCAAGTATCGGCGTGTGTGTAAGACACTCCTTCAAAGTTTGAAATGCACAATCCTGGGCCTCATTCCACTCAAATTTGGCATCTTTACGAGTCAAAGAGGTTAATGGTACTGCGATCTTAGAGAAATCCTTGATAAATCGTCGATCGTACCCTGCTAGGCCCAGAAAACTTTGAACTTCTGAAGCGTTCTTTGGTTTCTCCCACTCTTGAATTGCTTTGATCTTGGCTGGGTCTACAGAAATGCCGTCTCCAGATACAGTATGCCCCAAGAATTGCACTTGGCGGAGCCAGAATTCACATTTCGAGAATTTCGCATAAAGTCGTTCTTTTCTCAACAATTCTAGAATTTGACGTAAGTGTATAGCATGTTCATTTTCAGACTTTGAGTAAACCAAAATATCATCGATGAATACGATCACAGACTTGTCGAGCATTGGACGACATACTCGATTCATTAAGTCCATAAATGCTGTAGGTGCATTTGTAAGTCCGAATGGCATCACGAGGAATTCATAATGCCCATAACGAGTTCCGAAGGCAGTCTTGGGTACGTCTTCGTCTCGCACCTTGAGTTGGTGATAGCCAGACCGTAAGTCAATCTTAGAAAAGTGACTCGCTCCCTGTAACTGGTCGAAAAGATCACCAATTCGCGGTAATGGATACTTATTCTTTATAGTTACCTTGTTAAGCTCACGGTAATCTATACACATCTGAAAAGTTCTGTCTTTCTTTTTAACAAACAGGACTGGAGCACCCCAAGGAGATGTGCTTGGCCGGATAAAACCCTTGTCCGATAATTCCAGTAATTGGTTCATCATTTCCTTCATTTCCGCGGGTGCGAGACGGTTAGGTGTCTTCGCTATTGGGGCTGCACCCGGTACCAATTCTATACGGAATTCTACTTGACAATCGGGCGGCAATCCAGGCAGATCATCCGGGAATACATCCGGATATTCACAAACAATCGGAATGTGCTTCACCATTTTCTTCGGTTCCTTCATCACATCCAAAACATAGGCTAGAAAAGATGAGCAACCCTTAATTAGATAACGACGAGCTTTTAACATAGAGATTCCTGCGGGAATGATTTGGAAGAGCCAAAACCAAAAATAGTGGTATTTGCTAGCTTTTTTCAAGGATTTCATAACTGGACATTGAACCCATTTCATATGATGGGAGTTGCCGGATGTTTCAGTTCGCCAGGTTGTCTCTTGCCTACCCATGGATTCAGCAGCAGTTTGAAAGGTTAACCCCTTGTGTGATTCCTGTTGAAGCATATACTCGGGGGGTGGGACGTAAAATAAACCAAATTTGATACCCGAATTTATGTCGATCACATGTCGCTCCCCGTAAATGTATAGGTAATCCCCCTCGCTAATCGGTATCTGAATCATCCGTCGTGAGCATAGATGTCGGCTCGATTCTTTGCTAACCAATCCATACCAATAACAACATTGAATCCACGTATAGTAGTTGGAATGAGATCGATAAGAAATTCATAGTCATCTAGAAGTAACGTACACCCTCTAAACAATTTATCAGCAACTAATGGCATTTCACTCGCAGTGTCAACGGTGAAAGGATTTTCAAGCATAATAGGCATAGATTCAAGAAAACGAACATAATTATTTGACACAAAGGAATTTGTTGCCCCGGAATCAAATAAAATACGAGCATGCCTAGAATTAACCAGAAATATACCTGTAACAACGTTGGGATCTTTCATGGCTTCCTCCGCGGTAATTTGAAATGCCCTGGCATGAGGTTTCGGTACGTTCTCCTTTTTGGTCGAAGCCCCCCGCTGTACGTATCGGTCGTTGTCTCGGTTGCTGTACCGACCCCTTACTTTCCTCCAGTTTATTCTTTGGACATTCTCGCATACGATAACCCACCACACCACAAGTATAACATGCCTTTTCCCTTTGAGGGCACTGAGTTCGAATGTGCCCAACCTCACCACAACAAAAACATTGTACATAAGTTTGATCATTACCACATCGCCCCTGATGATTCTTGCCACATTGATTGTAGTTTCGTGGCGTATTCGACTGTATTGTATAAGCCTGTGAGGTATTATGGGGTGTATTATGTGATTGAGCTCGTCTTGGCGTGAAGAATCGAGATGATTTAGATGTCGGGGTCGAGAATGTTCTCTCAACTCTGGGTCGTTTCTCCGGCACATCTGAATCATCAGGAAGGCTCAGATCATGCTCTCGTTTCCTTGCGTACTCAACTGCTTTGGCAAATAAGGGTATGTCGCGATTAATAATGAAATCACGGAATATTCCGTCGAATACCACCGACAAAATGATTAATCTTGTCTTTCTCACTTGGTACAAACCGTTGGGCAAACCGAAGCTTACGATTGAACTCTGTTTCATATTCAATTATCGACATGGACCCCTGTTTGGCTCTAGGAATTCTTTCTCGAGCTTTTGTTTCAGATCATCCGGACAATATTGTTCGTAGAACAATGCTAGAAATTCTTCCCACGTCGTTCTATCCCGAGTATTCGGACCCATCGATCGATATGTGGCATTTCACCAAGTGAGTGCACGGTCGGTAAGTGTTGCTGTGGCTTAACATACTTTATCCTCCTCCTGCACATAAACAATCCGAAATATCTTTTCAATGTTTTCGACCCATTGCATCGCAAGTACTGGGTCCGTCTGTCTCGAGAACTCTGTAGCCCCACTACTTCTAAATGTTTTAAAAGAAGGCCGGTCTGACTTTGGTTTGGGTACGTTATCATTGACCGGCTTCGGTTCTTGGACAACCGGATTCTGAGCGTTAACTGGATTTTGCCGGATTCTGAGCAATTAAAAACATTTAAAAGATAAGGTCAGATAGTGTCGTATAAAATAACTATTACGACGCTTTATTATAAAAGCGTAAAAACAACTTGTTAAAAAACTCAAAAGTGTCCAATAAAAATATTGTAACACTTTTAAATATAACAGTCTTTTGTTTGATTCTATGAACTTATGTCCTATAAAAGATTTTATTTAACCTTGTAGTGTGTATATATTTATATCTATTTTTAATGTATTTAAAATATTGCATTAAAAATGACCAGCCTGGTCGAAGATCCTAACTCCGCCCTTGTCAAAAAAACAAGAATGAATACATTATATTTTGGAATAATTTATTTAAGAAAAAACAGAAAAGATTATCTTAAAGTAACTAGCAATGCATGCACATTTCATTTGTAAAACTATATGATGTATAGCATCATAATTCCAATCATTATACGTCGAGTCACAAGCATTTCACTTTCTAATATTGTAACTAATACTTTTTATAAGAAAAATTATAATAAAATAAATTGTACACTATAACATAATTAGGTTTACAGGACCTCAAAATTATTTAAAAAGACATTTATTAAACGCTTACCTGATAAGTATTTATTGGGTCATTTATCTTATCGGATGAACATCGTAAAAGTTAAGAATCTTACCAGGTAAAAACAATGATAATGATAGAGTGTCTTATCTCCGATAATTGAGAATGACGACTATAGCCTGATAAGCGCTTACCGGGTAAATTGTTTTAGTGAAGTCGTCACAAGGTAGCCGTACTGGAAGGTGCCATTGGTAGCTTGATGTATGCCATGACAAGTACCAGGCCGGATATAGCTTATGCAGTGGGACGGTTGAGTCGGTATACTAGTAATCCGAACACTCAACATTGGCAAGCTATTCAAAGAGTATTTAAATATCTCAAGGGTACCATGGATTATGGTTTGAGTTATTTGGGATATCCTTCAGTGTTAGAAGGATAGTCAGATGCAAGTTGGATATCTAACATGGAGGATCACTCTTCGACGAGTGGTTGGGTATTTTTTCTTGGAGGTGGTGCTATTTCTTGGGCATCAAAGAAGCAAAGTTGTATTACAAACTCAACAATGGAATCTGAGTTTGTGGTTTTTAGCCGCTGCCGGTAAAGAGGCAGAATGGTTAAAGAATCTTGTTTATGAGATTCCATTGTGGTCAAAGCCGATTGCACCTATTTCTATCCATTGTGATAGTGCAGCCACTTTGGCTAAGGCTTATAGCCAAGTGTATAATGGCAAGTCTAGATACTTGGGTGTTAGACATAGTATGATTAGAGAATTAATCATGAATGGTGTAATCTCTGTTGAATTTGTTAGATCGCAACAAAATTTGGCGGATCATCTGACCAAGGTTTGGCAAGAGACTTAGTGCACAAGTCTGCCATTGGGATGGGATTAAAGTCCTTATAAATCTATAATGGTGAGACACCCAATTCCCCTCTAATATGACATTAGGGGCTGAATTCAATGAGGAAAGCTCACACTTATAAGATTGGAACACATGATAAATCATCCCAGGTATGTGTTCGGTACTACAGTAGTAGGTTGAAGTTTAACATCTTAATAATTCCTTTGAGCAAGTGTATTTGTAGGTATAAGAAGTAAAGGAATTACCTACGTGATCGTGAAGTGTAGCCGCATTTCAGAAGGTTGGGGATTTGGCCTTTATACGATCATGAGAGGATTAGGACACTCAGCTTTATAATTGTGTCACATTTATTTTCTTGAAGAGTAGGTGAAACTTGTATGTATTTTATCTTTAGGTATTCAAATGAGTTGATGGGTTCAATCCCTAGGACACCTTGATTCTCGAATATTTAAAATGTGTAAAATACTAAGATGGAAATTCAATCGTATCGACAGTTTCATTTATGTGCAAGTTTGGTGTTGTTTATTTTTAGATGTTATTTCATGGGTCACACTAAAATGGGGGAGGATTGTTGGTGATTTTAGTGTCACCGGTCCATTTATGTGATTGGAAATAACATGATGTCTATATGGGTTTTATACTGTGATCTAATTCAAGTTAGGTGGGTTTTATAAGACGAGTATGAACCCAGTAACAACTGAATACTACAAGGTTCGACTGGAACCCAGTCAAGCTCGACTGGTTCCATTCGACCTTTGTGAATTTGGGTTGGCATCCTCTGAAATACTCGACAGGGCCAGTAGAGCCACTCGAGTCTATACTGGTTCGGATGTTGATATCCTCTGGAATACTCGACTGGGCTAGTCGAGTCGGTCGGGCTGTAATTGGACTTGGAGTAAATGTGAGAAATAAGGTTTAGAAGGTAAGCTTCTCTATTTTGGGATTCAGAAGCATGATTCAGAAGTTGCTTATACACAAGCTCACAAAAGCCTCTATGGTCTTCTGGAAGACTCGACTGGGCCAGTCGAGCCAGAGTGTATACAGAAGCTCTGGATGGGTTCTCTGGACTTAGAGTTTTTGCATAAA
Organism: Silybum marianum; assembly: GCA_036898165.1. Lineage (NCBI taxonomy): Eukaryota > Viridiplantae > Streptophyta > Magnoliopsida > Asterales > Asteraceae > Silybum > Silybum marianum. The sequence goes on from CM072535.1 coordinate 24,138,508, forward strand.
TGCTCAGAAGCTCTGCATGGACTATGCAGAGGTTCGTCTTCTGGACTTTAGACCAGAGGCTCTGAATGGTCAATTTTGATCAGTTATTTCTGAAACGGTTACTATGCATTAAATGTGCAGTTATTGAGCAGTTACAAGAAATTGTGTAACTGACCACTACTCCTAAATTTCAGCCATTGTTATAATTTCAGTTACGTTATTATGAGTATGAATAAGAATTTATACTCATGGATTTAGATACGGTTTTTGAACAATACTCCTATATACTCTCCAGAAAATTGCTCTCGTTTTTTTGCCTAAGAACGAAAGTGTTTTGAGTCTTATCCTAGATTGAATTTCGTGAAACCTAGGCATAGGGTCGAAATATCAATTCGGAAAGTGTCTCACACGATTCTCAATTTAATCCAGTGATCGATTACCCTTGTTTGCCTACGCGGTTCCAACAATCGGGTTGATAGTTGGGACTTTCTCCAACATAAAGGACCTCAAAATTATTTAAAAATACATTTATTAAACGCTTGCCTGATAAGTATTTATTGAGTCATTTATCTTACCAGATGAACATCGTAAAAGTCGAGAATCTTATCGGGTAAAAACAATGATAATGATAGAGTGTATTATCTCCGATAATTGAGAATGACGACTCTAGCCTGATAAGCGCTTACCGGGTAAATTGTTTCAGTGAAGTCGTAACAAGATAGCCGTACTGGAAGGTGCGGCTGGATCAACTCACACGATACCATTTTGATATATTACAATTTTACCCGGTAAAGTAAGTTAAAGTGTTGACTTTTCCCCGTAAGCGATTATCGATTAGGCGTTTAGGTAAGTGGCCCCTATGTTAATCAGTAAACAACTTTATAGAACATAAGTTATATGACCGAATAATAAAGTGTTCTATTTAAAGGTGTTGCAATAGGTTTATAGGACACTTTTGAGCGCCTAAAAAGTCTTTTAGAGCACTTTTGAAATAAAACATCATATTAGTTATTTTATAAGACACTTTTAAAAAATGTGTTATGAAATAGCTGATATGGCGCTTTATTTTAAAAATATCCTAAAAAACTTTAGAAGACACCTAAAAATGTCTTATAAATCTATTGCAAAATTTTTAGATAGGACGTTATCGTTTGACCCTGTAAAATTATGTCCTGTAAAATAGTCTATCAGAACACTTAAACACTTTAGACGTTCTATAAATCCACATTTTGTTGTATTGGCTCTATTTCGATTTTTATTTTTAGGAAACATATTTTTTAAAACTTCGTTTTAGAAAATATATTATATCTTTCTATATAATTTAGAAAACTTATTATGCCATTTATACAATTAAGAAATGTATTGTATTATTTGATACAATTAGCTAGGAAAATATACTATAACTTTATAAACAATAAAATATTATAACTTTATAAAGGAAAGTTCAATTATAAACATGTTTTTCATTGTACAGTGGCGATGAAAATCACCCGTCACAAATTTTTATGTCTTATTTATGTCCATCAATCACATGGATACACATAAACAGAGAGAGAAAGTAAACATGAATTAAATAAATTTAAGATAAATAAAAATCTGATGTGTCCTAATTTTATTGATGAGATATGATTGAGACATGTGAATTTGGGATAGGTGATTTTTATTCGTAAAGTGGGGGTACAAAGTAGAGAATGACATGTGTTTCGTTTGTTCCCATTCATCATGAATAATGAACCAAATTTATTATATATAATGAACCTGAACTTTTTTACAAGATTCATGATGGATTTCACATGATTCACGATGAGTCGATAATTAATACATCATTCATGAATCATGATAAATATATATCCCATGAATGTATGGAACACATGATGTGGTCTGTGTTGTCTTGCGGTTCACAAATGAATTTAAGTTTGCAATTGAATTTATCCTTCATTTTGTAAAAATGTTTTTCTGAAAAAGAAAAAAATTAAACTTTACTTTTTTAGATGTCTTTATTGTATACATCAAAATGGGGCTTTAAAAGAAAGTTTCCTAAGACAAAAATTAAGAAGATAAGTTTTATTTTGATACCATTTATTATATTATAAATTAATCATCATCTTTCTTAAAATGTAAAATAAATAAATAAATAAAATGAAGAGTAAAACTACAAACTTTTGTCCCTGTGGTTATTCAGACATAACATTTTTTGTCCCTATATTGTCGAAAATATAAGACCACCGTCATGGTTTGTAAAAATCTTGTTAAATAAGGGATATTTTAGACTTTTTATACTTTTGTGATAATTTTCTTTAAAAAACAATAAGTATTTAATAAACATTATATATAAACTGAATTACATTGGTGGTCCATACGGTATGATTAAATTATGAATTTGGTATCTAAAACAAATTATCTATGCTGATAATCCATAACTTTTTATTTTTATAACATTCAAGGTCCCTTGAGTTAACATCATCAATTAGCAACCGTTAGGAGGGACAAATCAGTCTTTGAACAAACTACAAGGGTTGTGACGTAGTAGTTGAGGCCCTGATTTTTGGATTTTAAACTGACTTTCGTTTCATATTCAAAGTTGGAATTGAATCTAGAACCCAATTTTTTTTTTATTTTCACACAACGAAGAAGCTTGGTACACTGCCTCAAAATGCACTTAGGCGACAAACGGAAAACATAGTGGAAGAATGATGTCGTCGGAGTTTGTGCTCTTTTTCGATTCAAAATAGGTATGGGAATGAGACTCGTTCCATTGGAGAACCTGGTGTACACGTCCCCCCCCCCCCCCCCCCCCCAAATGTTAAATATATTATATGTTTTTATTATTACATATATTATTTATATATAATTAGATTTAATATCATTTAACTTTAAAAATAGTATTTTAACATTTCATCTTATATACATTTTTTTTTAGTTGTCTTACTTTTTTTGGATAGAAAAACGTTAAAAGTCGAAAGTTTTTTATCAAACAATTACGTATAATGTTGTGATTTTGTTCACATATGAATATTTGATACTCTATATAATAAAATTTTGAAAATATGTGAAATTTAAACATGAACAATTATCAATCGAATGTGGTGTTTAACATATATTAATGAAGAGAAATCCTCGAATCTCTGTTAGGAACGTGGATGAAGATGTGATCATATTCTACAATAAGAATGGGACGAGCTATGCTAAGACGAAAATGAAAATTAGAATAGGTTCTGCCTCATTCCCATGCCTAATTCAAAACCATAATAGTGTGTCCCTATGTGGGTTGTACATGGAAGTGGGTTTATTAGGTTTTTGGGTGGATAAACTTAGAAGCCATAAAAAAGAAATTCTAAAAATTTAATTTAATTAATGATTTTACATATTAATGTCATAATATGTAAATATATTTATATATATAAACGAACGTAAACGAACATAAACGAACATAAACGAACGAATGTAAACGAACATAAATGAACGAACATTCACGAACGTAAATGAACGAACGAGACCATTGTTCATGTTCGTTCGTTTAACTAAACGAACGAAAAAATGTGTTCATGTTCGTTCGTTTATTAAATAAACGAACATAAATGAACTTCCCACCGAACGGTTCACGAATGGTTCGGTGAACGTTCGGTTCGTTTACAGCCCTATATATATCGAAGAGGAAAACCCTAAAAAAACTAAAGAACGCTCTAACAATCATTAGATAGATAAAATCAAAGGTTTAAATGAAAAATATATGATGTAAATATCAAGGAAGTTAAGGTTGAAAGGATATAATTGGATTGAAAGATATAATTGGAATATTTTTTTATTCTCTTTTATTTTAATTTCACCTCTCTCTCTCTCTCTCTCTCTCTCTCTCTCTCTCTCTCTCTCTCTCTCTCTCTCTCTCTCTCTCTCTCTCTCTCTCAATCAATATGTAACCCCCTCACCCTTTTTCTCACCTTTGCCCTGTTATATGTAATATATATCTCCAAACATAATCCTTTATATATATCATCACCTTCATCTTTATGACGTTAATGTCTTTATCTCTCTTATATATAATATATATCTCTAAACATAATCCGTTACAAATATCATCACCTTCGTCTTTATAACGATGATGTCTTTATCTCTATACAATCAAACCGTCTTCTTCCTCACTATTCTTTACCATAGATCATCAACCCTTACATGTGTCGAGGTTGAACAAGGATGATAGGAGGCAGAAATCAAATGTTATTGAGACATTATTGATGACCCACTCGGTGAGTACATAGATGGAATCATGGAATTTAAGCATTCATATTTCTAATATGTCTTTTTTGGGTTTTATGCATACATGAATACACGAGAGAAATTCAAGCATTCATATGATAGAGGGGTTCGAGTTATAACAAATTATGTTTGTTATAACTAATTTCCTTTTCCTTTTTCTTATCTGTTAGCGATAACTGTAAATATAAATAGGTTGTTTGGTTGTAAAAGGAGATTCATTCATGATAATACAATAACAATTCTTTCTCTCTCTATATTTCCCTCCTTTCTCTCTCTCTCTCTCTCTCTCTCTCTCTCTCTCGTTTACTCTCTCAAATTAGGGCAGGACTTAGTTCCTGCAACATTGGTATCAGAGCTAAACCTACATTCTGGCTCCGACAACAATAAAGAACTCGGCAATGGAGGAACAAATCCAAACGCTGGAAAGAAGAATCGAAGAACAAAACAAAAGATTTGAAGAAATGATGCAGTTAATGAGGGAATTAAAAGAGGCAGGACCAGTGGAGTTACCAAACAGGAACAACAATGGAGGAGTGGCTGCGAATCGTTGTCTCAGATATGTACCTAAACTTGATTTTACAAAGTTTGATGGATCTAATCCAAGAATTTGGGTGAAAAAATGTTGTTAGTATTTCAATCTTTTGCAAAATCCCAGAAGATCAGAGAGTCGATCTTGCTTCCTTGAATATGGTAGATAAAGCGGAGAATTGGATTTCAAGTTACCTGTTCGTTAGAAGAAACGTTGATTGGAACGATTTTGTGGTAGATCGTAATGCTCGATTTAAAGATGAAGTTGGGGTTAATGTTGTGGAGCAGTTCAATAAACTCCAACAACACGACTTTTTGGAGGTTTATCTAGACGAATTTGAGAATTTAAGAGCAATTATGACGCAAAATAATCACGTATTACCTGAGCCCTATATTCTGGACAGTTTTATTGGGGGCTTAAGACCTGCTGTTAAACCAATAGTACGTGCCTTTAAACCTAAAACAGTGTAGGAGCTGTGGAAATTGCAAGGTTACAAGAAGTGCCTTTGGGTTACCTCAATTCAAATATGAAAATGGTTGCTCAAAAAGGACCATTCGTATCAAATCCTTTTTAGTCGGTTACCGCAAATCCCAAACCACCCTTGCCACCTTTGTCACTACCAGTAAAGCCATTATCTGTACCTGTGACAAAAGTAGGGCCTAAGGTTGCTAAGAATTTCAAGCATATTCTAGCAGATGTGAGGGCAGAAAAGATAGCTAAACGCTTGTGTTATTATTGTGATCAACCCTTGATCGACATCACAAGTGCCAATTCAAGAAGCCACAACAATTCACATTAGAGATACCCGGAAATGAAATTATAGACGAAATGTGTGAAGATGTTGTTGAGTTTGAAGAACCGTGTATTTCAGTAAATGCACTTTCTGGAAATCAGAATTTTCGTACGATGAGGGTCAGAGGAATGGTGAATGGTAAGCCTTTAAATATTTTAATTGATTCTGGAAGTACTCACAATTTTCTAGATTTTTCAGTAGCCAAGAAATTGGGATGTTCAATGGACAAAATAACACTACAAGCTGTGTCAGTAGCTGATGGCAACCATATTACTTGTCAACATAAATGCAAAGGTTTTTCTTGGATCATGAACAAGAGGAAATTTAGTGTAGATGTGATGTTAATATCATTAGGAAGTTGTGATATGGTACTAGGTATTCAGTGGCTTCGTACTTTGGCGAAAATCATTTGGGATTTCGAGAAGTTGTTCATGAGTTTTATGTTGGAGGGAAGACAATTTTGTTTGAACGGGATTCCGTCTCAGAAGTTGAAGGAGATAGAAGAACAACCTTCTTGCAAACTACCAAGCCCAATTGTGCTTACTACGGTTGGTAGACATATCATATCAGAAAATGCCTATGCTTAAACAAATACAATGTTATTGTTAGTCCCTGTTTAGATATGGCTAACTAAGAGAGAGTTTGTAGAAGGGGGGGGGGGGGTTGAATACAAACACACAAAATTTACTCTTTTTAAATTTTTTAATATAAATATTAAAAATTTACACACAGAAGTTTGTTGCGGAAATAAACAAACACGCTATTCTAACAAACTTAAACACTAAGGAAGTTAATTTAACAGTAATTAACTTGTACACTAAGGAAGTTAATATAACACTGTTAGAACACATAGGATTGCCGGATTCAAACAAATGAACACACAGAAGATTTGTTGAAAGCGTGAGATTTATGGGAATGACTTCATCTCCTTTTATAGTGCCCATGCATGGAATGCATGTGGACAACTGTCAAGGATTCATTAGCTGGAAGTATATCTAATGGACAAAGGAAGAGGCCACTCCCTTTGTACTAGGATAATGGATGAACCATTCTTTGTAGCACGCAATGTCAGATAACTTTATCTCCTTTTCTTCATGCTCTGTGAAGTCCCATCAAACCTTTTAGCTAAAAGACAAACATCCCTTTTATAAGAATAAAAGAGAATGTCTTTATTTAAGGTTTGCTTCCCAAGTTCTTGCTGACCACGTATCTTGCATTTATTGTGAGTCAAGAACTTATCTCTGAAAATTGCTAAGTGATATATGGAACCATGTATCATATCGGTTAGTGCGTTGTAAGGTTGGAATTGATAAGTGTACACATTGCTTGGTGATCTTCATTTTTCACTAAGTGTTGGCAAGTGTACATCCTTGTATTGGTGACTTGTTATCACAACCTCAATTAAAGGAAACTGCAATTTTCGGTGACCATGTGTACATCATCGGTGACCCAATGCATGAATCGGTGACCCAATTCATCGGTTACCTTATCTGTCACTTCGGTGACCTTCATCGAAGATCGGTGACCCAAACAGTCAGGTCGGTGACCTGTCTGATGACCCAATTTGTCAGGTCGGTGACCAATCTACACTGGTGATTTCGGCAAGTGATTTGAATATTAATGTTAGTTGATACATCAAAAATTCCACATTTTGATGTACAACCCTTGATTGGATAGTCTTTGATTATCCAATACTTGAAGCATATTTCAGACCTTCAAAAGAACCTGTAAAAGATCAATCAAATAATAGAGAAGGTTCATCACCAAATCATCGGTGACCCAACAATCTCCCCCTATTTGATGATGATACCTGTATGTTAGAAAGAAATACTTTTGACCCTTTCTATTTTTCTTTTGGGTTCTTTTGACTCAGATTTTTTTAACTGAGTATGTACAGTATAAGTATGTGTATGTGAAAAGAAAAAATAAAGGTATGAACAAGAGTTGGGATGAAGAAAAGTATGAACTTTTATTAATCAACACACAGGATTGTACAACACACAGAGTACATGATTAATAAAGTTCATACTATATGTAGAATATTCAAGGAGTGGGTTCTCTTCTTTTTAGCTCATCCAAGATAAGCCTTGTGATTCCATGGTCTTCAACCGGAGGCACACCTAGAATAGCAGAGAGGAAAGAGCTGTGAGCCCTTGGGATGTCAGAAGCTCTGAAGAAACCTATGTTTCCAAAGATGTCTTCAAAGAACACCCCAAGTTCAGGTTCAGTGATCATAGTTTGCTCCGGGTACGCGACTGGAGTCGGAATGGAGAGATTTATACCCGAAGCATCTATCTTGATGGTTCTCTCATGAAGCATGGCAAAGTGCCCCTTTTTCTTATTCCTTGGGGCAGGAATGACTTCTACAGTGAGACCTTGCTGGATGAGATACATCTGCTGCCCTTCTAGTCTTGTCACTACAATATCATGATCCCTTTGAATTTTAGTCATCTTGATAAAGAATTTTTGGAGTGTATCAAGTACAAACTCTTTGTACTTGCTTTTACTCTTGGACACATGATTGCCAATTTCCAACCATTCAGTAATCCCCAAGACCTGCAACCATTCTATCTCATAAGTTTTGTTGAGTGAGTCAGCTCTTTTTATGGTGATAAGTAACTTAGGAGAATTTTTGGTTGGAGGATGAATGGTGGCACCGATGATCTTAGAATCATCCTTTCGATTTTTCAGCCTCCTCTTGAACCAATCAATCTCCTTGGTTTTCTTGGCTTCTGCAACAGTCTTCACAGCTTCAGAATTTTTCTTTGTGATTTCAAGCTCATCTTTCTGAGCTTGAAGAGCATCGGCGACCATGGCATGAGTAGCTTCATCTTGAGCTAACTTAAGTACATTTGTCTGATCGTACTCAAGTTGAGCTCTTATTGCTTCCTCCCTTTCAGCTTCAGTAAGAATAACTCCAAGGGGATCGGTGAGTGAAGGGGCAGGCTGTAATAGAAGAGAATCTGCTTTAGGGCCTCTGGATATTTTCTTCTTCTTTTGCTCTTCACGCTGTTCATCGTGAGAAAGAGGCTTCTTTCCCTTAGCCTTTTCAAGTCTTTTCTTCTCTTTTTCTTCTTCAGTCTCTTCAAGGGATCGAGCACTGATATTCTCCCCCTCAATTGTTGCACTACCTGAATCGGTGACCGCGTGAGGAGTCACCTCGGTGACCTGGGGGTCAACAACATCGGTGGCTGAAGGTGGTGGTTGAGGGTCAACAACATCGGTGACCATGGCTACATCATCGGTGGCTGTGGTCTTTGTGACCATAGCATCGGCGGCTGGATCTGTGGTCTTGGTGACCATAACATCGGTGGCTGTGGCTGGATCGGTGGCACCTGGTTGTGATGCACTCTCATGTGGAGTTTGGAAGAAGAGCTGTGAGAGCTCAAAGGGTGGTGAAGAGACACCTTGGATGGGAGACTCCAAGTCGTCTTCATCAACTAATGAAAAAGTTGATGAAGGCCTAGTAGGGATATCCCTATGTACAACCGTGTCCTTTTGGGAGGGCACGGAGGAGCTGGGAAGGGTTGACTGTTCCTTGGGTCTAGTGAGGATACTTTCAACACCCACTGACTTTTGGGAGTCGGTGGGTGGCTTATGAGTTATGACCCTTTGGGTACCCTTGGACTTCTTTGAGGAAGTCCTTGGGGGGCTTTTTGAGTTTCTCCGCTTTTGGGGTTTTGATGCCTGGGTAGAAGCCAAAGGTGCTTTTGGCTTCGTGGCATCGGTGGGTGCGGAGGTAGATGTGCCCGACGCCTTGGATCTCTTTCGAGATTTGGGCACATCGGTGACTCGAGGGGCAGAGGTGGTTTCGGTGACAGAGGGTCTCCGAAGACGGGGTTCATTTTCACCCTAAGCAAGAGTTGCATTTCTTGCAAACTCAATCATAGAAGGTCTAAGAGGGTTATCAGTGGCCAAGACTCCCTTTTTCATAATTTGGTTGCCAACTTGATGAAGAGGGAGATCATATTCAATGTCATCCCTTTTCTCAAGTTTATCAGCAAGCTTGGCATTTATAATAAGGGAGAAAAGGCGCTGAAATGGTACCTGAGGTCGCCGATATGTAGAGAAGGAGGAGATCATTTCATTGAAGAAATATGTTGCAAAGTCTATCCTCCTTTGAAAAATTAAGGCATGAGCCAGCTCGGTGATCTGAGATGGTGCCTGATCTGGACCTCCTGTCTTCTTGCTCAAGCAAAGAATAAGGTGGGCAAAGAAGAAGTTTCAAATACTTCCCATATTCTTTCTTAGCAGTGTACCTGGACCCTTAGATTTTGGACCCCTTTTTTCTTCAATATAATTTAGAACTGACACCACCTATTGGTGTTCGTTCCCAAGTGGAAAAGTCTCATATGAGTCATAAGAGGGAAGATGAAGAATGGTACGTACATCTTCAACATCGAAGACTACGTCAGGTTCATCATCACTTAGGACAGATGCCATTATTTGATCCGAGGAGGCATCAAAAGTGCATGTATGCCATAAATTACCCAGAAGAAACTTACTCATCTTGGGTTTTGCAGTTAGATCATAATGAAGAGGGCACCTTTGAAGAAACCAACATACATCATTGTATTCTGGGTGAGCTTTGTCTGTTCCGATTCTACAAAGTAGTTGCATGCAGGGAAGGAGAGTGATCCAAAGGTGAGGGTTTGTTCTTCAGAAGCTTTGGGAGAGTTTGATGGGGACGCCATTGACGAGCTTCGAGGAAGTTGCAGGTGAGTTCTTGAGGTTGAGAGATGGAGAAGAAGAAGGCGAGAAAGAAGGTAAGTGAAAGTGGGGGGAAACGGTTATATATGAGAGAAATTTCAACTTTCAAAAACAATGATGACATGAGGTGATTGAAATGTCAGAATTCTAAGGGTTTTAGGGTTGAATTCGGCGCATGCTTTCTGACACTAATGACGTTGAAGATGTCATTAGGGATAAGTTCAACGAATCTTAGTCACCAAGAATGGTAATCTAATGGTTATCTTTTAAAGGATAAGGAATGGCGAAGGGTTTAAGAGGTGACGTCGGTGGGTGTATGGAAAGGAGAAAGAGAGAGATGTCGGTGGTTGCGTTAGTGAACCGTCGGTGGTTAGGGTTGTGTGTGACCGTCGGTGGGTTGTTTCGATCGTCGGTGGGTGCAGTCAATGGACAATGTTGGTGAGAGAAAGGTGGATCGATCGTCGGTGGGTAGCGACGTCGGTGGATGGTTGATGTGCCGACGTCGGTGGATGGCTTTGGTGGTCGACGTCGGTGGATGGATGGATGGTTTAGGGTTAGGGTTTCGAAGGTGTATGGTTTATATAGAAAAGGGTAGATTAGGGTTTAGAGAAAGAGGGAACGTCGGTGAGTGAGTCACCGACTTTATATATATATATATATGATTTTTTATTTATTTATTTATTTATATATATATATATGCACATATATAAATATATATAATATATATAATACAATATACATAAATGTATATAATATATAAAAATATACATATATATAATATATATTAGTCTATATTTATCATACCTAATTCACCGATAAGGAACTTGAACCTTGCTTCATCAAGGGGCTTTGTGAACAGATCAGCTAATTGATACTCAGTGGGAATGAAGTGAAGTTCCACATCACCTTTAGAGACATGATCTCTTATAAAGTGATACATGATATCAATATGCTTAGATCTTGAATGAAGCACAGGGTTGTTGGCAATGGCTATTGCACTTGAGTTGTCGCACAGTATTGGGATCTTTGAGAAAATATGATTATAATCACACAGCTGATTTTTCATCCACAATATTTGTGCACAACAACTTCCAGCAGCCACATATTCTGCTTCAGCTGTAAAAGTAGACACCGAATGTTGTTTCTTACTTGACCAGCTAACAAGCTTTCCACCAAGTAATTGATGCCTTCCAGTTGCACTTTTTCTGTCTATTTTTGAGCCTGCAAAATCAGAATCAGAGTACCCGATGAGATCGAAACCTGAGTCTTTGGGATACCAAAGACCCAGATTTATGGTACCCTTCAAATACCGAAAAATCCTTTTCACAGCAGCTAGATGTGATTCTTTAGGATTTTCTTGGTATCGAGCACACAGACAAGTAGCAAACATTATATCAGGTCTACTTGTAGTAAGATAGAGAAGAGATCCTATCATGCCTCTATAATTCGTGATATTAACAGAGACACCATCAGGATCAGAATAAAGTCTAAAAGGAGGAGCCATAGGAGTTTTCATGGTAGAGCAAGTATCAAGTTGAAACTTTTTCAGAAGGTCTTTAATGTATTTATTTTGATTAATGAAAATACCTTCTGGAGACTGTTTACTTTCAAACCAAGAAAGAAAGTTAACTCCCCCATCATGCTAATTTCATACTCTTTTTGCATGAGGGAGCTAAATTCATCACACAAGGATTCATCGGTGGCTCCAAAAATAATATCATCAACATAAATTTGAACAAGAATGATATTACCTTGTGATTTCTTGAAGAAGAGAGTGTTGTCAACTTTGCCTCGTATATACTCATTTTTAAGAAGATAGCCTGAGAGAGTATCATACCAGGCACGAGGAGCTTGCTTCAGTCCATACAGAGCTTTATCTAGTCGATACACAAGATATGGATGGACTGGATCTTCAAACCCAGGAGGTTGCTTCACATACACTTCTTCATCTAGCTTACCATTCAGGAAGGCACTTTTGACATCCATTTGGAATACCCGAAAATTCTTGTAAGCTGCATGGGCAAGAAAAATTCGGATAACTTCCAATATGGCAACAGGAGCAAAAGTTTCATCATAATCAATTCATTCCTCTTGCCGATATCCTTAAGCAACCAACCTTGCTTTATTTCTTATGACAGTTCCTTCTTCATCCATCTTGTTTCGGAACACCCACTTTGTTCCAATAATGGTTTTGTTAGATGGACGAGGAACTAATTTCCAGACTTTGTTTCTCTCAAATTGTGAGAGTTCTTCTTGCATGGCAATTACCCAGCTAGGATCATCTAGGGATTTATTTATCAGTTTAGGCTCAACAATAGAAACAAAGTTGACATATAAGCACAGGTTGCTTATGCCTCTCCTTGTTTTTACACCAACTTGAGGATCACCTATGATTTGATCTATTGGATGATCCATGGTCCACTTTAGTGCAGGAGGCAAGGGAGGAGGTATAGAAGAAGAAGATGAGGTAGGAATTTGAGATGGTGAGGGTAGGTTAGTGGGAGACATGGTGTTTAGGTGGGTATGATCTCCTGTATAATCAGTTTCAGGAGGTGGAGAAGAAAGAGAAGGTTCTGGAGATAAGGTGGTGTTTATGGGAACCTGAGAAGAGTTGTTATCTTTTTGACTTGAAGGATTGGGTTGAGAAGAAGATGGAATTTCACCAACACATGAGTTTATCCAAAGATTTAGTTCTTCTTCATTACAAGATAATGAAAATGTTTCAAACTCATCAAACTTCACATGCATAGATTCATCTATGCATTGTCTTCTTAGGTTGTAGATTCTGAAGGCTCTTGAGGAGAGAGTAGCCCATGAAAATTCCATCATCTGACTTTGGATCAAATTTTCCAAGTTGTTCCCTATCATTTAGCATGTGACAAGCACAACCAAATACATGAAAAAAGTCAACTGCAGGTTTCCTACCATGGAAAACCTCATAAGAAGTCTTGTCATGCCTTTTTGTTAGCTCTATTATTATTTAATTGTGACAAATAAGGAAAATATATGCTTAATTGTAAAAGGAAGTTTATAATTCCTTAAACTCTTGTTTCCTTAATTAGATTAGACCTAGCAATATAAATAGAACGTTAGGGTTTTACTTTGAGAGTTAGTCGATTCATAATACATAGAGAGAGTGCTGGATCTGATTGTAATCGACATATATACATTCAAGAGATATATGACTACGTAAGTTCTTTAAATCATTGTTCGTGTCATATTACTTTGCTATTAACTGTTTATTGTCATTGTGCTTATTATAATGGGATCAACGAGTGGTATCAGAGTCTGAGATCACGAGTTTTTACGATTTTCTGAGCAAACCACGAAATAGAAGGTACATTTTTCGATTTCCGCAAATTCTGTTGTTCATTGAATTTTTGTCGAGTCCTACTGTTTCATGCTTTACCCGATAAAACCTCATTCTGATTATTGTCGACTACCTCATACTGATCATTGAATTTTTCTCGAATATCTCTTCGGTTGATTGAATTTTTATCGATTCAACTACATAAAATCTTGAATTTTTATCGACCCCTACATGAAATATTTAAATCTGTTTAATTAAAATTAGTTTAATTTATTTTGTTTACTTTTGAATATCTTTACATAAGAAAACTCAGGAACTTGTGACTCCTGCAGCTTTTCTTACTAAAGATTTCCTTAGTAAAATCATAAATTCTCGTAATCTTGTTAATTTCCGTAATTGAACAAATAAGAAACTCGAAAACCCAGACAGTCTTGTCCATAAAAAGACTAGTTCTTTTTAGTCAAGAAAACTGTGTTTTTGTTTTCTGGTTTATCAATCACAGAAAACTCAGAATTAAAGTATTTTTTTTGTCGAGTCCTATTGAATCGAGAAAAATTTTGATCGACTAGGTCAGTGTTTGATAAATTTCTTTAATCAAAGTTATATCTAGTTATTATCAAGTAAATTTTATTCGACAACAATTTTTATCGAGTCTTGTTCACTCGATAACTTTTTATATCGAGTCTATTCAATTCGACAACAATTTTTATCGAGCCTTGTTCACTCGATAACATTTATTATCGATCCTTAGTCACCCGATAACAACTTTTATCGAGCCTTGTTCACCCGATAACAATTTTCATCGAGCACCTCATACCCGATAAAAATCCTTAAATCGATAATTTTTTCGACCTCCTTTGTCTCTCAAGAAAAACCTACTGTTTCGCGAGACAACTCAGAATTTTTTAAAAACTCATTGATCGAGGTCCAACCAAAAAGTACAATGACCACCCGTGAAGCAATGGCTATTGGATCAGACACCAAACCTCCAATTCTCTTCCCGGAAGAATATTCTTAATGGAAGGATAGATTCCTTGATTTCGTTGAACGCCATGACTATGCCGATGAGATCATGAGTTCAATCAAAGAAGGTCCTCCTCCAATTTTTTATCAGGAGTTTCCGGCTATGCCAAAAAACACTCCTCCTACGCCCGCACGAAGGGAAGTTAAACTCAAAAATTCATGGGATGCAAACGAGAAGAAGATAATGAGAGGTGACCAGCTTGCCCGTTCTTATCTACTTATGAGCCTTCCAAATGAAATCCATACGAGCATTGATAGCCACAAGAAGACGACTAAAGAAATATGGGAAGTCATAGAGAAATTCATGCTTGGAACGAAGATTGGCACACAACTCAAAATCACCAACTGCATTTCTCAATATGAAGAATTCAAGGCAAAAGATGGAGAAAATCTTACGAACACGTATACCCGTTTTGTACAACTGGTAAACGAATTAAGCAAGAACGAAATTCGAAAGACCAAGATCGTAAACAACGTTAAATTTGTTAGCAATCTTCAACCGGAATGGCGCCGGTTTGCTAATCAAATCAAACACAGCAAATATCTTGCTGACCTTGATCTTCATGAAGTCTATGAAACCCTTCAACAAGACGAAGAGGAGGTTCTCGAACTAATGGGGTTAAATTCAAAGAAGAACCCGGATCCAATCGCATTGATGGCAAAAGATTCCTCTTGCACTCTTGAAGAGATGTTTCCCAAACTAGAAGACGAAGATTTTGACTATGATCCAGAAATTGCCAAACTTCAACAACAACTGGCCTTCCTTACAAGATCTTTTCAACAAAAGTTCTCACGTCGCTCGAATCCCAACCAACAAAGGTATGCCTCGGGATCTAATAATCATGAGTGAAAGGCCCTGTTTGAACCTAAACCAAGAAGAGAAGAACCTCTCCCTACACCCAAGCCAGAAGACAAGTTCAAAGATGAGAGAAGTCTGTGCTACAACTGCGGCAAATCTGGTCACTATGAAAGGGAATGCAAGAAGCCAATAGTGAAGGACTCCAACTACTTCACTTACAAAGTAATGTTGTCTAAACAAAAGGAAGCCGGTAAAGTTCTCCTAGCTGAAGATGAACAATGGCTTAATCAAGATGATGAAGATGACATGGAAGGGGATACTCAAGCACATTTCAGCTTAATGGCTTACTCTGATGACACTCCTTCTCACGCTTCTGACTACACCCCCGAGGTAAGCCCTTCTGACTATGACTCTTTTGTATCTCAAATGCATGATTTAATGTGTCAATTAGAGGAATTACACTCCAAATTGAAAACCGATAAACTCTTGGTTTCCAATTTAGAAGCAAGCCTAGAAGATAATCATAAACAATTGCTTCTTATGCAAACCGACCTTGTCAATACTCAAAGTATAGCACACAATCTCGAAACGGAGAAAATGGTTTTAAAAGAAGAAAATGATATTTTCCAACAACAAATATATGATCTCACACTTCAACTTCAATCATCTAGGAATGAGACTGCCAAATTTTCATCAAAGTTTGACTTTGTCAGTTTTCAAAGACAAGATCTATTAGGAAAACTCGAAAAGTTGGAATTAAAAATTTACAAGCTTGGTCAAACTGAACACACTATTCACTTAAATGCACCGAAAGATTTAAGCTCAAAAGTCGGATTAGGTTTTGAAAACTCGAAACACTTAGCAAAGGCTATCTATAATACTCCGACGATTTATAAATTCGAATATCTGAACCTTGGTCCAGATTACCAAATTCAATTTATGAAACCGGACCCTAGTGTTGAGGAAAGAGAAGATTGGAAGAGACAAAAAAAAACTATTTTCAAATACCTTTCTGCTATCCTCAAATAGTAGAAGAGGAATCTTCAAGTGAATCTCTTCCAAACAACTACTTTCCATCTTATTCAGCCGAAGAACTTCAAAACAAGATTCCTGAATGTAAACCGTACATTCCCTACTCTATTTTTAGAAAAGAAAATTATTTAACTCGAACGAGTGTTGGAATCTGAACGTTCTTTGGCGGAAAAGGAAAAGGAATCATTTTTATTTAAAATACAACAACTTGAAAACGAGACTTTACAATTGAACAAAACTCGTGAAAATGATACTATTTCAAACATTTCAATTTGTAAAGCCTTCGTTAGCAATTATTTAGATAATTGCGAAGAGTTGTTTAAAATGATCCCAAATTCCAATCTTCCAAAACAAAAATGTTCCTATTCCGACGAATAAATCAATGCTGAATTAGATGCCCTTTCTAACCAATCTTCACTTGAATCGGACGAGTATTTAAATGACATGTGTGATGAGTTTGATTTCAATCCTGTACTTCCTACTTACACTGAATTCTTAGACAAAGGCAAACAACCTATGGAAACAGTTTCATTGCCTACTGAACCAACGGAGTGTTCCACAAGTCAACATCAAACCACTCAAACAAAACCCAATCATGTCTTCAAAAACCATACCAACCGTGTTCCTTTCAATGTTTCAGCGCTTCATACTTTAGAAACCAAGTCGGTTTGGGTCAAAAAGGGCACGCATACTACAAAGCAAACACCCCGCAAAGAAAACAAGTTTTTACATTCCAATGTCAAAAGAAACAATTCTAGATTTCGTTTTCCTTATCAAATTCATTCCTTTAGACATTTAATCAAATTTTCTCGTAATAAAATTTGCTGTTCTAATTGCGGTGTGGATGATTTTGTTCGTAAACCTCCTCTTGATTATGGTTACGGTTATTTTCCGGACATGCATAATTCATTTAATCACGAATTTTATCATTCATCATCCATTTCTAAATCGGGTCCGAGAAATCAAATGACTAACGCCCATTAGTCTCACCACAAGTGGGTACCCAAGGGTGCAATGTCAACTAACCATGATGGACCCATTTACAAATGGGTACCTAAATCTGCCTGATTTTGTGCAGATCGGTCATGTGTGGTACTTAGATTCCGGATGCTCCAAACACATGACCGGACAAAAGGAGCTACTTTCCAACTACACTGAAAAGAAGGGCGGATTCGTCAAATTTGGCAACAATCACTTGGCACCGATTAAAGGATATGGTGATATCATTCAAAACAACATCACCATTTCCAACGTCTCTTATGTACAAGGGCTAAGCCACAACCTGTTGAGCATTGGAAAATTCTGTGACAAGCAACTTGATGTAAATTTCAGACCCGATAGATGCTGTGTTCGCACGTTTGATGGAAAGGAGCTTCTAACCGGCACACGCAAGTCCAACCTCTACACGATTGATCTTTCCCAAGTAAACGCACCCTCAAATGTTTGTCTACTATCAAACGTTTCTAGTCCAAAGACCTGGTTATGGCATCGTCGCTTATCTCACTTGAACTTCAAGAACATCAATCGCCTCTCCATCCAAGGATTAGTCACCGGCTTCCCAACCGTTAAATTCGACAAACCGCATCTCTGTGACGCATGCGAGATGGGAAAGATGAAGAAGGTCTCTCGCAAACCCAAGTTAGTTCACAGCACAACTCGACCTCTTCAACTCATTCATATGGACTTGTGCGGCCCAATGCGGACTCAAAGCATACATGGTAAAAAGTATGTTCTAGTAATGGTGGACGATTTCTCTCGATTCACATGGGTAAAGTTCTTTCGATCAAAGGATGAAACCCCCGACACCATCATCACGTTTCTCAAAGCCATTCAAGTTAAGCTAGAACTTACTGCACAAACCATCCGCACCGATAATGGAACTGAATTCAAAAACCGTACCCTTGACGGTTACCTCGAATGGGTTGGTATAACCCACATGTTCTCCGCAGCTCGTACTCCGCAACAAAACGGTGTAGTCGAACGCCGAAATCGCACTCTAGTTGAAGCCGCTCGCACTATGCTTACTTTCTCCAAGCTTCCTCTCCACCTTTGGGCCGAAGCTATCAATTCAGCATGCTACACTCAAAACCACTCCATCATCAACAAACGCTTCAACAAGACACCTTATCACTTGGGCTACGATCGCGTTCCTTCCATCGAGCATCTTCGAAAAATTTGGCACTCGTTGTTTCGTACTCAATGAAAAAGAAAATCGTGGGAAACGCAAGCCGAAAGCCGATGAAGCTTACTTTCTCGGATACTCACCAAACGCATCATCTTATCGGGTCTACATAAAGCATGCATGTTGCGTCACTGAAAGCGTTAATGTACAATTCAATCCAAACGCCGAGATGGCTCCTGAACACGACAGTTTTGGACCCGCACTCACCGGCATATTAGCTTCCGATCACATTCGTTCGGAACCTGCTCCCAACCCCGCTGAACCTTCAACGTCCAAAACTGCCATGTCAAATCTGGATGACCTATTCGAGTACTTCTACTCGGATTACTTTGGACCTTCCACTGATTCTTCTCTCCAGATTCGCCCGCCCACCTTGGAGATTGCCGAGACCTCGGATCTTTCCGGACCACCAATTACAACGGAAACCGTCTCATCTGCTGCATCTCCAAGCACATCTACAACTGCTCCTCCCGATCAAACTATTTCATCGGATGCTCCTCTTGTTCAACCTGAACCTCAAACGACTGTTCAACCAAATCCTGCGGAACCGACATCCTCTCCCCCACCATCCACTTCAACCCCTACGGATGTCACAAGTGCCACAAGATCATCAAACGTGGCCCCAACCTTGGGATCTCTTCAAGATCTTCTGTTAGGTGCTTATCAAGATGACACCCCGGATCCAAATGCATTTCAACCGCTTCCTCATACAACCAAATGGGCCCGCTCTCATCCTGTTGAACAAATTATCGGAGATCCAAACAGACCAGTCACAACGTGTTCCGCCTCAGCCAATGATTGCATGTTCTCTTCATTCATAAGCAAGATTGAACCCACATCCATTCACGAGGCAATGAATGATCCTGATTGGATTGTGGCAATGCAAGAGGAACTCAATCAATTTGAAAGTATGAAAGTATGGCGCTTTGTTCCCCGTCCTCGAAACAAGACCGTTATCGGCACGAAATGGATATTCAAGAACAAGCAAGATGAAGATGGAGTCGTTATATGCAACAAAGCTAGACTTGTCGCCAAAGGATACCGTCAACAAGAAGGCATTGACTACGACGAAACATTTGCACCCGTCGCCTGCATTGAAGCAATCCGAATGTTCTTGGCTTACGCGGCACATAAGAACTTTGTGGTTTTCCAAATGGACGTCAAGACGGCCTTCTTAAATGGTGTTCTGCGTGAAGAAGTCTATGTTTCTCGGCCCGACGGGGTTGTCGACTCCTCCAAACCAGATCATGTCTACATTCTGGACAAGGCTCTGCATGGATTGAAACAAGCCCCCTGTGCATGGTACGATAGTTTGTCTACCTATTTAGTGAAAAACGGATACTCCAAAGGTAAGATCGATCCAACTCTTTTCATTACAAAAGACAAAGGTGACATTTACTCATTCAAGTCTACGTGGACGACATCATCTTTGGTTCGACTAACCCACAGCAATGCAAAGAGTTCTCCGAACTCATGATTGCAAAATTTAACATGAGCATGATGGGAATGATGAATTTTTTCCTTGGTCTTCAAATTAAACAATTTTCTACTGGAATATTCATCAACCAATCAAAATACATCTCGGATATGTTGTGTAAATACAACATGACGTCATGTTCTCCGATTGGTACACCCATGTCCCCGGGTTCAAAACTACACGCTGATCCTTCGGGAAAAGATGTGGATTCAAAAAATTACCGGGGCATGGTTGGTTCTCTCATGTATCTTACGGCTAGTCGTCCGGACATAATGTTTGCCACCTGTCTATGCGCGAGATATCAAGCATCTCCAAAGGAATCTCATCTTAGTGCGATCAAACGGATTTTCCGGTATTTAAAAGGTACACCTAATCTTGGCCTATGGTATCCCAAGGATACGGGTTTCGAGCTAACTGCCTTTTCAGATTCGGATCACACCGGATGCATGCTCGATCGCAAAAGCACTTCTGGCCATATTCAATTCCTTGGAGACAAATTGGTCAGCTGGTCATCCAAGAAGCAAGCTTGCGTCTCCACATCTACCGTAGAAGCCGAATATATCGCTGCCGCAAGCTGCTGTTTGCAAGTACTCTGGATGCGCACTCAACTCAAAGACTATGACTTCTGGTTCAACAAGATTCCTATCTACTGTGACTCCAAAAGCGCCATATCCATTTCAAGCAACCCGGTTCAACACACGAAGACAAAACACATCGACGTTCGATATCACTTCATCAAGGATCACGTCGAAAGAGGTACAATTGAACTATATTTTGTTAATACGGAACTTCAGCTTGCCGACTTGTTTACCAAGGCACTGGATGAGAAAAGATTCCAGTTCCTAGTATCCAAGTTGGGAATGCTCAATCTTAAAACCTGATTATCACAAATCAGTGTGTCTCAAAATCCTCAAAAACGTCTATCCAAGGGTTTATGCACATTTACTCTTCGAGTCAATCTGCATAACACTTGGGTTCTCATTTTTTACATTTTGACATTTATCTTATAGTTCCGTATTTTCAATTTTTCTTTCATTTTTATTTCTACCTCGCTGTGTGTATCACCATGGTTCATCGTTCAAGGGGGAGCAACAAGGTACGTTTTTCCTATCCATTCACATTCCTAGGGGGAGCACACCACCTTTAGCACATATTAAGGGGGAGCCTTATGTTTTCTGTTTTTTTGTATTTATTTATTTAAGTTCTTTAAAAAAAATTAATTAAGTAAGGTTCTCGGCCCCTAAAGGCCCGACAACAATGGGATTATCGACCCCCTCTGGCTCGATAACCTCCCCAATCGACATCTCGATAACGAGAAATTTTTCATCGGCCCAATAACACACTGCCACGTGTCATCACTCGATGACCACTATTTAAAGAAATCGGGCCCCACTCAGAACCTTTACTCACAAGTTTGAATTTCCCTCTTTCTCTCTGAAAAAAAACCCTTCAAGTTCTTCGAATTCGAAGATCAGAATCTCAAAACTTAGAGTTTTTCAGATCTGAAAGCATCACCAGGTTCGTAATTCTCCCCTTATCATCTTTAATTCTTGCACTTTGTTCTTAAATCCATTGCATGATCCGATTTCTGTGGGATGACTGTTCGTTTTTTTTTTTGGGTTTTATTATGTGTTTTTCCGATTTTGACTGTTCATCAGTCAAAATCATGGGTAGATGATGTTTATTAGACTTAAGTGCTTTACTAATAGTGTTCCCTATCACTAATCGCACCTAGTAATAGGATTTTGCCTTAGTTTTAGGCCCTTTTTGGAATATGAGCACTTTGAATTTTTTCGACTGGTTTATGGGTTTTTATCACATCTTACATGGTCCTTTGCATTTTTATCGAGTCTCAATGCTTTGATCAAGAACACCATCATCTTCACTAAGTGTTTTTATCGAGCCTTTATGACTCGATAACATTTCTTATCGACTATCATAAACTCGATGAAAATCACCAAGTGTTTTTATCGAGCGTTTATGACTCGATAACATTTCTTATCGACCATCATAAACTCGATGAAAATCACCAAGTGTTTTTATCGAGCCTTTATGACTCGATAACATTTCTTATCGACTATCATAAACTCGATGAAAATTACCAAGTGTTTTTATCGAGCCTTTATGACTCGATAGCATTTCTTATCGACTATCATAAACTCGATGAAAATCACCAAGTGTTTTTATCAAGCCCTATAAGACTCGATAACATGACCATTCAAATGTTCAAGTACTTTCATCGAGTCTCATAGGATCGATAACCTGTGCTTCTCAGTTCTCATTGACTCGACATCCCTTCCACAGGTTTGATCTTAATTTTTTTACAAGTCTTTTTGTCGATCCTCCTTCACTCGACAACACCTTTTTCCTTGATCCCATTGCACTCGATAACAATTGTTATCGACCCAATGGGACTCGATAAAAAGACTTAGCATTTTTTTGTTTAGACTCAATACACTAACTTTACACTTGGTTTGCCTAACTGTCTTATTTCAGCAACCAATGGCAGCCATGAATGATCCGAACTCCGTCGTATGATGAAAACCCGATGCCGTCCGAACGCTCCACAGAACCAAGCATCAACGCAGCTAACCGGGATGACATCTTGATTCCTAGAGCTCACCTTCGAAAAATCAAACTGAACAACCACCGTCTAGACTTTGGTATCACTCTCGAACACCAAATCATCCTTGACATTCTTCAACGACATCCGCTTCGTTATGCCTTTGCACTAGACCATCGAGTACCCCTTTTCTACCTCCAGCAATTCTGGTATACACTGACATACCATCCGAACGAAGGTGACCATCATTTCACTGCTCAAATCGATGACTTTGTCACCCGCCTAACTCCATCCAAGATTCGCCGCATTCTCCGCCTGCCGCTCGCCACAGCCGAACACCCATACGACGCCTTTGCAACCGACCAATGACGGTTGCCGACATCCTAGCCCTTGGGTATGAATCCCCTGAACCATTCACAAGCCCCGGCCAGTTCAAAAGGATGTACCTGCCTCAGATTTGGTTCACGCTATTCACCATCGTCAATCGATGTCTGACAACACACTGGCATGGACAAGGCCAGCACTGCGGTTCTTCGAATTTTTCACGGCATCGCGTTCAATCGTTATTATGACTACGCGATGCTCATCTGGACGGACTTTGTGGAAATAGTGGAAGACAAATCCAACAATCGCGATCATGCCTTCGTACCTTTTCAGCGGTTTCTTCAACTTTTCATCCATGCCATGATGACTTCCCGACCTGCCATCCCTAGACGAGCCAGATCACCCTTAGGCCCGACCAGTGCCCTTAAATTTCTACGCCTAAATGATCGGGTCTTCAACTATACCATGCGTATCCCTGAAGCGCTCCTCGCTTATGCTGATCAGAATGCACCTAGTGTGATAGCCTATAGGGAGCGACATGGCTTAATGGCCCAACCACCTCCGGTTGCGCCTGCCCAAGAGCCGATCCATGAGGAAAATATTGAGGGAGGTAAGGGTCCTAGAGTAGAAGAGCAGGGCAGGGTCAGGATCGGGGGGATCCTGACCAGGGTGATGAGCGTAATGCGAGGGGACATGACGAAGGAGGTGCATCTGATCAGCCCCCCCCCCCAACCAAACTACTTCCAACAACCCCCGCACCCGACCCATTATCCCAACTCCCGAATTCAAAACACTGGTCAGCCGACAACGTGTCCGCCCCCACTCTTCATCATCGGATGAGGATGATTCTGACAACCAACCGCTCCGTCGTCGCCAACGAACTGCAGAAATAGAAGTGCAAGCCGTAAGTCGCATCGGCCCACAATCCTCTATCACCGATTCCAGTTCTGGGAATGAAGAGTCCTCAACTGAACCGAACCCTGAACCAATCATCCGTACACCCACCTCCGCACCAATCATACCTTCTGATGAAAAACCTCAATTCAACTTTGACTTTGAAGCCAATCAATCCTCCCCATCTATGTCTGACATATTCCCTGAAACCTCAATTGGAGAAATAAGGAGAGAGGAGGGAGTACAAGTTGAAAAAAAAATAGTGAGCATGAGCGAAGGGGAGACAAAAACGATAGAGAGTGAGAGTCCAATATCCCCCAACCAGGTAACCGAGTCAACTAGCCCTACTCATTCGTTGGGTATGACTAGTGGACAAGTCGTTGTGGACCTAGTAGCGCAATTGCACGCCCCCCTAGCCACTCTGAAGGCTCCCAACAGCCAACAGTTTCAACAATACTTGTGAGTCTAGCACCTTATCTAGCTCCCCTCCACTCGGGAGGCATAGCTATTGAAACAAGAGGCAGTAGCTCACCTGCTTCGACTTCGTTTGTATACACATCGAGTCTAGAGCCCGCTAGGGGACACGAGTCTACACATACTGCGAGCCTCCGTGGCCCAGTTGGAACTCCCATAGTGATGTCCATTCCGGACATTCCACGAGGATTGGGAGGAAATCCTACCAGCGCTACATCTTTGCCAATGCTGAACGTAGGTTATACAGTTGAATCAACTGTTATGTCAACGGGCAATCTAAGTGATCCCGGTGTTACCCATTCCGCAACCCCATCTCCGCCGTTCTCTATTCCCCCGGAAGGAGAATCAATCATTGATGCTCACTTACAAAGGGCAAGAGACACCCTTGCTGAACATGTTGCCCTAATGACAGCTGAAAGAGAAGCCTTCATGCGCCAAATTCGTGAAGCTGCGCGTCTTAAAGAACCGACTCCTCTACAAGCCGACCCTTCACATGCAAGCTCTAGCCGTCCAAGAACCAGCCACTCTCCACCGCCACCATCACCCCCCGAAGATCGACCCCATTTCCCACATCGATATGAGTACAACACCGATGAACTCATGTTAATGTTGTATGCTAATCTGCTAGCTGAATCCAATGCAACCGGCCAACCGGAGGATTCGCTTCAGGGTCTTCTTCGCCGCAATCTTCAGATCCCCACTGTAACTCGTCATGAGTTCGATGTCTTCCGCGCCAATAATGACCAAGAGCTCGCCAACTTGAAAAATGCCCAACAGCGCCAAACGGATGACATCCTGGGTGCTATTACTGCTCTTCGCACCGAAATCCAAGAGTCTTGCCGTCCAGCAGTTCGTACATCTACATCCAGACCTCACCAGGACGACCCGGGCTCCGCTCCAACTCGTCCTGAGGGGGAGACATGCCAAACGGCAAGATCACGATCAAGAGCAGCTGCTGCTTCAGCTTCAAGACCACCCGCTCAATCTACCCAACAAAGGCAAAACACTACAACGACTCAAGAGGACGATACACCAACGGTTGAAAAGCCTGCGGATATCGAATTCGAGAGTACAGCCGAACCTGCCGAACCCGAACAAAATGAAGAACGAGTTGATGTTCAACGTCTGCGAAACTCACTTCAAAACTGGTTCCGAGATCCGTACGAACTAGTACTCCAAGAGCAAGACTATGTGAACTTGAGGCATACAGCAAGGAACTATGCTTTAAGGGAACAAAACGAACCAAGACTCCTACCTCATCAGATTCGGTGGCAAAGAATGTTGACGGAAAGTAAAGCCAAATGGGTGAATCAGCAGATCCGTGTGCCATATCTTGAGGAAACTATGGAGAAGATCTTCCGCAAGGAAGCAAAACATGACGATTTGGCACACATTCATCTCGTGATGGAAATGGACCCTGCTCAGGTTAGAGAGTATCTTCATATCCTGAGGATGAGAGCTTTACCTCAAGCTGAAGTGGTCTCAAGGCACAGGGTTGTCGGGATTCTGAAAATAGACACTGCAAGGATCTTTCAAGTCGAGTACCCGGTTTTCACTGTTCAAAGAGAAGATGGTAAAACGTATTCCTTCTCTGAAGCTGATTTTGCAAATCTCGATATAATGGACTTGGACATCATCTACAACGATTTGAGAGACAAGCGCAACCGAAACGTACACGAGCAAAGGGCATTAAGGGCAGTGGTAAGGCATGTTCAGAAAGAGCTTCGGTACAACTATATTCATGATCTTCAACGAGGGATCGAAAGCGAGCAAAAGAAGATACATATTACTAAGCCTGATCAATCATTACTCGTACCGACAAGATTTCTAGTCGCCACCGTCATCACTCGTCCTGTTCATGGTGTAGTTTGGATGCATGCTTCTAGAGAAAAACGATTTCTCAGGTTTCACGAAGTGGCTGCATATTCTGACGGTACGTTATGGGGAATCCGAAACAGACTTGCGTCAGAACTTGCAACAGATAGAAAGAGCGCAACAAGGATGAGCAACGACAAAAGAAACTCTCTCTTAGAAGCTATCAAGATAATCGACGACAGAATTATCTATCGACAAACCCTACGAAGATTTGAAGGCATGTTCGAGCTAAGAAGATGAAGACTCATTTTGCCACAAAGGGGGAGATTGTTAGGTCTATTATTATTTAATTGTGACAAAATAAGAAAAAGATATGCTTAATTGTAAAAGGAAGTTTATAATTCCTTAAACTCTTGTTTCCTTAATTAGACTAGACTAGCAATATAAATAGAACATTAGGGTTTTACTTTGAGAGTTAGTCAATTTATAATACATAGTGAGAGTGTTGAATCTGATTGTAATCGACATATATACATTCAAGAGATATATGACTATGTAAGTTCTTTAAATCATTATTCGTGTCATATTACTTTGCTATTAACTGTTTATTGTCATTGTGCTTATTATAATGGGATCAACACTTTTGACTATGATAGACCTATTTTGAGTAAAGCATGCGGTGTTAACTGCTTCAACCCAAAAATAGGTTGGCAACTTGGATTCACTCATCATTGATCTAGCAGCTTAACACAGCGTCCGATTCTTTCTTTCAACAACACCATTTTGCTGAGGAGTGCGTACAGCAGAGAAGTTCTGAGAGATTCTTTTTAAGTCAAAGAAATCTTCCAGAGCAGCATTTTTGAATTCTGTGCCATTGTCACTTCTGATAGACTTCACCAGTTTACCATTCATATTTTCAATCTTTCTAGTAAACCTGATGATTTCTTCAGCAGCATCACTTTTGTGTTTTAGAAAGAACACCCAAGTATATTTAGAGAATTCATCGATGATTACTAGCATATACTTTTTACCACCTAGACTAGGTGTGCTTACTGGACCACACAGATCCATGTGAAGCATTTGAAGAGGTTGAGAGATAGAAGAGCATTGTTTTGTTTTAAAGGAGGTTCTGGTGAGTTTTCCTTTTTCACATGCTCCATACAGCTTTTCTTTCTCAAAAACTATTTTTGGCATTCCAACAACCAGCTCTTTGTTGGAGAGTTTATTCAAGGTTTTAAAGTTTAGATGAGAGAACCTTTTATGCCACAACCAACTTTGTTTGGCTAGTTCTTGAGAGAGGAGACACACAGCTTCTCCAATAGCACTTTCCTTCATGTTGATTATGTATACATCGTTCAGTCGGGTTCCTGCCAGTACAATCTTATTCTGCACATCAAAGACCAAGCACACACACAGTTGAAACATGACCTTATAACCCAAATCACATATTTGGCTGATGCTCAGAAGATTGTACATCAGCCCCTCAACATGAGCTACTTTAGAGAAAGTGATGGTTCCATTTGATACGGTACCATAACCTTTGGTGACCCCTTTTCCATTTCCTCCAAAGGAAACAGTGGGTCCCTTTTCTTTTGAGAAGTTAGAGAGAAGAAGTTTGTTTCCGGTCATGTGCCTTGAACAACCGCTGTCCATGTACCATATATGATCTTTGTTTGGTACCTACACCCAAAAAAAAAATTAGACTTTTGGTACCCATTTTGAGGTGGGTCCTTTGGGATTAGAAGGCAATTTGTTTTTACGGATATCAAGATCTTTTGGGCAATTTTTAGCAAGATAGAGAGTGTTGCCACAATTGTATCATTTCTTTATATTAAAAGCCCTTTTGAAATCCATATTATCAAAACTTTGAATAGAAGTTGATGACTGAGAAGAGGAGGGGTGACCGACACCTGGTCTTGGCCCAAGAATGCCTTTACCAGGATTTCTTGATTTCTTCAAGTTCACTGATTGAGGAATAAAATCAGTAACTATTTGAGATTTCCTTTTAGATGAAAATTTTGATTTAGAAATATTTTTCTTTTGAGGAGAAAATCTTTTTGGAGTAGGGTACTCAGGAACTTTTGATGACTCATGGGAGTACCTTGACTCATGAAGACTTAGAGAGTTTAATAGTCTTTGGATAGGTTTGGGAAAAGAGGAAGAAGAGCTTGGAAGAGTTGAAACTTTTGAAGGCTCAAGAGAGGATTCTTTAGCTTTAACAAAAACTCCAAACTTCTTGGCATTGGACTCTACTTTTAGCATGTCTAACAAATCTATTGAATGGACAGAAGTGGAATCCTCAGATGAGTAATCTAAAAGATCATCATCGTCATCGGAGAAGAACCCAGCAGGAAAGCCTTGACACTCAGATGATGGAAGTGGAAGGTCGAAGGTTGAGGATCATCTTTTCCATATCCAAGTCCAGACTTGTGCTTACAAGAGATTTGATCTAGAAGAATCTTTTCTAGATTTTTAGAAGATTTAGTCCATTTAGAAAGAACCTCCTGTTCCTTTTCAAGAGTATTGGAGATCTTTGTTTTCTCTTCAGAAAGGCTGTCATTTAAATACCTTAGGTTTTCTAGATTAGCTTTCATTTTGTCAAAGTCCTTGAGTTTAGAAAAGCAAGATAGAAGTTGATCATTTAAACATTTAATGTGCATGTCAGCCTTTTTCTTTTGATCCTTTAAATTGCAAAAGTCAATAGTTAAAGAATCAAAGGCATCGACCTTTTGATCATCAGAGAGAGAGGTAAAGGGATGTACCTGGGGCTTTGTTCCTGAAGCAGATCCCTCTTTAGAGACGAGAGCAGTGTAGAGTGACTTTTCCATGTCTTCTAACTCATCAATTTTGGCCATGAGGCACTTTGTGACATATTCACTCTCACTTTCAGAAGTTTGCTCATCTTCCCAGCAATGAGTCTCAACAACCAAAGTTTTACCTTTACTTTGGTTCCTTTCCTTTTCCCTCATATATTTAGCTTTGTATTTCTTATATCTAGAGGTTTCTTTTGATTCAGGATTTTCCTTAGAAAAGCGGCTTTTTCTCTCTTCAGACTTCCTAGAAGCTGATTTGGAGAAGTCATGACCATAAGAAGAAGAAGAAGATTTGAGATTAGAGGAAGCTTCAGATCTGCACTCAGAAGCAAAGTGGCCCTTCTTTCCACAATTGAAGCATTCTTCATTTGCTTTGTTAGAAGAGGGTTTTTGAGTAAAATGTTTTCTATGAAATTTAGAGCGGTTTGAAGAAAATCTTTTATTCTTAAGGTTTCCAGCGATCATTGTCATACTATCAGAGAGTATGTCAATGGCTGATTCTTCTCCCTCATCATTAGCAGCACTAAAGTACGCATCTGATAGGTGAGATGAATCTTCCTTAATATCATTTTCAGATTCAGAAGAAGGATAAGTGATTCTAGGAACACAAGAAGAAGATTTTGAATCACCTATTAAAGCAACAGAAGAAGACTTGATATCTTTTATGAGAGATTTTCTCTGGTTCTTGGTTTGTCCATAATGGAGAAGAGTTCCACAGAGAGCAGTTAAAGGCATTATTTCTAAGTCCTTGGTTTGCTTAATGCAAGTAAATATGGTTTCCCAGAAGTCTGGGAGGCAATCCATAAACTTGCAGAAAACCTCTTCGTTATCATAAACTTTTCCAAGAACCTTGAGATCATTTAACAGACAGTTAAAGCGATTAAAATATACGCAAAGGGATTCTCCTTTTTCATAGGAGAGTAGTTCGTACTTTCTAACAAGACAGATCTTGTTGGATTTCTTAACTTCTTTAGTACCTTCATATTAGATACTCAATGTGTCCCACATCTCTTATGCAGTGGAGAGGTTTAGAAGAGAATGATACACTTCATCAGGAAGAGATACAGCAAGAGCAAATTTGACTTTAGTGTCTAGAGCAACTAGGCGTTTATCATCTTTCACTAAATTTGTTTGAAGGTTTGATGATATATCTGCCAGTTTTATCACTCCTTTCATCATCTGACTCTATATCTTTTCCTTCAGCGTCTTTTTGCGGGCCAAAGCGAGCCCAGATTTTAGGAACAATAGGTCCCTCACTCAGAATGTTAGGATACCTGCAATTGATCCCTTCCAAGAATAGTAGCATACGATTTTTCCATAACCCAAAGTTACTTGGGTTGAACCTTGGAGGTTTGGCCAAGGATCCTAAATCATATGTACTACTGGAGGAGGTCTGCAAAGCACCATCAACATCTGAAGTAGTAGCCATCACAGATTTGGTTTATTGATTTAAACCAACTGCTCTGATACCACTTGTTAGTCCCTGTTTAGAGATGGCTAACTAAGAGAGATTTTGTAGAAGCGGGGGGGGGGGGGGGGGGGGGGTGAATACAAACACACAAAATTTACTCTTTTTAAATTTTTTTAATATAAATATTAAAAATTTACACATAGAAGTTTGTTGCGGAAAAGAACAGACATACTATTCTAACAAACTTAAACACATGAAATTAACTTATACACTAAGGAAGTTAATTTAACAGTAATTAACTTGTACACTAAGGAAGTTAATATAACACTGTTAGAACACATAGGATTGCCGGATTCAAACAAATGAACACACAGAAGATTTGTTGAAAGCGTGAGATTTATGGGAATGACTTTATCTCCTTTTATAGTGCCCATGCATGGGATGCATGTGGACAGCTGTCAAGGATTCATTAGCTGGAAGTATATCTGATGGACAAAGGAAGAGGTCACTCCCTTTGTACTAGGATAATGGATGAACCATTCTTTGTAGCACGCAATGTCAGATAACTTTATCTCCTTTTCTTCATGCTCTGTGAAGTCCCATCAAACCTTTTAGCTAAAAGACAAACATCCCTTTTATAAGAATAAAAGAGAATGTCTTTATTTAAGGTTTGTTTCCCAAGTTCTTGTTGCCCACGTATCTTGCATTTATTGTGAGTCAAGAACTTATCTCTGAAAATTGCTAAGTGATATATGGAACCATGTATCACATCGGTTAGTGCCTTGTAAAGTTGGAATTTATAAGTGTACACATTGCTTGGTGATCTTCATTTTTCACTAAGTGTTGGCAAGTGTACATCCTTGTATTGGTGACTTGTTATCACAACCTCAATTAAAGGCAACTGCAATTTTCGGTGACCATGTGTACATCATCGGTGACCCAATGCATGAATCGGTGACCCAATTCATCGGTTACCTTATTTGTCACTTCCGTGACCTTCATCCAAGATCGGTGACCCAAACAGTCAGGTCGGTGACCTATCTGATGACCCAATCTGTCAGGTCGGTGACCAATCTACACTGGTGATTTCGGCAAGTGATCTGAATAGTAAAGTTTGTTGATACATCAAAAATTCCACATTTTGATGTACAACCCTTGATTGGATAGTCTTTGATTCTCCAATACTTGAAGCATATTTCAGACCTTCAAAAGAACCTGTAAAAGATCAATCAAATAATAGAGAAGGTTCATCACCAAATCATTGGTGACCCAACAGTTATGATGATCAATTAGAGAAACTGAAACAATGCTTTAGTATGGTGTTTGAAAAACCTTCTGAACTACCACCTTCCAGAGACATTTTTGATCATAGAATTCCTCTGGAGTCGGGATCATCAATGGTGAATATTAGGCCTTATCGATATCCGTTGAAGGCTTGAAGCAAAGGGATATTATAGAACAAATGATGCAAGAAATGTTTGAAAGGGGAATAATCCAGAACAGTAGTAGTCCTTTTGCATCTCCAGTTGTATTGGTGGGAAAAAAAATGGTACTTGCAGACTTTGTGTCGATTACAAGGAATTACACAAAAGGACCGTTAAAAATAAATTCCCAATTTCTGTGATTGAGGAATTAATTGATGAGTTTGTTGGGGCTTCAATATTTAGTAAATTAGATTTAAAAGCTGGTTATCATCAGTTAAGGGTGATTAAAAATCAGAACCATGTGGAAGTCCAATAACTGGTTAGATGGGAAGGTTACTCTTATCAAGAAGCTTCATGGGAGAAGGCCTCGGAGTTTGAAGCTAAATATCCTCAGTTTTCTGTATCTTAGACTTGGGGCAAGTCTTTTTAAGGGGAAAAGTATGATAGAGGGGTTCGAGTTATAACAAATTATGTTTGTTATAATTAATTTCCTTTTCCTTTTTCTTATCTGTTAGTGATAACTGCAAATATAAATAGGTCGTTTGGTTGTAAAGGGAGATTCATTCATGATAATACAATAACAATTCTTTCTCTCTTTATATTTCTCTCCTTTATCTTTCTCTCTCTAGTTTACTCTCTCAAATTAGGGCAGGACTTAGTTCCTGCAACATCTATTTAGGTTTTCTATCTCTCTACTATATGTATTCGACCAAAAATTGAAAGACGTTGAATATGGTGATTAACTCACATGTATATGCAGTGCAGAAGTTGAAAAACTATAAATTTAGTGATTCATTCACATGTGTATTTAACCTAGAAAATGAAGGTGGATGAATATGAAACTCCTTCACATGTGCATGCAACCAAGAAATTGAGAGATGATGAATACGGTGATTCATTCACATGTGAAACTTGAGCTTTCACCCCTCTGCAAGTGATGTGGCCCTTTCGCAAGTTTGGTAAGAGGAGTGGCACATGAGAATTTTTAGAAAAAACGCCCCTTCTGCAAGTTGCGACACACCATGCAACAAGGCACTAGCTTGCGGAGTTTTGACTTTTCAGTGAGGGTGGGAAAAGGTTGACTAGGAGGTGAATTGAGCCAGGTAAAACGATTATTTACGTTATTTTCTCAGATTTTTTTGTATGCGTATGTGCATACTGTCCAGATGAATAATTATCATGGTGTTCTTCAATTTTTTTTGGAGGTTTTTCTTTGAACCGCCTCTCTCTCTCTCTCTCTCTCTCTATATATATATATATATATATATAAATTAATTCTATTTTAGAATGAATTTTTTTGGAAAAGTTCTGAAGTTACTCTTGTTTAACGGATTTGTTAATAGGTGATATAGGGAAGGACTAGATTGAACATTTTACAAACCACGATCAATATTTATGTATTTTTAAAACTGTAAAGACAAAAAGTATAATATCTATCAAACCATAGAGATCAAGCTTATTTTTTTTAAGCAACGGAAATTTTATTAAGACTAGCAAGATGCTTAATAAAATATAATATCCATCAAACCATATATAGAGACCAACCTGAGACATTATTGATGACAGAGATATCAATGTTCCACCAGCGTCATAAAGACCATTAGACCAAGCATATAGTTTACCCGAAAATACTTGTATTGAAAAACTGTCTGTATTTTAATTGAAATATAATTTAATAGACAATAGTAATAAAACTTAAATTATATATCAATAAAAAATAAGTAGTGAAATACTAATATTAAATTTCTCATTCTTTACGTTGTGAATTAATGTAATTTTGTTCAGAAATTTCAAATAGAAGAACTTTCAATTTAAATGCTAAAAGTAAGGAAATAATTATACAGATTATGCACCAAAAATTATTATCTTTTCTTGTGAGTATTGAAGTTTGAAGCATGCATGTTTAAAGTGTTACTTTCTTCACCGAACTAAACTCGTAATGATTAATTTATAAATACTTTAGTTAACATGCTTGTTTATCAAGTAATGATTAATTCATAAATCTTTAATTAACATGCTTATATATTAATTAAATATTTAAGTTGGAAAAAAATGGATAACTTTAATTATTAATTAAATAATTAGATATTTAAATTACTAATGTAATTTTAGTCAAATCGAAAGATATGCAATTGGGATGATGAGATGTAATTAATTCTTGTAAAAATGGTGATATAAATAAATATTTAAATGACTTTGAACAATAAATTAAGTAATCATTCTTACATATATAATATTTCAGATCCATTATTCTTCTAATACATTGTCTATAATAGTATAATGGATGAGTGAAGACGATACCTGAAAATCTTTTCATTTTTCACCATAGCATAATAATTTTTAACACAGTTTTAAGTGTTTTATCAACATTAAAAACTAGTAGATTTTAACTAAACATAACAAGTAAAATTTCAAATTAAATATTTATCACAATAATATAATTGTACTTTGTAAAAAGAAATGTTTTAGCGATCTTTACATGCTTGTCATGCATGACAATTGTTTATATTGTACACTTATTTCTCGTTGTTTATTATAGAACACGTAAAATATTTAAATGGGTCCCACAAAAAGGTTCAAGTTATAAATAATATATGTGTAAAATTAGGAGCCTCATCTATATAGAGACATCTTTATTTACAAATCAGATAAATAATATAAACTTGTACAAAGCAATATAAAAATAATATTTTTTATGATTTTTTTAATCAAATAA
The DNA here is from genome assembly GCA_036898165.1 of Silybum marianum. Classification (NCBI taxonomy): domain Eukaryota; kingdom Viridiplantae; phylum Streptophyta; class Magnoliopsida; order Asterales; family Asteraceae; genus Silybum; species Silybum marianum. The sequence goes on from CM072535.1 coordinate 24,173,030, forward strand.
TATGAGTTAAGATATTGTTTTACATATGTTTGTCTCATAATGTGAAAGTTTCACATTTATTTGTTTCACCATATGAATATTTGTTTCATATGTGAAAATGAACCAACGTTTTTTTACATGTAATTTTTTTTGTATGAACATAAACATGCGTAAAAAAATATTTTAAATTATAGTATTTAATTGAAAAAAATATATTTTTACAATGGTTTGTAAGAGATTGTATCTTTTGACCGGTTTGTAAAATAAAGAGCCTCTAAAAAGATATCTATAATTATTTGAGAACCCACAAAATTATAAAAATAAATGTATTATGTGTTTTTTCAAATGATTTTTTCTATATAAGACTACAATGTAATAATATATTGATTAGTATATATTTGTTTCACATACATTTTTTTCATAATGTAAACCTTTTTATATATTTATGAAACAAAAAACACAAATAAATTATTTATATTGTGAACCATATATATATATATATGAAACAATTACATTACATACAGCGGCACCGGATCCAAGATTTTTGTCCACCGGGGTCCTATTAAGATAGACTAAAGGCACGTAAAGTCACCCGACGTGTTTCGGGAAAATTTTAAAGTTTTTTAGTTGATTTCAAGAGATTTTCTTATTGTTTTTGTCGATTTTGAAGAATTTTCTTGGTGTTTTTGTCGATTTCGAAAGATTTTTTTGGGTTTTTTATTGATTTCAAGAGACTTTTTTAGTGTTTTTCTCAATCGTCGGCAAGATGGGGTCCCTTGAAAAAATTTACTGGGGGGAATTAAGACTAAATACAGTATTTTAAAGATTTTTTAGCCTACATAATTTTTTTTAACATTTCACTGGGGGGATGGGACCCTCCTTTTTGGAGCTGCGTCCGCCACAGATTATATATATATATATATATATATATATATATTATGACATGTGAGAACCTGTATATGTATTAAGATACATATACACTATCATGTATTATATTAATGATTATACTCATCAATCCATGTACTCACTTTACTTCATTTAGTGTATATTCGTTAATGAAAATATTATTTCTCACAATTCTCACATGAACAAGCCCATATATATATATATATATAGAGGTGATGAAGAAGGATTAGAGACACTGATACAAGAAAATGTCATATGGAAAGGGTGAGAAGGTTGAAGCCAAGAAATTGACATGGCAAGAGAAGAAGAAAGGGGCAGATGAGGAAGAAGAAGCCATATCAAAACTCATCAAAGAGCATCGAAAATGGGTATGATTGTATATACATTATATACTTCCCTCTTATCTTATAAACCCAATAATTCGTAAAAACTTAAAAACCAGTTTTCATGTATTGTTTTATATATGACATAACACATTTAAACATGCAATGTTTATACCGTATTGTTTCATACATATATCATCCAAGACTTTTTTCCCCACACATAAAACATCCTGAACATTTCACATATAAAAAAATACTGTATAAACGATGTATTTTAATACATGTTCTTTTATATAATAACACATTAAAACTAATATTTTAGTTCACTCGAAAGATACATTCATTCGAATTAATGCGTTACGCCAAATGATTTATGGCAAATATCTATATATACTATAATCTGATGCAAGTATGCATAAATGTTTCGGGTAATACTCTCTCTATCTCTCATTCCTGCCTAGTCATGTCTAATTTCTAGGCAGGTTGAGGGAAGGACACCCACTAGGTTGTCAATTTTTTTGTTGATGTAATAATTATTGTTATTTGCAAGTGCATTACACATAAATATAAATAAACATTCATGAAAATTATTTTCATTTAATTTTGTATTCAACTTAAATAATCTATATCACTATTTAAATTATGCTATATATATAAGTTATATTATAAACATGTATTTTTTTTACAGACTACTATGATTGAGCATATGGACAACCAACAAATGAACTTGTATTTGAGAGAAAGACCTCAAAGTTCGAAGACTCTCAAGTATGAAATGCTTGAGCCCATAAAAAGGGTAAGAATATTTTTATTGTTTTGATAATTATAAATAATAGGGAAATTAATTAAAATAACTATTTTTCAGATATATTGACCTCTTAATCATTTCTCTTTAAGGTTTATCAAAATAGCCATAGATCCGTAATTTTAATTTTTTTGTGGACCTGCGTAAAAAATTTAAATATTTTTTACAGACCTGGATGAGAAACGTATTTTTTTGCGAATCAAGGTGAAAAACGTAAACTTTTAGGCTAGAAAGTGTAATTTTTTTAGCTCGGTCCGCAATTATTTTGTGGACTACCTATGGCTATATAATTAATTTATGAGATAATGTGGCTAGGAAGTCAATTCGTCACTATTTTAATTAATTTTCCAAAATAATATCTTCTATTTAAAATTTAATTTTTTCTTACGTTTAATATTTATGGGGCTTTGATGATAATATTTTCAGGTTAAAAGGGTTGAGAAGGACAACAATGGGATCATGTCGACGGTATGGAAGTTCCATAAAGAAGACGACTTATGATATGAACAAAAGCACTTGTTATCACATGTTTTGTCACTCGTCATTCAGTGTTTATTTATTTATTTTCATTTTGTGTTTATTGTGGGTGTTTGGACGAGTTTGTGCATTTTGATTAATCTCATATAACCATATTGCCCATTGAGCTAACCCGAAATTTATTGATTATTCTTTTCATAATTGTGGTTGTATAAATGGTTTTTGTTTTGGTGTAATGTGTTATCATAAATTATCATTTATCATGCCCCAAGCTTCGAAAATCCAACAATTATGCCCCAAGTGTTGTGTTTGAGATTAATGATGGGTATGAAATGACATTGTCTCACATAAATGGAAGATAGAACCACTAGTGAGTTTATATATGATTTCTTAGTTGAAAAAGATAGATCATTATTATTGCTACAAGGCTTTCTCCTTGGCACAAGCAATAAAGCAAAACCTGAACCAAAATGGCTTCGTACCATATCGGAAAGGACAAAGTTACTATAATCATACGGATTAGATATTTAAGTATAGATCTGGCGTCGTTAAGGATACACATAAGAAAAAGGACAACTATGGTCATACATATTGAAGTAAAGTTGAAGTAAAGTTGCGACCCCGTTAAGTTTGGCAGTTCTTTGCCTAGTCATTCAAGTCACTGTCTCATGCGAAATGGATGGTTTAAGCCTTTAATTATGAACAAATATGTTTTTGGAACAATACGGGCTTCAATTTAACCACCTTAATTTTTCTATTTTTAGGTATATTTTGATGCATATCTTATAAAAGTGAGATCATCGATGCTACACATAAACATAATTTTATACATGTTCTATATAAAGCATTATAGGTAAAAACTTGTACATGTTTTGTATCAACTTGAAAACATGCATAACGGTCTATAGTTGTAGTTATAAGCTTTAATTGTAGATGTAAAATATGTATGAAATGCAGGGCGTGCTGCCGATGTGAAATCCAAATAAGGTCTCAAATATTTGGGTTCTCGATCTATTTTGGGATCAAGTTATAAATGTTTTAGCCTTTGCCTAATATTATATATATATATATATATCCCATGTTTTTGCTCGATCCTTTTAGTATTTTCTTCTTATTTTAGTCCATTTAGGCAAACCATAGTGTTTTTGCAACTTAGACCAATGCCCAATTCTTTCTCTTTTTTTTTCTAGATTTTTGACTCATCGATTTTCGATTACGTAGCAACTCTGCAATCCTTCTCCTTAGCTCTCTAATATGAATAATTAATTCTTCTAATCAGTAGTCTCATTCATCTTTGTTTTTTTGGATGTCTAATTTTTATAATTGAAATGTAATACCCCAGTTTTAAGTCTTTGTTTTTTTGGATGTCTAATTTTTATAATTGAAATGTAATACCCCAGTTTTAAGTCTTTGTTTTTTTGGATGTCTAATTTTTATGATTGAAATGTAATACCCCAGTTTTAAGGGAACTTTTGTAATAATATTAGTATTATAGAAAAAATATTGTATCAAAATATGTATTATTTTTTTCTTCTAAAAACTAACATTTATATTACTAAATAAAATAATGAAGAAACTCATTATATATTTAGATGACAAGTATATCATAAGGGCGGGGAAAAGGAAGGGTCTAAGTGGTAAAGTAGACATGGTCATATGAATGATGAGTGTAAAAGTTGGTCAAGAGAAATTAACGAGTATGGCTCTTGATCATTGCTTTGTAATTGTTGTATATTGGAAGTAAGTTATTCATCAGATATAACAAATAGTGTTGACATCCGAATCTAGTCTTACAAAAAGATTTTGTTAGTATAAAGTTTTGGATTTCAGTCACTTTCGAATTTATATCTTAGATAGTATTTTGGGATCAAATCTCATATTTGATAAATTATCGTCTAAATTATGAATGCAAGAATCCGACTGATTCATTAATATGATCATTCAGTCTTAATTCTCATAAAACCACAAATACTCTAAGGGGGCGTTTGGTTCGCAGAATGGAATTGGCTGGAATGGAATCTGTCAAAAGAATTTGACTTTGAATGAATTGGAATTGGAATGTTGTCAGGTTTGACCACCTGTTTGGTTGGCAGAATTGGAATTGAATTTGTTGAAGGAATTGGAATCTGTCTGTTTGGTTCACAGAATGTAGCCTTGGAATTGGAATAAAATTCCGGCAAATGACTAAAATACCCTTTTTATTAAAAATAATTTTAAAACTAAAATTACTTTAATAAAATAATTATTATTTATTTCAATTTTTTTAACACTAAAGATACTTTAATAAAGTATACTTCCTTAATTTACACCATAAAATATAGTTTTAAGCCACTTTCTATAGCATTAAGCCACTGTAGATTAGAAGTCTGTTTGTTAGCATTAAGCTAGCCACTGCCAAACAGTCATGTATAGCTGAGCGAATAAGCTTTCAGTCCCGTTGATATATATAAGCCATTTCTATAGTATTAAGCCACTTTCTATAGCATTAAGCCACTGTAGATTAAAAGTCTGTTTGTTAGCATTAAGCCACTGCCAAACAGTCATGTATAGCTGAGCGAATAAGCTTTCAGTCCCGTTGATATATATAAGCCATTTCTATAGTATTAAGCCACTTTCTATAGCATTAAGCCACTGTAGATTAGAAGTCTGTTTGTTAGCATTAAGCCACTGCCAAACAGTCATGTATAGCTGAGCAAATAAGCTTTCAGTCCCGTTGATATATATAAGCCATTTCTATAGTATTAAGCCACTTTCTATAGCATTAAGCCACTGTAAAAGTCTGTTTGTTAGCATTAAGCCACTGCCAAACAAATATGTATAGCCGAGCGAATAAGCTCTCGATCCCGTTGATAGATATAAGCCATTTCTATAGTATTAAGCCACTTTCTATAGCATTAAGCCACTTGTAGATTAAAAGTCTGTTTGTTAGCATTAAGCCACCCAAAATCATGTATAGCCGAGCGAATAAGCTCTCGATCCGTTGATAGATGTAAGCCATTTCTATAGTATTAAGCCACTTTCTATAGCATTAAGCCACTGTAGATTAAAAGTCTGTTTGTTAGCATTAAGCCAGCCAACATCATGTATAGGCGAGCAAATAAGCTTTCGATCCCGTTGATATATATAAGCCATTTCTATAGTATTAAGCCACTTTCTATAGCATTAAGCCACTTAGATTAAAATCTGTTTGTTAGCATTAAGCCATCGCTAAACAATCATGTAAAGTCAGCGAATAAGCTATCCCGTTGATATATATAAGCCATTTCTATAGTATTAAGCCACTTTCTATAGCATTAAGCCATCGTAGATTAAAAGTCCGTTTGTTAGCATTAAGCCACCGCCAAACAAATATGTATAGCCGAGCAAATAAGCTTTCGATCCGTTGATATATATATGCCATTTCTATAGTATTAAGCCACTTTCTACAGCATTAAGCCACTGTAGATTAAAAGTCCGTTTGTTAGCATTAAGCCACCGCCAAACAACATGTAAAGCCGAGCGAATAAGCTTTCGATCCCGTTGATATATATAAGCCATTTCTATAGTATTAAGCCACTTTCTATAGCATTAAGCCATCGTAAAAAAGTCCGTTTGTTAGCATTAAGCCACCGCCAAACAAATATGTATAGCCGAGCGAATAAGCTCTCAGTCCCGTTGATGTATATAAGCCATTTCTATAGTATTAAGCTACTTTCTATAACATTAAGCCACTGTAGATTAAAAGTCTGTTTGTTAGCATTAAGCCACTGCCAAACAGTCATGTATAGCTGAGCGAATAAGCTTTCAGTCCCGTTAATATATATATATAAGCCACTTTCTATAGCATTAAGCCACTGTAGATTAAAAGTCTGTTTGTTAGCATTAAGCCACTGCCAAACAGTCATGTATAGCTGAGCGAATAAGCTCTCAGTCCCGTTGATATATATATAAGCCATTTCTATAGTATTAAGCCACTTTCTATAGCAATAAGCCACTTTCTATATGAAAAATGTTACAAACAACCCATGATATACTATAAAAATTACTTAATCAAAATATTCAGGCAATTATTAATGTTACATAGGATGAGGGTATTTTTAGGCATTAATAAAAGAACCAATTCAATTCCCATGAAATCCCATGGGTAAGCTAAGGAATCTCAAATGGCCCCTTTTTGGAATTCTTAGGAATTCACCAAATTCCAATTCTTGAAAACAATGAACCAAACAAGTGAATTGGAATCTGGTCAAAGGAATTCAGATTTCAATTCCACCAGATTCCATTCCATTCCGGTGAACCAAACGCCCTCTAAGTTTATATTATCATCAAAATTTCGGTACTTCAAAAGTAGTCTAAGGTGGAATCCGATACATATCTTATATTTTGGAAAGATATATAGAATTTTCTTTGTAAAAGTCGTGTAACTATCTGTATTGATCCAAGAACAAAAAACCTTCAAAATCGAAGACTAGTTGAAATAGGGTCAAGATCGTCACCAAAGAAGATTGGATTGTCATTTAGCCGAAAGAACATCAATACAGGATAAAGTCAAAAGTAGCATGATAGATACTGCTTCTGGCAAGTCGAAATTCGAGTGCAAACTTATCCAGCAAGTTTGGCTCACTAACTGTACCGACTCTCATCCTGGTATGAGAACATGCTTGACAATGAGACAAAGTAAGTTCTAAAGTACTATTTTAATAGTACCATACTTCCTTTACTATTCCTTTACATACAGAATGATGGGTTGGTTTTTCAAGTAGCTACATCAACTTCAAAAGCTTAAATGAAAAGTACAATCATGCATGGGCCATCAAATTAGATGAAGACATGTGTTAAAGTTGAACAACAACATTTAATGAAATGGTGGCTATAAAAAGTCATTCTTGTCATTTGTTACGACTCACCCATTTTGAAAGGAATTTTGAGTGATGTTTTTTTAGGCAAAATCAACATCACCATCTGAAAGACTATCTTAGTACTTCATATCTGAAAGATTATCTTCTTCTCCCACTCTTTCAGTTGTTAGCAAACTTATCACCATCAGATTGTTTAGGATCAAGTCTTATTATCATAGTTTCCACAACAAATCTATAATTTTTTGTTTTAATACAAAATATATAACTAAAATTAAAAAAATTATTGTGTTTGTATTCAATCCCCTTCTATAAACACATGTATGTTAGTCATTACCTTCCGACCAACAATCAGTGTATCCTTGTCCCAAAAGTCAAATGGGTCAATTGACGGTCAACCCATGGGTTGGTATGGTCAAAAGACAGCTTAAAGTGTACTTCGTTGCCATGTACCTCCTGACCTATTTAACGAACAAAAAATTTATAACTAAATTACGACGCATTAAACTCTAGTTATAAAAACTCTGATGTTCATTTTAAAGAGTCAATCCTACCTTTATTCAATGACAACTCTTTACATGGAATATCAAATCATTTATTATTATTTAATAATCCCATTTCTTTCATAAATAATTAAAATATTGATTAAATTATAATTAATTAGATATAATCTAATTACCATAAAATCTCTAAATAATGAATCCAAAACCTGAGAACTCATCTAAATAGTCTGCCCATTTTATTTGATGCCCAAATCTTCATCAACTTAATCGAAATATTTAGATTTATTTATTTGAATTAAGTCCAAGTAATTAAATGAGACACAAATCTCTTTCTAATAAATTCCTTTTAAAGAAAAATCCTTTTAAAGAAAATGAATCGAGCCCAACCGAACACGACCCAAGACAAGACCGCCTAGACCAAGGACACAGCCCGGCGCCTCGTCCCAAATTAATTCCCTGACTAGCCTGGTCGTACCCCTGATGTGACTGTCCTGCACAATCCTCGTTCGGGGTCGTTTCTCGACCCTTTTTTCTCAATCTTTTTGCAAAAGTTTATAAATAACAATAATTCCAACGCATGCCCCAATTTACAAACCCTAGGTTCGTTACTAAACTCGTATTTAGAGTTTTAGTACCAAAACTCGCTTAGTCTCTCCAACAACTTCTTGCCCAAAATATTCGATATACATATAGAAAGGAACGTAATTGAAAAATGAAACTAATCATATAATTCATCAAATTTGGTTGAGTATTTGACCTCCACATGTCGTTTCGTGCGAAAAATCCCTAGACCAACCATCCGTCAGTTTCTCTTTTGTTTCTTGATGACATCTCGAAACTTCAATAAGGTTTACTCCTTACAACCATATGTATGATACCTTAAAAGTTTTTAGCCCTTAATTCCAATTAATTGGACGCCAATTTAGCCCTAGAATCTCAAAACGGGATTTGGGAATGATTTCCCATATCCTGATCATTTCCAAACCAACTTTCATCCATTGACATAACTAGTTCCTTTAATTTTCCAATTCTACAATTCGCCCCATATCACTAAATTAAATGATTTCATCTCCCTTTTTATTACTTCTATTATTGCAACAAATCATATCTTCCGAGTATCAACATTTTAACTCATGTCATTTACTCTTTAACTTCTAACCCGACAATTATTTAGTTTATAAATAATAAAATTTAGGGTGTTACAAGAGGGACCAATTCCGAGCGTGTTTGCAAAATAATTTGGCTAAGTTGTATGGATTAGGGATGAGCGGAACGGACCGAAATCCTGAACCGAACCGGTACCATACCGAACCGGTTCCGAATGTCACTACCAATTTGGGATTCAGTATTGGGTTTTTCGACTTTCTGGATTCGGTACTTTTAGTACCGGTACTAGTCCCGGTAAATCCTGAACCAAACCGGGGAATTTAAAGTCATTTTTTAATTCGAATTGGTAACAAACCCTTTCCTTTTCCCAACATGATATCTTCCATTTTTATAGAAAATCTACCTAAATATATTACAATTTTCGGTTCTTGTATTTTCCACTCAAATACCGAATTTTTCTTGCAATTCTTCATATTTTGGTTCTTGCAATTCTCCAAAATTGGTTCCGTAATTTCTCTAAAACCCGGTTCTTGATTAAACTTTTGAGTTTTGATTAAGTTGGTTAAGTGATTTTGTTATTGTTATTATGTTTAATGGTCAACGATGAAAAACGTTAATCGTCCCAAAAAATGGTACCAAACGGTTCTAGTCCCGAAAATCCCAGTACCGGTACCGAACTTCTCTTATCGGTTCGGGATTCGGTATTGGTTTTTTCCACTCCCGGTTTCGGTACTACCCGGTATCGGTACCGTTCTGGTACCGAGCTCATCCCTAGTATGGACGAAAACTGAGGAATTTGAAAAAGTATAAGGACCAAAAATGTAGCTTACTATAAAGTGATACATGTAACACCCAAGAATTCCATGGGTGTGTCACATTACCAACTTTGAAAACATTTTAAACGAAAACAACTAAAACCATCAAACTTGATTCCACTAACATTCTTGTGTCAATACTTATTGAGAGTATTCATGTGTTAGTAATACTTATTGATAACATGAATTTTGATAAAAAAAAAATTAACATCATATTCGTCTTGTCTCGTACTCCTAAAGTGCAAAACACAATATCATTTTTGTTGATTCTAGAGATCGAGGTATAATAGACTGGAATATAATTAATTAAATTAAGGTACACTAAGGCCAGACATTGAGATTGTTCATTTTTTAGTTTAGGCATGCCATGTTGTAGATGTTTAACGTTCAGTTTATTGGGTTACCATTTAAAGATTCTCATGTGAATCTCAAATCTTTTATGGAAATCACTAAGTTTATGGAAATCACTAAGTTCTTCTAATGGCTTAAGGTTGAAGTTATTCCTTTTTTTCCCTTAAGGTCGATATGGAGTAAAATCACAACTGAACTTGTTACGACCTGATTCCATTATACCTTGGAATGATCTTGTTGATTATTTTGAAAAGGTACTTTCCATCTATTTAAACAACTTGTTGATGAAGTAATCCATGATGAATGATAAAGGTACAAGGAGTTGCAAAGAAACTTTTCTCATCGTGGCTAGTATGGATATTATTTTATCTCTTCAAGAGACCAAATTGACAAGTATGGATATTTTTTTGTTAGAAATTTGTGGGGGAATACATTTTTTGATTATGCTTGTTGTCCGACCAAAGGTCGATCGGGTGGTATATTGTATATTTGGGATAAATTGTTGTTCAAAAAGAAACGTTTGATTTGTTCGGAATCATTTGTTGCTATTGAAGTTGTTTGGATTCCAAATATATGTCACTTTTAGTTATCTCCGTTTGTGGCAATCTTTGTTGAGTTTGATTGTTAGTTGGCAAGGAGAAGTGTAAGAAGGGATCTCCGATGCACCTTAGGATGTGATGCACCGAGATGCATCAGATCAACACCATTCTAAAGCACAATTCATAGGTGGGTATGAGATTAAAAGTGATCAAGGGTTCATATATCCTCTTACGCTTCTCACCTTGACTCTCCTTCTCACACGATCCTATGCATATATATATATATATATATAGAGAGAGAGAGAGAGGGGAAGGTTCAAATGGGAACTTTGTAAATTTAAAGGAACAAAAGAACACCTTGTGGACCACATATGATGTGGGTCTCACACATTAAAAAATCATATCTGATTCAATGGGATATGTGGTCCACAAAGTGTTCATTTGTTCTTTTAAAGAGGGGGTGTTCTTGTATGATCCCTTCCCTACATATATATATATATATATGTGTGTGTGTGTGTGTGTGTATTATAGAGGGAGGTTTCAAGGAAAAACACTAAAAAAGAGAAAACTAAAGAACACCCGGGAAGCCCTTCATCCGGACGGTATGCACTAATGCATACAAGTGTTTTTTTCTTCTATGCATCGATACTTCTATAATTACATATGAATTAGTGCATATGCACAAATGCATGTTACAAATTATTAGTATACATATAATATTCATCTATCATTATAGACAACACTAACAAGGATAAAGTCGTAACAGATCGAAAAAGTTTGAATTGACGTAACATGAAACCTATTAGCCACAATATAGTTTTTTTATTAACCTGGATATCAAACTAGCTATGCCAGTCGATTAATCCCATGGCGGCTACCAGCTTCACGGGTAGCCCAGAGTCACCACATTTGAACTTTTATGGCCACACGGGGATTTCTATTCCTCCGTGGATTCGAACTTGGGACCTGTAGGTACTTAGACATTTGGAGTTCAAGCTCAAACCAATGAGGCACTATCCTTATGGTTAAACATATGCTTCCAATGGGTTTTGAACATGCAACCTCTAGTTAGGGGAGTGCTTATGAGGAGAGGACAGAACCACTATGCCCAACTCAAGGGTTGTTTGATTTTTTATTCATTAAGTTCTGAATTTATTAAGTTGGCTCTAAGCATTAATCTCTCTGAATAAATTAAGATAAATTGTTGTTTGATTTTTGTTCTGAATAAATATCTGAACAACAAAAATTACCATTTTAACCTTATGTCTATATATCCAAATTTTAAATTCCTCCTACATTGATGATGCGGATTTGAGTGAAAATAAATTGTTTGATAAATATTTAAAATGATAAAAATGGAAAACAATATTATTTAAATAAAATAAATAATATGAATCCAACGAGTTCAAAAAACAACATTTAATAACTTAAAATAATAAGGTATTAATGTTTGATTAGAATATTTAATTTATACATGTTGGTAAATTAGTTATGTTCTAATGAGACGTATGATTAAAATTGTAGGACAAAGGTAATTTTGGAAAAATGCTAACTTAATGTATTAAGATAGAATGAGGTAACTTAACATATTAAGTCAATCTCTTATTATTAAGTTAAAATCAAACACCTTGATACAACTTAACAAATTAAGCTAACCGTTCATTAAGCTAATTAAGTTAAAATCAAATACCCCCTCATTTTCTTAGGTTTTGTTAATATAAACTAAGAAAAATGGGTAAAAAGATTAAAATACTCTTCTAGTTAACTTACTTTAACAGAATTTTTTTTTAACAAAGTTACAGCAAGAGACCACATACATACGTTATAAAATGCATACAACATAAATCAAATTTATAACATATGTCATTTTTTGCAACCTAAAATATTATCTTGTGTAAACCACATTGACCAAAATTGTAACTTATCTATTTCCAAACTAAAAAGTGCAAAAGATAAAATATCAAGGGACGAATTTTGTAGTTATACTCAAAAACAGTATTCAAAGGGAGTTTGAGATCAAGTGATTGTTGCCTAAAGCGAAGATATAAAAAGCTTATTCTGTTGACAAAATCTCGATCCAGGGTATGGAGCAGTTGAATTCCATTGTTTGATTTCATTATTGTATATGAAAGTAAGAAACCCTAATTGAAAGTAGCCAAGAATTTCATAAGAAAGAAGGCAGAATCATCATCATCATCATCATCATCATCATCATCATCATCGTTGTTTTGTGTCTGGAAATCCTTCAAAGATGTCCTTCGTCCGCTTTCTTGTAGCACTCTGTTTCATCTCTTCTCTTACCCCTTCGATCTCTTCGCACGAGTTTAAGATAGATGGGAAGGTTTTGGAGCTTGATGAATCGAACTTCGATGCCGCAATTTCTTCCTTCGATTTCATCTTCGTTGATTTCTATGCCCCATGGTGTGGACACTGCAAACGTCTTTCTCCAGAGGTAGGTTTATTTCTGCTTGTTGTTGTCTATATCCGTGTTCAGATTTTAGCGTGCTTGCTTTGATTTTCTTTCACTTAATGAGATCCAATTTAGTGGTAAATTAGTGATTATAGGGTTATCAAGCTTAGAGTTAACCCCCTGATGCTAGCGGTTTCACCAGGTCACCTTACTCCTAAGTAAGCAAGAGGTCCAGGGTTTGAAAGGTGCTATCAAATATCAATTCATGTTGTGTGCCTCCCATCTTGGCTAAAAGGTTGGAAATTTATTGGGTTCACGCAGAGGAGGCTATTTGCATGACCCCTGTGTATGAGTGGGGCCAAAGATGTGTGTACTATGGTTATCTAAAATGCTTCGGAGTTCTTTTACAATGTCATTAATAGGGATAATTCTAAGTAGGTTAGTAATAATGGATGCTATATGCTTATATGATTCGGAGTTTGAAGAGATGCTATCTTCGTCATACTTGAATTTATTACCATTAGAGGTGAACCTTTCAAAAAGATGAAAGTAGTGACCGCTTTAGAATGGTATTTATGTTCATTGGTTGAAATGCCTCTATGTTGCAATGGCAACTAGCAAGATTTAGTAGGCTAATTGTATTCTTACAAACAATATGCCCAGTGAATTTCAGTCTTAAGAACAAGAAAACATCCAATTTTTTGTTCTTTTTATAGGAGCATCAAGCCTATGTGCCACTGAGGGAAGTTATGGGTGTGGGTTATTGATCATAGATGAAGGACAAGGTGTGCTGTGATCGTCTTCAGTTTTAGATTTTGCATGCCTATATGATCTAGGGAGAAATACAAGGCACATCAAGGAATCCACATCTCATGTCATTGACATAGAGAAGGTATTTTTTGTTAGGGGTATCAATGGCCAGTAGATGTTCCATTGAGATAATATGTTTCAGCGTGAAGTTTTTGGCAAGGAGAATTACTCGTCCAATTACACAGTTATTTGGAACATTTGCACTTGACCTCCTAGGTTGGTTGAATTGCTTTTTTTAACATCGATTTGTTCTTACTAGTAAAACTTGTCAAGTATAGTGGGCAACTTTGTGTTTGCTTGTGGTACTATAAGATTAAAAGTTAGGCTATGGCAGCATGTAAAACCAACTGAACTGTTGCTCCTTCAGTTTCTAAAAAGCTTATTCTTTAATTCCTTTGATGCTCTATTGTGTATGCAAATAGGTAAATGGTTGTTGGTTCCTTCCCTGCTATTAACAATTGAAGTTCACAAATGGGTCTTATCCTAACAGTGGATGCACAAGATAATCAATAGCATGTTGCTTAATAATCAATATCATAGCTGCAAATAAAACTTGGCAACTAATCAGGCTTTAACTGGTGGAGAGAATGTCAAATTGCAATTTGACTTGAGCACTTATTTGGTAGAAGGTGTCACAAAGCATATATTCCATTAAAGTACAATTTTTGCCATTATGAATGCTCATATGCCTCACAGACAATCTTGAGCGCCTCCTTGGTGAGATAGAAGCCCAATCTTTCGAGGATGGAATTGTAGGGGCCATATGGTTTTGAAGATGGTGTTAGGTGGAAGTACATTGATCCTTATGCATAATGATAGGATTACTTTGTGACATGACTCATGAGCTTATGGAGGGTAATGTGGTTCAAGTGGGAGAAAAATGTAACATGGAAACTTATGTGGTTCATGCGAGTGAGAAAACACGATTTATTTGGGGAATAAGGAAGGGTTAATCCTAGAGTCAGCATCTACAATCGGAGCTACAAGTGTTGGTTTAGGTCTTACCATTAGTCAAAGAATCATTGGATATCATTCACATTAAGTGCTTTTGAAGATAGAATCCATTGGAGTGAAAGAACAAAATAATTCAGACCCCTTGAATATAACATGTGGAAACTGGAAAGTATCACTTGAATTGAAGCGAAAATAGCCTTTTGGGCACATGAATACCCAAGTGAGATAGTGCTGATGATGTGGCATTGTTTATCGGTAAATTGGGATGGATACCTATACTCATGTTATGTAGCATGGAAGTGCAACTGTATACAAACCATTTATTTTCTTTTTTGGTGTGTCAAATGTAGCATTAAAGTCCACTTTGATGACTTCTAATTGTTGTCCTATATACCAACTGATGAAAGCTGACAAACTATTGTTGTTTCATTTCAGTTAGATAAAGCTGCTCCTATGCTTTCCGGATTGACGAAGCCCATTGTGATTGCAAAAATAAATGCCGACAAGTATTCCCGTCTTGCTTCAAAATATGAAATCGAGTATGTTCCATGCCTTCATATGATTTCCAACTGATTTTAAAATAACAAAAACTCGAAACATATATATATATATATATATATATAGGAAGAGGTTCAAATGAGAACTTTGTAAATTTAAAGGAACTATATATATATATATAGGAGTTGATTTTTCACTTTAACTGGACTGAAACCTTAACCCAGTTCAAAATCAATCTGGTTTGTTTATGTACAAAGTTCTACATTACCACTTCCAAAATTAATAGAAGATATTTTTATCTAACACATGCATCTGCTGCTGTGATACAGTGGATTTCCTACCTTAAAGATTTTTATACATGGAGTTCCCACTGAATATAATGGGCCAAGAAAATCAGACTTACTAGTTCGATATCTGAGGAAGTTTGTTGCTCCCGATGTTACTGTTCTTGAATCCGATTCTGGTATTACCGAGTTTGTTGAAGAAGCTGGGAAGGCTTTTCCAATATTTATAGGCTTTGGTTTGGATGAGTCAGCAATATTAAATTTGGCAATTAAATTTAAGAAAAATGCATGGTTTTCGGTGGCAAAAGATTTCTCAGAAAACACCATGGCTTTATATGATTTCGATAAAGTGCCTGCTTTGCTAGCCCTTCATCCAAACTTCAACGAACAGAACATCTTTTATGGTCCATTTGAAGGTAAGTTGAATTTCAAATTACATGGTGTATTTCATTAATCTCTGAACCTTATGCATTTTGTGCGATGTTTTATGCAATTGGGAGTCCTATGGAGAAAGTTTATACTTTATAGACAACGATCAAAAAATGTTCGAACTGAAGCATGCATTACTTGTAAACTTACTTTTTGGAAGATGAATATAAGATACTTAGGGCCTGTTTGTTAGCAGCTTAATAAGCTTAATGGGACTCACAGCTTATTCGGTTAGCTATACATGACTGTTTAGTAGTGGCTTAATGATATACAAAGTTGTTTAATCAATAAGCCTATAGGGGGGGAGCTTTATGCAGAAAGCCAAGTTTTTTCCAAACCTGTCCCTCCCTATTAAAAAACATGCTCCTTTCATTTATGAAAAAAAAAACAAAAACCTACCCAATCTATACAGACATCTTTATCCATACAGGACTTAATGGAAAACCAACCAAACAGCCCCTTAGAAAAATATGCTGATTTAATTTAAAGAGAGGGAGGAGGATGGTAGCAAGAGGGTAAATTTCTTTTTTTCTTTTTTCAGTTTACAATAACAATCTATTCTGAGAAAAAGTTCCAAGCAGATCTTAAGGAATATTTTATAACATTTCCTTAATAAAACATCTTATTGAAACAAATAGTATCACAGGGTCCAACCAATAGGCCTATGATTCACTGTGTATCATATTGCTGCATGTAACCAACTAAATGGTCTTTCAAAGTGGTAATAGTAACATTTAGGGGCTGTTTGTTTACCTCTTAACAGTTCCATTAAGAGGCAGCCTCTGAATCACTAAGAGGTTAATCCTGTTTGGCAAAAAATAAGTCTGCCTCTTCATAGATTCAAAACCCTCTGAATCATTTTGTATCCTAGACCTCCCTTAACCATTAAGAGCCCTGATTACATCCTGAAGGATTACCAAACAATTATATTTCATTTTGCACTATATCATAAGAGCCTCTTAATCATTCAGTAACTGCCAAACAGTGGTGGTTTGTGATAGCTTTCAATTTAGAAATGGTTACATTTCTTTGACGTGCCCTTTTTTTCTCCTATAAACACGCAGATAAGTTTTTGGAAGAATATATTCAACAGAGTCTTTTGCCATTGACCCTACCAATGAGTCCAGAAGGTCTAAAGATGTTGAAAGACGATGATAGAAAAATCGTGCTGACCATTGTGGAGGATGATACACACTTTGAAACAAAGGCATTGATCAAGTTATTGAGGGCAGCTGCATCTGCAAACCGTGATCTTGTATTTGGTTATGTAGGTTTTAACCAATGGCAAGATTTTGCTGAGGCTTTCGAAGTTGATAGGAAAACTCCATTGCCGAAGATGGTTGTTTGGGATGGAAATGAAGTATTTTTCTCGGTAAGCCCCGAAAACTTTTTTACTGCTAATTATAATTTATTTATTACCTCTCTGATATGTTGTGTGCATGGAATTACATTCCTTAAAGCTAAACATACATCTTACTCTCTCCGTCCCAATTTAAGTGTCCACAATTGAAATGGCATACAGTTTTAGACATGCATAATAATTACAATTTTTGGTAACCAAATGACATATTTACCCTTATTCAATTTCTCCCCCACTCACAACTCTTAAATATTTGTGCATTAATTAAGGGTAAATTTGAGAATTTGGTTATTTACTTTTGAAAGTGGACACTTATTTTGGGACAAATATAAATAGAAATGTGGACATTTAAATTGGGATGGAGGGAGTATTAAATTCGATATAATGATATTATGGCTCTACAAGTAGGGGGGGCAATGGGTCAAGTTGGGTTGGATTCGGGTTCAACCCATTTATTAAACAGGTCGAAAATCTCAACCCAACCCATTTAATTAAATGGGTTGAGATTTTCAACCCAACCCAACCTGCTACTTAAATCGGTTGACAGCGGGTTGACTTGTTTATGATTTTTTTCAACCCAACCTGTTAAATAAATGGGTTGAACCTGGGTTGACCCATTTAACTTAAATGGGTTGAAAATCTCAACCCAACCTGTTAATTTTGGGTTGGGTCACTTTTTGCCACCTCTAGGCTCTATGGTAGTATAAATAGTTAACAAGGCAAAACAGTATTGAAATATGGGACCATTGACCTATTTTTTCGTGATTTCTACCAAGGGGCTTGTCCAAAATTTTCAACTTAAAACAGTTTTTAAGGAGGGTTAAACAGTTGATATTCTTCTCTGTCTATAAATAGGACCAAATGCGAAGATTATTTATCCCTTCGGACCATATCATTTTGTATCTTGAGTGGCTGAGCTGTATCTTTGTCACTATTTATCCCTATAACCAGTTTCTGGATGTGTTGGCTGTAGTGTTGATATGTAAACTGTGAATCTTGTTTCATTGATGTTCTACTGAACAAAATTTTAATTATAATTTAAAAGTTAAAAACCAGCCTATAATGTTTCTTCCCATTTTGTGAAGCCTCAGCAAAATGGATTCACATGATCCCAACCCTTTAAACTTAAGAATTAAAAGTTCTAAATTTATGCATGATTTATTGTGAAACTTGACTTGATTATAGGCATTTAGGGTTTTTTTCATTAATTATCTGCTTGCCATACTTCTTTAGGCCAACGAATTTAAATGCTTGTTCAATAATTTGCTTCCTTGATTGTAATGCATTCTTTTGCACATAACAAGTTTACAAATATTAAATAATAGATCACCTCAAGACATCATCGGTCACGATTACATTTCGTTTTGCATTTTCCGTAATATTATCATTTATTATAAGTTTTATTTCTGCAACAAAATCTTGGGGGTTGTTTGTTTACCTCTTAACAGTTCCATTAAGAGGCAGCCTCTGAATTGCTAAGGTGAATTATGTTTGGCAAAAAATAAGTCTGCCTGCCCTCTTAATGGTTCCAAAACCCTCTGAATCATTTTGTATCTTGTACCTCCCTTAACCATTAAGATCCCTGATTACATCCTAAACAATTAGCTAACAATTATATTTCATTTTGCACTATATCATAAGAGCCTCTTAACCATTCTGACCACTTAATCATTCTGCACCAAACCATTCAGCAACTGCCAAACAGCCCCTTAAATGTCCATTTTAGTTCATCACAAATCACAATTGAGGCAAACATTAGTTACTGAACTCTTTTCATCTTATAATTGCTATCAGGTTATCGGTTCAGAAAGCATTCACAGTGAAGATCAAGGATCCCAAATCACACTTTTTCTTGAAAAATTCAGAGAAGGAAAAGTTATAGAAAAGCAGCTCGGCCCTTCATTTATCGGCTATATAACATCACTTATTGGTATGAGAACTGTCTACATCATCATCTTTTTGATAGCCGTAATGTTTCTTATTGCTACTGTTGGAAAAGAAGAACCATCAACGACTGCTCCTTATTACCGTTCTGCAAGTGCTTCAACTTCCGTTTCTGATAATAGTGATGCAAATCTGTCTGCCCATAAGGAAGATTAGAATGCCAAATTTAGTTGGTGTTAAGAGAAATACCAACATACATACGGGTATGGATTGTTTTTCAGGAACTTTTTTCGTTTATTCGTTCCATTATTGTTTTTTTTTTTTTTTTTTGAACCACTGCTCGTAGATTTAAGTTGTCAAAACCTTTTAATTTAAGAACATGAGAAGCGATTCGTATCGTAATTTAGTTTTTTTGGGTATGTTTTGGTTTAGATAGTAGATGTGTTATTGTGTCGGATCTTGGTTATATAATTTATCAAAATTTAGCGTATATGTGTTTCTCGATTTCTATTTGTATTGTTATTGCTTACTTATATCTAGCTTTTTTTAAATTTTAGCTTTTATTTATTTTTCCCTTTCGCACACTTTTCATTAGTGAGGCTTGTTGACGGAAATAGTTGCTTTATTCTTTATACCCCTCCTGACCCCACCTCTAGGTGGGATATACTGGGATTGTTTTGTTTGATTTGGTGAGAGGCGTTCAAATACAACCTCTCTAGATTATACAACTGATGCAACCCACTTATCCACCATCCAATTTTTTCTTTTCTTTTTCTTTTTGATTTTTTAAAATTAAGGGTAGTTACAACCGATTAAATAATAACCGTTGATGATGATCAAATGGACGGTCCTGATTTGGTTGTAGAGGTTGTAGGAATGCAATGAATTGTATATTAACGGCCCTCTTGATTTGGTTTGTTTTTATTGGTTTTACTAATAGCCTAGAGGGTGCCACGCCCCCGCTCTATCATGTGGATGCAATGTAATTTTTTTAGGGGTCTTAAAAGATGTATCCTTCTTAATATGATGGATTGATGTGTGTTTCTCTAAGTTAACAAAAAGTAGTTGCAGCCTGTTGGTAGTGCGTAGCTACCGAGATCAACGCAGTCAATTATGTCTCTTCTAGAAGTTGAGCCATTCGTTGAGATAAAAGTGTGTCAAATATATATATATATGAAGTTTTACCATGAACAGATTGTATCCATTAAGCAAATCAGGAAATATAGATTCGATTAATATATGATTGTCCCAAATACCATTTACGCAAAAGGAAAAACCACTTGGGTTTTGCGAAAAAGTTAGTTTTATGTTAATTTTTAACCGTATCACACTTCTTATAATTATTTTTGCTCAAATAATATTTACTAATACATTGGATACTCTATTAATTTTATATCTAAATAACGATTAATAACTTATTGAATTCTCATTAATTTCATATTTATCATTAACTTCCCCAAAATATTTTCTAAGTTGCTTTTAGTTATTGCCCCCCTTCCAAATTAAGTCTATTTTTGTTTTTCTCAAAATAAGTGTTCATTTTCAAAAGCAAGCTTCTAGTTTTTCATTCTACCTTAATTATAAGATGGAGAAAGTTTTTCCCTCTATTATTAAGGGTAAAAGTGTCATTTAGTTGGTTAAAAAGTTTAATTATTACAATTCTAGAGCTATGTGTCATTTTTATTGTGGGCATTTATTTTGATTATTGTTACTCAAAATTCTAATGCATAAAGAACTGAATTAAGGCCTTAATCTGTTGGGCTATGTGAGTAATCGGTCAACCCAATCAGTTAAGCCTAGAGATCGTCAAATGGGTCAGGCCTGGTTCGCGATTGGCGGAGAACCGGGACCCGTTACGAGTTCATTGTTTGGGTTGGGCTCGATCCGAGACCGATTTTTGGCCATCTCTAGTTAAGTCATTCAAAATCCAAATCAATCTTCAACTGTCCATTTCTTTGATGGTTTTAGATATTTGGGGTCTTTTAGTTTTTCCCTTCATTTTTAGCCTAAATAGAAGGGATTTTGGTGATACAAACTCTTTCAATATGTTATACATTATGGTTTAGTTTTCAAGTTCGATAAAAATTCGTTTCAAGATATTTGAAAGTGAAAAAAATGGGATCTTACAATATTTTTCGATTCTCAAACCGGTGGATCTCAAGGCTCTAGTGTTCTTATTAGTTTGGCATCTCAACCATCAATAATCGAGGGACATAAACGACAACTATTTTGAAACGGTTCATTTTGGCTGGGATGTTTAGTGGAAAAAGAATACAATATAGACATTGCAGTTTTCTTACGACGGAGGAAAATTCTACCCTAAAACATCACAATAATTATAGTTGCCCTAGATTGAAAGCAAAAGACACTAACCGACAATAATTAGGTGTATAATGTAGAGTTATGTGATGATGCAAGCAAAATTAGGGGACATTTATTAAGCGTTTACTAAGTAAGCGCTTAACATGTCACTAACCTTACAAGATGAACATGTAAAAGATTGAGAATCTTACACGGTAAAACCGATGACAACTGAGGGTAACGACTTTTACCTGGTAATCACTTACCGGGTAAATTGTTGCATATGATGTTGTTTTAATAGACTAGAATCTTATCCGGTAAGGTAAGTAATAGTGTTGAATCCAGTAAGCAACTAACCAAGTAAGCATTTGGGTAAACGTCCAATTAAGGGCCGTTTGGTTTGATGCAGGGGCGATGCACTTTGTATTTTTTTTTTTTTTTTGGGGGGGGGGGGGGGGGGGGAAAAGAAAATAATACAATAATACAGTCTCAGAAAAAAATAGAACACTAGTCGACGCTTTAGGTGAAGGGAAAAGAAAAGAGCCATCGATTGGTAATGGAGTGAACAAAGAGCAATGAGAAAAAGATATTGCGTTAAAGCTTTACAATAATACAGTCTCAGAAGCTACAAAACCTCAAAGATCTAGTACCAACCACAATGAATTCAATATTCATATTGATTCTAACTTTGTTGCTTTTATGACATCGACGATTTCGTTCACCTTGATATACTGACATGATGGAAAGTAAAAAAAGGCTAACTTTCTGATCCTCACTACTAAGCAAAAGACTTACTAACCGTCCAAGCTAGTAAATATGGAAATACCGTAGCTTTGGCATCTGCTTTTTTCTTTCAAAACAAAGGACGCAACTTACACTGAAATCACTCTCTAGGTTTGAGTTTGCTCAAGGATTGTTTGGATAGTTACGAATGAATTCAAGAAACTTCTTCACTAAAGAAAGAACGAGTCGACGAATAGTGAAAGCACATACTTCGAGAGTCGTCCATTTTCATGGGACAACGGCAAAATAACAATTTGAAGATATTACATGTCATAATGATATTAGATGTTTTCATGTATTTCTAAACATTTAGTACAAGTTTAAAAAATTTACGTTTTTTTCCAATGTTTTAAAACCCGGGTTTTTAGTTGATCCGGTGTGGTGACCGGGTCCCGGGTTAACCAGTTTTAATAATTCCCTTAATTCCTTGTATTTTTTCATTTTCTTCCGTACATACATATATATAAAATAATAATTTGATGTCCACAAGTTCCAACATTAAAAATACACAAACAACAAGTTTTACATCAATCATAATACATTAAAAAACACATTTTTTTTTGAATTTTTTTTTTTGAATTTTAATATAAAAACGGGTTAACCGAGTTTGAAAAACGGGTTTATCACCGGTTTAACCGGGTTTTTGAGAAACCCGGCCGGGTTGAAATGGGCCGGTCATATGCATTAAACTGGCGTTAGTTAACCCGGTCACTACCCTAGGTCTCGATCCAACCGGTTCGACCGACCAGCTTAACCCGGGTTTTAAAACATTGTTTTTTCTTGTATTTATAATAAATAAACAAAAACTTATTTGGATCCATTTAGAAACAAATTTGAATTCTGCAGAGAAAATACCCATGTTTCGCCAAATTAATTTTTACAAAAAATGTCATTTATAAAAGTTATTACATTAACCAAACGGCCTCTGGCCTAGCGGTACAGGGGTTTTTACATCATCCACAAGATCTCGGGTTCGAGCCTTGGGAGTGGTGGTTTTCCTATAAATGGTGGAGGAGTGGGGGTTTATCCCCTAAGGTGAAGGTTCGGGTCCCGCATACTGCCCATATGGATGTCACTGTGGGTCCGAATCACTAACTACTAACTACTAACTTGCCGTTCACAAAAAAAAGTTCTTACATTAGTTTTGATTCGGGAAAAAAAATACATGAATAGGTTTGATTATCGTTTCCGTACTTAATAAAAGGTCCAAGGAAAAAAAATATGAATACCCATATATTTCACAAAAGGTATATGTAGGAATCAAACAATTTGACAGCAGAAGAACTAGCAACAGCGGAAGAAACCGTTTCTAACCTCAGCTTCACCCCCTTCCTTGGGATTCTTTCTTTCATGATATGCCCTAAGCCTCTTTCAGAAGACCAAAATTACATTTCAGCATATGGTTTGTATGGGATGAAATTGAATTCTCCACATTCTACCATTTATGTATCTGGTCAATCCATACAAGAACAAATTGAATTTTATCTCATCCCATTTTTTCAAAAACACAATATTATCCTCATAGACATAGTGATATATATATATATATATATATATAGAGAGAGAGAGAGAGAGAGAAAGAGAAATTTAATCTTATAAGGACCAAAAAAGAGTTGAAAACCATGAGAACCGATCTAAGGATTAATTTGGTTTTGATCTTATAGTTTTATTTGAAAACTGTTTTTAAGTGAAAATGACATAATCATCATTTTGATAACAAGAGATTTGTTCACAAGATGAAACACATTCCATATTATTTCACCTCATAAAATTCAAACATAGTTCATATATATGGTATTTCACCGTATAAAACCAAACACAATTTTCATCTCTAATCTATTTCATCATATGAAATTAAATAAAATTGAAATAAAAAAATTTGGAAATTGATTTTGTATTATTGGATTGTTCAAATGCTTTCAAACAGACCAACAAAATAATGAAATTTGTGAATAATGGGATTCAAGAAATTCAATTCCATTCCTCAGGTAAACTAAACAACCGAATGGATTTTGGTAAATGAAATGAGCCTTCCCAGTCCCTTCGAATTCCATAAGGTGGCGTTTGGTTCGCAGAAGAAAAATTGGTGGAATTGGAATCCATTAAAGGAATTTGACTTTAAAGAAATTGAAATGAAACTTGATGGAATTTGACGACGCGTTTTGTTGGTAGGAATTGGAATGTGATATTGGTGGTTAGTGGTGGGGCGGGGTGGGTGGTGGTTGTGACGGCGGCACTATGGTGGTCAGGGGTAGGGGGTGCACAGTGTTAGGTTTAATTTGATGCAAAGGGATGGAATTCAGCTCCTTCACTTATGCCAAGAAATTATGAATTCATCAATTTGATGGAATTCAAAAAATTCCATACATTTCAATATGTGAACCAAACGAACGAATTGGAACTTGGTGAATTCTGCAAACCAAACAACACCTAAGATCTTGCGAACCAAATACAACCTTATGGTAGCTCAACTAATTAGGCTTTGGGTATGCTTCAATTCGAGTTTTCCCGACCCTTAACTTAGAGCATTAGTCAAGGAGAACACAAGCTTAGCATTAGTCAAGGAGAACACAAGCTGGCCTGAACACCGTAAACTAGCTTTTTTGAGAAAAACTTCAAATAGAGTTTCAATCAATTCCTGGAGATTTTTCCATTTTTTCCAATTAATTTTTAACCCCACGTTTTAGGTCATTTTACATTATCATATAGTTTATCAGCTACTTTCACCAAAAATACTAGTTTATCAATTAATCTATCGGTTAACAACTACTTTCTCAGCTAGTTTACCAGACATAGACTTATTTAGAGTGCCCTTTTGCAGCCTCTTGAGAGTTAGGAGGGCAGTAAATATCATCACTCCAAAGGACATATAGAATGTATGAAACGAAAAAATAATCAAATCATATAACTTGGGTTTTATGTCTTAATAAATAAGCCGTAAGCCAAAATTCTCAAAACGATAACCTAATAATCAACGGTTTCCTCGACAAATCGAAAAGATTTCTAGGTTTAGAATACCCGAGTATCCATAGACTAAATACGAGTTTTTTGACCATGAGATAAACTTCATTCCCAGCCAGTTGCACTGGCAGTAGCAGCAGCAACACCTTCAACAGGAGCTACAGGTGCCGCCACAGATTCCCATCCACTGGCGCCAGAAACCGGAGCTGAATGGAGAAAAAGAAACCATCAAAATTAGAAAAGTTTCCAATAACATAAACATTAGGGGTGGCAATTCTCGACAATAAATAGGTTTGGGTTGAATTTTCTGACCCGCCAACCCGTTTAAAATTATAGATTTTTAACCCACCAACCCGTTTATGACCCGCAAACCTGTTAAAATTATAGTTTTTAAAAAATCATTGTA
Source organism: Silybum marianum (assembly GCA_036898165.1). NCBI lineage: Eukaryota > Viridiplantae > Streptophyta > Magnoliopsida > Asterales > Asteraceae > Silybum > Silybum marianum. Next base: position 24,198,750 of record CM072535.1, read on the forward strand.
TTCTAACCCTAACCTAATCAGTAATCGCCCAATTCACGTCTGCATACTCTCAACCCGCCAACCCGTTTAAAATTATAGGTTTTTAAAAAATTATTTTAATCTAACCCTAACCTAATCGGTAATCACTCAATTCACGTCTGCATACTCTCAACCCGCCAACCCGTGAACCCGAGCGTATACGGGTTCACGGGTTAGGGCTGGTCACGAACACGATTAGTTTAACCGGGTTGAGCCTTCCTGACCTGCCAACCCAAACACGATTGCCACCCCTAAATTAACCATTGCAGTTTCACAGCTAATTTCACTTCAAGAAACACCAATAAGTTCACGATAAATAGATAGTTAGAACAAAAATCAAATAAAACTAATTTTTTTTACCGTCAGCAGTCCAAGTGGTTCCGGCTACAGGGGCGGCGGCAATTGGTGGTGGCATATCAGGTGCCCATTGAGCATCAGGAATTTGGGCAGACCATTGATCACCACCACCATACTCTGGGTAGTCTGTAACCAATGCTACCTCATTTTCCTCTTCGTTCTTTGCCTCCTCTGGTTCCCTGTAAAAAAACAGATCCACCTGCAATAAAAAAACAAACAATTATAGTAAACAAGATAATAATATAAATAGCCAATTTTCAAAAATTGTTTCTCCTCATTTTTACCCAAATAGCCCTCAGGTTCGCAAATGCAAGGGAGTGAAGGTGTAAAAAAAAGTTTCTGAACTAGGTTCGTAATTTCAGGGACCAAAAATGTAAATTTTGGATTTTACATTCGCGATTACAACCTAGATAAAAAATTACATATTTGATCCCGGAAATTGAGAACCTAGTTCAAAAACTTCTTTTTTTTACATTTTCACCCCTTCGCAATTGCGAACTTGGGGCTATTTGGGTAAAACTTAGGAGAAATGGGCTAGGAGGTAAAAACCAATATCTAAGAACGGCTATTTCAATAAATTTCCCTAATTTAATTATATGCATGTTTATTAAAAAGTAAAGTTGTACAAAAAGAGTAACCTTGTTAATAGAAAAAAAAACAAATTTAAATAAGAATAAAATATCTTGATGCATACGGTATGCAAATTATATCTTCTATTAATGCAAATTATATGTTCACTAAAAGTAAGGAACTATATATATATTTTATATTTCTACGAAATATTATATGGACCGTTATACCACCGATATAACCCCGTTATAACCGTTATTTCAAATATCGCTCCCGACCGTTATATTGTACTTTCACCGTTATGACAGCATAGTGCATACCATGACATCCCATTTATGCCCTTGGTTGATAACCCCACGCATTTGCAAAACCATTCTCGCTAAAAGCCAGAAGAGACAACCAATGCTATGCTTTCCCTTGTTGTTAGAAGGGATACCAATATCGACATATCTCATGGGAGAATCGGTATCACAAAAGGCTATTGTTGGTATATTTCCAAGTGCGGCCTCCTTGATGGGCTGAAAAATATCCATCAAAATGTTAGATCGAATACAATTCATCCAAATAATACACATAAAAATAGATAAGCAAACAGTCAGAAAATCTATAGCTAACCAGCAAACTCCAAAGTTTCAATATACAGCAAAACATGCAATGTAATGTAAACTGTTTGGCAGTTGCTGAATGGCTTTGGTGCAGAATGATTAAGAGGCTTTTATGATATATAACTGTTTGGTAATTGTTCAAAATGAAATCAGGACTCCGAATGGTTAAGGGAGGTCCAGACTACAAAATGATTCAGAGGGTTTTGGAACCATTAAGAGACAGACTTATTTTTTGCCAAACAGGATTCACCTCTTAGTGATTCAGAGACTGCCTCTTAATGGAACTATTAAGAGGTAAACAAACAACCTAAATACGGATTCTCTCTCATAATTACATCATCTATCATCAAATAAACAATCAAAATTTGCACATTTGATAGTAATATTGGTGGTAGCTATAGATTTACAACTATCAGGTTCCAGTTATTATTACAATTTTCATTCATAAAAAGGCAGAGTAAGGGCATGTTTGTTAGCAGCTTAATGAGCTTAATGGAACTCACAGCTTATTCAGTCAGCTATACCTAACTGTTTGGTAGTGGCTTAATGATATAGAAAGTGGCTTATTGGGTAAGCTTCTAGAGGGAAGCTTTATGCGGAAAGCCAAGTTTTTTCCAAACCTTCCCTCCCAATTAAAAAACACGCTCCTTCCATCTATGAAAAAACCCTCCTAAACTGAACCTTCCCCAATCTAAAAAGACAGATTAATCCATACAGAAAGCTTTATCCATACGGGACTTAATGAAAAGCCAACCAAACAGCCCCTAAGCTGAATTAAAAACAGCTCTTCAAATATTGCATAATGTGCAGAAAACAAAGTACAAACCTGGTGGTCAGTTCGCGGATCAGTCAAGATTAAGAGACGAGGTTCGCTAAAAGAGGTCTGGAGCTGATTGGTGAAGGTACCAGGAGTATGACGGCCAGCAATGGCATGTGCCCCAGTGTATTGAGCAAACTTCAGTACAGCCCTCTGACCATATGGTCTGGCGGATTGTACAATGATATCTTGGGGATTCTCTATTGCAACGATAACCCTGGCTGCCATTTGAAGCTTTTCCCATGTTTTGCCAAGATTAATGATGTATATTCCTAACAATAATAAATATATATATATATATATATCATGTTACCATAGAAAAGCAATAGATAAAACTTACATATACAAGTTACAATGACTATGCAAATGATGTAAGTGATATTGGTGTCGAACCAAAGATTATAAAATTCCTTCCAGCCATCAAGTGTCGAGCATTTTATATAATTGTACGTCCCATTGATATATTGACTATTTACAAAAAGAAAAAAAGAAATTTTTGTTGTTCTGCTTTTATTCTGATTACAGAGATTGTCTTCTACTTCATGAATCATGACCATTATGCCGCAAGTTAAATGAGATTTATTACAACCTTCGCTTGGTCATGCTCAAAAAAATACACTTAGGTCTGTTTTGCAGTTGCTGAATGGTTTGGTGCAGAATGATTAAGAGGCTCTTATGATATAGTGCAAAATGAAATATAATTGTTTGCTAATTGTTTAGGATGTAATTAGGGTTCTTAATGGTTAAGGGAGGTCCATGATACAAAATGATTCAGAGGGTAAACAGTGACAACTTCAATTTTATTTCTTTAACAAAATAGTGTTATTTGATTGAGTTGTTTTAAGAGATAAACAGTGACAACTTCAATTTTATTTCCCCTTAACTTTCTCATTACTGAAAGGTATCAACAAACTTTGAAATATGTTGAGTTGTTCTTTTACCAATTTGGTTATTTCACTCATTTGATATGTTTGTTCCAATTTGCTGGTTCTTTAACAACATATGGCATGTTTGTTTACCTTTTAATGGTGTCATTAATAGGCAAAACTCTGAATCGCTAAGAGGTGAATCTTGTTTGGTTCTAAAAACCTGTGAATGATTTTGTATCTTCGGCCTCCCTAAACCATTTAGCGCCCTAATTTCATTCTGAACGATTACCAAACAAGCTTATTTCATTTTGCCTCTTAATCATTCTAACCACTTAATCATCATGTACCAAATCATTCAGCAACTATCAAACAGGTTCATAGTCTATAGTCTATGATCTTTTATATTCCTGAGTCCTGACACCAGAAAACTTAATAAGCTTATATGATTTCACCACTGGCATGTCAATCAAATCTGTACAACCTTCAATGAAGAAGGAAACCCTAAATTGTAAATTGAAGCTTGGATGAACAACATATTTGCATCATACTTCAATAAATAAAAAAGTTCAACCTAAGTTGCTGCAACAGATATATACATATATATACATATATACATATATAGGTAAATTAAAATGAAAAGAAAAACAAAACAAAACAAAACAGTATATACCATCATTGCGGCGTTTGAAGACGTATCGTTCCATCTGGAAATCACAGTTCTTAGTACCGAGATGCACTTCGGCAGACAACATCATCTGTATGTCAAGCTCCTTCATCGTCAAATCGTTCTGTCCCTTTTGTGCCGCCATGGTCGCTAATCGTTTCTGCAATTAGGGTTTTTTTAGGGGCAGGGTTTATAGTATAGAAGACGACGTATATGGACGAATAAGAAAGCAATGCAAGTGACCGTATTTACATTTTTCTTTGAAGAAAATACATATTTATGCATAAAAATATGTCTACAGCATCGTAAATATTTGAGAAATGGTAAATATCTATATCTATACTATACTAGTCTTTAGCTTCACACGTTGCGTGACGTTTTATAAAATGATATAAGCATTGAATAGTAATTGGAATTTATTAATTGAATATTAAATAATCATCTCCATAAAAATATTGCCAAACTACAAAACTATTTAGAAAAACAAAATATAAGGTTGCATTTAGTTGATAAATTTTTTTCTGTTTTCTAGAAAAAGTTTCCAGTGAAAATGAAAATTTGGAAAACGCATTTAGTTGGTTTAGTTTTTAAAAAATTTCCAAAAAAATATATATTAAGGATTATATTTGTTAATCCTTAATCCTTAATATATTTTTTTTGGAATTTTTTTGAAAACTAAACCAACTAAACGCGTTTTCCAAATTTTCATTTTCACTGGAATTTTTTTCTAAGTGGAACTAAACGCGTTTTCCAAACTTGTCCCATGTTTGGTGTGATAAAATGTTGGACTAAGTGGAACTAAGTGGAACACATGTGGAACAAGATTGTTCTATCCTACCCCCCTAGAACTAAGTGGAACAAGAATTAAATGACCATTTTACCCTCTAACCTAACACACACACACACTCTCTCTCTCTCTTCTCTATCTCTTTCTCTCCTCTTACTCTCTCTCTCTCTCTCTCTCCTCTCTCTCCCCTTCTCTCTCTCTCTCTCTCTCTCCTCTCTCTCCCCTTCTCTCTCTCTCTCTCCCCTTCTCTCTCCTCTCTCTCTCCCCTTCTCTCTATCCTCTCTCTCCCCTTCTCTCTACTCTCTCTCCCCCCTTCTCTCTCCTCTCTCTCTCTCTCCTCTCTCTCTCTCTCCCCTTCTCTCTCCTCTCTCTCTATATATATATATATGTGCGTCTGTGGGTTATTTGGTAAAAAACCACTAAACATCTCACTGGGGGTAAATTGGTCATTCTCTTCTGTTCTGTCATGTCCTGTTCCGTCATATCATGTTTTACCAAACATGTAACAGTTGTTCTGCCTTGTTCTGTTATGTTCTGTTCCGTTCTGTTATGTTCTGTCCTAACTGCGTACCAAACGCACCCAAAGAGCTATTGCGAATTCTGTCCACAAGGTATTCACAAAAAATAAACACTCAAACATCAATACAACTTCAATTTGTATGTCCCAAAGACACATCCGGTCACCGAAAACCATCAAAAATATTGATCACCCAGCCTCCAAAGCCATTAATATCCATGCTTCATCGGACTATTAAGTAAATACAGTGATTATACAAATAGAAACAAAAAAACCCTCTATTGTAAGGAGAAAACAAGATGGCAAAAATGCAACATCCTATCTGCTATAAATCACTCCGAAGAACTTCAAATAATCATTCAAACATGGCAAAAGAAATTTTAAAAATAGGTATCTGTTATGCAAAAAAGAATGCAACTAAAACAATCACCAAAAAACCTTTTGCTAAACATGTCATAAAACACACAACTACTCAAAGCAAAAGGGCATCAAAAATCAATCCATTAGACTATTCTATACGCATACTCAAAGCAAAAGGTCGTCTAAAAATCAATCCATTAGTCACACATGTTATCGGGAGAAGATATTAACTTATAACTTAACTGAATGCTAAGCCCATATAACATGTTTTCTTATTTGAACCCAATCCCTTTCCATTGCAACAAAATGGATTTTGACAGGTGCTTATTACCCGGTAAGCACTTACTTACCTAGTAAGATTGACAAGTGTAGTTTGTCGGATCATTTGAGGCCGAATTTCCCTCAAATGAAGAAGGGATCGGTGAGCAGCCTTAGTGGTGGATGCGGTGGTGGAGTACAAAGAAAGACCGAAGCACCTCGAGCTCAAGTTCGAGCCTTTCAGAGGACTGGGGAGGCGGAAGAGACACCTGATGTGGTTTGTTAGAATTAACTCTGTTTGAAAGTGTAAGGGTTGTTTGGTAGTTGCTGGATGGTATAGAGTTGGATGGTCAGGAGGTTAGAATGCTTAAAAGGCTCTGTATGATATAATGCAGAATGAAAAATGGTTGTTTGGTAGCTGCTCTGAATGGACAGTCTGAATGAGAACAAATGACCATTTTAACCCTCTGTATGATACAGTCTGAATGAAATTTAACTGTTTGGCAGAGATCAGAATAATAAAATTATTTTGCAAATATAACTTGAAAACAACATTTTATATTAATTCAAATAAACATAACATTATTTTTTCAAGTTCTAGAATAAACAAATACATAACAAACAAATTACAACAAAACATCAACATAGTTTTTGAACAAAATTCTTAATTTGACGCATTTGACATTAATTGATTAGCAATTTGGTCACGTAAATTTGCCATGTACGCATTGTTTTGAGTAACAAAAGGCCTTGCATCCATGTCATCTTCATCGCCTCCCTTAATTTCTACTTGTCCCTCGACAATAAACGTGGGGTCATTATCGTAATTCATGAATAATTGATCGTGAATATTGCATCTTCTTATAAAATTATGAACCGCAAAACAAGCAATTACAACGTTTCTTTGTATTCGAAACGAATAGGGAGCCATTTGCTTTAAAATTGGAAATCTTGCCTTCAAGACATCGTAGGCATGCTCAATAACATTTCTAAGTTGCGCATGAGCATAGTTGAACCGTTCTTCTTTTGTCAAGGCACGTTGTCGTCGAAAATTAGCAAGCCAATACTACGGGTGTTGGTATATGCAGCATCACAAAGATAATATTTATCTATAATTGAAAGTTAAACATAACCGCATTATATAAACAATATAAGAAAACGCCTAAATAATTAAAATTTAGGTAAAAATTATACATACCTCGTGGAGGAAATGGAAAGCCAAAGGTTGGACTAAATGCAACTTCTCTCAACACTCTAACATCATGTGCTATACCCTCCCATCCAACCCAAACGTACGTGAAAAGCATATTACAATCACAAATACCTAAAACATTTTGATAACATTCACCTCTTCCTCTACCACTATAATGAGCTTGTTGATCAACAGATGCGATTGCATGTACAAGAGTTCCATCTAATGCACCTATTGCCCCCTTTATTAAAAGAATACAAATGAAGTATTATTATAAAAGAATACAAATTAATTACGAATAATTCAAAACTGTTAGGTCTGAAAATATTGTATCCGAGATGACAACTATTGAAGACATGAAGGACCAAAAGCGTAAAGTCAACAAAGTCATAAATATGGAAATGTTTAACAATTAGAGTTAGGGTTAAATTAGAATTGTGTTAATAAGGAAAGGATAATTATCTTGTAATAATGGCAATTATACAACGCCTCAAACTCTTATAGTTTCCTTATCTCATTATAACTCTTAGCAATATAAATAAAGGGTTATGGCTAGCATTAGAAGTAGATCATTAATTCATATCATTATTAGAAGGAGATCATTAATTCATATCATTATTAGAAATAGGTCTTTCATTCATATCATAGATTAGAGAGCTTAATAGATAATATCATTGTAACCGATATTCAATACAAGTGAGATATCCGACATCAGATCTTCATCAATATTAGAAGTGTTCTTCGTGTTCTTGCATACATACATACGTTACCTGATTAAATCTGGGTTCAACAAAAACTTACCGGAAAAATTTGTTTAAGGTTTCTTTGACGTTCTGATGTATTCTGCGTTTCCTCGGAATGTGTCGGTCGTATAGCTTCTTCGCAAACTTCAACATTGCTCTTAGTACTTTGCGGAGGATTTTATGAGTAGTCTCTGTGGAGTGTTGAAATCTTCGTTTAACCATTCTAAACCGTTCGTTATGACCAATAATTGTTAAAAATATAGTCATCTTCTCCTCAACGGTGACATTCCTACTATTTTGCAACCAATTTTTTGTTTAAAATGGTTGCATAATAGTATATATGCATCCCGAGAAAGTCGCATCAATTCAACACATTGTGTATTCCATCCGTCTAACAATTCTAGTGTATACGCATGTCTGGTTAAGGCAGAAGTGTTATCTCTTATCCCTTCTATTCTTGATGAATGATTTTATTTCCAATACAAATAGATGATCACAACTAGCAAAAGATCTTCATTGAAATCCATGTATTACCTTGAAAATAGCATACATAATAAACACACATATTAAACATAATAAGCACACATATATTAAACATGACAAACACATGTTTAATCCAAAAAAACCACAAATTCAACACAAGTTTAATCCAAAATAAGCACAAATTCAACACATGTTTAGTCCAAAATAACCACAAATCCAACACAAGTTTAATTCAAAACCACCAACTAAAACACATTTCCCCCATACTTGCGTGCCATAAGTTGTTTAACCCAACTCTCACACTTCGTCAGTTCTAAACGCATCCACATTCTTCCTCAGACAGATTAAAGGTGTTGGTTGATGGATCATAGATATTCCCGGTTTTGCTTTTCAGTTTCTAGCAAGCCGCATATTTCCCCTTAATGTAATCATAGTGATTTTTCATCTTTTTTTGGTCCACGATGAAGTTATGTTTCCATTTCAGTTCTTCACCAAAATTCTTCTACGACTGTGACTTAAGACTACTACCTTCCCACCCATTTTTAATTGTCTCTTGTAGACAAGCTTCGAGAAATGTTCGGACCAACCCATCCTGTTTCCAATTAATCCTACGTCTCTTTTGGTTCAAAAATTCACCAACTAGTTCCATACCTAAAGATGCACCACAAATTTTAAAGATACAATCACATGATCCCTTTGGTAAATTTAAGTGCAAGTATTCCATACATGGTAGCTAGAATCAACACACAAATGCAAATACCAAATAGTAATACACAATATTTCTATGTATATAGCATCTACCAAATAGAAAAAAGTCACATATATGTTCACAAGAAATTTATACACATAAATATACACAGAAATATTGTTCAGAAACATAAATCACAACAAATTAGTAGCTATATACACAAAAATATTGTTCAGAAACACAAATCACAACAAATCAGTTCTTGAAACATATTTATGTTGTGAAAAGAAAGGTGCAGTAGTTGTGCAAAAAACAGGGCAAAAAACATCTTTTTCGCATATACCAAGTGACAAGCCGACTGTGCAAAAACCACATTCATACCAAAAGGGCTGTTTGATTAAGCCGGCCTAATGGTTGTTCAATGGAAATCGCAGATACCAAAATGGTTGTTCGAATTGAAATCATAGATACCAAATGAAGGTACCTAATCGATACCAGATACCAAGTCTAAACAGAGAAATCGAACAGAAATCTATAAGAGAAATCGAAAAGAAATCGAACTCATACCAAATAGAAATCGAACAAAGCTAAGAAAGGTAAGAAATCCAAGAGAAATCGAACACGACCTGAGAAACGGCGGCGTTGGACGGTGAACGGCGGCGTTGGACAGCGGCTTGAGAGAAAACACACACCAGGGAGAGGAGAGAAATCGATAAAAGAGGGGAGAGGGATGGAGGCGCCTACAAAACAAAAGAGGGTATTTTGGGAACAAAAACAAGTCTAAATCATTTTGCAAGGGGTTAGTGCACATACCATCCAGAGGCTTTTGTGACACTTCAGAGGATTTTTTTTGCCAAATAGCACCGTGCCTCTGCGCGATTCAAAGGTACCTCCGAATGGCACCATCCAGAGCTAAACAAACGACCCCTAAGTAAAAAGATTACTAAGTCTTTAAGACGGAAGACTTAGTCACTAGGGACTCAGAACTCGGGTATAGAGCTCGGATACGAAGCGTGCCAGATCAAGTCTAAGTGGTGCAAAAATCAAGTTTTTGAGATAGAACTGGACTATACATACAGAGCCCCTGCATGTACTCTGCAGAGCTTCTGTATTTCAAGTCTTCTCGTATTATTCTAAGTGTTTTCTCCAGTGGCACTCTCAAGTACAGATGGACCTGTTACAAGATGACACGTATATAGTAGCGATTATTCACCTTTACAGCTTGACATCTTCCCATTGGCTAATGAGTTGACTTTCCTTTTCTAGAGTATAAATAGGAAAGTTGTTTGGGGTTATATGTGTGCTTTTATAGAATATCTTCCAGATTTGTACTTGAGAGAGTTAGTGATCCTCAAGAGCTTTTTGTTCACACATTACTGTGTGTTCATGGTGTTTTCCTGCAATTCTCGAGTTTCTCAATCAATACACATGACGACTTTCTAAAACAGTAACTGTGTTTTCTTTCCTTATTCATTTACTGTTTATGATTATTATCATCTAGTTAATTTGATGAATTATTAGTTGCTCCCGCATTTAACTCTTTTACTTTCACATTCATCAAATATTGAGTTCATTGAGGAATATGGGTTCCAACAATTGGTATCAGAGCCATCTAATCAATCTATTGATTAGTTGATCCAACCTGTTATGGATAATTCCTCACTCGACTAGATATCCTCATTCCAAACACTTTTTTTCATTCATACCCTGTTTTACGAACATTTTGCTGTTTAGGGGTAATTTCGTCTAATTCAGTGGTAATTCCTATTTGGTTCTAAGAAGTGTGTATTGATTTCACTCCTGTGTTTAAATCTCAGTTTTCAATCACAAAATTTTCAATTCCTTCTTGAATTTCTATTCCCTGTTTTTTGTGAAAATGGCAAATCCAAACTGGAATGCCATGTATAGTGCCGACTCTTTAACCAAACCTCCCACTCTATTAAGAGATCAATATCCCAGTGGAAAATGTGAATGATAAACTTCTATGAGGGTTTGGATTTGGATTTATATTCTTTAGTATTGAATGGACCATACATTCCCATGACTAACATTCCTCGAGTACCAGCAACTGTAAACACCAAAGAAATCCCCGCCCAACGAATTCCAAAAGATAAATAGGATTGGGATGATGAGGACAAAACGAAAGTAGAAATTGATCTAAAAGCCAAAAGGCTTCTCATCATGGCAATTCCCAACGACATATTCCAATCTTTGGATTCATGTGACACAACCAAGGAACTCTGGATCAACTTGCCAATCAGCTTGAAGGTGGTTCAAAGATGAGGAAAAATAGAAGAGCTCAAGCTCTGAATGAGTATAATAGCTTTCAAGCTCTTCCTGATGAAACACTTGAGCAAACATATCACAGGTTCACCATTTTTATTAACAAATGCAGAACGTGTGATGTGATTAGGTCACAGGAAGACAACAATGTCTTGTTTCTCAAGCGTTTGAATGAAGAATGGTCGAATTTGTCCATGTCTCTTCAAGCCAATCAAGATCTAGAGCAATGGAACCTACATGATATCCTTGGTACCTTACAAGTACAGGAGAAAGAGATACAGAAGAAGAAAACAAGTATTGGTGGTCCTCTAGCCTTGATCTCTGTATCAAAAGAAACTACCTCTGCAAACTCAAGCAGAAAAGGCAAAGATGGGTCATACAAAGAAGATAGACGAGGAAAGAGTAAGGCACTCCTTACTGATGGTGAAACAGAGTCCAAGATTTCTGGCTCAGAAGATGACGAAATCAGTACTTTTACACAATCTCTGGCTCTGATCACTTAAGAGTTTACCAGGAAATTCGGGAATAGATCATTTCCAAGAAGAGGAAGGCAAGACAAAGGTGAGAGGTCAGACCAGCGAGCCTATGAACCAAGACAAGAAACACCTCTGATCGTCAAGAAGGAAGAAAAGAAGAAGGAAATACCGAGATTAGAAGAGTGATTGATGTTATATAAGTGGCAATCGTGCGCATTTCTCTGCTGATGGAGGGATGATTAAATAAAAGTTTTCGGTGTTTGGAAAACTATAAATACGCCTCGTTTGACGTATTTGGAGAGTAGACTAGTATGTAATAGATCCATAGGCATTTAGTCGGTTTTAAGTCGGGATTGTTGTCCCCTTTTTGGTTTCGTTAGTAGTCATCGAGGGCCTTACACTTAGGTGTATTAGTCGGTTGATACCGATTGCCATTAACTATTTTGGGTGCATCGGGAGGTCATCGGGGGTCTTGCACTTGAGTGTATTAACTGGGAGTTGCCGGTTGTCATTGACCTATTGCACGGGCTTTGTAGGGGTCACCGAGGGCCTTACACTATGGTGTATTAACTGGGAGTTGCCGGTTGCCATTGATTCCTATTGTTAGCTTGAACATTGAATAATGACCTACTTTTGTATCTGTCACTAAAGATGGAATATCGGGTCTCCCCCGGTTGTTTTAAAATATCATTGCTCACCAAGAGTAAGCTTTCAAGTAGAGTTAAATGGGATAAACTGAATCGTAACTTTGTTTAAATGTTTTACGGATTTATCCATTTAACTGTTTATTCTCACTAGGCATAAGCCTAACACTTGATTTTAAATGTGGCATAGCTGGTGCTCGGGATGGAGAGGATCCCGAGAAGGGAGTGGAGTGTAGTGCCGGTGGAGGCACCTTTTGAGGAATGTACTTAGAGTGTACATGGTTGGAGATATTAGAACAGTTATTTTGAGGTTGCTAGTAACACCCAAATGTAATCTAGATTCCGAATTATATAGATTAATAGGTTGTCATTTTAGTATCCATGTTTAGATGTAAACTCCCATACTCTATCCCCATTTTGTGGGAGATTTTATATATTCCGCATTTTATTATTCGGTTTTTATTTACTCTAAATTTTAGGGTGTTACACCTTACCATCACTTCTATTTCCTAGATTCCTGCCTCTTCTCTTGAAACCATCAATAATCCAACAACGTATACCCTGCATTGCAGAACTAAAACTGAACTTTAACACATTCTCTACATACACTCCAACCATCTCCAAGGAAGGTATAATGCAGAGGCCTCAACCTCTGCTTTAGATATGAGAGAAATTCGAGATCTCATATCTGCAATCCAGGCTGAGAACTTTTCGAATGCCATCAAACTCGATAACTCAAAGACCTTGACGGGTATTCTTGTACATTTATTTGCAACCCTGGAGAAAAGAGTAAGCTCCTCTGAACTAGCCATTTAGAGGGTAGAAAAGCTTATCTATGAGCACATCTCTAAGCCAGCACAACACTTTGTTCCCTTGCGGATCTTCAATCCTGTAAAGATGAGATGAAGGAGATGATTTAGAATACAATGATCCCTGATCCTTTTGTGCCAGATGACTATATCCGAAGATCAGAGATTGTAGCTCTGGGTGATCGATTACTTCAAAAGGTTGTTGACTTCACGACAGATTTCAACAATAAGACAACTAAAGCAGCCGTGAACATCAAGAAGTCCAATGCAATCCTTAAATTCAGAGCTGATATTGAAGTCAACAAAGCGACTCTGGCCATGAACGACTTGGTTAAACTTTTTGAAGAAAATATCAAAATGATGCCTCTCACGGATCTCCAATTAAAGAAGAGGAAAAAGCCTACTTCTTACTTTAAAGAGCCCTCCTCTAAACGGGTTCACTTTGACCACCAAGAGGACCCAGATAATTCTGGCCCTCATGATCACCAAAGGGGGGAGACTGAACCAGGATCTTCATCTGCACCAATTCCAGCTGTACCATTGAACAGAGCTCCATTTCAACCTTCATCTTCTCAATCAAAGCAACAAAATAGACCTACCTAACAACAAACAAAACCAAAGACGATCTTAGTCTCTGATGGCTCATCAAGTCCAAAGCAGCCCCCGAATGAACCAGAACCAACAATGGTTGCTGAAGAACAAAAAGCTCAAAACTTACTTTTTGGTCCAGACATCCCTTAGAAAGGAAAACAAAGGAAAAAACACTCTTACTCATCTACATCATAGCAACTCTGATTAATTCTCTTCAAATGAAAAAGAAATTCTCCTAATCAAGAGAACAATAAAGGCTGCTTCAACCTCAGTCCAAATTCAAGGTACAAAACCTCTTCTGCATCAGACCCAAACATCAAATCCAAGTCAGAGCTCAAGACCACCAACTGAAGACAAAGTACAATTCATTAGAGATTTACTCGATGCTTTGAAGAGAACTATACCCAAGCTCGGAGTTACAGAACCCAAATCCAGTGAGAAAATCATTCAATACCTATACCCAGAACAAGATATTTCAGCCAGAAGAGTCTACAACTTAAATCCAGAGATCAAAGAGGACGTAAGACTAAGATTCATCCAAACAAAGACCCTGAATCCTCTTGATGTCTACTTAAATGTAGGAATTAAGGAGATTCATGAGATAAAGAAGAGGTCCTTCTCGAATGGAATAATCATTTATCATGAATACATGGTCGAAAGAGCGCACAACAAAATTCATAAGTTCACTGACTGTGATCTTCTGAATTTAAATCGTTAAGATTTACTTACACTTTATGGCCATACAGAAAACAAGAGGGATAGAGAGATCGTGAATGCAACGGCTAACAGTGCTATAAGATAAGCAATGAAAGAATGGGTTGTCTTCGCAAGCAAAACCGATTTTCAGATTGGATTGGAGTTAGGTGTGGATCAACTATTAATATCTATCCTAGAGAGTATCTTAAAGGCTTAGAGAATATCAAAAGTGGAACCTATTTGGTTGCTCTAGATGAAGGCTTTGTATACAAGACATGGGATAAGAAGAGGAAGATCTTTAGAAGATCTCAAACCAGAAAGTATTCAAGTGCTACTTTGGACTGATTCGTGGACAAATGGAGAAGTTTGTGTCTGAAACAAGAGAATAGATGGCAGTGAGAATAAACTGTGCTTTAGAGATCAACTCAATGATGGAGTATAGAGATCTGATCAAGAAATTCATACGATTAACATTGTAATTGACTTACTTTGTAATTCTGTACTTATCATCATCTTTTGATTAATGTAAAATCATTTACAGAGGACCATGTTGGCCTCTTGCTTTCTAGTTAAATTTTACTCTTCTCAAAACTTTTTATTTACACTCAGGGGGAGATTGTTAGAATTAACTCTGTTTGAAAGTGTGAGTAAAATTATTTCCACGTCTTTAAGACGGAAGACTTAGTCACCGGAGACTCATAGCTCGGGTACAGAGCTCGGATACAGAAGACCAAATCGCGCCATATCAAGTCTAAGTGGTGCAAAACTCAAGTCTTCGACACAAAACTTCTGAACTATACATACAGAGCCTCTGCATATACTATGCAGAGCTTCTGTCTTTCAAGTCTTCTCGGATTATTCTAAGTGTTTTCTCCTGTGACACTCTCAAGTACAGATGGACCTATTACAAGATGACACGTATACAGAAGCGGTTATTCACCTTTACATCTTGGCATCTTCTCATTGGCTAATGAGTTGACATTCATTTTCTAGAGTATAAATAAGAAAGTTTTTTTAGGGATGTATGTGTGCTTTTACAGAATATCTTCCAGATTTGTAGTTGAGAAAATTAGTGATCCGAGAGCTTTTTGTTCATACATTACTGTGTGTTCTTGGTGTTTTCCTGCAATTCTCGAGTTTCTCAATTTATACACATGATGACTTTCTAAAACAGTAACTGTGTTTTCTTTCCTTGTTCATTTACTGTTTATGATTATTATCATCTAGTTAATTTGATGAATTATTAGTTGCTTTCGCATTTAACTCTTTTACTTTCACAGTCTTCAAATATTGAGTTCATTGAGGAATTTGGGTTCCAACATGGTTACATGTACCTTTCTTATTAACTCCACTATTGCCAAGGTGTTATTCGACTCTGTTTTATATCATTCATTTGTATCACCTACTTTTGTTAGAAGCTTGAATGTTAAACCCAAGCAACTAGAGCATGTGTTTAAGGCCGTAGTCGTCAACGATAGTCAAGTTTTGGTGAAGGAAGTCTTGGAGGGTTGTAGTATTAAAATAGATGGATGTTCCATTTTGTTGTTATTATACTCAATGTCAATGGGAGAGATTGATGTAATAGTAGGGATGGATTGGTTGGCAAGCAACAATGCTCATATTGTGTGTAAGAAGAAAATGATTCGAGTCACCTTACTAGATGAGGGAGAAGTCGTGCTCTATGGTGATCAGCGTGATAGGAAGTCTTGTTTAACTTTGCTACTAAAGGCCAAGTAATGTTTGAGAAAAGGATGTCGATGACTCTTGGCTTATGTGATTGATGCATAGAAGGAAAAAAGTGAGTAGAAGAAGTGCTCTTAGTGAAGGACTATCCCGAGGTGTTTCCTGATGATCTAATCAGTATCCATTACCCAGAATTGACGATCTATTCGACCAATTGCAAGGGGAGAATTATTCCTCGAAGATAGACTTGCAATCCGTATATCATCAATTGAAGGTAAGAGAAGAGCATGTGCCTAGAACATCTTTTCGAACGAGTATGGTCACTACGAATTTCTCGTTATGCCTTTTGGTCTAACGAATGCTACGAAGACATTCATGGACTTGATGAATCGAGTGTGTAGTCATTGTTGGACAAGTGTGTAATTGTCTTTATAGTCGATATTCTGATCTATTCCCGATCGAAGAGTGAGCATGAAGGACATGTTCGCCAAATGTTGGAATTGCTAAAGCATGACAAAAGTTTTGCAACGTTTTCGAAGTGTGAGTTTTGGTAACTTGAAATTCAATTTTTGGGGCATGTCGTGTCCAAAGATGGAATTAAAGTGGATCCAGCAAAGATTGAAGCCATCAAAATTGGGAACCGCCAAGGTCAACCTCAGAGGCGAGAAGTTTTTTATGTCTAGCGGGGTACTATCGGAAATTCATCCAACACTTTTCACGTATAGCAACACCTCTAACCTTATTGACCAAGAATACAACCAAGTTTATGTGGACCGATATTCATGAATCAACATTTAACTTGTTGAAAGAAAAGTTGAGTAATGTGCCAATTTTATTCTTATTGGACGAGTCGGAAGGATTTATGATACATTGATGCTTCCGAACTAGGTTTAGGCTGTATGCTCATGCAACATGGGAAGGTGATTGCGTAAGCTTCACGATAATTGAAGGATCATGAAAGAAATTACCCCACTCATGACGTGGAGTTGGCGGCGGTAATTTTTGCTCTAAAAATATAGACATTATTTGTATAGGGTGAAATGTCAAATTTATACCAACCACAAGAGTCTTAAACATCTATTTGATCAAAAGGAATTAAATAGGAGGCAAAAAAGGTGGGTGGAGCTGTTAAACGATTATGATTGTGAAATTCTTTTACCATCCGGAAAGGCAAACATAGTAGCCGATAGCTTAAGCGGGAAGGAGAGAGGAGAATGAACTAAGGTAGTAGCCTTTTGAGTTGAATCGTCACCAACTACCTATAGGAAATCAAGAAATTTCAAGAGGAAACACTTTCAGAGGGAAATTTGAAGCGTGAAAGGATAGTAGGGAGTGTACCATTGTTAGTGCGTAATAATAGCAGTGTGAAATGTTTAGGAGACCGTATGTGGGTTCCTAAACTTAGTGGTTTACGTGAGAAAGTATTTGAGGAAGCGCATAAGTCATGATATTTTGTACATCCAGGTACCAACAAGATGTATAAGGATTTTAGACAATTCTATTGGTGGACGGGAATGAAGAAGGATATAGCATATTATGTTGAAAGATGTTTGACGTGTTTGCAAGTCAAAGCAAAACATCAAAGGCCGTATGAGAAGCTTCAACCGTTGGAGATACCGATGTGGAAGTGGGATGACATCACCATGGATTTTGTTACAAAGTTACCTAGGACACCGAAAGGTTTTGATGCAATTTAGGTGATAATGGGTCGTATTACAAAGTCGGCCCATTTCTTACCGATCAAAGATACGTGTCCAATGGAGAAATTAGCGAAATTGTATATCGTCGAGTTTGTATCTAGGCACGGTGTGCCATTGTCTGTAGTTTCTGATAGGGACAACCATTTTATTTCCTCGTTTTGGAGAAGATTACAGAGAGAGTTGGGTTCGTAGATAAAGTTAGTATTGCTTATCACCCGCCATTGACTTTAGTGGTTCTCGAGAACTATGCTTGCCATTGATCGAGTTCTACAACAATAGTTATCATGCAAATATTCAAGCGGCTCCGCTTGAATCATTGTATGGTTGCAAGGTGTTGGACCCCTTTGTATTGGAATGAAGTAGGAGAGAGACAATTAGCAGTCCCAAAAATCGTGCAGTTGATCGCTGATAAGATTAGGCAAATCCACGAGAAATTGAGGGTTGCTCAAGACCGTCAGAAATTTATGCAAATAAGCGAAGAAAGTCGATAGAATTTCAAGTGGGAGACAATGTTATGCTAATTATCTCGCCATGGAAAGGAGTGGTAAGTTTTGGGAAGAGAGGAAAGTTGCGTCCTTGATATATCGGACCGTTCATGATAACGGGACAAGTGGGTGAAGTGGCATACAAGTTGGATTTGCTCGAGGAACTTCGAGGTATTCATAGCACATTTCATGTGTCAAATCTGCGCAAGTGTTTAGCGGATGCAGTCATATCGGTACCGTTACAAGATGTTTAAATAGTTGAAAGATTTGACTATGTGGAATAACCGAAAGCGATAGTAGATCGAAAGATTAGGAAATTGGGAAACACAGAGATAGTACTTGTGAAAGTGCATTGGAAATTTCATAAAGGGCAACATGCAACGTGGGAGCCCGAGTTAGAGATGAAGATCAAATATCCTTATTTGTTCGCGTAAATGAATTCTAGAGACATAATTATTTTAAGGGGGGTTGAGTTGTAATAACTCAAGTTTCTTAATTTGAAAGATATTCCTTTTTATGGGTAAGTTCAAATACGTGGACAAAATATCAGGGACTAAGAGTGTGATAGTCAATAAAGAGGGGATTAAGACCTTATTCACCCTCATTCATAGAAATCAAATAGAAAGTGTGTGTGTGTATGTGTGTATTTGTAGGTACGATTGGGAGAACGGGAGAAGAGAAACACAAAGTTGAAGAAGAAATAAGAAGGAAATCAAGTAGAAAACTCAATCTCAGGTATGAACATCATCTTCTTTACGTTTCTTCTTCTCCTCGGTATTGTTTAAGGAAATTAGGGTTTTATTTGGGGGTTTTGATTTAGGAAATGTTGGTTGAAATTAGTTGTCAACGAAGTTTATGTTGATCCAAGCTCCTTCAGTGATTTAATAATAACCTTTTATACTTACTGAAAATCTTAGGTTTTAGTTTTTGTTTTGTTTCAAAAAATGCATCATTTGACTACGCTCTGAGCGAAGCCTGAACCAGAAAGAATGTGAAGACAAAACTCACACCAACGAAACATTCAACGACGTCGAAGAATTAGCTGAAGACAGAGACTAATAGTTCGTGATCTGAAGCGGCTTTCAGTGATAACAAGTCAGTCTACTACAAGTGTGAAATCTGACATGATTCAGTGAAATCTCAGCATCAACGATCAAATGAATCGTGCTCAACAAGATTAAGTTTTGTTTCTATCCTATATGCACAAAAGGACAACCCCTTGACCTGTCAGAAAAGGTACAAGTACTATGTTGCTTTATTGCTCCCCGCGTGCTTACCAACCATAAGGTCAACTGTTCATATACGGCTAAAAGCAAGTCAACTTTATGGACAAAGGACAAGCTCTCTAATAGATGTTTGACATGTGTATGGTACCTTATGACTTGCATTTAATGTTGTGGTATAAATAGGTGAAGAAATCCCTCTTCATCTTCGTGCATCCATTTTTCTCTTCTTGAACCTCTCTTTTATTCTGTCCTTATCTTGTTCATCAACTTTGTGATTCTTATATTGTTTAGAATAGGTTTAATTACTTGTTCTTATTTCTACAAAAATCTGTAAATTTTTTTATTCTTAATAAAGTGATTTAAAAAGTAAAAGTTTGTGTATGTATTCACCCATTTCTACAAACTGTGTGATATCTATACACTCTTGTAGACTTCTTAGGGACCAATAATTTATCATGTTGGGATTGTTCATAACCCCCATGGATGATTCTATAACCATCAAACATGGATGTTAATCCATATAATTCATGGTTGGATTGGGTTCATTGATGTTTAAGGGTGGTTGATAGGTGTTTGGGAAGAGTTTTAAAACTTAAAAATGAAGGAAATCGAATTGGGTGTTGGTTTTTTGGTTCTTTTTCACGAAGTGAGTTTGCAGGTGCGACCAGCATGAGGGTAGAGGTCGCATGGTGGCCGCATTGTCGCCTGTTTGCCAACTTTCAATTTTTGTTCTAAGTCTAGTTCGGGGTCGTAGCTTGGGTCCTTGTTTGAAGGGTTTTCAAGTGAATCTTTTGGGGGTACTTTGAGGTAGTAAACTCATTACTTGGTAATCTCAATTCAGGTGTTCGATTAGTGAATCTATAGAAAGAAAGTGTGCTTAGAGGTCGGGACTTCAGGTGAGTTTCCTTGTTGTTTTCAAACAAAACCATATCTACCTGTCATAGTAAGTTCAATTTGATATAAATTCATGTTTTGTGCATCATTTAAAGGTAATTGAGTATTTGCATAGTGTGAGTCATTAGTGTGTGTGAGTTTATTATCTTTTATATTACGGGAAATGTGTACCCGATAGAGCACTTGAATTCGTTTCATCTAGCTCATTTATAGGGTAAGTGTGAGCCAGATTGATTAGTCACAAGTGTGAGTGACATTAAGGTGGCATTTGTTTTTTAAGAGGTGCTGAAGTCTGAAGTCTGATTTCACTTCTAATTTATAAGAGGTGGTGCTGAAGTCTGAAATCTGAATCAGTAAAACTGTTTGTTTTTACGTCTGAAGTCTGAAGTCTGAATCAATATAACTGTTTCTTTTCATCTTGTGTGAAAGAACCAGAGGTGTGGGAAGATAATAAGAGGGATTTAAGAGGTTAGGTTACCACTTATTTTTTAGACCATATTAAGTGATAAGAGGCTCTGAAAATAATAGAAAACAAATTGTCTGAATTATGAAACGTCTAAACGAATCAGACATAAGTGGTGATTAAGAGCTTAAAATGAAAAAAACAAACAAGGACTAAGTGTGTTTAACCTATCTATATGAGGTAAGTGCATTGTGGTTTTAAAATAACATTTCTTATCATAATAAACTGTGATTTTAACTGTGTTGGAGGGAATTCACTAGACCTTTGGTCTAAACCTCACTTTTTATAAAACTGAAACAATTTTCAGGTAAATATCATGTAGAGGGCTCTAGCAAGGACAAGGGAAAGAAGTGAGTGTTGGGATATGAAGTAAGGGTGTTACTCTTTAGTTAGATAGTTGTCCAGTCTTTACTTTTGATGGAATAAATCTTAGTAGTATATTTTTCTGCTGCAACTCTTGAGATCATGTAAAATTTGGGACCAAACTTAGTATTGTATTTGACATTTTTGGGCAAAGGCTTTATTTATTTATATTATGAGTTTATGGTTGTTACAACCTAATAAAAAATAATTTGAAAGTATATATTGCTTTAATAAGAAAAATGGAAATATACAATGGATAAAGATCATCCCGAGAAAGGTATGTGTCTTCGTTTGGAGAGTGAGAAATGGTAGAATTCCATGTCGCGCAGTGCTTGACCGAATGGGGATTGATTTAAACACAGTTTTATGTCCGAGATGTGGTGACGCGAACGAAACAATCGGCCATGCGTTAGTAAATTGTACGAAGGTAAAGAATCTATGAATGCTAATTGGAAAATGGTGGCGAAAGAACTTAGATGGGGTGAGCTTGGTACATGAAATTCTACAAGAAGACAATAGCCAGACGAGCAATATGTCATCTGATATAATATGGACCGGGGTGAGATGGGCTGTCCTATACTTGATATGGGAAAATAGAAATAAGGTGGTGTTTAAAGAAGGAAAAAAAAAACAGGTGATCAATTCCACGAGTTCAAAACAATTATATACGAGTGGATAAAAAGGAGAAGAAAGGAGGTATCGGGGGATGAATTACGGTGGCCGGACAACAACCAAACTCGGCAAGGCAGTAGCAGCACCAGCTAACCGAGTGCTGATGTCGAAAACGGTCGTGAATGTCGAAAGTAAACTGTTGTTTACACCTTGCAAACACAATGTTATTTTTTGCAGTTGAGTGAAATACTAGGTACTTTTTAGTTTGGTGCAGTTTCTGTTTAGTTTGGTGCAGTTGTATTATATTGTTTTACTTAGTGGCAATGTGTGTTCCCTCCTGTTTTTGGAGCAATTCTGCAGGGGAGGTTTTTGTTCCCTTGTTTTTCTTCCTGTGTAATCTTTATTTGGGTTGGTAATACATTTGGCCTTTCAAAAAAAAAATAAGAAAAATGAATATAATGAGTAAAATTTTTAAAGTACAATGTCTTAATGAAAAATAGTGTAAAAGTATATTACTTTAATAAGAAAAAATATAATCAATACAATTTTCAAAGTACAATGCTATAATGCAAAATAATTTAAAAGTATATTGTTTTAATTAATTTTTTTTTAAAATACAATGCTAAAATAATAAAATAAGTTGTCAATTCGTGCATTTAACACAAAAGTATATAACCACGGATGCTATGATTAATGTATTTGTGGGACAAACCAAGAGGATAAAATATGTAATTAGCTAAAAAAAATATTATTTACAACAAATAATTGGAGTGGTTGGTCATATAAACCAAATCTTGAAATAATTATTCAAATATATATATATATATATATAGAGAGAGAGAGAGAGAGAGGATGATTTGCTGGACCAACCATTTTTTCTTAGATTAATATGAACAATTGGATAAATTATTGTCAATGATTGTTGTGTGTTTTCCGTAAGGATTTGGTGTGTTTTTCTACTCAATAGTTAATACTCAATGTGTTCCTCATGTGGAAGGTTCGGGGTTTTATATATGAA
Organism: Silybum marianum; assembly: GCA_036898165.1. NCBI lineage: Eukaryota > Viridiplantae > Streptophyta > Magnoliopsida > Asterales > Asteraceae > Silybum > Silybum marianum. The sequence continues at coordinate 24,221,621 of CM072535.1, forward strand.
TGTTTTGTCCTTCCAATGTTTGAAGGTTTGCTATGAAAGTTTATTATTTTTTATTGGATGGTGTAGTATTTTACTGTGAACGTACGACGATATGAAAAAAAAACTCATCCAATTGCTAACAATGCGTTTAAGTGGTTTTTGAAAGTTAGTTTGTTTCACATGAACCTAAGTATATAGAGTGGTAAGGTTGGTTTGTGATTTTTTTTGAAACTAGTTGCATTCCTAAAGGTTGTAATCCTTCTTTTATTGCTCTAATTCCGAAAGTTCAAGACTCAAAATTCGTTAAAGATTATAGGTCGATAGTTTAATAGGTTGTCAATATAAAATTATTGGCAAATTATTAGCTAACCGACTAAGTTTAGTCATTGGAGATTATGTGAGCATGGAGCAATCTGCATTTATTAAGGGGAGACAAATTCTGGATGGTCCGATAATTTTGAATGAGGTGATGGATTGTACAAGAATAGAAAGAGAAAACTCTTAGTTTTCAAAATGGATTTGAAAAAGCATATGATTCTCTCCGGTGGGATTTTCTTGATTTGGTTCTACATAAGATGGGTTTTTGTGGTAAATGGAGAGGTTGGATTAGAGGGTGCCTCGAAAATTCTATGGCCTCTGTGTTAGTTAATAGGTCTCCAACAAAGGAATTCGAGATCTTTCGCGGTCTTCGTCAGGGAGATCCTCTGTCTCCATTTCTACTTATTTTGGCTATGGAAGTTTTGCATGCGATAATTCGAGAAGCGAAAGAGAAGCAAGTCTTCTTTGGGGCGAACATCGGCAAAGGTAAATTACCTTTATCTCATCATTTTAATGCGGATGATGCAGTGTTTGTTGGTGAATGGTCGCAATTTAATGCTAGAAATATTGTGCGTATTCTCCGATGTTTCTATTTGATTTCTGGGCTTAAAATAAATATCCAAAAAAGTAAATTGTTTGGAATTGGGGTGGACTATGTAGAGCTCGAAAGTATGGCTAGAGTGGTGGGATGTGGATGTTCGAAATTACCTTTCTATTACCTAGGATTGCTTGTTGGGTGTAATATGGGGAAAAGTGATGGTTGGAAAGGGGTGGTCGACAAGTTTATCACTAAACTTTCTAATTGGAAAGTTCGAACTCTTTCGGTAGGGGGCCGGATTACGCTTCTTAAAGCAGTGTTGGGAAGTCTTCCTTCGTACTATATGTCCATTTATAAACTCCCTAGTATGGTTGAAAAAGTGTTGGAGTCTTTGAGAAATCGATTTTTTGTTGGTGGTGAAATTGATGAGAAAAAATGACTTGGGTAAAATGGAAAAAATGTTTGGCTAGTAAGAAAGAAGGGGGCCTGCGTATTGGAAGCTTGTTTGCTTTTAATAGAGCTCTTCTATTCAAATGGATTTAAAGATTTTGGACGGATAAAAATGCTCTTTGGGTCAAAGTGATTAAATCGATTTATGGTTCTTCCGGCCTTATTGGATCGCGGTTACCCAATACGGTGTCAAACTTTTCTTGGATTTCTATATTGAAGGCGGTTCAACAATTGGAAAATAAGGATATTCACCTTTTTTCTTTTTGTAAGAAAAAAGTGGGTGATGGGAAGTCTACAATCTTCTGGGATGATGTTTGGTTGGGATATTTATCTCTTAAAGTGCAATTTCCGAGGGTATACACGCTTGATCGTGACAAATCCGCATTGGTCCAAGATCGTTTGGTGCTAGGGGATTGGAGGTCCGTTTTGCGTAGGTTTCCGAGAGGGGGCGCAGAGGAGTCGCAGATGTCAACTTTACGAGAGATTCTAGATACGGTCATGATCTCAAATCAAAGAGATAGGTGGGTTTGGTCTCTCGATGGTTTGGGTGAGTTCTCGGTGGTTTCCGCTCGTAATTACACAGACTCCAAAATTTTGGTGATAGATCAGTATTCCACTAGATGGAATCGGCTAGTCCCTATCAAGGTAAATGTTTTTTCTTGACGGTTGGGCTTGAACAAAATTCCAACTCGAGGCAATCTTGATAAAAGAGGAATCGACGTGCACTCCCTTTTGTGTCTGGTTTGTGATTTGGAGATTGAATCAGTGAGTCATTTGTTCTTTTCTTGTCAAACGACTCGGGATATTTGGAAACAAATTGGTCGTCGATGGGGTTTGGATATTCTGGGATTTGGATATTCCGGAGTTTGGATATTCCGGAGTTAAACTCCAATTCGGATTGGTTTGCATGGTTAATATCTTTACGGTTGAAGAGAGTGGAGTCGACTGTCTTAGGTGGTAATTCTGATGGCTTTATGGACTATTTGGTCTTTTTGAAATGAGATTCTTTTTAGGAGTCCTAAGCCTAAAAAAGCAGTGATGTGGGATGATATTCGTTCACTTGTCAACACTAATCTCATATGTTCACCCATCATGTTCACTTATGAACAATAAGATTCAACTTATTACATACGGGATAATATATGGAAAAAAGGGAAGTTTTTGATCAATTTTTGTGATTAGGTGGTTTCTTTTTTTTTCAGCATTTTGTGCTTAGGTAATTTAGCTAGAATCATGAAGCCGGATGCTTTTGTAACAGTCCATTAATGCAAATGGATTTAGGACAAAAAAATTACTAATATATCTTCAATATTAGTTGCATGGTAATAGATGAACAAAATATAACAATGATATGTGATTGGTCTAAAATGTTTGTATCATTAACACATTTTTCATTGTTAACAAATGATGTTAGCTATATATATTTCCCTACTTTGCCATCGAAAAGTTCTCCAACATCATTTAGCAAACGAGAGTTAATTCGATCTGTAAATTATAAAATCGTCAATAACTTCAAGATGAAAAATTTGAACAAAAATCAATGATTATCAATATCCAATATATGTTGTAGAAAAAAATAGGATATTTGATTTTTTTTCCTATAGTTATCGTAATTAGTAAAAAGGGAGAATTTCATATACGTCCTTAAAAACTTGAAATATTACGTATATATCTTTGTAAAATTTCATATTACATGTATATCATTCTAAACCTGAAAAACTCACATATATATCTTTTTTTCTAATTTAATTATTATTAAACATTTTAAAAATACTATTAATTAAAACTAAATTGAATATATTTTGGAAATTACTAATATAACCTTCCCATAAATATTTTCCAAAATACAATACAATTTAGTTTTAATTATTTGGAAGGGATATGAAAAGGTTATATTAGTAATTTCTAAAATATATTCAATTTAGTTTTAATTATTTATAGTTTTAAAATGTTTAATAATAATTAAATTAGGGAGAATGATATATACATGAGTTTTTCAGTTTTAGAAGGATATACACGTAATTTGAAATTTTACAAGAATATATACATAATATTGCAAGTTTTTAAGGACATATATGAAATTCTCCCTAGTAAAAAAACTCTTGGAAATCAAAATTTTAAATTAGTTGAACTTGAGATTGTCTCTTTCATTTTCAGTATCTCTGTGTTTCTCATTTGAATTTAACACTATATATATACACACACATACACACATATATAAGGGTGGATTCAAATGAAAACTCGTTTTTCATTATGCACGTGAGGGTTAAAGAGAGCAAGACACGTGTCTCATGCGTCCAAAGGTTATTCATCCTGAATAGATAATGGTCATGTGTTATTCATATTGAATCATTGCAGATTCTCTCAAATAACCGCTCTAACTCAGGTGGAGCGCTTTGTGCGTATTCATATTGAATGTGTATCATTCATTATGAACAGTGTATGAACTCCACCTCCGTTATTTATACTGAATGTCCTTCGTTATTCGTACTAAATGGGACGTGTGTCGCGTTTTCTTTTGTTTTCACGTTCGCAATGAAAAATGAGTTTTCATTTGAAAACCACAAAATGGTTACAAACTCGTGAAAACCGATATAAAAATATTATTTTTCCATCAAAGCCTATAAATTAAGATATTGTTTCACATATGTTTGTGTTCATCTTATGAAATAATTATGAAACAAACATATGTGAAATAATATCTTAAATTATAGGTTTTGATGAAAAAAAAATCATGTGAAAAAATATTTTTTTATCGGTTTTCACGAGTTTGTAACTTTTCTGTGGTTTTTATTTAATTATCGCCCTATATATATATAGGATCAGGTTCAGAGAAAACCGTAAAAAATGAAAAAAAAAGGACTCTGATAACCGTTCGTCTAGAGATATGTACATGTGAATACTGGATTTTAAGCAATTTGTCTGATATGCACATGTGCATAACATATACACATGCATAAAAACCAAGAAACAACTTCAATTACTGGTATGCACAGACGAACAGTTATCAGTGTGTTTCTTAAATTTTCATTTTTTAAGGTTTTAATACCTGAACCTCCCTATATATATACACACACATATAATATCAAGGGGGTCTTTATTTAGAACACGAAAAATATTGACAATGTTGAAAACTTGTTTATCATGTGCCATTTCATATTTTTTTTTTCATTCTTATTTGTAGTTTGGATTTAGTGCATTGATTTAGCATATATGTGGTCACAATGTGTTTGTTTCATATATATTTGTTTCACGATATGACAATGTTGAAAACTTGTGCATCATATGCTATTTCATATTTTCTTTCCTTCTTATCTGTAGTTTGGATCTAGTGCATTGATTTAGCATATATGTATTCACAATGTGTTTGTTTCATATATATTTGTTTTACAATATGAATATATTTTTATGTGTTTGTGAAGAAAAAAAAATACAACAAAAAAGTTTCATATTGTTAACCATAAACAAACACAATGTAGACTACAAAGAAACACGTTGTGAAACAAATATATCTTAATCAATATATTAAATTCTAGATTTAGATGAAACAAACCATGTGAAACAAGTGATAGAAAATGCACAACCAAACCCGTTCTTTAATTTTCTAAAAATAGAAAATGAAAACTCCACCATTTCAACCAAACACGTTTTCTAAAATTTTCATTGAAAATTGAGGATGAAAAATTCAACTTCATTTTTTGAAAACGTTTTTTAAGAAAATGAAAACAGTTTTTCGCAACCAAACGCACCCTTTAACATTTTGATTTAAGTAAAATATTATGTTAGAGATTTAATTTATAACAAAAATAATATTTGAATCACTTAAAAATCTTGTTATACTTTTTAGATTTATTTGTGCATTAATTTTAATTAATTCATAGTTCTTATCAAGTTTTCATGCTTTCTTTTTTCTATTTTTTATAAACTTTTGATAAGATTTTTCTTTCACAATTTTCGTTCATACCCAAAATCAATTCATCAATTTTTTTGTCCATGTTTTAAATCACATGTGATTAGTTGCATTTGACATATGTGATATGTTACGTATCACATTAGTTGAATTTTTGTACATCACATTTGAGAATATAATGTGAGTATAAGTTACGAATCATCAAATGTGATAATATGCGCTCGTGAGTATAAATTATGTATTATTACATGTGATAACATGCATGTGAGTATAATTACGTATCATCGAATGTGATAATATGCATCTAAGTATAGATATGTATCTCATATTCTTTCTCCTCTACTTATAAATCAATATATTTATGATATTATTTCTCATTCTATCATGGTGTTTAAATAACTCGTTTTGACGTGCCATGGTGTCAAGGCTTGGGTTCGCCGTCGCGTTAACCACTATGGCTCCACTCTAAGGCTTGACTTGCATTATAAACGCATTATAGTGCGTTATGACACGTTATGGCATGTTACAACCTACTATTTTTGTAATGTTTGGGGTAACTTTAATCAGAGGCGGCCCTGGGGGTGTGTCGGTAGTGCCGCCGCACGGGGCCTCCGATCGTTAAGGGTCTCCGATTTTTTTGTATATATTATTTTTATAGGATATATTTTTACAGAGAAAGAACATAACACAAATGTCACTATGGCTGACTTGGTAGCGCCTTGTTTTCTGAACCAAAAGGTTCGGAGTTTGAATATTTGCATGGAAATATTTATGTTTTTATTAAAATAACAGTAGGCCCTTTCTTTGATTACCTTAATTAATTAATTAAACTGTCATTTAGGTTTTAAAATATTTACATCAATTGCACCAACACTCAAAAAACGAAGCTTCATTCTTTAATTCTCCGACTTCCACTAGCTATTATATCAAATCTTATTATTTATATTTAATGTTTTTATTTTTTATTAGAATAAATTTTGAAGGTTTTTTAATTTTTAATGTTAATCTTTTTGTTGATATGCATTTCTGTGTATACCAATAATGATTGACATATTTCATATAAAATAAGATGTCTCTAACTAGAAAATTTGAATCGGGTTATTCTAAACGTCAAAAAAGAGAAAATGTGAAGAATTTGTTCAAAGTCAATGAGAAATTATTGATCGATTTATTATCAAATAGACATCGGAATGTCCGAATAATAGATAATCAATAAAAGTAGAACAAAACATGTTTGAAAATAGTACTTTTTATAATATTGAAAATAACGAGGGGTGCATAATGAAATAGTAGGTGTATGTGGATGAAGCTGATATTAAGGTCTTAAACTATTTGTATTATATATTAGTATGTGATTATTTTTATTTTGTTTTTAATTAACTTTTTATTCTTATCAACAGATTAATCATTGGTGATTTCTGAGTATTGGTTTAATGATGTAAATGTCAATTTTATTTAATTTGAATCATGTTTATAAACATTTTATGTATCCACACTTAAAGATTTAGTCTTTGAAATTTGTGATTTTTTTAATAAAAAATACAACTAAGAAAATTATAGGGCCACATTTATGTTTTCCCACGAGGCCTCTAAAATGTCAGGGCCGGCCCTGACTTTAATATATGATTTAACTGATAAATGATAATTACGTACGAGACCTAAGACTTAAATAAACATAAAAAATGAAACTTAAAAACTAAAACCTTAAATAGGTAAACATTACTCACATTTCCGTACACAAATTATTTGAAAATTGAAAAAAATAGTGTGTAGAGATTCAAGAGATTTATTCTCGATTTTACACTTTTGATATCATTTTCTATAAACTCTATATATTTGGTATCAATAAGTCTTTCCTTTTTAGTTTTATTACTTTATATTACTTTATATGAATTTAATTTGGTTTAAAATATTATTCAAAACATTAACACATACAAGTGTTGGCGTGTGTGTATATATACCTATATATACATATATAAATGCCGCCTTAGGACACACCTTAAAAACGTCATGGCATATCGCGGTAACTCATAAGGCTTGAGGTTTGACCTCGCCGACACGCTCCCACGGCCTAGGGACGGACCCAATTTTTATTTATTTATGGTGACACCACATAATATAGATATAAATTAAATGATTACAAAAGACACGGTTTTTATCGATGTGTCTTCATGTTTTTATTTACGCTCAATAATCGGTTGATGTGTTTTTAGTCTAATTCCACCATTTCGAGGAATTTTATAGTTTTTTGTTTGATTTCGAAGGACCTTTTCGTTTTTTTGGTTGATTTCAAGAGTTTTCCCCCCTTTTTTGGGGTTGATTTGAAGAGTTTTTTGGTTGATTACGAGGTACACTTTCTTGAACTTCTGAGTATCATATGGTGGCACCTTCTAAAACGATACGGTTGCACCTTTCATAAACGTAAAAGTTTTAACATGTTGATTGAGAAACAATACGGTGCCACGTGCCACCGTGTGCTCTACGGTAGGCCCGTCCATGCCCCACGCCATACCTCACATCATTTAGAACCTTGCTCTCTCTCTCTCTATATATATATATATATATTTATATACACACACATACACATACACACATATACATCTATGCTTACCTCCAAAGACTTCTCCAATAATGGACAAAGTTTCAGGAACAACTTTGTTCACCTTAATTCTCTTGCTAATATTCGCTTTTTTGCTAATTATCATCTTTAAGTTCTTAAAAAAAACCACTATCTCAAACCTACCTCCAAGTCCTCCTTCACTTCCCATACTTGGCCACCTCCTACTACTTAATTCTAAACAACCCCTTCATGAAACTCTACATACCCTCTCTCAAAAATTCGGCCCGATAATGTTTCTCCGTTTTGGCGTCCGAAGAGTACTCGTTGTCACCTCTCCTTATGCCGTCGAAGAATGCTTTACCAAAAGTAACGACATCGTGTTAGCCAATAGACCCCTTTTCGCCCTCGGTAAATACCTAAATTACGATTACACCACCATGGGCACCGCCCCATACGGCCACCTTTGGCACGCCCTCCGCCGCGTTGCCGCCTCCGAGCTTTTCTCCACCACCCATCTCAACTCCACCACCCGTTCACGTGAACACGAAGTAAAACTATGTTGTCAAAGAATCGTTAGAGAGTCGTCGTTATTGTCATCACGAAAAGTGGAGCTTAAGGAAAAGTTTAGCGAGCTTTTGAATAATATAACGACAATGGCGATGATTGGGAAGAGGTATTATGGAGATGAGATCGAAACGGATGATGAACGATCGGCCGTAATGTTTAGGGAGATGGTTGGGGAGATGTTTAAGCTCATACATACACAAAATGTTGGAGATTTCTTGCCAGTTTTAGGGTGGGTTGATTTTGGGGGTACAAAAAAGAAGATGATTAGTTTAATGAAGAGAATAGATGAGTTCTTAGATGAGGTTATTGGAGAACGACGTCGTGTTGGAAGGTGTGGTGGATCAGGGATTATGGTTGATAAGCTGTTGGAATTGCAAGAGGAGGTACCTGAGGTTTATACTGATCAATTCATAAAAGGCCTCATCCTGGTAAATGAGAATTTCTTGCTAATTGTTTCATATTTAATTTTGTTGCTTAATTAGTGGAAATTAAGGTCGTCTTCATTAATTAATATTGTATATTATATATACAAATAATTAAACAAACTTTTGTACTTATTATATATCAATTGTTAAAAAATTGATGACATGATTAGATTTAGCTATTAATTAAAACACGTTTATAGAAAATATAAATTTTAAATTCGTATGAAATCCATCAATATTTTAAAAAAAAGGGTAATTTGCAAAATATGGTTCTTCTTCAATGTCCTTTATCTTTTGTAAGTTTGTTATTTTAAATATTTAAACTCCATTTCAAAAAAGAAAGCTCAAACAACTCAAATTTAATTGTGAACATGAAGATAAACAAGAGTGCGACATGTGTCATATTGAATAATGAAGGGAAATATTTAGACTGAATAATGAAGGGAAATATTTAGACTGAACAACACCACACTCAGTCTGAATATTTTCCTTCATTATTCAGTCTGAATATGACATGTGTCGCACTCTCCTTTATTCTTATGTTCACAAACAAATTTGAATTCTCAATTGAACCCGTCCCCATTCCAAAATGAAGAGTAAAATGGATCTTTCTTATTATATATGGTCACTTGGTGGCAATATAGACTATGTTTGATATACTAACTGATGAACAAATTATATTTTGTAAAAGTTAGTTTATAAACATGTAAAATGATCAAAAATGATATTATAAAAAATAGTCGATAACAAACATTTCATAATATAATTCAAACAATTCTTTTAATAATATAGTATACATCAACCAGACCAGCTTTTGCAAAAGATTTTATAAACGAGCTCTACTAATTTTACAAAGAATGTTGAAAAATAACCATATTTTGCACATTACTCTATAAAAGATGGAACTTATAATGAACTTATGGAAGGATGTTAAGATTATGGTAGCTTAAAGAGTCCGTTTTAGTAAGTTTTTTTAATCTTTATATTAGTTCTTATGGAGCTTCTCGAAATGATCCACCTTCATGAATGGAACTTACAGATAATGCTAGTTGCGGGTACAGAAACACCATATTCAACACTCGAATGGGCAATGTCTTTGTTGCTCAACAATCCAAAAACCATGGAGAAAATCAAGAACGAGATCAATACTCATGTTGGATCTGATCATTTATTACAAGAAAATGATTTGGAGAAATTAAATTACCTTCAGAACTTCATCAACGAGACTCTACGTTTGTATCCAACACTACCCTTGTTGCTCCCACATGAAGCCTCTAAAGATTGCAAAATAGGTGGCTATTTGGTTCCTCGCGGAACAATGTTGATGGTGAATGCGTGGGCAATCCACAGGGATCCCGTCTTGTGGGATAACCCCGAAGAATTTATGCCAGAAAGATTTGAAGGGAGATGTGATCAAGATATGCAGTATAAGATGTTAGCGTTTGGTGTTGGTAGGCGCATGTGTCCAGGAACCACTTTAGGGTTTAGGGTGTTAGGGTTGACACTGGGAACCCTTATTCAAGCATTCGAATGGGAGAAGATTGGGAATGAGGATGTTGACATGACTGCTTTTTATGGCACTTCCATGTCCAAATTGAAGCCATTACAAGCTCTTTGCAAACCTCGTTCAATAATGGCTCATTTTGTCTAAGAATTTATTAAATGTTCTTGGGGTTGTATAAGGATCAATGTTTTCTTTTGTGTCTTTTAATAAATTTATTCACATATTTATGAATATTATGCATTAGTTTGTTCTAATAGTACAATGAAATCAGTCTTTTATAAAGGATCGATGTACTAATAGAGTATTTAATTAAACGAGACTTTTATTTTTGTAAAATCAACAACTCTGACGTCATAGTGAATTTTTGAATGAAGTTGGATGACCTCAATGCGTTCTCAAAACTCATGTTATGAAGGAAATGAAATGAGAGTGGGAGGGAAATGTAACATCCATCCTCCTAAATATGTTTAGCTAGTGATTCTAAATATGTGTTATATGTTAAAGCATGTTTTATGTGTTAACTATAATAAAAGATGTTGGAACCCAGATCCCTTTCTAACAATTAATCGATAGATCAGAATAAGTAATTAGGAGCGGAAGAAAATAGATCTATGATAAACAGTACAATTAGTAAGAACAGAATTGAAGAACAAATGTAATTCGTATTGAATTGCTTTGAATGATAATCAATAGTGCGTACAATTTTGCTCTCAAATCTGTATCTTTCGAATCACACTATTACAATCAGTGAAAGAGCTATTTATATGATTACAAACATGAAAGTCAACTATCTAGCCTATTACAACTTGACACGTAAGCAAGTGAATAACAAACTTAGTTACACACGGAGGGTGTATCTGCCACGTCATCAAATGTGAATATACTTGCATAATTCTGAATCATACTTTTCTAAAAATGAAGTCTAACAATCTCCCCCTAAGTATGAAATTCAGAATGCTGCACGCGTAGCTTCGCTGTTCTTTCATAGGCTTAAGTTGACAATACGTACGTATTGTAATTTGTCAGAAGGGAGTTGTTTGAGAAATGACTTTGGAGATGGCATCTGTAACTTCTCTGAGCTTCATTAGTTTGTCAAGTCTCTTCTCAATCTTTTCTCTGACTTCTGAATCTTGATTATCAACTGCTATAGAAGCATAACATTTTATGATATACACGAGTTCTGTAGAGTATCTGTGAGCATCTTTAATTCTGAAGAAGCTTTTTCTGCTCGGCCTTCTGAACACAATTCCGACTTCTGGTTGAGTTATCACTTTCCCAATCCTTAGTGCATTTATACCCTCCAAATCTTCATTTGGAGCAGAGATACACAAGTTATCTACTTTGTAGTTCAAACCCGTTTGGAAGTCTACTTGCCTTCTGTATCGAATGAAAGACTTCATACAATCATTAATCAATGATACGGAAGTAAGCAACTTTGTCTTGATCATCTCTCCCTCTGTTCATTTGAGTCTTCATAAATTTCTCCAGAGTTATCAGATCAGAAGGATTGATTGACAATAAGTCATTGTCAGAGAAGTAGGATGATTTGTTGTCTTCTCTGACAACCTTGTAAATTGTGTACCAGATGGGTGTTTGTTCAAATTGTGCATGCCTGTATGATATAGTCTTGATTGGAACAATGGAATAAGCCTCCTTCCTTAGTTGCATGTGAGTTATGAATTTGTCTTTGATGTCATCACTGACTTGGTAATCATTTGAAAAATTCGGCATCATTAGGTATATCTTCTGATCCACAGAGGCATACATGTGCTTATTTTTTATTTCTAAGTTGGGTAGCTCGAGTCTTCCCAAGTTCTGCATCTTTTCTTCATTTGAGGCTCTGAATTTTGCAGACTCCCTTCTTTTTGTTTCTTCAAAGTTAGCACGTGCCCTTTCAGCAGCTTCTTTAGCTTTTTCAGCTTCTTCTCTCTCTTTTTCTGCTTGAGCCATAGCTTTCTCTGCTTCAGCTTTGGCTTTTAGGGCTTCTTCCTTAGCTTTTTCTGCTTCAGACTTAGCCTTTTGTTCAGCCTCAGATCTTAGTCTATTCTCTTCTTCTGTTCTAGCTGCCTCGGCTCTGGCTGCTTTAGCTCTCGCTTCTTCTGTTCTGAAAGGCCTTCTCGCTTTAGCTCACATCGCTCTAGCAGCTTCTCGCTCCACCGCCTCTCGTTTCGGGTGAGATTGCGTTTTGGTGTTGCCAATTATATCCAGTATGAATTTTGCAATTTATGGATCCTTGGGCAAGGGACCCTTGTGAGTAGCTAGAGGAGTAGGCGTCAATAGAGTATGTTTAGAGGGAGGGGGTGCAGAAGGAGAAGGTGAGGAGTTTGAAGCTTTACCTTTGTCTTGTTCCATCTTCTGACCCGTTTCAGTTTTCCTCTTTTTAAGGTTTTCCATGTTCTCCCCCTTCTGAGAATCAGGATCCTGATCCTCAGAACGTTTGCGTTTTAACTCCGCCTTTTTACATGCCCTAGCTTCTTTGGCTTTCTTCCGGTATTCAAAGGAAGCAAATAAAGTACCAACCAGAGAGGATAACTTTGAGACAGAGGTTTCTAGAGATGTGAGCTTTTGGTCCATATTCAAGTTGCTGGAGTTGGTTTTGGATGCATACTTGGAGGCCAGAGTATTGATGCGTTCAATCATTGCTTTTTGAAAGTGTGCCATATCAGACTTCTTGACTAGAGAAGAGGCAGAAGCAGAAGTATCTTCAGAAGGAAAAACAACCTGTATTAGTTTATGGATGTCAGCAACAAACGATCCATATTCGTCAGCATAGATTGTAACTTCTGGTGTTGGTATTGCTGAAGGAAGATTGAAGATAGCCTCTGCATTAGATTTAATTCCAGCGTCCATAGCCTAGAAGTGAGCATTAGCAGAAGTCCGTTGAGCCTCTGCATTATCAGGGAGAAGCTTTCTGATATCCTCCAATGTTTGAGTTTGAGTTGCTTGGTGGGCTTGAATGGCTGTTAGAGTTTGTTGTTGAGAAACCAGGGATAATTTTAGATCTTCCATAGATCTCTGAATTTGATCACCAAATGCCTTGAACGCTGCATTGGTGACAAATTCAGAAGAGGTAACCGGTGCATCTCCAACACATTAAGCTCCTTGTCTCTCGCGTTCAGAGAGGCCATCTTTCACACCTGTTTCGACATTGAGTGTGGAGGGACTTCCAACCTGTCTTCGAGGGCTGTTATTCACAGACACCTCTTCGGTTGTTCTGAAAGGTTCAGCTTGATCCCGATCATCAGAGGATGGGGAGCTGAACACAATGTGCTTACCTTTAGGAAGGGTAAAGACCCCGGTAAGTGGTGCATCCTGTGGCTGTAACCCCTCTGATAGGATTTCATCAGCATCTAAACTAACAGAGGGCATGGACGTACCCTCTGGTTGCCCTATGACATCGTTGGTCATGAAGACATCAACGTTCTGTGTGGGTGGTGGCGAGTTCTGGGGCAAATGAACCCTTATATTTTCATCATCACCCTGTTGAGAGGATGATGAGGATGAGGTGGATTCCCTTGATGTGTGTGATTCAGAGGAACAAAGAATTCCCTCTGATCGGTTGGCTGTTGGTGGTTTGGACTGGATTGTCCTTTTTCAATGAGAGTATATGTGTTGACATCTACCTCAGCAGATGTGGGTACCCTTGGGGATCTTGGAGAGATTCGCTCATATTTGTCTCTATGGACATCTTCTGTACCCTCTTGCATTAAGAGGTCAGGATGGGTAGAAACTCTCTAGTGGTCACTCGAATTCCTTTCAATCTCAGGCTCACTTGACTCCTCACTTTCTAATCTGGGCTCTAAGTGCTCTGGGGTAGATACTCTCTATTCTGAGAATACCATAGAGCGTTTATAGGATATGAGAGTAAGAGAGGTTGAAGGAATAAGGTCTAGCATGTACCTGGAGAGATATCTGGATGCAGGATAACCGTTGTTGTCAATTGTTGGCTTGTGAGAGCTCATTGAAGCTATTTTGCAGAAAGGCTAAAGCAGAGGAGCTTTCAATGCACCAATAGCTGGGAAGGTAAATAGTGATAGAAAGCATGGAAACATTAAAGCAGAAAGTGGTTTCCCTTGGCTCTTGAGGGAAACTTTTGTTTGAACAACAACTTTCATTTATTGGAAGATAAGGCTTGTGTAGTTCAGAGGTCTGTTAAAGAACATCCCACACATGATTGTGAGAACGTTCTTACTGGCTTGATCGAGAGACCCAATTTTGCAGGTGAGGCTCTTATTCAGAAGGGAGACTAGGACATTCCACATTAGGGGCAACTTCTTTCTTTTGAACTCAAATAGCCTATGGAGGTGTTCATTGTAACCTAAGAAGCGAATAAAGGCCAGTAGAGCTTCTGGTGTGGGATTAGGTTCTAGGTCAGGGTTGGGAACTGTTTGACCTTCAGCTTCAATGAATGGTTGAGGAAGATGAAAATACCTTGCTATTTTCTTGCGAGTGATTGGGATTTGGACTGCATTTTCAGGTTCAGTGGGGTGTCCAAAGGTTCCAATTAGGGTATTGTCATCCTTGATGAATATAGTTTGCCAGACCTCTTGCACATAAATTTCAGGAACATTTGGATTTGTCAAGGTTAGGGTTCAGTTCAGGGAATGGTTTTGCAGGAATTCAATCATGATCCTGAAATCAGATAGATAAGTGTTGGGATCGAGAAGAACCTGAACATTGTTGGATTTAAGTGGTAGCTTGACAACTGGAGCACTATCATCTGTTGAAGTGACCAAGTTACCGTCGTTGTTTTGGGTATTGGGATTTGCAACAGGAGACGCCATTAATGAAGAATGCTTTGGAGAGAATAAGACGCCGAATGAGAAGTTTTCAGATTCTTGAGGAAGATGATGAAGCACAGTACTGTGAAATTCCCAAATCGACCTTTATATATATGAGAGAGAGAGAGAGAGAGAGAGAGAGTAATCGAGTGATTTTTGAATGGGAAGGGTTTTAATTTGGGGACTAACAAAAACGGTTCGTGTTTGCTGAGGTAAGCGCGCAGGCGTGTCAACATGCAATGGCACGATGAATGACACGTGTAAAGGAGAACTGACAAGTGAAAAGGTTTAGCGCCTAAACCGATTGAGTATCCCTCCTCAAAAGAAATTAAAAGGAAATTAATTAAAAGAAAATTACAATTTAAACAACCAGATAAACTGTTGATTAAAAAATAATTTTATATTAAAGAATTCCTTTTAAAAAAATTGAAAAACAGACATTCGGATAGAAAACTTGTTTGCACCAAATGAAAGTTTAATAACTAAAGCAAAGTATTTATTTAAGAAATTAAAATATAATAAGAAGATTTTAAGTAACCTTGAAGGCAAAAGTTAAATAAAATAAGCTTATTAAAGAAAATTTCAAAAAAAATAACAAGGTAGAGAATATCTGATCATAGAAAACATTTTTGACCAAGAATGTCAAAGAACATCTTTTCAAAAGAATTTAAGTTGAATATGAAACGTCTTTGTAACCTTGACGGCAAGAGTTAGTCAGAAGAAACATATTCAAAGAAAATTGTTAAGTAAAGAAAGGTTCAGAAACAGCTAACAGATGTTAGACTTGATGTGCTCCCCCTTGAAACTTTCATTCTTCTAACAGATGTTAGACTTGATGTGCTCCCCCTTAAAAGTTTCATTCTTCTCCCACTCAAAAATTGCAATCTGCTCCCCCTCAAAAATTGCAATCTGCTCCCCCCTGCAAAGATAGGACCCTTTCTGATGTCACTTGGATCACAAAGGTAAGATTTATTCAATGAACAGAGGTGTCCAGAGGCTTCTGAGTGCCTCTAAAGTAGATCATCAGAGGTGACCAGAGGCTTCTGGATGGTTCTGGGATGTGCGAAACAATATATATGTACAAAAATAAGTAATTTTGACGAAATTCTAAGAAGATCAAAGAATTAAGTAAAATTACATATTAACATGCCCAACTTGCTGACTAGAAAATTGAATCGTGTCTCATCCAGAGCTTTTGTGAAAATGTCAGCATGTTGAAAATCAGTAGAGACAAAATACATTTCGATTGTACCTTTCTCTACATGATCTTTAATGAAATGATACCTGACATCGATGTGCTTTGTTTTTGAATGCTGAACTGGATTTTCAGTAATGGCGATAGCACTCTCTGAGTTACATAGGATAGGGATTTTGTCGTATATTAAGCCACAGTCTCTGAGCTGAGTTTTCATCCAGATTACTTGAGAACGAATCGGCGCAAAGCAACATACTTAGCTTCGCCGTTGATGTTGACACACCTTGGATGTCCAACTTAAAGTCTGACAGTTGACAGCTTCCAGAGGTACTTTCATGATCCAACTTGCAACCTGCATGATCAGAATCTGTGTATGCCATTAAATCAAATTCAGAATTTTTGGGATACCAGAGACCAAGTGAAGGAGATCCCTTGAGATATCTAAAAATTCTTTTAACAACAACCAAATGTGATTCTTTAGGATTCCCTTGATAGCGAGCACATAGGCAAGTGGCAAACATAATATCTGGTCTACTTGCAGTCAGATACAAAAGTGATCCAATCATACCTCTATAACCCGTAACATCCACTGAGTTGCCAGAAGGATCAGGGCCTAGTTTCGTGCTAGTAGAAATAGGAGTTTTCATTATTGAGGAATTTTGAAGATGAAATTTCTTAAGCATGTCAGAAACATATATAGCTTGATTTATAAAGATGCAAGAGGCATTTTGTTTAACCTGGAATCCTAGAAAGAACGTTAGTTCTCCCATCATACTCATGTCAAATTCTTGTTCCATCAATTTAGAAAACAGATCAACTTCTGGTTGATGAGTAGAACCAAAGATTATGTCATCCACATAGATTTGAACAACAGTTAGCATACCTTTGCCTCTTTTGATGAACAGAGTTGTATCAATTTTACCTTTATCATAATCTTTACTGATCAGAAACGTAGATAGTCGTTCACACCATGCTCTAGGTGCTTGTTTTAGACTGTATAAAGCTTTGTCGAGAAGATAGACATACTCTGGATGTTTAACATCTTTAAAGCCAGCAGGTTGTTCGACCTACGCTTCTTCTTTGAGATACCCATTCAGAAATGCACATTTAACATCCATTTGATATACTTTAAAGTTTTTGTATGCAGAGAAAGCCAGAAATAGTCGTATCACCTCAAGTTTTGCTACAGGGGCAAAGGTTTCATCGTAATCGATTCCTTCTTCTTGGCAATACCCCTTAGCAACTAGTCGAGCTTTGTTTCTGATCACTATTCCGTCTTCATCTTTCTTGTTTCTGAAGACCCACTTAGTACCAATAACTACTTTGTTCTTTGGTAAAGGAACTAGGTTCCAGACTTTGTTTCGTTTAAATTTTTGCAGCTTTTCTTGCATAGCGGTCACCCAGCTAGGTTCTTGCAAAGCTTCATGAACATGTTTTGGTTCGATCATGCTAAGAAAATTTACAAAGAAAGCTTCATTTGCAGTAGCAGATCTTGTCTTAACACCTTCAGAGGGACTGACAGTTATGAGATCTAGGGTGTGTGACTTAGTCCATCTCGTCATCCGAGATTGAGATACTGGTTGAGCGTGAACTTCTGTTTCAGAGGATGGAAGCACTTCTTCTGGCACTTCATCTGGCACTTCTTCTGGAAGGGATTCGGAAACGGGAGGATCATCTACAATCTCCCTTTCAAATGAAGGCACAGAAGTGACTTCTGGACAGTTATTAGATGATACAGGAAGGACAGAAGGGTCGGATGGGCTCTCAGCAGGTGATTCAGGACCAGAAAGTGTAATTCCAGAAGCCTGGAGAACTTCAGGAATACTTAAAGATGGATTGGCTGGGCTTTGCTCTGCCAATGTTTCTTCGCCCATAAAATCTTGAAAGATAGCATCTATTTCAGGTTTTCTGGTACCTGAGAGATAATCAGATGTTACTATGTTAAGCTTAAGTTCAGAAGTAGAATACTCAGAAGTTAATTGAGTTTGATCGTCAAAATCAATGTTAATGCTTTCCATTACAGTCTTAGTTCGTAAATTAAAAACTCTAAAAGCTCTTGAATTTAACGAGTATCCTAAGAATTTAGCTTCATCTGATTTTTGGTCAAACTTGCCAGGTTTTTCTCTGTCATTTAAAATGAAACACCTGCAACCAAAAATGTGAAAGAATTTGACACAGGGTTTTCGATTATTAATAAGCTCATAAGAGGTTTTGAGATGCCTCTTGACAATAATAGAACGATTCTGGGTAAAACACGCAGTGGCTACAGCTTCAGCCCAGAAATGAATGGGAAGTCCAGAGGCTGCAAGCATCGTTCTGGCAGCTTCCACCAATGTTTTGTTTCGTCGTTCTACTACACCATTTTGTTGAGGAGTGCGCACAGTAGAGAAGTTCTGTGTAATTTCATTTTCAACAAGGTAAGCTTCAAGCTTGGCATTCTTGAACTCAGTACCGTTGTCACTTCTTAGCTGTTGAATTTGTTGGTGTAAAAGAACTTGAATTCTGGTCATCATATTTATAATACAATTGGCACTTCTGATTTCTGTCTAACGAATGCGAGCCATGTATACCTGAAAAATTCATCAATAAGTACCAGTATATACTTTTTACCAAATAGACTTTGAATTGCTATGGGACCACAGAGGTCGACATGTAACAATTGCAGAGGTCTAGTACAAGAATGATCACTTTTTGTTTCATGAGATGCTCGTTTTATTTTGCCCATTTCACATGCAGGGCAGAGATGATCTTTTTGAAAGTGAACTTCTGGAAGACCAGTTACCATATGGTGTTTCACAAGCATCTCAAGATTATCAAAATTTAAGTGAGACATTTTGTCATGCCATAACCATGCAACTTCGCTTTTTTTAAAGATAAGACAGAGGGTTTTTTTACCGTCCTTTGATGTGAAGTTCATCATATACAAATTACCTTTTCTGTCTGCTCTCCAGATTTATTCACCTGCCTTTGAAAATAATTAACAATGTTTTTCATCAAATACAACAAGTAATTTAGAATCACAAAGTTGACTTACACTCAGCAGGTTATGTTTTAGTCCAAAAACATGAGCTACTTTTGGTAAGGTAATATTACCTTCTTGCAGTGTACCATAGCCTTTAATTTGACCCTTACCGTTGTCTCCAAACATTACAGCTACACCACATTTGTCTTTGAATTGGGAGAGTAATTTTTTCGATCCAGTCATGTTCCTCGAGCATCCAGAGTCAAGATACCAGATGTGCACACGCTGCTTCTGCAATCACAGTCAGAGTTTTTAGGTACCCATCTCATAATGGGTCCTTTAATGTTAGTTTTAGATTTTTCACTCTTTTTATCTTGCACATGATGTGATTTAACAGGATTTAAAGGTTTGGTGTTTTTATTTGCTGTTTATTTGTTTTTCTTTTGTTGAGTCCTGACGTGTGAGATATTATTATAAAGACGATTAGAGGGCCTCGAGAAAAATTCCTTTAATTTTAAGAATAAAGAAAAACATTCAGAATTCTGAGACATAAAAGAGTGCGTTGAATTTTCATTAGAATAATGATAATTACAATTCTTCTTATTTTTGTCTATACTAGTATCAGTAGTTCTATTGAACTTCTTAGCTAGACTAGACTTATGCTTAGAATCATAAATGTTCTTCTGTTGAGACTTCCTCTCATAAACCTTCTTAGGAGTTTTCTGAATTACTGAAACAGAAGCAGAAAGATTAGATTTCCATTTGCCTTTTTGAGCAGAAGTAAACTTTGGATAACATGATTGTGATGATTTTTGCTGAACAGAACATTTCTTTTTAAGACTTTCTTCCTTCTCAAGTTCAAAACAAGATTTGGCCTTAAGACACATCACAATGAAGTCTGGATGAATGGACACAGGTTTTCTCTGTCCTGTTGGAGGAATAGAGAATGTTGGTATTCCACTTGGATGTTTTTCAATATTCAGACCAGAGGCTCTGATTTCCAGAGGTTTATTAGTAAATAAGAAAGGAGCTTCCTCATTCTTAGTTACTTCTGGAACCTTTTTGTACTCGGAAGGTAATTGATTTTCTAAAGTTGAGAGATAATTTTCTGAGTTAAAGAAATCATCACCTTGATCATCATTTTCCCATGGATATGTAATCGTGTCAAAACAGTCTTGAGATTCAGAAAGATTTAGGTCTACAAAAGAACACGGGAATATCTCTGGATTGTTTTCTGAAGAGATTTTACGAACATTTTCAAGTTCAAGTTTAAAGCATTTATCCAGAGTGAATAGAATATATTTTTCAAAGTTTAAACGTAGCTCTTCTTCTGCTTGTGAAGGAATAAATACATTCGCCTTTGGATTCAAATGCATTTATCCAGAGTGAATAGAATACATTTATCCAGAGTGAATAGAACATTTTCAAGTTCAAGTTTAAAGCATTTATATTTTTCAAATTTGAAAATGTCATCTTTCTTCTGAATTCTATTCAGATCAACACTTGTTTTTCCAGACAAATATTCGATGTTTTTAAACTTAAGTTTTCGTTGATGACGACTATTTTATGTTTTTTATTTTTTAAAAATAGACTGTTCATACAAAATTGGAAACACAGGCTTCTGTTCTTGTCCTATACAGAAAACAGATTTCAGAGTAGATATTTTCTCATATTGTAGGGATCCAGATCCTCGAAACCAAGTCCGGATCTGCCTACTTGTGTATTTATCTTGTCATGAACTTTCTGAGCATCTAGATATGTTTTGATCTGTAGCTTTGTCTTTTGAAGTTCAATATGTAAAAATTCTCTTTCCTTTTGGAAATAGTTTTTAAGTGCAATAGAATTTAATCTGTCACTTTCCTTAGCACTAATCTCCTTTTCTTTGTTTTCCAAAAGTTTGTTTAAGTTCAATTTCTCTTCCTTGAACTTAACTTCTATATTTTTAAATTTTTTGGAAATCTTCTCATTTTCAGCATTGAGTTCCAATTTTTCTTCAGTTAGAAGATCCATTTCTCTTTTATAAATCTCTCTCTCTCTTTGAGTTTCAGAGAGAGTTTTTTCAGTTTGTTTTCGCAGTTTCTTTTCAACTGTAAGCTTTTTCTTAAGTTCTTCAAAATTAATAGATATTTCCAAAATGGTGTTCTCAAGTTCAGATGTGTCAGAGAGAGTACTTACAGGTGTTTCAGATGGCTGATCTTCTGATTCATTTGTTCTGGCCATTCCGCAGAACATTGCTTCATCACCACTTGACTCATCTCCTAGCCAATTTTCTTTTTCTTCCAAGTGAGCTCTTTCATCGACATTATACTTGTATTTATTCTCGCAGTACATTTTGTCTTTGTTTAGAGTTCCCCTGCAAACTTTTGAATAGTGCCCTGGCTTGCCACATCTATAGCACACGTCCTTCTTTTTCTTTAACTCCTCTTCCTTCTTCTCTGCCTCAGTCTTCTCAAATCTCTGTATTTCTTGACGAGGTGCATAAATAGGAGTAGGGCGATCAAACCTTTTGCTTTGTTGAAAGGATCTATTACCAAACCTCTTTGTGAATTGTTTGGTAATAAGTGCCAGTGAATCAACAAAAGCTTTGATTTCATCATCAAAGTCAGAATCATCCTCTGGAGTTGCTTCTGACACGAGAGCCTTACTTTTTCCTTTCTTCTCGACTTCCTTACTTCTTCTGACTGATCCTCTGGTTTCAGAAATCAGAGCCAAAGGTCCTCCGATCGTGGTTTTCTTCTGAACAACCTCTTTCACGTGAGCTTGTAGTGTATCAAAAACATCACGTAGAGACCATTGTTCCAAATCCTGATTGGCTTGCAGAGACATCGAGAGATTTGACCATTCAGGATTTAATCGTTTGAGAAATAAGACATTATTGTCTTCTTTAGATCTGATGATGTCACACCTTTTACATAGATTTATCAGAGTGTTAAATCTATGAAAAGTCTGTTCCAGAGATTCCTCAGGAATGGCCTAGAAACTGTTATATTTATTCAGAGCTTGGGCTCTTCTGTTTTTCTTCATTTTTGCACCTTCTTCCAGAATGTTTTCCAGTTGATCCCATAGTTCTTTGGCACTTTCACAGGAATCCAGATATTGAAAAATCTCATTTGGAATTGCCATGATTAAGAGACTTTTAGCCTTTCTGGACAATTCCACATTTTCCTTCTCTGCATCAGACCAACTATCCCTTGATTTTGGAACATGCCTTGCAGGGACCTAACCAGTGACAGCAGTAGCAGGAACCCTAGGAATAGTTGTCATTGGAACGAAAGGACCATTTTGAACAATAGGATACAGTTTAACGTCTAATCCTTCATAGAAGTTTATCATACAGATCTTCCATTGTGGATATTCATCACGTATTAGAGTAGGAGGTTTGGTCAGAAGTATATACAACATTCAGATTAGAATTCGCCATATTACCAGAAACAGAGATTTGAAATTTACTGAAGATTTGTTGATATTTGGAGTAAACAAATTTCAAATTGATTAAAATAAGACTATATTCTTACTAATCTCAAATTTAAGCAGAGATTACCACAGATTTAGAGAAAATTGTAATGAAATTAACAAAATCTCGTAAAACAGGTTAGAATGAAGAATAGGAGCTTAAAACTGAAAAATACTGTCAAATAGAAAAGGGATTTCTCCAAATGGAAGAGATCTAATAATCAATAGATTGATTATCAGGCTCTGATACCAATTGTTGGAACCCAGATCTCTTTCTAACAATTAATCGATAGATCAAAATAAGTAATTATGAGCGGAAGCAAATAGATCTATGATAAACAGTACAATTAGTAAGAACATAATTGAAGAACAAACGTAATTCGTATTGAATTGCTTTGAATGATAATCAACAGTGGGTACAATTTTGCTCTCAAATCTGTATCTTTCGAATCACACTATTACAATCAGTGAAAGAGCTATTTATATGATTACAAACATGAAAGTCAACTATCTAGCCTATTACAACTTGACACGTAAGCAAGTGAATAACAAATTTAGTTACACACGGAGGGTGTGTCTACCACGTCATCAGATGTGAATATACTTGCATAAATCTGAATCATACTTCTCTAAAAATGAGGTCTAACAAAAGAACATGCTAAAATGTTAGTGTACTAATGAGCTATAAGTTGAACCCATATTTGGAATGAAATTTAGGTGGTAAGATTGGTGCTAACACCTAACACATGACTTAGTTAGAAGATGTGAGTGTTCAAAATACAAAGTACATTGTCTAAATGGAAACTGAGTAGGTAACTAGAGTGCCTAAATGGGAAAAATCTACCCAAAACTAGAACAGATGATCTAAATGGTGATTTAAAGGTTGAAACACCTTTAAATACGTTAATATGAAGTGTTAGAATAGACGGAAGTCGAAAAAGTTACGTAGATTGCATTTTATGCAAATTTTAAAAAAGTACGTTGCTATTTTGATAAATTATGCGCACAAGACTCAAAAGTGAGGTGTTTGATGGGATGTTAAGCTTTGTAACCAAGTTTTGGACATATTAGGATTTGTTGGAGGTGTCGGGAAATATTTACGGGATTTCGAGCTCAAAATAAAACGACAAAATTGCAAAGAAAAACAAAACACCTACAAATATGTAAAACTGCTATTGGGAGGTCTTTTCTGTAATATTTTAATTTTAAGTTAAAGATTATTATGTTATGAACGCGTAGGCGAAAATCTCATCGAAAATGGAGGTCCGAGCGAAAAGTTATGAAATTTTAAATGTTTGGTGGTCAAAAGAGGTACTGGGTCAAAACCGACCCAAAACGGGTATATACGTTTTGAAGAGAGGAAAACTCGATTTTGGCCCCATTTTCACCCCATTTCACTTCTACAAACTTCTGGGGTTATTGAGGTGCGATTTCACACACATAGAACATGATCTAACATCATTCCTTGAGAATCAAACTAGAAATTAAAGGTATAAAGCTCATAACTTTGTCTAGTTCATGTATTGCATCATTTGATGGAGATTAGGGTTAGGGTTTGATGTGAAATTGATAATATCTTAGTATTTTGAGTAGATTAAGATATGTATTAGTCAAAATGTGAATGTTTGACTTTTTGAGTAGATTAAGATATGTATATATATATATATATTTTTAATTAGTAAAAAGGTGGATAAAATTAAAAGAATTAGTTGGAATTACTGAATGAAAATATAAATGTTTGACTTTTCAAAGTCAAAGTATTCAAAATAATGATATTGCTGGAAAGAGCTTAGCTTTCTAAATTTTTTATGAAGATTATGCTATTTAATGATAAACATTTAGATTTGGTACAATATGGTATAGAATTGAGCATGAAATGTTATAAATAGCTATTTTGGACTTGAAAATCAATGTTTTTACCCTGTTTTAGAAAAATTGTATAAAATCGTAGAAAAATCATATAAGGCGAGTTCAGTGACATTTGAAAAGTATGAATGTCTAGTTTATTTCTTCTTCAGGCATCATACTCTAATTACAATTTTAATATGGGTAAAAAGTTCATTTTGTACAATATTGTCAAGCTGAATTTTGACAACATGTAGTTTCTTTATTGCAAAATTCGTATAAAATCAAAGAAAAATCCTGTAGATATGAGGTTAGTTCCATCTGAAAGAATTGAGAAGTTATTAGGTGATTATAAGTCTAAGTGAGGTAAAATAGGGGAGAAACAGAGAGTTGTAATGGAAAATACAAGTAAGGAAGTTATTTATTTAAGTTACTATATTGAGTAATTGTTGTAGCAAAACTCATGGTACTTGTTTAATTCACACCAGGGATCATTTGAAACTTGTTGGTTGTATTTGAAGGATACCTCAACATGGGATAAGGAAATTAGGACATAGCTTCTGAATTGACTTTTGGGTGACTACCTCTAGCATGTGATTTAAATAGATTACTTGTTGATACACGTACTTATATATAGGGGCAGATCTATGCTTTATAGTGTGGCTGCCTGTGAAACCATAAAACCTTAGGACTTCAGTGTAAAATTTCAAGGTATACAAGTGTGAAGCCATAAGGCTTTTGGCGGTGAAACAATAAGCTTTTCGGGTTGAAACTATAAACATTAAACTTCTAGGGAGTTTAAATGAACAATTAAGGAATAAACCTGTTAGGTCCGACTCAACAAGATCAAATAGGAATCATATGCAAATCATCGAGTCGTATGTTTTATTATTGAAAGCATTAAGAAACTACAAACGCGAATGTAACTAAACGACTCTCATTAACGAAACCTCTACCCTAGACTCCTTTATATACTAGTTGTTTATTACATGGTAAGCCCAAGCCCATAAGGTATTTAACAGAATTTAGAATATTATATAAAATTCTTTCATTCTTTATAAAACTTTCCTAATTTAGGATATTTGATCCTAACAATCTCCCCCTAAAGTTTTATAAAGGAAGCATCTTCAAATCTTCCCCCCTGCTTTCTTTGGAAAAAATTTAGTCTCGTCGGTCTTCCAAACTCCCCCTTGAAATAAGCTCTTAGTCTTCGGTTTCAACTGAAAAAATACCAGATCCAATGTGCTATAACCTCCACTGATTGCACAAAATACAGCTTCAATCTGTAGACAACTCGGCACAACTGTTAGCCGCATAAATCAAAGATACATGTGCGAGTTGCTTCAACGCTCAGTGCATAATCAGTAAGAAAAACATAGAATTTGTCTTTAGCCGTAAGTTGAATAAGAATTATGTGTAAAGAGATTTAATCTGATAAGCTCAAGGAACATGGATCACCGAAGCAATATATATCATGACGGGCTGGGAGATGATATTTCTTGATGAGCATTGCTTCTTTGACATATAATTGTTTAGAATATAGTCGATTTCCAGAATACTTCCAAAACAGAAAGCAACCAACTCAGATCTAGTCTTCTTAATCAGATGAATGAATATCGTCATTCAACATTCTAGATCACAATCAAACCTCCAGACAGTAAATGGTAGGAGTTAAGCACATAACAATAGCGTACACTTACTGAAACTGGCATCTAAGGAAAACTCCAGAATGATGATTGTAGAGAGTCAGACTTCTGATTATCCAACGAGATACAAAATCAAATCACTCTTGTTCTGAAAACTTTTCAAATCTGGCTTTGCATGAAATCCATGAACAGTGTTCCCCCTCCCGAGACTCAACACGGGGTCTAGGGGCAGCGCCCCGAGAGAAAATTTTTCTCTATATAAAAAAAATGATGCAGGGCTCTTGAATATTTTCTTTGTAGACCATATAGAATCTTGGGTTGAAACTCAACTGTGGTCGACGAGATATGCTTTGGTCGGGATCTGTATGAAGTTCTCGGGTCATATAAGTTCGAGAAAGATTTATGTCGGGTCTTATAAACTCGAGAAGAAAATATGTCGGGTCATATGGACTCGAGAAAACATGATGTCGGCTTAAGCATGGGTCGAGAAGAATGGTTGTCGGGGGTAGTGTACTCGAGAAAATTTTTTATCGGGCAGAGTGGAGTTGAGAAAAACGCTTAGGAACTTTTGAAGGAAAACTTATCGGGTCTTTAGGGCTCGAGAAAATCACTTAGGAAGATTTGATAGCAGACTTGTCGGGTCAATAGGGCTCGACATAAAAATATGTCGGGTCAAGATGTCTCGATAAAAATTGTTAGGAAACCTAGAAAACCTTTGTTGAATACTGATGAAACCTAGAAAAAATTAGGAACAATTAGGATTTCGGCTGCTTTAACCCTTGCCTCCATCAAAAATATTTTCGAATCTCCAGCGATTAATAGATCCAAACAGATCGATTTATCAATATCACCTTGATCAGCATGAAAATTCAAACGGTATGAAATCGACAAGATGAAACGATATGGATATTCAATTCGAACACAATAATAATACTTCTAGATTGAAAAGAACTAATAAACCAGAAAAACGGATCTGCAGTCCCGATCTTCAAAAGCGACGCATAGTGAGAGAAAAAAAAATAAGAATACTCGATAATATCTTGATCTTGTTGAAATCGATGATCGTATCAAATCAGATGGATTCGATTTCGGCTCTGATACCACTTCTTAGGTCCGATTCAACAAGATCAAAGAGGAATCATATGCAAATCATCGAATCATATGTTTTATTATTGAAAGCATTAAGAAACTACAAACGCGAATGTAACTAAACGACTCTCATTAACGAAACCTCTACCCTAGAATATTACATAAAATTCTATTACATGGTAAGCCAAGCCCATAAGGTATTTAACACAATTTAGAATATTACATAAAATTCTTTCCTTCTTTATAAAACTTTCCTAATTTAGGATATTTGATACTAACAAAACCGATTTGAGGATGGTGGATAGAAATCATTCAAAAACTTTAGTTGTTTTAATTTACTTTCCTTCATTTCTCAATTTTTATTTTATACCCTTACAATAATAATTAATTAATCAATTATTAGCTAAAATACATTAACGATTACGTATTTTCTCTTACAAATTACATCGTTAATAAGGTCTCGCCGATACCTTCGACAGGAGCCCAATATTGAATATCTTTAAAACTAATTATATTTTTAATGCTAATAAAAATAAAAAAAACATACTTTTAACGTTAGTTGCATGCATGTATCGTCAGGGACAGATCAAATTTTGTTCCATTATAAGTCTTTTAAGTTTGGTAATGGTGAAACTATAAGGATTGAAAATTTAAGGATATGTGTCAAGTTTTACCAAAAAAAAACATCAAAAGTTTTAGAAAGTGAGAATAATTTAATAGTAGTTGAGGTTATTTGTTGTTGTAACTAATTTATTGCTTTTAATAAAACCATATTTTTTTATTAAGCTTTATTTTATATCATGATAGTTGATTGGTGCAACCACTCCGAAAACTTTCTAGATCCGTCGCTGCCCGTGAAACCATAAAACTTTAGGACTTCAGTGTAAAATTTCAAGGTATACAAGTGTAACAACCACGATTCTAAAATAAAGGTATTTCAATCTATTGCTCTAAAATGCAATATCAAACATCAATAGGTCCCAAAGTGTAAACTTGATCTCAACTGTTTGCAGCGGAATTAAACAACTACTGAGATTTATTAAAAACCAACTATAAAACTAGGCAACTAACTACAAGTAGCGCCTCACAACTATCCTCCGAAGCTCACAACTTTCCCTTGCCCTTACTCGAGCTCTCAACCATGTGCTTTCCTGAAGAAGTTTTCAGTTTTATAAAAGAGAGGGTTAGACCATAAGGCCTAGTGAATTCCCCCAAAAACACAGTTAAATATGCATGACATTTATAAGATAAAATGGTTAGTCATGAATATTAACTCACACATGAACACACTTTATTTGTACCTGTTGCAATGGTAATTCTCACTGATAGTCACACATACTGTGACTATTAAATGGACCCACACTTGCCCAAAAATCCGGGTACACACTTACCGTAACTGAATGGTTTAAAGTTATGCAATTTAAAACATTCATTTAATAATATAAGCACACGAAGGGAACTCATCTGATTGCCAATCTTAGATTGCTCGTCTCACACTTCGATCACACCAACCGAACACCTGATTTAGATCAATTAACTACGAGTTAATGACCCAAACATAATCTACATTATCACACTAAACACTCCCTAAGGCTAGGACAGCACATAATACCCTTAATCATCCTTTAGGCGAAAACCCAAATCTGACAAAACAGTAGCTGACGCGGCTTACCCGCGTGGCCCACAGTTTCACCTGCACAATTCTGCTCGAAGTTCAAAACCCTAAAACCTCCATTCTACTGATTTCCACCCCAAAACTACTATGAACCTTATCCCAAACTCGTATAAAACCATCTTCAATAACAAATAATCCATTTCATCCATTGATTTTATGGATTGACATACACATTCATGACCATACTTCATTCATGGAGGTTTCTTAATTGATTTCTTATCAATAAATGAAATGTGATGCATAAAACATGAAATAAGCCTCAATACCAACTCAATAAACCCCAAAATACTGATTTAGAGAATTTCCAACAATCATTCAACAACCCAAACCTTAAGACCCCAAACCTTTAGTCATCTAATTGACCCAACAAGTGAAAGTGATGAAGACGATAAAGATTTATACCTGAACTATGTATTTGATCCTTTGCTCCTTCCAATTTCTCCTCTTCTCTTTCTCTTTTCTCCAAAACACACCTCTAGAGCACACACAAAGTCACCAACCGTTTTCTCCAAGAATTGAGGGTTTTTCTAACCCTTATTGACCGACCCACTATTCATAATTTCCAACTTTAGCCCCTGAAGTTTCGGAAGTTAGGCTTCATCCATACTAGATTTAAATGTCATTACAAAACTAAATCCCGGGTTATTACAACAAGTGTGAAGCCATAAGGCTTTTGACGGTGAAACCATAAGCTTTTCGGATTGAAACCATAAAAATTAAACTTCGAGGGATTTTAAATGAACAATTAAGGAATAAACTGATTTAAGGATGGTGGATAGAAATCAGTGACAATTTTAACCCTTGAAAGACTTTAGTTTCTTTAATTTACTTTCCTTCATTTTTCAAATTTTATTTTATACCCTTACAAAAATAATTATTTAATCAATTACTAGCTAAAATACATTAAATAATACGTATTTTTTTTACAAATTACATCGTTAATAAGGTCTCGTCGATACCTTCGACATGAGCCCAATATTGAATATCTTTAAAACTAATTATATTTTTAATGCTAACACAAATAAAAAACATGCTTTTAACGTTAGTTGCATGCATGTATCATCAGGGACGGATCAAATTTTGTTCCATTGTAACTCTTTTAAGTTTGGTAATGGCGAAACCGTAACTACTGAAAATGTAAGGACATGTGTCAAGTTTTACCCAAAAAAATATCAAAAGTTTTTGAAAATAGTAGTTGAGGTTATTTTTTGTTCTAACTAATTTATTGTTTGTAAGAAAACCGTATTTTTTTTTATTAATCTTTATTTTATATCATGATAGTTTATTGGTGCAACTACTCCGAAATCTTTTTAAAATCCGCCTCTACATGTATATATATATATATATGTGTGTGTTTTATTTGTATTATACCTTGATATAAGTCTTTTGGTCTTGGTTTAGCATTTGTATGTTCCTTCAGTGTCGGTTCCTGTTTCATGTGATGTTCCGTAATGTCGGTCGTTTCCCGTATCCGGAATTTGTTTGTATATGTTTTATTGGCCTCTTGGAATACTATGAGTACGGGTACTACTTTGTGTGGTATGTCGAAAGATCGGTGTATGTCGACAGCCCCGAGGAGATGGAGAACGGGTGAGACATACTGGTTTGTCGTACTCATTGCCGAGTCGATAGGACGTGGGGATGAGTACATGATTTCTGACGTACCCGAAAGGAGAAGTGCGGGCTTGCGCATTGACTGTGTATATCTTGATTTTTCTTATGAGATTAAATACAGTGTATGTGATATGGATACTGGGATGTTTACTATGCATACGTTCAATGCACTCAGTGCGAGATATGTTATTCTTGTTTGTTATGTATAGATCGATTATTATGTTCTAGACTCACTTGACATATCCTCGTATGTTGGTATTCAATCATTTGATGTTTGGGCCTTTCGGTATTTGGTCGGTTTATTTAATAGTTCACATGTCTTGGGTTCGGTATGCTTGTTTGGTTTTCTTTACGATATATTGGTTTCTCACAATTGGTTCAAGATCCGTTTTCCTTATGTGTGTGTGTGTGTATATATATATACACACATAATTACTATATAGCCATGTTAATCTATTTAACTCACTAAGCAACCGCTTACCCTTGGATTATTTAACATTTACAGGAAAGTTAGGTGACGTTGATAAAGGGCAAAACAAGTTGGTATGACTCGGGTTAAAGTTAGTATTCGGGTAGATATATCCCGATCATATTTTAATGAGAATCATTTGAGTTGTATTTAGTTTTCGTTGGTCGGTAAAATTTCGAAAAGTGTTTGGATTTAAAACAAGTTTAACTCGAAAATTTAAAACGGACATTTCCGAGGTTGGTTTAAAAATTAATATCCCGTATTTTGGAAGTTAAAAACTGATTAATTGGAGTTTTAAATCGTTGAGTGAGTGTTTTCATAAATGTTGTAGTACAGGAAAGCTGAAAAAATGGAAAAAAAAACTCTGTCCTTGAAGTTTTTTTAGTAGAGAAAGGAAAAGAAAAAGAAGAAAAATAAAATTTATTTTCCTTCCAAGAAGGAAAGAAAATGAAAAAAATTAAAATCATTTAAAAATAATTAAATTACAAATGTACCTGATATTTTATTATAAATGATGCAATTTTAAAGGGCATATTAGTATAATGATATTTCCTTTTGTTTCTTTCATGTTCAAGAAAATGAAAATTTATTTTCTTTCATTTTTTCCTTCCTTTTTATTTCTTTTCAAAAACATAAATAAACATTTTCTTTTCCTCTCTTTTCTTTTCTCCTCTGTTTTTTCCTTTCATTTCTTTTACTTTTTTACTCTCAAATAGATAAGGGTACATCCATTACGTTTTCATCGGTAGGAAATGGATAAACATTTTTTTTTTCTAGATTGGACAAGCTTATTGCTTAATTGGTTTCTTTGCTTTCTAGATTATACATGTTTAAACGTGCTCAACATGCAAGCTTTCTAATGCTTTTTGGATTACCTCGTAAGTCATTGGACTTGTATAGAAAGTCTGAAGAGACAGTTTTTGAGCTCTTTCAAAACTCTTATTGGAATAGTCACATACTTCTACACAACCGTTAGACATCTCACAAACTTAATTAACACACATTAAAAGAAAAGAAAAAAACGTATGCAATTATGAATAATGCGTAAACAATACACAAAAATAAAAGTGTTCACACTTTCGAACTTAATTTGTTATTTGTCCCTAGATAAGTAAAAAGTCAAAAGTAAAATATAAAAACAACCGAAAACACACAAGCATACTTACTAAATGTCACCTCTTTTTTGTCCTCATTCATTTTCATCTGAAAATTTTAATTAGATACCAACAAACTAGAGTAAACTGCAATTTTGGTCCCCGTGGTTTGTGGATTTCTGTGGTTTAGGTCCCCAGGAAATTTTTATTGCAAGAAAACCACTGTGGTATGCATTTCGTTGTGGTTTGGGTCCCTGAAGACCAACTCCGTTAAAAGAATTCGTTAAATCAAGGGTATTGTTGTCATTTTCATTTTTAATTTAATTTTCAATTAAAATGCAATTTACTCCAAATAAATTAACAAACCACAGGGACTAAAGATGTAACTTTCTCAATTAATATTAAATTCCAAGACCGGCCATGTCCTTTACGCCGGCCATCTCCGGTCGATCTCCTTTATGCCGACCGTCTCTTTCTCTCTCTCTCTCTCTCTCTCTCTCTCCTTCTCTCTCTCTCTTCTTCTCCTCTCGCCCTCTTCTTCACTGTGATATCCATCTCAGTGTCACCGGCGATTTCATCAACACATGGGCTGTTGGGTTTCGATAACACAGAGGAAATAGAAGAGATTAAGATGGAACACAGGGGGGTTTTGGGTTTCGATTACACAGACGAAAGAGAGGAGATCGAGATGGAACACATGGGGTTTGTTGGGTTTCGATAACACAAAGGAAAGAGAAGAGATCGAGATGGAACACGGGGGCTGTTGGGTTTCTGCATCACCACGACAAAATTTCGATCTGGTTGACCATCTCCAACAGTTTACACACATCTTCGAACCACCGGTTTTTACCTTTCTTCCGAAATAACATGGTCTGATTTTTGATACATAGTAACTGTTCATCTGTTATTTGTTAGTGGGTTTTCAATATTCTACCTTCACTATGACCTTCGTATCAAAGACCATCGTCGCCAATGCCATCTGCAGTCAAGGGACTCCATCATCTCTATTTAGGTTTTGGATCTACTGCCTGTGTTTTGAAGATTCGACTTGTTGCAGGTCCCCCTTCCCCTTTCTCTTCTCAGCTCTCTACTTTGAATCTATTTCAAGATCTAGTTCACCTTTGTTTGGGTTCATTTAAGCAAAATGGAAATAGGTTTTCAGTTTAGGTTTGTTTTGTCGAAGAAGATAAACGGAGGACTGGAGGTGGGTTGAGGAGTCATTGACGGAAAACATGACCGGATAAAGATACGGTTGACAGAAACTTAAAAGGACGACTCATCAAACATTAATTGAGCAAGTTACACCTTTAGCCCCTGTGGTTTGTTAATTTATTTGGAGTAAATTGCATTTTTAATTAAAAATTAAATTAAAAAGTAAAATGACAACAATACCCTTGATTTAACGAATTCTTTTAACGGAGTTAGTCTTCAGGGACCCAAACCACAACGAAATGCATACCACAGTGGTTTTCTTGCAATAAAAATTTTCTGAGGACCTAAACCACAAAAATCCACAAACCATAGGGACCAAAATTGTAGTTTACTCAACAAAATATTTGCAATCAAAATATATTTTCTTCATTGGAATTATTATTATGTTTAGACCATAGATTTAATAAAACTTTTTATTTATTTATTTGAAAAGCATGAAGAGTGCTTTGGAACACAACGAATATTAAGTTACAAAGAAAAAAACCAATATTTATTAGAAGCAACATGAAATGGTCATCGATGAACATAAACTTAAACACACCCACAAACAAAGTAATTAGGAGCAACATGAAAGAGCCATTGATGACTCAAACCTTTGCACCAAGAATCAAACCTGAACCCTTCAACTTCTCATCTGTAATTCTATCGATACGTAGTTTCATTTCTTCGCTCAAATGATTTTTCAAATCTCCAATCTCTCCTTTACTAAAAAACAATTGGTTTTCCACCTCCACCACCTTAAAATCATTAACAACTGTCTTGTTCACTTCTAGATTACTCAAATTCTTAAAGCTACACTACACAACTTCACAATCTCCTCCACCACCCCTTTATCCTCTTCCTCCGTTGTAAATGGTTGTACCATTAAGACCGCCAACTTGCTCAACTCCACCTCTGGCTGTTTCTTTAGTGCATCATACTTTAAAAACATAATTTTGTTCGGAGAATTCAAAATCGCTCTCCAGTATTGTAGAACATGTTCCCAATACGACCCAAATTCGGAACCCCTGCGCAGAAAAGCTCAAACGCTTCTTCCAACGAATGGAGAGCCAGATCTTTCGATCTAAGTTTGTTCATGAAATGCCATTTTGAAACCAATACATCTTTCGGGTCCCTACAGACGTATACGAACTTGCAGGAAGTCATGCATGGGGGTAGGAGGGTTTGAGGAAAGTGGGTAGCAAAGAGTCGAGGAGAAGGAAGTTACGTCACGTCGACCGTAGAGTCGAATTGGATTTCCATATTAGGGATAGTGCTTTGCGGGCCGTGGTGGAGCAAATGGTGGTCGGAAATGGTGTAGCGGTGGCAGTTGATGGTGGAGAACATGAGGGCTTTGAGCGAAATGGTTCCAGATTTCATGAAGGACGCCAAGAAGACATCAGAGGGTTGAGATTTGAAGTAAGTGTGGAGTAGCAAAGTGTTTTTCAACATGAAGGGGGCTAACCAATGGTCATTGTAGTTATAGAGGTACGTAATCCACCATCCATTGCCTTTAGGAAGTGTTTCTATCAATTGTTTGTACTCCTCACAAATCTTCTCATATAATGCATCTTCTTTTGATTTTGGTGTGATTGGAACAAAGACGGACCTGTCTGGTGGCACGGGACACCGTATTATTTCTTCGGCGAAGGGTAAAAAATTAAGGTTTGTGAAAGGTGCAACCATATTGTTTTGTTTTGTGCCATCATATATATTTTAAAACTACAATATGGACACAAGTTCTTTTTGGTAGAGTTGGTTTGAAAGGCTTTTCCTACATCCAAGACCATAGTTCGATTCCCACTAGCTTCACTGTTTTTAGCTTTTTGCTTTAATTTTCAAATTTATTATGCTTCTAATAAAAAATCGCAATAAAAGACTTGAACCCAATACATCATGTATGAAGATCGATGAACTAACCAATAGACCAATTATGATGTTGTGAAAAATATCTCGGCATTCTTTTATAGTTAAACGGTGCAACCGTTTGAAAAAAAATTCGGGTCCATCCCTGAAAGAGATTGAGAAGTGGACATGATGAAGGAACATGCAAAAAGTGGAATATATTATAACATTGTAAAGTGTTTTAATGAATTGTAAGTATTTCACTACAATAAAATCAGATTTATTGTAAGCAAAAAAAATTGTAAGTGTTTTAATGAATTGTTGATCGATGACCATAAAATTACACATCCAATATAAATCATTGCAATAAACTTATAGGAAATTTCTAGTGTTTTTACGAGTTTTTAAGACAATTTTAAAATAAAATGGTGTTGTACATGACACTTTTGAGTAGTTGATAACTCTATATTTTAGAGTTATTACATGCCTTTTATTTGCATTTTATGTAAGTAATTTCGGCCATTTTACCTCCTAAATCCCCATTTTTGGCCTAAAACATTTTCTTGAGCCATTTGTGAGTGTTTTCATATCTTGGAACCATTTAAGGCATTTTTATGCCTAAAAGACGAGTTTTCATCAATCTGGTATCCGGAGTGTCCACTCCAGGTGACGAGCAGCTGATTCATTAAGCCAAACGGCTGGAGGCCAAGATGGTGTTGACTGGGGAACACAAAAGCAGGATTAGAAAGCTCCTTTGCATGCTTTCTGCTAGTGGTTGAAAAGTAAAAGTAAAATAATGTCTATAAATGATATTTTATTCCTTAGCCCCATTTTATGGAAAAACTTCATTATCCAAGGGATCATTGTGCTTTCTTCATGGTCTTTGCCCTCAAAATGGTGTGTTTCTCCATGGTTCTTACCCTCCAGTCGTAGTGCTCCCTCCTGGATCTTGCCTTGAAGTCATTACATGGAAGACCCTTGGCCTTCTATATAAAGGCCAAGGCATTCATTCATTGAAGACATACAACAACCAAGTAGATAGAATTAATTTCTTACAGCTTATCTTTAGTTCTTAGCATTTATTTTCATGTTCTTAGCTAGAAGCATTTAATTTTTCAGTAGTTAGCATTTAGTTTTCTGCAGTAGTTAATTTTTACTTTCGATATTGTACTCCGGTGAACACGACAGTGGGCACTATTCTTGTAGTAAGTAAATCTTTCGGTATGTCTTTTTGCAAAATTTTAATTTCCGTTTTCTATCCCTTCTTAGTTATGAACTAAACTCTTTTTGAGATGTAGAAAATGAGAATTACCCGGACTTTATGTAAAATTCTTGAGTAGTCTTTATATATATTTTTACCCCTCTTTGACTTGGTCATTCATTGTTCGATAATGCCAATGATGCGGACAAGCTGACAACTTGAAAGTGTTTACTATCTAGTTCGAGACCCAGACCTGGGCCGAACGTAGTGACACGAGCTTGGATGATGCTAGGGAATTTGAAAGAATTCTTTACATAGTAAGTTTTCACCATATGGAGTAGGAGCAACCATTTGGGCATTAAAAATACTTATGGCTTTTTGCTTACTGCGTTGACACCATCGAAACTTGACCGAGTTCAGAAAACTTACTAACAAATCAAAGAAGGTTAACTATATATAAAAATCTTTAGTTAGAAAAGATGCGAGTGCTAGATGAGCCGACATTTTGGACAGAGAGCGACCACTGCTCCAGTGCGATGACCATTTTTATAAGTCAAGTATTTAATATAAAATCCAGGAAAAATCACAACTACATCTCTCCTTTTAATTATAAGAACTTTGTTAAGTTATTTTTACCAAACCAACTCAAAAGAATTGCTTCATCTCTAATCGAAACTTGTAAAAGAAAGTTAATGAAAACAATAGTGTCTTGATTAAGTTCCAGTCTTTGAGGATACGATATTTGGTTCTTACCACTTTATTACTTGGTAAACGATCATAGTGACCAGTGTGTACTTGCGCTGTCCAATATGGACTGAGTTGCTAACCTCACTGCGATTACATATTCGCACATACCAAGTTCTTGGCGCCGCTGCTGGGGACTGGCGTGATTTTTATCTCAAGACATTAGTTTTCATTCGAGCCCGAGTAACTTGTTTTTCTAAGGTTTTTGTTCGCGTGTTGTATGCCAAGGCTGCAACATGGACCTCTTTTTACACCCGATCCCGAAATTGAACAAACTTTTAGGAGAAGGCATAGAGGTAGAAACGTTAATCGGCCAACTCAAATACCTCAAACTCCGATCGAGACCATGGCAGATGTAAATCCTCCTCCACCTCCAGAGAACACGGTACATGTTGCCAATGACAAAAATTGTAAAATACGGGATTATGCAACTCCGGGACTTAATCAATTACTTTCCGGAATTACTCCTCCCAACATTACCGCAACGCCTTTTGAACTTAAACTGGTGATGTTCCAAATGATCCAAACCATTTTTAAACAAACTTCTATATTATTGGTAAAAGAGTGAAAATATGAATAAAATATTACTTCTCTCATTTGATAATCATTTTTGGAGTTATCTTCAAATTTCGAGAAAAAATCATTCTAATTCATGGTTTCTCCATTTTCGAGAAACTTTTAGAAATGTTGTTGGAGCACAAATTTAGTCCAAAATCTTCATTTCTCTCATTTTCTCTATTTTAGAGATGCTGTTGGAGATACTCTTTTTGAAGATGGTGGTAATCTATCTTGAAGATGGTGGTTGATGGCTTTTGTATTTTATGGAATTAAAATCGGTAGAAAAAAAACATTTTTTAATTTTGCTACCGAATTTTTGCTCCCGATTTTGCTACGAAACTTTTGCTGCAGATTTTGCTACCGATTTTTTGCTCCCGATATTACCACCGATTTTGAAGAAGGTGTCAATCTAAAGTGATGGGTTTTGAAGATAGCAGTGTTCTTGAAGATGGTGGTAATCTATCTTGAAGATGGTGTAGGGGTGGCAATTCTCGACACGACACGAACCCGACACGAATATAAACGGGTTATGGTTGAAGTTTTTGACACGCCAACCCGTCAACCTGCCAACCCGCCAAATAAACGGGTCGTGTTCGGGTTGACTCAATTGTGTCGGGGGTCGACCCGCCAACCTGCCAAGCAAATTTTAATTTTTTTTTAAATATTTTATATTTAGTTATTTACTTAAAAATTAAAACTCAAAAAACAAAAATGAAAAATCGTGAACGTTTTATGTGTTTGTTAAGACTTTTTGTTTAAAATTTGGATGAATTTTTAGGTGACCCGCCAACCCGTTTTTGACTCGTCAACCCGCAACCAACCTGTTTATGACCCGCCAACCCGCCACCAACCCGCCAACTCGCGGGTTGACTCGCCAACCCGCCAACATGACCGTGTCCGGGTTAGTGTTGTGTATCTCGACACGATAAGCTAAACGGGTCGTCTCCGGGTTGAGCCTCAGTGACCCGCCAACCCGAACACGACACGATTGTCACCCCTAAGATGGTGGTTGATGGCTTTTGTATTTTTTGAAAATAAAATCGGTAGAAAAAAAAACATTTTTTATTTCACTACCGAATTTTTTCTCCCGATTTTGCAACCAAATTTTTGCTCCCGATTTTGCTACCGATTGTTTGCTACCAAATTTACCACCGATTTTGAAGATGGTGGTTTTCTTGAAGGTGGTGGTAATCTAAAGTGATGGGTTTTGAAGATAGTAGTGTTATTGAAGATGGTGGTAATCTATCTTCAAGATGGTGGTTCATGGTTTTTGTATTTTCTGAAATTAAAATCGGTAGAAAAAATAAACAATTTTTTATTTTGCTACCGATTTTTTGTTCCCGATTTTGTTACCAAATTTTTGCTCCCGATTTTGCTACCGATTTTTTGCTCCTGATATTAGCATCGATTTTGAAGATGGTGGTGTTCTTGAAGATGGTGGTATTCTAAAGTGATAGGGTTTGAAGATAGTAGTTGTTAGAAATTAAAGTATGAGTCAAAGAAGAGATGTCTACAAAAGTCAACACACTCTTCTTGTTATAACTAATTGTTGTTAGACGCTCCTTTTTAGACACATGGCACTTTGTAATTGGCTAGCATTTTGACTTTCTGTTTTTGTATCTGTATAAATAGCATTATATTGTGTTTGTAAAAGTTGTCGATCAATACATTTACATTTTGAAGGAATGTAGTGCGTAATTCATAACTTTGTCTACTTTGATTCAAAGTTATCATTTCATAATCTTTGTTCTTCATTATTTCTTGGTTCTATTGATTTAAATTGTTAATTGATACGAGCTTCCGCATTTCATGCCTTTGATTCAATACTTTCAATTAACAATCGGTTTAGGAATCGGAACCAACAATTGGTATCGAGCCTTCTAATCAATCTATTGATTATTAGATCTCTTCCAGGTGAAGAAATTCCTTTCGATCGAACTATTTTCTCGCATTCAAAATTTGTTTATTAATCCACTCGTTTTACGAGATTTTGTTAAATCGTTAACAATCTTCTCTTGCGAAATTGAGTCATTCATTTTGATGTGCTGAAGAAACAGGGGATATTATCGAGAGTCTTCTATCAAATTGAGATTTAATTGTTCTAAATTTCTTTCAAATCTTCAAATTTTCTCTTTTATCCTACTTCAAATGGCAAACCCGAGCTTGAATGCGATTTTATACGTACGGGTCCCCGACTAAAACCTCCAACTCTTGTACGTGATGAATACTCACGGAAGATTCGAATGATTAACTTCTATGAGGGATTGGATCTTGAGTTATATCCAATTATTCAAAACTAGTTTGTTCCCACCACTACTATTCCCGAAAGCCATCCATAGAGCAACCCCAAATACGGATTTAGAGGTACCAAACCTTTGCCTTCCGAAGTCAAGGAATAACCGGATCGATGAAGAAAATGCTAAGGTGGAATTAGTTAGTAAGTCTTCTAAGTTGATAATGGCCATTCCAAATGAGATTTTTCAATCTTCTATCTCATGTGACACAAAGAAAGATTGGACTATGGGATCATCAAGGAGAATCTCTTAGAAGGTGGTGCGAAAATGAAAAAGAACAAGAGCCCAAGCTCTAAATGTACAACCTCGAATAGTTTTCAAGCGATCATGAAAGGTGGTTAAGAACAAGACATTTCATCGGTTTCAATCATATCCGATTAATCTGCAAGAGATGTGACATTGTTAGATCAAAGGAAGACAACAATGTTTTATTTCTCAAAAGGTTAAACCACGAATGGTCAAATCTATCCATGTCACTACAAGCCAATCGGGACCTTGAACAAATGTGACAGATGGCGTATCTTGCATGGATTATTGACAACTTAAGAAGTTGTTCGAAAAAAGAACGAAACATCGAGGTCCTCCTTGCTTTGATCTCAACAAAAGCTTGAATCGGGCTAGCCGAAAAAGAATTCTGATGACTTTTGGAAGATATTCCGAAGGCCTTCATAATCGAGACCGGCCATAAGATGACCGAATCGATGATGAAATTAAGCGTTTACGACTCTCCTTTAACTTTAATAACCAAGCAATTTACTAATCGTTTTGGAAATAGGTCTTTGAAAGGAAATAAACGATTGCATGATGGTCCCTATGTTCCTAAACAAGAAGTACGAGAGTAGTAGAGAAAATGGTGGAAGAAGAGAAGGAAGAAGAATTAAAAAGGAAGAAAGATTGCCCCATAACTTGGATGTATAAGCCTAGAGACATTACTCGAGAGATTGCATGAGCTTCCGGAAAAGGATAAGACTTATTACAAAAACAAATATAAGTACAATGTCACCTTTGAAAGAGCACACTTTGCGTAGGAAAATTGGAAGTAGATCGAGCCAAGATGAATCCAAGTGATGAAGCCATGTTACGTGGAATGGCAACACAAACGAATCGAGGATCAACCCTCCGGGTTTAGTAAGGTTCATTGGATCATCCGAAATAACCAAACCGATTGTGATGTTATCAAACAATTTTGAGGAACTAAAAGCTGAAACTCACAATCAGAAAATTACGAAAAAGTACGAGAAAACTCTTTGAAATCAAAAGGAAAGAGATATTTTCAAAGAGAAATGGATTTACTGAAGAAAAACTCGAATTAAAACATGCTAGTAAGGAAACGATTTCCATGAGTTTAAAACTTTCCGAAGAAAAACTTAAAAAGGAAATTTTGAATCTCAATAAACTTCGTAAGAAGGAAAAGAAAAGAATCGTAGACAAAGAGAGTGATAGACTCAACTCCTCAGCACTTAAAAACTATTTTCGAAGAGAGAGAATTTTTACACATTGAACTTAGATCGTATTTGAAAAGCACGATTATAACATATCCGGATGCACAAGGTTCATGACAAAATTAACACACAAGTAGGAAGATCCGGACTTGGTTTCGAGGACCTAGATCCCTACACGTGAAAAGGTCGCACTCTTACGAAATCGACCTTGAAATTTTGTGTTGGACAAGGGATACAAGCCAAAGTTTCCAATTTTGTATGAAAAATCTATTTTTAAAAAATCTAGATATGAAAACCATCATAAAAAAAGCAAACTTAAATTCGAAAATATTGAATATTGTTGTAAAACAAATGTTGATCTAAATAAAGTTCCGAAGAAAGATGATATTTTCAATTTTGGTTCAAATAAACATACAATTTTGAACAGAGGCGATATTTTTGTTCCAAGTCGCGAGAGGAAGATCTACGACTTATGTTTGAAAACGATATTCTCTCTTGTATAAGTGTTTTAGAAATGAAACTCTTTGTGAGAATCATCCGAGATCTCTCCCCTGTTCATTTGAAGATTTACATCTTCTCGAAACTCAAGAAAGCTTGGTCGAGATTACGTATCCATGGGAGAATGACAATAATGATGAAGAATTTTTGATAACTCTAATAATTACCTTTCAAGGATTTAGAAATTAATTCTTTTAAATCATCAAAAGTTATCACAAATAATTCGAAATTATTGATAAAAAGGATGATTATTTGTATATCGATAAATCTCAAGAAATCGAACTTTTTGACGTTGTGCTAAGACTTCAAGTGGTATACCTATTCTTCCCGTTTCTTCCGGAACCGAGAAAATCGTATCTATACATCCGGTTGACTTCTTAGATATGTGTCTCAAAGCCAAAACATGTCTTGAACTCGAGAAATAGGCTGGTGAAAGTGCAAAATCAAAAGATTTTAAACTCTACTCGTTTTCCGAAGTTTACTAATATTCAAAAAGGCAAATGGAAATCCTCTTAATTCTTATGTTCCTTTTTCGAAATAAGTACTTCGCAAAAGTAGATATACGTCATTGCAGAAGAAAAAGCTGCGAACTAAAACAAAGTCTAGTACAGATAGGTTCTCTAGAACAACCGATACTAGAAAAGATTTTAGAAAGAATAATTGTAATTACCATTCTCGCAATGAAAATTCAATTC
This sequence comes from Silybum marianum, assembly GCA_036898165.1. NCBI lineage: Eukaryota > Viridiplantae > Streptophyta > Magnoliopsida > Asterales > Asteraceae > Silybum > Silybum marianum. The sequence goes on from CM072535.1 coordinate 24,264,163, forward strand.
AATCTTCTATGTTTCGAAGACGCTCTTCTCAATGTTTTTCACCGGCCTAAAGTTAAAACAATTTTGGGTATGCAAACCTCGATCATTCCAATTCACGGTATGTTTGTCACAAAGAATAAAACTCAAAAAAACCAGTCAATTGGAACCAAAAATAAAGTCTTTGGGCTCGTTAAATCAAAAAACGAGCATACTCCAAAAGCTAACATAAAAGGTGACCCATTACGATGGGTACCTAGATGAAATTCTCGATATTTGATTCGAAACGCGTGTGCATACGAAAATCTTGACTGGATGCTCGAGGCACATGATCGGATCCCAAAATTTACTATCCCAATTCAAGGACAAATCGGGTGGAGTAGTAACTTTTGGTGATAATGGTAAGGGTCTTCAAATAAAAGGCTACGGTACTGCAAGAAGGTAATATCACCTTATCAAAGGTAGCCATGTTTTGCTTGAAACATAACCTCCTTAGTGTAAGTCAACTTTGTGATTCTAAATACTAGTAGTATTTGATGAAAAACATTGTTATTTATTCTTCTAAGACGGTGAAGAATCCTTTGGAGAGCAAGGTGCAGAAAATATTTTATTTCACTTGTATTTTTACCCCTTTGATGAATTTTATTTTCTTTCACCTTTTAAGGATGGTAAGGAAACTTTATGTCTCATCTCCAAAGAAGATTTGAATTCGAATGTTCATGGCATCATAAAATGTCTCACTTAAATTTTAATAATCTTGAGATGCTTGTTAAAAACAACCGGTATCCGGACTTCCCGGATATTCATTTTCAAAAAGATCACCTTCGCCCGCATGTGAAATGGGCAAAATTAAACGAGCATCTCATAAAACAAAAAGTGATCATTCTTGTACTAGACCTGCTTACTTACATGTGGATCTCTAAAACCCTTAGGTCCAATTGCAATTCGAGTCTTTAAAACCGGTAATTAAGTATATTCTCGGTACTAATTTTTTTTGAATTTTCCGTATATACTTGGCTTGCTTTCGTCGCTTAATTAATTTATTAACCAGTTAACTCACCTTAATATGATGACCGTAATTCAAGTTCTTCTACATCGAAGATATTAGACTTCTGATAATGGTACAAAATTCAAGAACGCCAAGCTTGAATCGTATCTTGTTGAACAAGGAATTACTCGAAAACTTCTCTTATCGCACCACAACAAAACGGTGTAGTTAACGTCGCAACAGAACCTTGGTTGAAGCAAAACGATGCTCGCGGCTTCGGTCTCCCAATTCACTTCCTAAGGACTCTTGCTTGTTTCACTCAAAACCGTTCAATTATTGTCAGGCATCTCAAAACCTCTTGTGGCTAGATTAATAAAAGAAAACCATCCGTAAAATTTTTTCATATCTTTGGTTGCGATGTTTTATCTTAAACGACAGAGATAATCTTGGCAAATTTGATCCGAAGTCCGATGAAGCTAAATTTTTAGGCTACTCGTTAAATTCAAGAGCTTCTCACCGAGTTTTTAACTTACGAACAAAAACTCCCCATGGAACACCATCAACATTGATGTTGATAACAACGTGACGAACACTCTACTTCGGCGAACTCTTGCTTAATACCGTTACTTCACTATCTTTCTTCCGAGAATCCGAGATTGATGCTATTTTTCAAGATTTTCCGGGCGACGAAGTTGTGTCGATAGCCGCACCTCCACATTTGCGGATACCGGATATTCTCAAGCCTCATTACTCTCTCCTGGGTGATCCGTCACGTCTATTTGTCCGAACTTGCTATCAACATCTCGCTCACGAAGCTATTCTTTTCCATCATCGGTTGCGGAAGGAGGGAGACACAAGGACGGTTGACAAGGAAGAAGAAGGACAGAAGAACGGTTGCGGAAGAGGAAAATAAAAAAGAAGATTTTTGTGTTTCCCTTGATGAAATCATTTCGTCAAATAAAACAACTCCAATCAATTTCTCAACCCGTGGAATGAAAAGAAATGGACTAAATCTCACACACCGCATCTTATGGAGGGAAATTGGTAGTCCTTTCCGATGGAAGAACACGATGCGCCACGCAAATGAAGCATTCTTTGTTAATTTTTCTTAGTATGATCGAACCTAAACGCGTACATGAAGCCTTAGTTGAACCAAGTGGTCAAGAAGATGCTAACCATGGAAGAACTACTTCAATTCGAAAGAAATAAAGTTTGGCGTCTTGTTCATACCAAAAGCAAAGTTGCTATTGGCACAAGAAGGGTATTTAGGAACAAAAAGGATGAAGATGGAATTGTTGTCGAAATAAAGCTCGTTTGGTGGCTATGGAGTGTCACAAGAGGAAGGTATCGATTATGATGAAACCTTTGCTCCCGTTGCAAGGGTACTAGAAGCCAATAAGATTATTCTTGGCTTTCTCTCGCATACAAAAACTTCAAAGTCTACCAAATGGATGTTAAATGTGCATTTCTTAATGGATGTCTAAAAGAAGAAGTGTATGTAGGAACAACCCGATGGTTTCAAAGATGCAAGATATCCATATGTTTATCTTCGACAAAGCTTGTATGGTCTAAAGAGAGGGTATGAACGACTATCGAAATTTACGATCAGGAGCAAAAGATATGAAAAAGGTAAAATCGATACAACTCGTTCATCAAAACTTGAGGTCCCAAAGGTATGTTAACTATAGTTCAAATTTACGTGGATGACATAATATTTGGTTCTACTCATCAAACAGTTGATTTGTTTTCTAAGTTGATGGAAACCGAATTTGAAATGAGTATGATGGAGAATTAACTTTCTTCCTAGGACTTCAAGTTAAACAAAGCACCTCTCGGTATCTTTATAAATCAGGACAAAATATGTTTACATGCTTAAAAGTTTAATCTTCATGCAAACTCATCATCCATGAAAACACCTATCTCTCCCGGTATGAAATTTAGGACTGACTCTCCTGTAAATACGTTGATATTACCAAACGAGGAATGATTGGTTCTCTTTTATATTTAACAACAAGTAGACTACGATATTATGTTTGCCACTTGTCTTCGTGCTCGTTATCAAGCCAATCCACTCATTTAAGATTGTCCATGTAAAAGAATTGCTTAGGTACTTAAAAGGTTCACCATCGTCGGGCCTTTGGTATCCTAAAAATTGGATTTATTTAATGAGCGTATGGCTCGATCTTTGTAAGCCGACGGAAAAAGTACATCGTGTGCTGTCAACACGGGAAATCGACTTATAAGTTGGACATCCAAGAAACAAAACCGCGTATCCACATGATGAAGGTGATATGTTGGTCGAGCAGTTGTTCACGTCCATTGGATGAAGACCCAACTCGTAGATTATGGTCTCGATATACGATAAGATTCCCATCCTCTCGTGATCCTCTTCAAAGTGCTATCGCCATTACGGAAAATCCGGAAGCATTCCAAAACAAAGCATATCGATGAGGTCGAAGGTATCATTTCATCAAGGATCATGTCGAATTGGAGAAGTTAATCGAAATGTATTTTGTTTCCTACCGATTATCAACTTGCCGATATTTTCACAAAAGCTCTTGATGAGAGACGTTTTACGATATTAGCAAGTTGGGAATGCTTAATATGTAACAATGATTTCTTCGAAGCATCCAGGCCTCTCGAACTATTACGACGATACTTGAAGTCATCGAAGTCTGATGCTTTTCTGAACTCTTCGAACACTTCGAAGCCTCTCGAGTTTACTCGATTTTCTGTTTGATAATAATATTTTATCTTTCAAGAGAAATCATAAAGTGCGTATTGAGAAACGAGGTAAAGAAGCTACTACAGGGGAGTTCACCATTCATGGGAGTTTACCATTCAAGGGGGAGTTTCACAATGCAGAAGATATTCGTCTAAGTCTAACCGGTTATTGTCTTCGATTTACTATTTCACTTAAATTTTATTTGAATCTATCTGTGAATGTTTCTCTTGCCGCCAAGGTCTCTTAGACTTTTGATTCATTTCAAAATTTTTTTAAATATAAATCAAGTCGACATGTTTTTCAACTAAATTTTCTATAAATTGATATTTTGTCAATTTCCATTAAATATATAGGCCAATTCAATCAACTCTTGCCTCCAAGGTTGTTTAAATCTATATGTTTACCCATGCAAATTCTTCTTTATTATTCCTTTATAGAAACTAAACTCTCATGTGATTTTTGTTTTCACTTGATCATGGCCTTTAAACTTAAGATAAATAAAATTAAGAGTGTCCGCCAGTAAATCTGTGTTTATTCAATTAATTCAAAATTAATTGATTAATTAAACATATTTTTTTATTACTTTTGTTTATTTACGCTTTTAAGAAAAAATTATACTAAATCATCATCATACATGTGTCTCGTCGTACACGTGTCCCCAATCGAAAAGCCATGTGTATGCCCGCGTGTTTACATCAAGAAAAAATAATAAGATGAACCGTTTTTTTTTCTCCCCAAACTTAATAACCCCTTCCCATTCTACGGTTTCTCTCTCACATAAACCCCAATTTCAACCTTCATGCTTCCCTAAAAATTCCCTAAATCGGTGTTCATTCAAATTTCGCAAAGACAAAGTTTTCTATTGTCAATATTCGAAATTTCAAAATGGCTTCCAACGCTCGTCCTTCCAACAATGCATGAAGAAAGAATCATCGATTCATTTGATAGTACTCCCATTTTGTGAAAGTCCATTCAAGGCGAACAATGTGCAGTGTCGCTTTTCAACCACAACACTTATCTATTTGTCATCAGATCGAGTTTCTACAACAACATGATTTAAGTTTGAGCCCTATTAACCCAAACATCTCGAAATCTATGTCCAAGAACATGCCTAACAATGATCATCGAGGTACACTCGGCCATTCTTTCACCCATCCCGAACAGTGGAAATTATGGTCGTTCAAATCCCCATCACCAAGAAAACTTGCCAAATATTTCCATCTTCCCGCTTCATATCTTGGAACCATGGGCAAACGATTCCCGATGCCTAAGAAAACCCTTCCACGAAGCCCTCCTAGCCTTCATAAATCTTCGGGTTACAATGAACCTCTTACAAGGCCGGTAATTCAAAGAGGAAGAAGTTGCCCCAAATGTGGAATCTACTCGTCTCCATTCTCAACAAGAGCCTAACTTGCAAAATAGGTTCTCCGGATCAAAGCAAAGTAAACATGTCTATAATGTATGGGATGTTCTTCAATAGACCCTCACTATGCAAGTCTCATCTTCCAAGAGATCATTGTGCTTTCTCCATGGATCCATCGAGTCGGGGAAAGCCACTCAAGACTCATGGTTCCCAAGATTTCTCCATGGTTCATCACTCATCCGCAATTGGGGCAATCGAAGCTCCCCGATCTTGACCATTCTGCAAAATTGCATCAATGAGCTCCCATAGATCAACCATCGACAAAGGCCAAGGCACCGTGAAGACATACAACATGCTAAACCTAATCCCATCTAGCTCTTCTTAGAGAGCTTCCAAATCTATTAGAAGTTCTTAGCATTTTCTCCCGTATCATGAATTCCTACCCCGAGCACTTAGAGCCGGTGTTGGTCGGGTCCGCGAGTTATCATTTGAGAAAAATTTTCTAGGAGTTGAACATCCGAGTGCTTACCCATGCCGACCTTCTATTAAATGAAGGTACAAGATGTCCTCGAGACACATACGAGTGTTCCTCTCCTATTCCCCAAAGTGCAACCACAACTTCGATGATGTCACCACGTCTACCACCTTCTTGACTTAGAACATCAAACCACCAAGAAACCGTACCGTTCGTAGGATACTTCTTCGAATCAAATTCTATCCGGGAAAACATTTCACTTCATCATCCTCTTTGACTTAAAGGATGATGATGTTAATATAAGAGTTCGTCCATTCGCCCCAACTCGCCACTTCCTTCACCACATGTTCATGTCTAGTTCGTGACGATAGCAATACGCACGAGGATGAGTCCACATCCTCTCCTAGGATAGATGCTAATGAATTCCCATCGAGTAAGTTTTCTGACCTATGGAATGCACCTCTAGGAGTGTTTACACTTCACCAAGGTAAGCATACGTCTTGGCTCATCCTCTCGATGACGAGGATAATGTTGACACCATCGACAACCGAAGAGAGTTCAGGAATAACTTACCTCAAGGATCAAGTTGGAAGTCCTTCTACACTCAACGTAAAATCTTTAGTAGAAAAGGCCCCTCCTACGCGAGGGTGGGCTCCATGTGTTGAGAGACGCACCGGCTACATCTTTTGATTTAGTCATAAATGCGGCGTTCTTGGCATTTTATCAAATTCGAGAGTATTTGGAAGATCTAAAATTATCCGTGACCTCACCAACACACTCTTTCTTCGAGCCTTCAATTTAAGAATTGTTAAGTCGAATTTTTCTTACCAAACCAAGCCAAAATTGCTTCATCTCTCAAGAACATCGAAGGCCTATTTTGAACAAGTTATTGAATAAACAATGCAGAGGCAATCTCTCAACTTCCGAATCTCTACGTGCCTCTTTAGACTACGATCAGGTGGCCGATATACAAGATTATCAAGACCATCATTCCTTCGACGATCCCTTCGGGTCTACGCTCGTCAATATGAAATGCGATCTCGCCTCTTTCCGAGAAGATTATTCGCGAGCGAATGTCTTCCATCGCTTCAAAGTACTCTTCAAGGCCCTCCACATCCTCAGAGAGAAACTTATCTCGAATCTACTCTATTCAACTCGTGCCTTCCGGTTTCTTCTATCTAAGCGTTTAATGCCAAGAAGAAGCCAAGGAAGAAAGGGCTTGCAAAAAGGCAGTAGCCGAAATTGAACAACATTCCGAGGATCGGGATCCCGATTCTCGGTAGAAAGGTTAATCCGGGCCTAAGCAAGCCGAAACAAACACCTATCGAGACCATCGACCACCGCCGGACTCTTCAACTCCAAAACCATCACAAGAACCTTCTTCTTCAAAAATTGTAAAAGTGCCAATCACTCCAACACCTCCTTAATCAATTACGGGCCTCTACTCCGATCCCAATCTAGCTAAGTTCATTACCGGATGTTATGGGAAAAAGGCGGTCCCGAGCTCCTCCGATTTGAAAAAGTGATCAAATAGTCGAGCTCACGAAGAACGAGAACGAGCTGCCGTAAAAGGGAAAAGAGCTAAATAAAAGAAGAAAGCATGGAGATGAGGAAGTGTTCGTAGCCGAAAAAAAAAAAAAGAAGAAGAATATCATGGCAGCTAATTGTTAGAACAAATAGAGATAGAGAGGGTCACAAGAGAGAATCCGGGAAAGAGAGAAGGCTAGACTTGAAGAAGAACTACGAGAGACAAAATTTTGAAGTCGAAGAAAGAGCAAGAGTCGCAAGATGGTCGGGTAAGCAGAAGAGATCGAGAAGAGAATGAAGAAAAATTAAACAAAGTTGGAAACATTCGAACTTCAACACTTGAAGTTGAGAAAAGGCACATGTATGCTCCAACAGATCGTAAGATTTATCTCATGATGCCTAACTTCGCAAACCAATACAATGTAAGCAATGAAGTTAAAGATAACTTCATGGCTCATACAAGTGAAAGACGGTTTGAGATCTTTAGTGTTCTTACAAAGATCGTGGTAATCTATCTTGAAACATAAGGCTTTCAAGATACACCCATTTCGGTACACAATCTACGAGGTAGTCGGATCAAACAACAAGAGTTATTACATATGTGATAATGATCCGTTGTCCATCCATCCAGTGATCTCATTTTTCTCGAAGAATTTATGAAGACTCGGTACTTGAACGCAAAGGTCGAAGACCATGTTGCCAAGAATTATTCTATGTATGAAATCATACATTAGATACAAAAGGTCGACTTCCAGTTGGCTTAAATTTCAAAATGATAATCGTGAACGTTCTCTGCACCAAATGAGTTTGAACTTTTTGTTGAATTTGGATACAAATTTTTCGAGTGGGTAGACTTCACCGAACCCAAGAGGGAATCATCTTCAAAGACCAAATGGAAAGAGCTCTTTTCGCATCAAAGAAGCTCACAAATACTCTTCGAGGTAGTCTACATCATCAAGTGCTATCTTTGGCTTAGACACGACCAAATCCGGGTTAGTGTTGCGTATCTCGACACGAAAGTAGAAAAAGATTCTGATGGACTTCGAAGAACAGAGAACGATAATATTTCAAGTATCATTTTGCGTTGATCCTCTCCTGAAGAAAGTGGTTTTTGACTTCATACTTAGGGAGAATGTTAGAAATTAAAGTATGAGTCAAAAAGAACAGATGTCTACAAAAGTCAACACACTTCTTGTTATAACTACCAATGTTGTTAGACGCTCCCTTTTAGACACATGGCACTTTGTAATCGCTAGCATTTTGACTTCTTGAAGATGGTTTTGTATCCTTAAATAGCATTATATTGTGGCTTTTGAAGATAAGTTGTCGATCAATACATGGTGGTAATCTATTTTGAAGATACCGTGCGTAATTCATAACTTTGTCTACTTTGATTCAAAGTTAAAATCATTTCATAATCTTTGTTCTTCATTGCTACCGATTTTATCGTTCTATTGATTTACCAAATTGTTAATTGATGCTACCGATTTTTTGCTCTGCATTTCACTTTGATTCAATACTTTCAATTAACAATCGGTTTAAAGGAATCTGGAACCAACAGTAGTGTTCTTGAAGATGGTGGTAATCTATCTTGAAGATGGTGGTTTTAAGAAAAATCGAAAGTTATGGGTTTTATACTTTCTAAAATTAGGACGTGATAGTTTTTGAAGATGGTGGTGTTCTTGAATATGATGGTAATCTAAAGTGATGGTTTTTGAAGATGGTGGTTTTATGGAAAATCAAAAGTTATGGCTTTTGTATTTTCTGAAATTCGGACATGATGGTTTTTGAAGATGGTGATGTTTTTGGCATATTTAATTTTTTTAAATTACCCCATATAATACATTGGATCGAACCTAGGATATATATATATATATATATATATATATATGTGTGGACGGGTTCAAATGAGAACTCAAATTTGGTTGTGAACATGATGACAAATGAGAGCGCGACACGTGTCATATTCAGACCGAATAAAAGTATTTATGCAGTCTGAATATTTATTTGATTATTCAGTCTGAATATACATTCAGACACGTGTCGCACTCTCATTTGTCCTTATGTTTACAACCAAATCTGAGTTCGCATTTGAACTTTCCTCTCTCTCTTTTTCTCTATATATATATGTGTGTGTATGTGTGTAAAATCAACCCTTCCATCGTCCCATTTTTTTCTTTTTAAAATATATAATATATTTATATACGACAAAATGCAACAAATAAGTTTATACATTTTTTTTATCTTTTGATGAAGTTTGAACTTTGAACGTCTGACCTTCTGAAAAAGCAAGTGCTATAATACCCCTAGACAAAAAATATACAATATAATCTAAGTCTCCCGTAGTCTCAATTTCAATCATATATAATGTCTAGGGCTCTAGGAGTCTAGGTGGCCTTATATATATTTCGTGTATATATATCTAAAAGACTAAAATTTATGTCTCTGTAGTCTGTCCAATGTATAATAACTTTTTTGTGTATATATTATTTTGTGTATGTATATTTAGATGTTGTTTGACATAAATAAGCTAGTTTATAAGCTGATTTATAAGCTAACTTATTTTTAAGTAATCATCTGGATGTATATAAGCTATCTTATAAGTTAGCTTACTGATAAACTACTTGGAGTAGCTTATTGATAAACTAATTAGAGTAGCTTATGAGAAGGTTTTTGAGATTTTTTCTAATTTTAACCCTGATTCATATTATTACTTATTATTAATGAATATTAATTATAAATAAATATTAACTATTAATCATAAATAAATATTAATATTAATATTCAATATTAATTTACTAATTCAAACTAATTAAAAACCATCAATTAATTTTAATTACACATTACTAATTAATTTTAATTATGAATTATTAATTATTTTAATTATACAATAAATATTAATTATACTATACGAATTATTATTTTTAATTATTATTCAATATATTAATTAAGATATCAAAAATCAAATCTAACAATTCTAAAAATGTTCATGTAGGATACATAAAAATTAAACTCATACTTATTTTATTTCATAGATAAATTAAAATATGCTAAATAATTTTAATAAAATATTTACTTTAATTATTAGTTATATTTTTTAAAAGTATTAATTAAATATAATATGTGAAGTTGATCAATTTTATTGATATTCATATGTAATGGTTATGAAAATCATAGAAAATGTATTTTTTTTCTAAAATTTGTTTTAACAAATTCAAAATTTATAGTATATATATAATAATCAATTTTAAATTTCATTCAATTAGCATTTTATATTATTTAATTATTTACTATTTTGTTTGTAGTAATTAACATATTATATTATTAGAAATTTATTTGAGTTATATTATGAATATTTGTAATTGACTATTTTTTCTCAAAATGTTCTTTTTGGTCATTTTACATGATCATAAACTAGTTTTTGGCTTTTTGCCAAACATACTTATTTATCAGCTACCAGCTAGCTTTTAAGTTATCAGCTAGTTTGCCAAACATAGCCTTAGTATTTATGCATTTTGTGTATATTGTATTCAATCCAAGTATAATATTTTTTGGATATATATGTATATATATATATATATATTGTGTGCATATATATTAGTTTTTGGGGCTTACGCCACTCAACTGTTTCGAGACTTACACCTCACGTACCTAATGGAAAAACGTCTCAAGGTTCATTTCCGTTCTTTAAAACCTTGGTTGTACCTATGATATAACCTTTTTGAAGAAAACATAAACAACATGTCTTTCAACTCTAAGTGTGTGTAAATGCTTTAGTTAAGTTGTCAAATGATAAACATAGCAAGTAAAAAGCCTTTTTTATTTTTTTAATTGCTATATAACGACATAATTTGGTCCCCGTGGTTTGTTGTTTATATCACTTTTGATCCCTACAGTTTAAAAATTACATTTTCACCATTACAGTATGCAAACACGACCAAATTTGGTCTCTGTCTTTAACGACTGTTAAAAAAATCCCTTTAGTTTTTTTGTCCTTTTTCCTATTATATATCATTGTTAATAAATTGATGACATGATTAGATTTAGCTATTAAAACACGTTTATAGAAAATATAAATTATGGAATCGATCAATATTTTTACAAAAAGGTATTTTGCAAAATATGGTTCTTTTTCAATATCCTTTATCCTTTATATGGTTGTTATTTTTAATATTTATACTCCATGCAAAATGGAGTGTAAAATGGATCTTTTTCATTATTGTCAGTTGGTGGCAGTGTAAGTTATGTTGGGTAGAGCCATAAACGAACCGAACGAACACGAACGGAGGTTTGTTCGTGTTCGTTCATTTAACTTAACCGAACAAACGAACGAACACGAACGGTAAACGAACGAAATTTTTGTGTGTTCATTAAGAAAATTTGTTTGTTCATGTTCGTTTGTTAATTTTGTTAAACGAACGTAAAAGAACAAACATAAATGAACGTAAATGAAGATAAACAAACGTAAACGAACATAGATGAACATAAATGAACAAACATAAATATAGAATAAAACCACCATTACTTATTATTTTGTTCCTAAAAAGTAACATAACAAAATAAAAAAAAGGGTAACTTAGGAGCCATAAAAAATAAATTCTAAAAATATAATTTGATTAATGATTTTACATATTAATGTCATAATATATAAGTATATTTATATATATATAAACAAACATAAACGAACGAATGTAAACGAACGAACGTGACCATTTTTCATGTTCGTTCATTTAACTAAACGAACAAAAAAATGTGTTCATGTTCATTCGTTTATTAAATAAACGAACATAAACGAATTTTCTGCCGAATCATGAACGATTCGGTGAACGTTCGGTTCGTTTATAGCCCTAATGTTTGGTAAACTAGTTGATAAATAGATTATTTTTAACAAAAACTAGTTTATAAATATGTACAATGACTAAAAATGACATCTTAAATATAATCAATTACAAATATTTATAATATAATTCAAATAATTATCTAATAATGTAATATACATCTATCTAACAAGTTTTTGGAAAGGATTTAAAAAAAGAGCCCTGCTTTTACAAAGAATATTGAAAAATAACCTTATTTTGCACGTTGCTCTATAAAAGATGGAACTTTTATATGAAATTGTGGAAGGACGTTAAGATTTTGGTAGCTTAAAGAGCTTATTTTAGCAAGTTTTTTTTTTCTTTTATTCTTTGTATTAGTCCTTTAAGTGGCTTCCCGAAATGATTCACCTTGATGAATGAAACGTACAATAATGCTAGTTGTGGGTACAGAAACACCATATTCAACACTCGAATGTGCAATGTCTTTGTTGCTCAACAATCCAAAAACCATGGAGAAAATCAAGAACGAGATCAATACTCACTTTGGATCTGATCGTTTATTACAAGAAAATGATTTAGAGAAACTAAATTACCTTCGGAACTTCATCAATGAGACTCTACGTTTGTATCCAACACTACCCTTGTTGCTCCCACATGAAGCCTCTAAAGATTGCAAATAGGTGGCTATCTAGTTCCTCGCGGAACAATATTGATGGTGAATGCATGGGCCATCCATAGGGATCCCGTCTTGTGGGATAACCCCGAAGAATTTATGCCAGAAAGATTTGAAAGGAGATGTGACCAAGATATGAAATATAAGATGTTAGCGTTTGGTGTTGGTAGGCGACAGTATCCAGGAACTAATGTAGGGTTTACGGTATTAGGGTTGACATCGGTGGTGGTTCAGATCGGCGGTGGTCCGTGGTGGATCAAATCGAGGGTGGTCGGTGGTGGTTCAGGTGAGCAGTGGTTGGTAGTGGTTTAGATGGCGGTGTTCGACGGTGGTCAGAGGTAGTTCAAACCGACGATGGTCGGCGATGGTTCAGATCGACGGCCGTCGGCGGTCGTTCTGATCGACGGCAGTGGTTCAGATCGACGGCGGTCGGCGGTTGTTCAGATCGGTAGCGGTCGGCGGTTGTTTAGATCGATGGTGGTCGGCGGTTGTTCAGATCGATGGTGGTCGGTGGTTGTTATGATTTATGGTGGTCAGCAGTGGTTGCGATTGGCGGTGTTTGTGGTGGTTTAGATCGGTGGTGTTTGTGGTGGTTTAGATCGGCGGTGGTTCAGATTGGCTGTGGTTCAGATTGATGGTGGTCGGCGACGGTTCAAATCGGTGGTGGTCGTCGATTGTTCAGATCAATGGTGGTCGGCGTGGTTCCAATTGGCGATGGTCTGTAACACCCCTAAAATTGGGAGTTAATTTAAACCAAAAGAATTGTGGAATAACAACAACTACGTAAGACATCACCCATAAAGATGGGGAGAATGTTAGAGTGAGTTTACAACTTCTATAGGAATATTAAATGACAACCTAGTAATCTATACAATTCAAATACAGATTATGTTCGGGTGTCACTAAAATCCTCAAAATAATCTTCTATGTAACTCCATCTATACACACGAGGTGCACTTCAAAAGAATGCTACTACCGGCAACTAGCTTCTCTCATCCCATCAAGCCCCATCCGCTTGATCACCTGATATACATGTCATTTTAAGAAAAAGTATTAGGCTTAAAAGCCTAGTGAGAACAAACAGTTCAAAATATAGAAAAGCCATTTAACGTCGAAAGCGGTAAATAAACATATAACCGGAAGCTTTTCTCAAAACATCTCTTTTCTTTACTTCTGCGATTTACACCTGAAAGATACGCTTTACTTCTCTTAGGGGAAACTTCTACGGGAATGACCCGTCATCACATCGATTATTCAACCTCACGAGTTCAACCCCAAACCGGGATCTATTACAAGTGCCCTCCCCAAGTACTTCTGACTATATGTGCCTATGGATCCATTACACTAGTCTAACATCTTAATACAATTGTTTCCAATGTTTTACTTCTCTTCACAAAACCTGTGAAGTATAACATCTTGCTTCCCAAAACCTTCCTTCCAAAAACAAGGTCAAATAATCATTTAGGTTTATACATCATTTTTCTTGCATTTAAAACTCATAGGAGTATTCCAAAACCGTTCTTGACTTCCATTTCATCATTTCAAAGAAAACCCTAAATGCTACATTTTGACCTACTTTTACCAAAATCTTCTAAGTATAGAAATACTTATTTTAAACATCATATTAAGGTAAAATACATCATTTTGACATGTATAAAGTTTTAGAAAGGTAAGAATGAACTCACAAGCTAGATTTAGGCTAAATCTAGGTTTTATCCCAATACCGAGCTTCATTAGGTGAGGACTTCAAATACACAAGTTTCCACCTATAAAACCTTCATCTTTCAACGTATGGGAACCCCAAATCATCAAGTAAACTTTAATCCTCATTGTTACCATCATAAAGAGCTCTGAAATACGAAACCATAGCAAAAAGAATCGCCTTAATCGGAGCTGTTACCATCCCGTTTTTAACCACTGGAGGCCGCCCGCGATCATGCCCCACGATCATGACATGTCATGATCGCCCGTGTCACCCCAAAATGCTGATTTTCATGTCTAAGTCACAGTACCACTTGTGCGATTATGACATGCTATCATGCCACTGTCATAATCGCCGGGCATGATAGCCTGGACCATTCCAAAGTGTTTTTCCCACTTTTCACCCGTTTTGATCCCGTTTCTCGTCTAGAAAATGATACCCAATATAAATAACTTCAAAATACTTATCTCGTTGATTCTAAGAGTGGAACACAAAGAGGACTCGGGATTACCTTTTACCAAAGACCCGGTTGGTACATTGTGTATTGTCACTATAGCATGGCACACTTGTTGGGACCACCAATCACTTGGTACCACCGGTGTTATTGTGACAGATGTCAAAACCGTATGACACAATAGCTAAGACGACCATACTCTTAGTACCATTGGTGCTATTGTGACAGTTGTCACTATCTCACAGCACCACCACTCAAACTCTGAAATTAGCTTCTCTTTAATAGACCACCCGGTTCAACACTTACTTCAAATTGAACAGAAATCAGGGTGTTACAATCCTCCCAACCTTATAAATGATTTCGTCCTCGAAATTTAATGCCGATCCAAAAACATAGAACGTCACACAACTCCGAGCACAAGCTCGACAAATGACCCGTTCCATCCATCCCACATTCCCACCGGACGACAATAACACGAAAACGAGCCCTCAAAAATACTATACTTGAGCAATCCAAAAACTTTGCTTCCTTAGGAGATTTTAAACGTAACTCGTCCTCAACTACAACTCAACTACAATACGTAGTACTTCTTTCCACGACGGGCACTTCACTTCTCATAGCGAGTCATTACTACCCAATCGCTAAATTCAATACATCACACTATTATCCGAAGGATCACTGACTCACATTGAACCAAACTTCAAATTTAAGCTCGATGTTGCCTCCCAACCTTAGGTAGTTCATATCACCTTGGTAGTAGCTTCTGGCTTTAATAGATCAATTTTACAATTGATGCCTAAACTGTAATTACTTCTTAGAATTTTCAAACCACTTCCAATAAGTCGGGGTGCTCTCTCCCTTTGTATTCGACATTTGGTTGCTCTCGCAAGAGCCCATCCGGATAAAACCAAATAGATTCCATACACATCATATTACCCATTACTTTACCATATGGTAAAGGAATCCCATAAGCAGTTCTGAAAAGACCACTACCACATCAATATTTTAACATCGATCAATCAACTTCTCCTTAAATAAATGATTTCGGTTAAGGTCTACCATAATAATCACGCTAAATTTCTCCAAAAACATTACCGACCGAAATTGAAAAGCCCAACTGTCGAAGTACGACAACTCCAAAACTTCTCCAAACTCTTAGCAACTCAAAAGATTGCTAGCATTTAATACCGATAAATATGATTCATCATTTTCAAGATCACCCCACCAGGCCTTCAACACCACTTGAAAATCAACCAAAGTGTTCCAGTTGTTCAAATGCTAAATGGCCCTAAGAACAACCAAGGTTGGCGTCAAGCCAAAACACTTCTCGAGGTAAACAATTGCCTAAAAGTTTCCAACCCAAAGATTTACGACACTAGAGGATCATTACACAACTAACTCGAAGTGACCCAAACGTCCAATTACTCCGAGTTTCTATAACCATCGGTCGTTCAGACCGATGTCCCGAAGTGTGAACTAACCAACTGTCACAATTCGACACATAGTCAAAGGCACACCATGCCTTGGGACAATTCCATTCACATACAACTTAGCTAGCTTGTCAACTAGACTGGCTCCTCGCATTACCAAGAAGTGAGCACTCTTCGACAATCTAACCACCACTACCCATATAGCATCATGACCTTTCAAGGTCTTCAGTAACTTCGTCACAAAATTTCTACGGTGATGTGCTCTCATTTCCATTCCGGAGATCCCAACGATTGAAGACTTCCATACGGTCGTTGTTGTCCCGCCTTTACTTGTAACAAGTTACCCTCTCTCTACATATCTATCCACCTCCAACTTCCTAACAAGCCACTAAAAGTCAACCTCACATTTCCTACACATCTTGGTACTTAGACTTATGTGCGTCCTCCAATAGTAACTCACAATCATAATTCTTAAGGAATTCTAACCAACGTCGTTGCCCCATGTTTAGCTCATTTTGATCAAAACTTCCATCAAACTTTTATGATCAGTGTAGAGTGTGCATTTAGTTCCGTAAAGACAATGTCGCCATCACTGTAATGTAATTTCCATCGCCACTAGTCCCATAACATGGGTTCGATAACTCTTCTCGTTTTCCTTCAGTTGTCTTGACGCATATGCAATAATCTTGATTCTTTGTATTAATGCTCAATCTGAACCCATCTTTGTCGCGTCACTATAGACCACAAACCTTCAGATCCTTCTAGCAAGGATGAAATCGGTGCTTTACACAATTTTCTTTGACAAGTTCGGAAAACCTCTTCTTGTTTGTCAGCCCAAATAAAGTTCCGATAATAGTCCGCCAATCCTAAGAAGCTTCTAATTTCTAACGGATCCCGAGGCGGTTCCCAATTCATCATTGCTTTAATTCGGATGGATCCACTTTCGCTCCGTCTTGAGTGACACATGCCCCGAAATTGTACTTCCTTCCACTAAAAAGTCACACTTAGAGGATTTGGCGTATAAATTCCCCTTCCTTAACACCTCGAGGACTTCTCGAAGTTGTTGCTCAAGTTCTAACTCATTCTTAGAGTAGACAAGGATATCATCAATAAATACTATCCACGATTGATCTAGAAACGGTCGACATACTTGATTTCATCAAATTCATAAAATTTTTGCTGATGCGTTTGTCAACCCCAACGGCATTATTAAGAACTCATAATGACCGTACCACGTCCTGAACGCTGTGTTTGCTACATTATCCTCCATCACCTTCACTTGATGATAAAACGAACGTAAATCGATCCTTGAGAAGCAACTCGCTCTTCGTAACTGATTAAATAGATCATAAATTTTCGGAAGGGAATACTCATTCTTCATGGTTGTTTTGTTCCACTTCCTATAGTCATTACACATTTTCATTGTGACATCTTTCTTCTTCACAAATAAGACCGGAGCTCCCCCGGCACTATATCTATTCAAAATTCTTCTTGTCTATCGGGTGGCAAACCGGGTAAATCTTCGGTGAACACCTCTAGAGGTTCACTAACGACCCGAACATCATCTAATTTCCTCTTCTCTAACTTTGCATCTAGAACATAGGCTATATACGGAAGACATCCATTGGCTAAACACTTGCATGACTTTGCCAAGGTTAACCAAACTAATTCGCCTTTCCTTCCTTCCCCGTAGATTATCACCATATTGCCATCCGATAACGGAGTCCGGATTAACTTCTTAGAACATAGGATTTTGGCTTGGTTCTCGGCTAACCAATCCCTTACCATCATCACATCAAACCCTCCTATCGACATAGGCATGAGATTTACCCCAACGTTATTTCCTTCAACTTCCAACATACAATCCATAAGAACGATCCAAACTAGAACTGACTTGCCATCGTCTACTCCAACAATATAGGTATCTTCCAAGGTACTCATAGGTACGTGTAGATTTGAGTAGAAAGAAGTGGACAAAAAAGAAAACTAGCACTAAAATCAAAAGGACATAAGTGAGTATACTCTCTCACCGTCTCGTTTCCCTTTCTTGAAACCCGAACATTCATTCATGGTACGACCGATAATTTTCTCATTGCAATACTCTTCCAAAACTTTTGCTTCGAATAATTCCAAGGTGAGCCTGGAGATTATGATTGGCCCAAAGGTAGCCATGGTGATGCTCCACTGTTGGTCCCAATAAGGGTCTACAAGAGTTCAATAAATAGTAAACAGTTTGTAGAAGGGGGGGGGGGTTGAATACAAACACACAAATTTTGGTTTTTAAATGAGTTTATATAACATAAAAAAATTTACAGTTACAAGCGGAATAAGAACAAGTTTAAAACCTATTCTATTGTAACTAAGAAACACTAAGTTTGATGCACAAGAAGGAAGAAAGAAATTAAGAGGGTTTAGGGTAGAAGGAAGCATGCATCAAGATGAAGAAGATATCTCCATCTTATTTATACCCGTGTGCATTTAATGCAAGACAAAAGGTATAAACCACGTGTCAAGCTTGGATAGGAAGCTTTTCCTTGCAAATAAGACAACCATGCTTTTGGCCGAATATGAACAGTACCATATCAGATATGATGGGGACATAAGAGACAAATCGTACGTCCTTTTCTGACATGGTTCTAGGTTTGACTTTTGTGCATCGAGGATGAGATCAATCTTTTATCTTGTTAAGGAAGCTTCATTTGATCGTTGATTCTGAATCTTCAAGGAGGAATCTTTAGTATCGCTGAGGCTTCACAAGACATCACACTTTGATTAGATAATCGCTGCTATTGCTGAACCGCTTCAGTTCACTTAGTTGATTATCTCTTTCTTCAGCTAGGGTCTTCGACTTTCGTTGAATGGTCTTCTGGTGTGATAGTTGATCTTCAGAGATAAGCTTGATGTTCCTTGATCTTCAGCGATCGCTGATGGTAATCAGCGTGTGCTATCGCTGAATATTAACAGAAGCTTATACAACTGGAATTTCACTAAGTATACAAAAGGAATCATATTCAAATCATCGAGAGGAGTTATGATCAATAATCTCCCCCTATTTGATTATGATTAAGAAACATAGGAAAATTGCTTTAAGAGACTAGTAAGGACTTAGGAAACATTTAAAGAAAATTTTCTAAGTACTAATCTGTAAAGTCTTTTGCAGCTAGTCTACTATCTGAATTGAGTTTCATTTATAAGGTTATGAATGCACAACTTTTACAAGTAAATAAGCATAAAGTACATTCACTGATTGAATTTTCAGAGTGAAAGATCAGTGAGTGAGGATAGTTTAAAGAAAATAGAACTCTTATGTTCATTGTCCCTTTTACTGTTTTCAGGGATCTTTTCAGTACTAGGATGGAGTAAAGTACTCTGATTGAATTTCATTAACTATAATCTGAAGAAATTACAGGGAAATGAAATTACAACAATAAAAGTAAAGTACTTATACACTGAAGGAATATTACAAATGAAATAAAAATCTATAACTAGTCAGAGATATTCTCGTTTCGTCTTTCTAACTCATTCTCATAAAGCATCTTCTGTCGATTCATCAAAGGGGTATCTGACCAGCAGCGCCAAAGCATGATCTTTATGAGAGAGGATGGGGCCTTGCGAATCTCTTGGTTTCTGAAGAGTCCTAAGGACCCTTCATTATCCAAGAATACCATACCAGGTTCAGGCAGTGAGATGATTTCATCTTCTTCATATCTTCGGTCTTGAGGGAGAGAGGTAGAAAGCATTGATATATCAGGGAGCTCAAGATGACCAAGAATGCTTTGATAATCAAATTTAGTTTCATGCTCATTCTTAAAACTTGAACTACCTTCAGCAGTTGATCTTTTCTTCTTAGATGATTCAGGGAGAGGGGGAACTTGCACATGTTGTGACATCCTTTGCAGCAACTGATCCAGTACTCTGTCCACCACATCTTTGAATTTGGATTTGGAACCCTGAATGGCGTCTCTGATTTCCTTGGAGGCATAGGCATAGACGAAGAAAGCAGAAGCATAGGGGTAGATGAAAGCAGGAGCAAAGGGGATTTCATGAGGATCGACGGCAGAAGCGGATAGAAGGCCTTCAAGTATAAGATCCTAAGCTTAAGCTCCAACCGAAACAACAGTACGGTGCCTAGTATCCCAGGCAACCATTCAGTGTATCCATAAATCCTTAAGAACTTGGCTTCTTCTCTCTTTTTTCTGTTCGTCCTTGTCATTCTTACATATACCTTTGGACCACCTCTATTGGAGTGTCGCCCTTGGATAGTTGCATGAATGATTTTGGCTTCAGATCTTCGAAATTTCAGTCTGTCAGTGCACCAGTCAAGCTCTTTGTCTTTCTACATTGTGGCTTCAGCGAACAGTGCACTTAGAATCTTCTGTTAAGCAAGGATTGAATCTACATTCAAATTTTCTTGTGCAAGTTCTCTCTGTACAAGAGCTTCAGCGACCCTTTCATTCTTTTTCAGTTGTTCCTTGGCTGCCTTGTCTTTTGCAGAGTCTTCCCTAACCAATTTTCTTGCTAAAGTAAGATCATTCTCAGTTTGCTTTATTTCCTCATCCCTGATTCGTTGTGCTTCCAATGCTTGTTCTCTCTCTTCGCTCGACAAAAAGTAGAATTCATCTACCATCCTTATTGGTACAGCGTCAATGGGTTCAACTTGAGGCACCCTTATTCTTCTAGCTTCGAATTCCCTGAGGAGTTTTATTCGCCTTTCTTCTTCTTCAGGCTCGCTTATTACTGGCTTTTGAACGGGATGCCTGGGAATGAGGCCTTCTTCTTTTTCAGAGTCAGTTTCTATTATATACATAAACTGCTCTTCAGAGGAAGGTTCCTTCCATGAAGTTGAGTCCTTTGGGGGACGGGGATCACTAAGGGAAGGAGAAGAGGAAAAAGAATTGTCAGAGAGAGTTTTTGTAGGTGAAGGAGGTGTGGGGGTTTCAGAGAGAGGTGTTATATAAGGGATACGAGGAAGAGATACCTCATGAGTGGTCTCCCCCTCAGATATTGGGATAGTGGCATCCAGATCTACCACTTCTTTTCCTTTGCCTGAGGGACCAGATTGTCCCTGAGAGGGATGTGGTCCGTCCCCCAACGGCTCTTGATGAGCGACTCCAGGCCTTAACAATCTGATGTGCTCTAAGGCACTTCCAATGTCATCGTTGTCATCATCATCCATTCCCCCATAATGAGGGATAGGGTCATCTTCTTCTTCGTCTTCTTCTTCTTCTTCTTCTTCTTCTTCTTCTTCTTCATCATCATCTTCATCTTCAGCAGTCATCCCTTCAGGGAGGGATGATCCCGTCTGCTGGATGTAGGGAGAAGTATTCTCTCCAGGGAACCTCTGGTTATGCTCCGAGATGAGTTCATCTGCAAACTCTTTGGCACATCTCAACCCCTCGATGTTATCAGGAGGTAGACAATGCACCATCAGAATGCGAACATTGGTCTGAACGTCCTTAAGCTTCGTATCATTATCCTGAAGCGTATTCTGATCAGCAGCAGTGAAGGAGGAACCAGCCTCAGAGAGCTTGGTGAGCATCTGCATCATGTCGGATTGAGTCTTTTGAATAGACTCAAGAACGTTCGCCTGAGCAGTGACCTTTTGCTCCAAGCTGGACAGCGTCTGATGAAGGGCTCTATTGTCTTCCTTCAGAGAGGAAACGTCAGTGATGAGGTTGCTGACGTTCGTCAGGATCGCTGGTGTCCCAATGATGCATTTGAAGATGAGTTCAGCGGACGTCTGAAGGTTGTCCACCTGGCCCTAGTGAGAGCACATTCCCTGACCAAATAGTCAACTGCAGGGAATGTAGGGTTGGGAAGGACAATTGGAGGTAGCTCAGTGACTGGAGTGGGAAGCTTGGGAGCCGCCATCTTGATCTTGACCTTTCTGAGCTTTGCATCACTGGGATGGCCCTGAGGAGACTTTCCCATGTCCTTGCTGATGGGAGGAGCACTAGTGGTGGTTGTCACTGTCGCTGAGGAAAAGAGAGGAGCGACACCTAATGATGACATAGACAAAGTAGCCAAAAATACATCTGGATTAGATGATGGATGAAAAGGTTTATTTTTCTCCTTGAGAGTGTCATGAGGATCACTCTCAGGGACTACATTTGCAGAGGTAGTGTCTTGAGAATCACTGACCAGTGTCTTAGAGTATCTGAGAGAGATACTCTGAGATCCTTTTAAATTGGCCTTCCAAAACTCAGATTGCCTAAATAATATTGAGGTTTGGATTGCATGCATTTTAGCATTGTCAGGGATAGGGACAACTATCGCTGAGTCATGCGCTGAGGTGAGGACCAAAGAAGAGGAGATAGAAGAGGATGAGAAGGTTGTGAAAGTAGTACCTGATCCAGCTTCAGCAGAGCTGGCTATAACACCCTTAGTGACCGGAATCCCTAAAGATGGAGGTAGTGCTGATGAAGCAACAACGGATGTAAAAACCGTTGAAGTGGTTGCGGCTGCAATTGGTGTTGGTAGTACACCGAAATCAGAGAGGGTGGTCTTTTGAGAGACCAACTTCTTTGGCTTCTTGGATGCGATGGTCTTTTTATGACCATCAGAAGGTTGTTTCCTCTAGGTAGCAGCAGCACAGTAGTGTCCGGGATGCTCGCTGTTGGGTTGGGCAGCGAGGTAGACACAGAGAGAGGGGCCCCAATCACTTTCAGCATATAGGGCGTGAAAGGGGCATCACCTGGACGTTCTTCAATGTCTAGGGACTTCTTCCCTACCACGGAGAAGGAGTGATCGCCGACCTTCGGGTATTCTTCCCCGAAGGCAACCTCCATAATGGTTGCGAAGAAGCGAGGGTAGGGGATGACAGGGTGTCTGGTTACGGCGCTGATGCGACTGACCATGTCGCTGAAGATGTAGTCAGCGTAATTGAGGTTGTGGCCAGTACAGAGGGAATAGGCAAGATCTTGAAAGTGCTTGCTCGGTTGGTCATGCGAGCCGATCTTCGACCCAAGGCATTGGATCACCTGGGTGAAGATATATTACCAGCGAGCAGGTAGCCTTTTCTTTTCTACCTTGGAGCCCACTGTCTTCAGAGAAGGATTCTCCCAAGAATATCCAATAGAATACAAGAATGCGTGGATTTGCATCTTGGTGGGTTCAACGCCCCATTGTTGATTCTTTGCACGTATAGGGAGACGAAGAGCCTTCCTGACAAACCCAGCAGTGAAAGAAAAGAAACAAAGATCTGGAATCTTGAACCAATAGCAGGGAGCTCGGTTCCCTTGTCCGTCGTCAGCGTGGTACAGTGAGCCGTGTACTAGAGAGCTTGGAGATGAGAGGAGATGCCCATTGGGTTGTGGACGAAAGCGTACATCAGCGGGCACACTTTGATGAAGGTAGCTCCTTCAGCGAAGTGAGGGCGGTCAGCAGGGATGTCTACCAATGCAATGTAATTGCATGACTTGAAGACGGCTTTTTCCATGGGAAAGTGGCAGGTTGGTGCAGCGACCAAAGTGTTGTCTTCAGCAGCAGAGGTTGCAGCGGTCTTACTTGCAGAGGCCATTTCTGTAGGTAAAATAGGAACACCAAAGAGATAAATCATGGTTTTATACATGAATGTATAAACCAGAGTTTGGTATAATGAGTACCAAATGAAAGTTTCAAAGAAACAAGTATTTTGATGAACAAGATCAAAATGCTTGTTATAAAAGCAATAAAAAAATAGAAGATTAAGAAAATGAGAAGATAAATAAAAATGGATGAAACTTTTTAAGAATAAAGTCTTCTGCTCTAAGGAAAGAACTTAGAACAGGATTTTTTATTATAAAAAACTTTTTAAAGTTTAATCCAGATTAGTTTTATTTTCTTTTTAAATCATGTTTTTACACCATATTAGAAGATTTAAGGAGAAGAGAAGAGAATGTGAAACAAGAAGTTTCCAGTCTTAAGTAAAGGTTTAGATCAAACCTTAGTTGATTTCGAGAAGGTAAAATACAAATGCGTGTTCTTGGTGTTCTTGGTGTTCTTGGTGAAAACTTGAAGATTCAAAGGTTCTTTTGCCTTTTTAGAGAGTTATGAAAGCGGAAGGAATAAAGTAAGGCAAAAGAATTGCTTAAATAGCAAGAGGAGAGAGAAATAAAGAAGTGCTAAACGACGGTTTTAGCTTTTTGAAAAAGAAATGATGACCTGGGGCACGTTCCAAGAAAGGAGTTGGAATGGAAACGTCGCGGTCCGTCGTGTGTTAGAAAAAGCTCTGACGTGTCCTTTTATTATTTTTAAAAGATTATAATGATAATTATCCATAAGGATGGTTAATCATTATTAATTTAAATTAAAAAAAATCTTCATCACTGATAATAAAGGACTGTTAGTGAAGGGTTTTAGTTTTTAGAGATTTTTGAGGAGAAAAGTTATCAAAGAGTGATAAGGATTAGAAGATAATACATGAGGAGATAACACAGATATCGCTGAATCAGAGTTCAGTGAATGGAGAGTTTGAAGGCTTTATTTGTATCCCTTGTTGTTAGTCACTGAATAAAAAATTATTCAGCGTTCAACATACCAAGTTCGCTGATAAGTAGATTGAATCTAGTTTCATCAAGAGGCTTGGTGAAAAGATCAGCGAGCTGATATTCAGTGGGCACAAAAATGAAGCTCAACTTCACCATTCATCACATGATCTCTGATAAAGTGATATCGGATCTCAATGTGTTTGGTTTTGGAGTGAAGTACAGGGTTGTTAGCAATTGCAATAACACTAGTACTATCACAATAGATAGGAATTTTTTAGAGGTTGAGATCATAGTCTCTGAGTTGATTTCTCATCCAAAGGATTTGAGCACAACAACTACCAGCGGCTACATATTCAGCTTCAAAGGTGGAGGTGGACACTGAGTTTTCTTTTTACTTGTCCAACTAATTAACTTTCCACCTAGTAGCTGACACCCACCAGTGGTGCTCTTTCTATTTATCTTACAGCCTGCAAAATCACTGTCAGACTAACCAATAAGATCAAATCCTGAGCCTTTGGGATAACAAAGACCTAGATTTGGAGTTCCTTTCAGATATCTGAAGATTTGCTTTACAGCGATTAGATGGGATTCCTTCGGTTCAGCTTGATACCGAGCACAAAGACAAGTAGAATACATGATGTCTGGCCTACTCGCTGTAAGATACAACAGAGATCCAATCATCCCTCGATAGGCAGTGACATTGACTGGTTTCCCATTGGGATCTTTGTTCAACGTCAGAGGAGGCGCCATAGGGGTCTTCATCGCTGAGCATTGATTCATGTTGAATTTATTCAACATGTCTTTAACATATTTGCTTTGACAAATAAAGATTCCTTTATCAGATTGCTTAATCTGCAAACCTAGAAAATATGTTAGTTCACCCATCATACTCATTTTATATTGTTTTTGCATTCTTGCAGCGAAACGAGTACACAGTTTGGGTCTTGTGGAACCAAAGATAATGTCATCAACATATATCTGAGCGAGTATAGTATGACCTTTATATTTTCTTAAAAACAGGGTTTGGTCAATTTTTCCACGAACAAATTTTTCTTTAAGAAGAAATTTAGAAAGAGTATCATACCAAGCTCTAGGAGCTTGTTTTAACCCGTAAAGAGCTTTTTCAAGTTTAAAAATATAACCAGGATGGTTAGGGTCTGAGAAACCAGGGTTTGTTCAACATAAACTTCCTCGCTGAGTTTTCCATTTAGAAAAGCACTTTTAACATCCATTTGAAAAACTTTGAAGTCTTTATGGGCAGCATAAGCTAAAAAGAGTCTTATGGCTTCTAAACGAGCAACAGGTGCAAAGGTCTCATCATAGTCAATTCCTTCTTCCTGTCTATAACCTTGAGCAACAAGTCTAGCCTTATCGCGAATTATAGTCCCGTTTTCATCTAGCTTATTTCTAAAAACCCATTTGGTTCATATGACAGTTTTATCAGAGGGTCTAGGAACAAGATTCCAAACTTTATTTCTACGAAATTCAGTTAGTTCTTCTTGCATAGCTGAAACCCAGCTAGGATCAGAGATAGTTTGATCTATCTTTTTAGGTTCAGAGAGAGAAATGAAGTTAACATAAAGACAGATATTACCTATGCCTCTACGTGTTTTGATACTTGCATTGGGATCACCAATAATTTGATTTATTGGATGATTTGCAGTCCATTGCTGAGCTGGTGGTTGAGGAGAGAGATCAACAGTAGATTCAGCGACTTGTTCTTCAGTTTCTGGAATAGGACTTGTTGTTTCAGCAACAGTTACTTCATTTAGAATCAATTCAGGTGATTGATTTTCAGATATAGTTTGGTTGTTCACTGAGGAATTTCCAAGAGAGGAGTCAGCAACAGGAATCTGATTTAGAGGAGTAACATTCATCCCTGAAGATGGATGATTGTCACTTGAAGGATTTACATGGATTTCATCATCACATTCTTCAGCAGGAGGTTGATTGCTGAAATATGTTTCAGGTTCCCTATAATGAGATTTCATCCAGGCATTCAATTCTTCATCATCCTCATGAGAATGAGAAGTATGAATGGGACGAGATTCATCAAAGCTAACATGCATGGATTCTTCAACATGTTGTCTTCTTTTGTTGAAGACTCTGAAGGATTTAGATACAGAGGAGTATCCAAGAAATATACCATCGTCAGCTTTTGGATCAAATTTACCCAAATAATCTGTCATTCAGAATGTAACATCTACATCCAAAAATGTGGAAATATTTTAGAGTAGGTCTTCTCCCATGAAACAATTCATAGGGGGTCTTCTTAAATCGCTTAACTATCAGGGATCGATTTTGAGTGAAGCACGTTGTACTGACTGCTTCAGCCCAGAACTGAGTAGGTAGATGCGAATCGCTGAGCATTGAGCGAGCCGCTTCAATGATAGTACGATTTCTTCTTTCAGCAACACCATTTTGCTGAGGAGTTCCCACTGATGAGAAGTTGTGAGAGATGCCTTTTTCTTCAAAGAAGTTTACCAGAGTACTGTTTTTGAATTCAGTACCATGATCACTTCTTATGGAACGAACAATTAGATTGTTCAACACTTCCATTCTTTTGATAAAGGAAATTATCATTTCAGGGGTATCACTTTTGGATCGAAGGAAGAACACCCATGTGTATCTGGGGTATTCATCAACAATCACTAAAGTATATTTCTTCCCAGAAATAGATTGGACATTGACAGGTCCAAATAGATCCATATGGAGTAGCTGAAGAGGAGCGGTCACTGAAGAAATTTGCTTCGACCTGAAGGAGGCTTTTGTCAGCTTTCCCTTTTCACACGCTGAACAAAGAGATTCCTTTGTAAAGGTATGATTTGGGAGGTCTCTGACTAGATCTTTTTGAGACAATTCATTTATCATCTTAAAGTTGAGATGAGAGAGTCTTTTATGCCATAACCAGTTTATGTCAGTGGATGCTTTAGAGATAAAGCACATGTTCTTAGAGTGAGAACTATTCATATTTATGACATATACATTTTCCACTCTTTTGCCTGTAAGGGCAAGCTTATCATTTCCGTCGGTGACGGGCGCATCTATTCTTTAAGAATAGAACTTTGAAGTCTTTGTCACATAGCGACTAACGCTCAAGAGATTGTGCTTTAGTCCCTCAACGTAGGCAACTCGAGAGAATGATGTGGCTCCGTTGGATAGAATTCCATAACCTTTAGTGTATCATTTGCCATTTCCACCAAAGGTCACTGATGGACCAGCTTCTTCTTTGTAATCAGAGAGCAGAGATTTTCTGCCAGTCATATGCCTTGAGCATCCGCTATCAAGATACCAGATACCTTTGGCACTCTGCATACAATAAAATATTAATTGTTTAAAGGTACCCATGTTACTATGGGTTCTGCTTGGTTAGATAGAGGATTGGCGGAGGAGCTACTAGCTGAAGAACTCTCTTCAGTGGATATCTTCACCTTTGGTGGTTTTGCAACCTTGGTGGATTTCGCTCTCGCTGATTTATCAGCTTGAGCTACTTTATTTCCATGAGCTAGTTTATCAGTTCTAGTAGCATTAGGACATTTACTTGCAATGTGGGTAGTTTCACCACAGTGATAGCACTTCTTATATTTAAAGGATTTGGAATTCAGAGAGAAAATAGGAACCTTTTCAAGGACAGGACCAAGAATTCCTTTATCCATAGTCCTTGGTGGTATGACAACCTTTTCAGGGGTAGGAGTGAGATCGACCTTAATTCTGGGGGTTGGTCTCTGAGAAAATTCAGAGACCTTCTTCCCAGATTTAGGATTTTTCTCTGAGGATTTCTTGTTCCGGTTCTGAGTGATCTTATTCTTAGGAACATGGTCAAAAAACTCGTTCTTGATCTTCTTAGAATTTATCACACACAAATTTTCTTTAGAAGAAGAGGAAGAAGTTGAAGAAGAAGGATCAGGGATGGAAGAGACGAACATTCCAAATTTGAGCATGGAACGATCATTCTCTGATTCTTCTTTTTCAGGGTTATAGCCTAACCCACTTCTTGTTTTCATAGGTATTTGGGCATTGATGATCTCATTGACTTTATCAGAAGCCTTACACCATCCTTCGATGGTTGCCTTTTCAGACTAGAGATCAGCGATAGCCTTTTCCCTATCAGCGATAGCTTGCTGCTTCTCAATGCTTATGGTTTGATTTGCAAAGACTTGGTCCTTAAGAGTTTCCTCTATTTTAGAAAGTTCTTTGATTATTATGTGGCAATTTTTTAATTGCTTAGAGAGATCAGTGTTAATTTTCTCAGCCTTAGTCTTTCCATTTAAAGCATTGTAAAAATCAACAGTCATAGCATCGAGATCTGACAAGTTATTACTTTCAGAAGGTAAATAGAGAGTAGAGGTTGTTACCTGAGTAGAAGGGGACTCAGAGGAAGAAGTTTCAGTTGCTTCTTCAGCGTCCTCTATTCTTGCCATTAGACAGAGGAAGGCAAGATCTTCTTCATCTAAACCAGACTCTTCAGAGGTCTTGGCCCAGTCATCTTCAGCGTCCCAATCAACTTCTTCAGCGATAAGGCCTTTGCCTTTTTGCTGGTGTTTCTTCAGATCCTTGTATTTGTTTTTCAAATTCAAATACTTCTCCTTTTTATCAGAGGTCTGAGAGGTGGTGGGAGCTGCAACTTTCTTTGACCTGCATTCACTAGCAAAGTGACCCTTTCTCAGCGGGCAACGTTTTTTGCTTTTCGGAGTCAGAGAGGTTAGAAGGTTTTAGAAAGTTGCTTTTTCTAGCGAATCTTTTAAAATTGTTAGTTAAGAGGGTTAGAGAGTTATCAAACTCAGAGATGTCAGCATCAGTGAGTTGATCTTCTGA
The DNA here is from genome assembly GCA_036898165.1 of Silybum marianum. Classification (NCBI taxonomy): domain Eukaryota; kingdom Viridiplantae; phylum Streptophyta; class Magnoliopsida; order Asterales; family Asteraceae; genus Silybum; species Silybum marianum. Next base: position 24,293,576 of record CM072535.1, read on the forward strand.
ATCAGTTTGACCTAATTCAGTTATGGAGGTGATAGTAGAAGAAGATACATTTTTAGGAGGAGTTGCCTCTGAAGTCACAAGTGCCAAAGAAGTACTTTTGGCACCTTTGAGTTCATTAATGAGATTCTTCCTCAGAAGTTGAGATTGTTCCTCATTTAAGAGCATTCCATATAAAGCACTTAAGGACAAGGTTTCAAGGTTCTTTGACAGTTTTAGACATGTAGTGTACACTGCCCATTGATCGGGTAGTGCCTCCATGAATTTTATCAGTATTTCAGCGTTTGAATACACTCTGTCAACCGATTTAAGATCAATCAACAAACAGTTGAAACACTGGTGAATTTGAGAAAGAGATTCACCTTTTTGATACATAAAGCTCTCATATTTTCTTACAAGGTTTATGCATCTAGTGACTTTTACCTCAGAAGTTCCTTCATATTGGATACATAAAGTATCCCACACGCCTTTAGAAGTCCTCATTTTCATAACGAATGATAGACTTCATACGGTAAAGCCATTGCTATAATAGATCTAGCTTTAGAATCAATAGCAATTTCTTTCTTATCTTCTTCGATCCATACGGCCCAGGAGTTTTAACGATACTCCTTTCAGGGATGGCTAGAGTAGTAGTGGTGGCAGGAACACTAGCTACTATGGTTGTAGGAACAAATGGTCCATTTTCTAGATAGTCGGGAATCTTTGGGTCAAATCCTTCTAGAAATAGAGACATTCTTTCCTTCCATAAAGGATAGTTATCATGGCTAAATCTTGGAGGTTTAGCTAAAGATCCATTATCATTGTAGTTCGTATTAGGGTTTGACATTTTAAAATTGTTTTAAGACAAAATATTTTAAAGATTTAAGAAGCAAACACTGCTCTGATACCACTTGTTGGTCCCAATAAGGGTCTACAAAGAGTTCAATAAATAGTAAACAGTTTGTAGAGGGGGGGGGGGTCGAATACAAACACACAGATTTTGGTTTTTAAATGAGTTTATATAACATAAAAAAATTTACAGTTACAAGCGGAATAAGAACAAGTTTAAAACCTATTCTATTGTAACTAAGAAACACTAAGTTTGATGCACAAGAAGGAAGAAAGAAATTAAGAGGGTTTAGGGTAGAAGGAAGCATGCATCAAGATGAAGAAGATATCTCCATCTTATTTATACCCGTTTGCATTTAATGCAAGACAAAGGTATAAGCCACGTGTCAAGCTTGGATAGGAAGCTTGTCCTTGCAAATAAGACAGCCATGCTTTTGGCCGAACATGAACAGTACCATATCAGATATGATAGGGACATAAGAGACAAATCGTACGTCCTTTTCTGACATGGTTCTAGGTTTGACTTTTGTGCATCGAGGATAAGATCAATCTTTTATCTTGTTAAGGATACTTCATTTGATCGCTGATTCTAAATCTTCAAGGAGGAATCTTCAGTATCGCTGAGGCTTCACAAGACATCACACTTTGATTAGATAATCGCTGCTATCGGTGAACCGCTTCAGTTCACTTAGCTGATTATCTCTTTCTTCAGCTAGGGTCTTCGACTTTCGTTGAATGGTCTTCTGGTGTGATAGCTGATCTTCAGATCTTCAGAGATAGGCTTGATGTTCCTTGATCTTCAGCGATCGTTGATGGTAATCAGCGTGTGCTATCGCTGAATATTAACAGAAGCTTATACAATGGAATTTCACTAAGTATACAAAAGGAATCATATTCAAATCATTGAGAGGGGTTATGATCAACATCCACCATGCTAAAACTCGCTCCTAAACATCTGTGAAGAGAACTTCACTCTTCCTTATCTTCAATTTCAATCGAGCCAAAAGCTTGCTCGATCTCTCGTAACTAATTCGTACAAACTACCGGATCATCTAATCCGGGGAGCTTGGGTGATTTAGAGCATAAGAAAGTCTCGTACGATCAACCCTTTCCCGTTCTCCTTACTTCCGTCACATATGCCTCTTCGGTATTGAAACCTGTCCCGTTTCTCCCGGAACCCATCAGTATGTTCTGAGTAGTTGCTTCATGCCTTCGATTATTGGTACCCCTTTTCTAGAACATCTTGAACACATTTTCCTATTGTTGTGCTATGACAAAAATAACTACCTGCAACATACCGGGTTAGAACTCATCTCGTAAGCCCGCTTCTACCATTAAAGGACTACCCTGATCAAGGTCGACTTCACGCAGACGACCCATTCTGGCACACCTCTTGATGGAACAAGAGGGATCATAGGTGATTGAGTGACTTCCACTATCACTTGTAGATCCAAAGTAGAAATATTGTCGTTTGTGTCCTCAGCTTCGTTACATGATCTAGTACACGTATTAATCATCTCAGTCGGCCACAAACATAGAATAGGAGTAAGACAAGTCTAACATAGATACGTATAACCATAGTAAATAAGCATACTCACATAACAATGTATCCAAGATAGCATTAGCTACGTGATATCTTGGATATATCACTCGTATAAGAATTCCTATTACCACACTAACGTCTCATAATTAGTGCATTTTCGTCGGCTCTAAAGCTCTACTATCTCAAGAGTGTCTACCCATTCTCACACAACATCACTTAAAGTCTCAGCTTAAGTCTAGGCATCTTAGGTTCATACCTAGTTCGCTTAAACTAAAGCTCTGATACCAACTTGTAACACCCCTAAAATTGGGAGTTAATTTAAACCAAAAGAATTGCGGAATAACAACAACTATGTAAGACATCACCCATAAAGATGGGGAGAATGTTAGAATGAGTTTACAACTTCTATAGGAATATTAAATGACAACCTAGTAATCTATACAATTCAAATACAGATTATGTTCGGGTGTCACTAAAATCCTCAAAATAATCTTCTATGTAACTCCATCTATACACACGAGGTGCCCTTCAAAAGAATGCCACTACCGGCACCTAGCTTCTCTCATCCCATCAAGCCCCATCTGCTTGATCACCTGATATACATGTCATTTTAAGAAAAAGTATTAGGCTTAAAAGCCTAGTGAGAACAAACAGTTCAAAATATAGAAAAGCCATTTAACATCGAAAGGGTAAATAAACATATAACCGGAAGCTTTTCTCAAAACATCTCTTTTCTTTACTTCTGCGATTTACACCTGAAAGATACGCTTTACTTCTCTTAGGGGAAACTTCTACGGGAATGACCCGTCATCACATCGATTATTCAACCTCACGAGTTCAACCCCAAACCGGGATCTATTACAAGTGCCCTCCCCAAGTACTTCTGACTATATGTGCCTATGGATCCATTACACTAGTCTAACATCTTAATACAATTGTTTCCAATGTATTACTTCTCTTCACAAAACCTGTGAAGTATAACATCTTGCTTCCCAAAACCTTCCTTCCAAAAACTAGGTCAAATAATCATTTAGGTTTATACATCATTTTTCTTGCATTTAAAACTCATAGGAGTATTCCAAAACCGTTCTTGACTTCCATTTCATCATTTCAAAGAAAACCCTAAATGCTACATTTTGACCTACTTTTACCAAAATCTTCTAAGTATAGAAATACTTATTTTAAACATCATATTAAGGTAAAATACATCAATTTGACATGTATAAAGTTTTAGAAAGGTAAGAATGAACTCACAAACTAGATTTAGGCTAAATCTAGGTTTTATCCCAATACCGAGCTTCATTAGGTGAGGACTTCAAATACACAAGTTTCCACCTATAAAACCTTCATCTTTCAACGTATGGAAACCCCAAATCATCAATTAAACTTTAATCCTCATTGTTACCATCATAAAGAGCTCTGAAATACGAAACCATGGCAAAAAGAATCGCCTCGATCAGAGCTGTGATGAAGAAGTTATGGCCAAATGAAGAACATCCCGTTTTTAACCACTGGAGGCCGCCTGCGATCATGCCCCGCGATCATGACATGTCATGATCGCACGTGTCACCCCAAAATTCTAATTTTCATGTCTAAGTCATGGTACCACTTGTGCGATTATGACATGCTATCATGCCACTGTCATAATCGCCGGGCATGATAGCCTGGACCATTCCGAAGTGTTTTTCCCACTTTTCACCCGTTTTGATCCCGTTTCTCGTCTAGCAAATGATACCCAATATAAATAACTTCAAAATACTTATCTCGTTGATTGTAAGAGTGGAACACAAAGAGGACTCGGGAATACCTTTTACCAAAGACCCGTTTGGTACATTGTGCCATTGTCACTATGGCATGGCACACTTGTTGGGACCACCAATCACTTGGTACCACCGGTGTTATTGTGACAGATGTCAAAACCGTATGACACAATAGCTAAGACGACCATACTCTTAGTACCATTGGTGCTATTGTGACAGTTGTCACTATCTCACAGCAGCACCACTCAAACTCTGAAATTAGCTTCTCTTTAATATACCACTCGGTTCAACACTTTCTTCAACTTGAACAGAAATCAGGATGTTACATGGTCGGTAGTGGAACAGATTGGCGGTGGTTGGTGGTAGTTCAGATCGATGGTGATCGATTGTGGTTCACTGGCGATGCTCGGCAGTGGTTCACCGGCGGTGGTCAACGTTGGTTCAGATCGATGGTGGTCGGCGTACGTTCCGATAGGTGGTGGTCGACGATGGTTACAGTGGTTCAAATTGAGAAGGGGGTGTGCGACTATTTTATCCTAATAGGGTTAAGTGGTATATTATCAGATCTTTTATTCTAAATGATGTAATTTTAAAGGGTATACTACTAAAAATGACATGTTTCCTTTTCTTTCTTTCATTCATGTTCAAGAACATAAAAGTTTTTTTTCTTTCATCTCTCCTCCTTTTTTTTATTCTTTTTCGAGAACACAAATAAAAATTTTCTTTTTTTTCTCTTTTCTTTTTCGCCCCCCTTTCTTTTCCTTTCTTTTCTGCCTAAATTCAAGAACACAATAGATTTTGCAATGTATAAAGAATAAAGATACATCCATCACCCGTTATATTTTGATCTATTAGATAAGGGTAATAGGGTATATATAAAAGATCTGATATACATTCATTTTATCTACTTATTATCTATTATATGGATAAACATTTTTTTTTCTAAATTAGAAAAGCTTAATTGGTTTATTTGCTTTCTAGATTGTACATTTTCAGACGTGCTCAACATGCAAGAGAAGCAGTTTTATCATAAAAATGTTTGCTTTTTAAGAGCATCTCCAACGAGGTTCTTATAAGAACCTTCTTTTTGTATCATTTTTATCACCTCAAGTTCATCTTATCAAATTAAAAAGTCATTAAGAATTCCACAATGGAGGTTCTTATAAGAACCTCCTTTTTGTGGGTCCCATTGAATCTTTTAACATCAATAATTTACATTGTAATAATTAAATAAGTCAAAAAAAGTAAAATGTCATGTTCTCACAAATATCATGGTAAGAACTAGTGTTCTTGTTCAAACACCTATTGCATGTTAGGTTCTTATAGGATTTCTCCATAATAGTAGTTCTTATAAGAAAATGCATTTTCTACTTATAAGAATTTTGCATTGAAGATGCTCTAATGCTTTTCTATAGAAAGTTTAAAGAGACAATTTTTGAGCTCTTTCAAAACTCTCATTAGAACAGTCACAAACTTTCACACAACGTTAGACATCTCACTAACTTAAAAGGAAAGAAAAACACATATGAAAATAAGAACAATGCATAAATAACACACAAAATAATCATGAGTGTTTCACACTTTCAACAAACTTAACTATTTATTTATCCTAGCTCCTAGGTAACTAAAAAGTCAAAAGTAAAATATAAAAACAATCGAAAATACACAACTCACAAGCATACTAAATGTCACCTATTCAAAAAAAAAGATGTTTTTTTTCCTCATTCATTTTCATTTGAAAATTTTAATTAGATTTTAGATACCAACAAATGTTTGCGATAAAAATATATTTTCTTCAATTGAATTATTATTATTATTATTATGGATTAAATATTACATTTTATTTATTTATTTGAAAAACATAAAGAGTGTTTTAGAACACAATGAATATTAAGTTGCAAAGAAAAAAACCCAATCTTTATATTAGGAGCAACATGTAGCCATAGAAGAACATGAACTTAAACAAACCCATACACAAAGTAATATTAAGAGCAACATGAAAGAGCCATTGATGGCTAGCTCAAACCTTTGCACCAAGAATCAAACCCGAACCCTTCAACTTCTCATTTGTGATTCTATCGATACGTAGTTTCATCTCCTCGCTCAAATGGTTTTTCCAATCTCCAATATCTCCTTTCCTAAAAAAAATTGGTTTTCCACCTCCACCACCTTAAAATCAGTCACACCCGTCTTGTTCACTTCTAGATTACTCAAATTCTTAAAGCTACACAACTTCACAATCTCCTCGACCACCCCTTTCTCCTCTTCCTCCGCCATGAATGGTTGTCCCATGAACACCGCCAACTTCCTCAGCTCCACCTCCGGCTGCTTCTTTAGTTCTTCGTACTTCAAAAACAAAACTTTGTCCGAAGAATCCAAACTCGCTCTCCAATATTGCAGAACGTGTTCCCAATACGGCCCAAATTCGGAAACCCCTGTGTAGAAAAGCTCAAACGCTTCTTCCAACGAAAGGGGAGCCTTCGATCTGAATTTGTTAAAGAAATGCCATTTTGAAATCAATACATCTTTCGGGTCTCTACAGACATAGATGAACTTGCATGAAGTCATGCATGGGGGTAGGAGGGTTCGAGGCAAGTGGGTAGCAAAGAGTCGAGGAGAAGGAAGGTTGGTTAAGTCGACCGTATGGTCGAATTGGATTTCGATATTAGGGAAAGTGCTTTGCAGGTTGTGGTGGAGCAAATGGTGGTGGGAGATGGTGTAGCGATGGCGGTTGATGGTGGAGAACATGAGGGCTTTAAGCCATGTGGTTCCAGACTTCATGAAGGAGGCCAAGAAGACATCAGAGGGTTGAGATCTGAAGTAGGTGTGAAGAAGCAAACTGTTTTTCACTATGGAGGGGGCTAACTAAAAGCCATTGTAGTTATAGAGGTGTTGAATCCACCTTCCATTGCTTTTGGGAAGTTTTTCTATCAATTTTTTGTGCTCCTGACAAATTTTCTCATATAATGCATCTTCTTTTGATTTTGGTGTCGTTGGAAGAGATTCATAAATTGACATGATGAGGAAACATGCAAAAAGTGGAATAGATAACATTCCATTTATAGATATTACAATAATACTTTAGAGGTTGCTTTTATTTATAGATTTCACTACAATAAAATTTGAATTTATTGTAGACAAAAAATTGTAAGCATTCTAATAAATTGTTGAAGTTTATATGAGGGAAAAATCATGCATCTAATATAAAATCGTTGCAATAAATTTATAGGAATGTTTTATTGTTTTAACAATTTAACAAGTTTTTAAGAAAATTTTAAAATAAAATGGTTTTTTACATGACACTTCTGAGTAATGTAAATGCATTTTTTTAATTATACAACCATTTTTCAAATTAATGTTGTCATATAAAAATAATCATCTAATTTTTTTATTTCTAATATGTCATAAAAAACATGTTAAAACGTCCGAAATCATCTTATACACATATTGCAACATTATAACGTAAGACAAACCATTTTTGGTCATATAAACTTCAGTTCTATAAAACAGTCTAATAAAACATTTGGACATGTTTTATATCTATAAATCGGATTTTATGATAGTGTAATTTGATTCTTGGAACACATAAAGTTAATACACCATAATTTTGTGAAAAAAAAATCAACTTAACCTGCTAGCAGGTTAATAATTTTTGAGTTTAAATTAATAGATCTCGAACACAAAACAATGTTTGTTTAATTTAACGAATCAAGATTCATACCATCAATACTTGACTTAATTGGGCGAGTTGGCTTTGTAATCCCTTGGATGCGGTTTTCTCTTGTATTCCTCTAGCTCCTCGCTAGTTTGTTTTAATAAATTGCTTTCTTGCGGTCCAAAAAGAAATACTCAACTTAATTGGCTCTTTCGAAAGCTCGGTTAAATTTTTGAGTCGAGAGCTATGTTGAGTTGAGTCATTTGAACATAGTCATACAGTTTTAAAAGACAAAACATGTTCATGTATCTATAAGGGCATGTTCAAAAGAAAATTCATTTTTCATTATACACGTAAGGCTAAAAAAGAACGTGACACGTTTTTTTTTTCAAGAGTATCAAAATATAAATATAACCCATCTCAAGTTTGAGCTAACTTAAATTTGTTAACGAACATCGATCAGGATCTTGTATTACTTTGACTTTTTTTATGATACTTGTACTTGATATAATTTTTTCCTATTATTCAACTCAATGTGTTTGCGTGAACGTTTTAGATGAGATTAAATAATCAAACATGTGCAAAGCCTTTTTATTTTTTATAATCAATATCAATTATTAATTAGCTTTAGTTGAGATTAAATAATCAAAGATGTGCAAAGTCTTCTTATTTTTTATAATCAATATCCATTATTAGCTTTAGTTGAGTTGAGATTAAATTACCAAACACGTGAAAAACAATTTTTATTTTTTTAATTAATGTTTTCATTATATTATGTAGTTGAACCGGATATAACTTTTTTGAAGCAAACACAAACAACATATAGTTCAACTCTAAACCTGTTTGTGTGAATACGTTAATGAGTTGTCACATGATAAACAAACATACAAATTTGAAAATAGGAGGGAAATTCGAATTTCAAATTTATGCCTTGTTTTCGTCAACAAAGTAAATCGATTGTATGGTAATTGATTTCGTTACACAGATGGGATTTTTCAAATCTTGTGATGTCATCAAACCCATCACCCATGTGCTAGGGGTGAGGGACGGATGTCCTGAATCTGGTGGCTACATGATAAGGGATCCTCGACAGGCGAATCGGTTTTCTTCTTTTCATATAAAAATATATATTCGATATCTTTTCTTTTTACCTTCTTCTAGCTTTTATTCAAAGAATCCCTTCCAAAACCCGCAATATTTCCAAAAAATCGATTAAGGTTATAGAGTATTTATAAGGTACGACTCCTTCCTTTAATTTCTTCTATATGTGTGTGAAGTCTTTAGCCAAGAAGCCTACGAAACGTTTCGTATTTCGTAGCAGAAGCAAAGTCAGTAGAAAATATAGACGAGGAGATGAATCCTCTTAGCAAAATTGCTCACGATGACGACATTGTTGGCGGGTCATAAACGGGTTGTTAGAACTTTATTTTATTAAAGTATTTAAAGTGATTAAAATATTTAATAATTATTTTATTAAAGTATTTGTAGTTTAAAAAAGATTAAAGTATTTAATAATTATTTTATTAAAGTATTTGTAGTTTAAAAAACATTAAAGTATTTAATAGTTATTTTATACCTTAATGACTTGCCTCAGCTTTCAGTGAGTACGCAGTCAGTAGTTCATGGATCGTGAACTTTGACGACCAATTGGTCGTCAAACGTTCGATCGTAAAGACGATCCTCCAAAATTAGGGCATAGCTTGTCTCGGTGATAAGTCAAAGGAATGTAGAAATTCCTTTTCTAGACCACCTAACTGCCACGAGAATCCTATTCTAAAGGTGTACTCGTATAAGACAAAAATACCCCGGAGGGCAATCTCGAGCATTAATGCTCCCTGGAGATTGCAAAACAATGTCGTCAGAGAGACCGCCTAAAGCTCTAACAACCTCTAAAAGAGCTTTAGGTTGTTAAAGCTCTAACGACATGTAGAAATTTGTCGGGTTGGCGGGTCATAAACGGGTTGGTGAGTCACCTTATAATATAACCAAGTTCAAACATCCAAATTTTAAAAAAAAAATCCAAACACAAGCAAATTCACCTGATAATACAATAAGATTCACCTAATAATGTAACCAAATTCAAACATCCAAGCTTCAAACAAATAAAAAGTCAAAACACAACCAAATTGAAACAAATCCAAATTTCAAACAAATAAAAAGTCCAAACACAACCAAATTCAAACAAATCTATTATGACTATTTGAGACTTTTAATAAAATATATATATTTTTTGAAAATTATTTTTTGGCGGGTCAGCCCGCGACCCGTTTGAGCCAACCCGAACACGACCCGTTATTTGACGGGTTGACAGGTCAGAAACTTCAACCCTACCGCATTTATTTTCGTGTCGGGTTCGTGTCGTATTTTGTGTCGTGTCGAGAATTACCACCCCTAGGTTAAAGGTTATATTTGGGAATAGGAAATTAGAACATTCCATTACATCAAAATATCACTTTATTGCCAATGAATGTTTAATTTTCTTATTTGTAGAATTCACTGAAATTTAAAGATTCTTTCCATTAAAAAGAATGAACCAAACAACAGAAAAGAATTTGGTCAACGAAATTCAACATTCGAATTCTATCAGATTCCTCTAAAATATACAAACCAAATGCCAACTTAGTTTCCTTCCAAGAAGGAAAGGAATGAAGAAATAAAAATCGTTTAAAAATTTATTAAAATTACAAAACTACCCGACCTTTTATTCTAAATGATGTTAAGTTGAAAAGACATATTAGTAAAAATGACATATTATTTTCTTTCATTTTTTCCATTCTTTTTTCTTCCCTTTCAAGAACACAAATAATTTTTTTATTTTTCTCTCTTTTCTTTTCTCCCTCTTTCTTTTCCTTTCATTTCTTTCCTTTTTTTCTCCCCAAATTCAAGAACACAATAGGGTTTGCAATGGATAAAGATACATCCTTTACCCATTATATTTTAATCCATTAGATAAGGGTATATATAAAGGATCTGTTATATAAGGATCTTTCTGTTCTTTTCTCTCTCTTTCTTTTCCTTCCATTTCTTTCCTTTCTTTTCTCCCCAAATTCAAAAACACAATAGGGTTTGCAGTGGATAAAGATACATCCTTTACCCGTTATATTTTCATCCAGTATATAATTATATATAAAGGATCTGTTATATATTTACTTTATCCACTTATTATCTGTTATCCGTCACACAACATTTTATCCGGTAGAAAATGGACTCAAAATTGGACAAGCTTAATTGGTTTCTTTGCCTTCAAGATTGCACCTTTTCAAACGTGATCAACATGCAAGACCGAGAGATTTTATTATGAAAATGTTTGCTTTCTAATGCTTTTTGGATTACCTCGTGGGAATAGTCACTAACTTTCAGACATCATACTGCAATAAAATTGGATTTATAGGATGTCATTAATAAATAAGCGTCTTCATAAACCACTTTATAGGTCATAAATTATAGGATCAAAAAATAAAACATCCTATCTAAAAACGTTGTTATAGGTTTATAAGACGTTTTTCGGGCGTCGTAACAAGTTTATTACGACACTTTTATATAAAAAATGTCATATTAGCTATTTTATAGGACACTATTTAAATAACTGTCCTATAAACACAATCAGGCTTGGCATCCTAGCACGTTGCCTTGGTCTTAGCCTAGGTTGGCTTGGCTCCTATAAAAATTTGGGCTTGTAGGACATGTTTTCTCAAAAGTGTCCTAATAAATTTGTTACGACCCTTAAAAACGTGTTATAACTTTATTACAACAACATTTAGATATTTTCTTTTATGGTCCTATGATTTTGTGTTCTATAAAGCAGTCAATTGGAGTGTTTTTTTTTTATTTGTGGCGTCTTATAAACCTAATTTTATTCTAATAACGTTAGACATCTCACAAATTTAATTAACACACATTAAAGAAAAGAAAAACACATGAAATTATGAACGATGGGTTAATAACACACAAAATGATAAGAGTATTTACACTTTCAAACTTAACTTGTTAGTTGTTCTGGGTAGCTAAAAAATCAAAAGTAAAATATAAAAACAATCAAAAACACCCAACCATACTAAGATTCTCATTTTCACTCCCATTGTCATTCCCTTGTTAGAACCAAATGCCCCCTTAATTAGATACCAACAAAATGTTTGTAATCAAAACACTCCAATAAAATTATATTTATAGGACGTCATCAATAAATAAGTGTCCTAATAGATCAATTTATAAGACTAAAAAATAAAGCGTCCTATCTAAAGCCGTTGGAATAAGTTTGTAAGACGTTCTTAGCCGTCGTAACAAGTTTATTAAAAAACTTTTATAAAACAAATGCAATATTAGTTATTTTATAGGACCCAATGTGAAAAAAGTGTTCTGTAAACACAACTGTCCTATAAAAAGATGGGTTTATAGGACATTTTTTCAAAAGCCTCCTATAAACTAGCTAATTATACAATTAAGACGTCACACTGGAGCTATAGATTGGGTCTCCTTCTATATAATTTGCCAAAAAACAACAACAAATTTTCATTAATAATCTTCATATACACAATCTAAAAATGATGAAGATTAAAATTAAACTCCAGAGCATGCTCAAGATAAATCATCTCTTTAACCCGCAAATAGTAACGTCACCTGTTACCCTGAAATACATATTTTTGAAAACAAAATGAGGGTTAGAACATAAGGTCTAGCGAGTGAATCCTCGTCAGCAAATCTTTGACTAAAATCTTCAAAAATAGATCTCGCATAACAAGGGTGCAGGGCTTACTCCCTTTCGCACAAAGCAGGTGTAAGGGTAGGCCTCTTTCGCATAACTCAGCCTTCGCACAATAAGGGTGCTAGGCTTACATGATTTCGCAATGATAGGAGTGCAAGGGTTAACACCTTTCGCATAACAAGGGGCGAGGTTCGCACACCTTCACATAAAGGGTGTACAAATTTAACCTCCATCGTACAACTCTATGGCTCACACAATAAGGTACGAGGTTTGCATAACGCTACTCAAGGTTCACATAACTGGTTCACACTTTTGTGTTAGTTTCTCTCACCCTTTCCAAACCTTCGCCAGGGTCACGACCAACATAGTTTAGTTCACGCTAACAGAGTAGCTCAATATATCGATTATGCCACTCACAATCATTTACAAATCTCCGTCCACTCATCGTGGATATAGCGCCACAATTTTCGTGACCCAATAAGTCCTAGTCAGTCTCTCGACTTGTTAGTCTGTAAAACTAACAGTTAACATCACATAATTCCATTTATCAAAATAAATCACGTGTGACGTAAAAACACGTATTTTACAAAAGTTTTGTGAAAACACTCATATACCTCATCAAATAACACATTCTTTTACAAGGAAATCATTTAATAACAATTTCAAAAATAAAACTCATGTGTGTTAATTTTCCCAAGAACCCATAATCGAACTCCATAACCCATATAACGATAATAGTCCAGTTATATCAATTTGACATATATCGAAATAAAAAACCTTTTAATATCGAAATAGACAGTAAACTTCTAGCGGGTATCAAACTCGGATATGGAACACAAAATCTAAACAATAATATTTAGGGGTCACAATCTACGAGGTAAACTTTATCGTACCCGTTTGTATATAACTTACTTACACACATATTATATATATACATATATATATATATATATATAGAGAGAGAGAGAGACTTGGGATCACGTGAGACCAGCCCGTTTCCGTGAGAACCGTGAGACCACCTTTTTACACTTGAAACTTCACAACAAAAACACTATGAAGGTTAAAAAAATATGAACCTTGACAGTGTTTTGCTATGAAGGTAATCTTCATAGTGTTTTTGCTATGAAGGTAACCTTCACAGTGTTTTTGCTGTGAAGGTTCATATTTTTTTCTACATTCGCAGTGTTTACTCTGTGAAGTTTCAAGAGTAAAAAGGTGGTCTCACGAAAATAAGATGGTCTCACATGAACCCAACCCTATATATATATACATATATATATATATATAGGAGAGGGTTCAAATGAGAACACCCCAATTTAAAGGTACAAAGAGACTCATTTAGGATCACATATGATGTGGGTCCCATCAATAAAAGATCGTATATGATTATTGAAAATCAGATATGATGTTTTATTGGTGGGACCCACATCATATGTGGTCCCAAATGAGTCCCGTTGTTCTTTTAAATTTACAAAGTTCTCATTTTAACCTCTATATATATATATATAGGAATGTTCAAATGAGAACTTTGCATTTTTAAAGGAACAAATGGATATTTGTGGATCACATATGATGTGGGTCCCACATAATATTAAATCATTTATGATTTAATATAATTTAATATTAAATCATAAATGATTTAATATTATGTGGGACCCACATCATATGTGGTCCACAATTTATTCCTTTAAGGAGGGATGGTTCTCATTTGATCCCTCCCATATATATATATACGCATAGAGGAAAGTTCAAATGTGAACTCAAATTTGGTTGTGAATGCGGGACAAATGAGAGCGTGACACGTGTCTGAATGTAAATTATTCAAACTGAATAATCAAAGAAATATTCAGACCGAATTAATACTATATTCAGTCTGAATATTTCTTTGATTATTCGGTCTGAATATGACACGTGTGCGCTCTCATTTGTTCTGACGTTCATAACCAAATTTGAGTTCTCATTTAAACCCGCCCCTATACGCATATATACACACACATATGTATATATATATATACACACACATACATACTGCCCTTCGTCTAGTTTCTAAATGAACCAGCCTCTCTCTCTCTCTATATATATACACACACACACACACGTAGAGGAAAGTTAAAATGCGAACTCAAATTTGGTTGTGAACGTGAGTACAAATGAGAATGCGACACGTGTCTGAATGTAGATTATTTACACTGAATAATCAAAGAAATATTCAGACTGAATATAATATTTATTCAGTTTGAATAATGCTTATTCAGACTAAATATATACTATATCCAGTCTGAATATTTCTTTGATTATTCAGTCTAAATATGACATGTGTCACGCTCTCATTTGTCCTCACGTTTACAACCAATAATATATATATATAATATATATATATATAATACACACCCACATGTATAGACATATATACATATATAAAGATATAGGGTAATAATCAAATAAAAACCACAAAGGGTTTTAAACTCATAAAAACCGATATAAAAATAATTGTATACATGATTTTTTCATCAAAACCTATAATTTAAGATAATGTTTCACATATGTTTGAGTTCACCTTATGAAATAATTACATGTGAATTTTTTTTAGATTCACCTAGCGAAACAAAAAATATGCGCAAAAAAAATTCATATGGTGAAACAAATACATGTGAAGGTTTCATGTTATGAAACAAATATATGTGAAATAATATCTTAAATCCTAGCATTTGATGAAAATAAATTATAAAAAGAATGATTTTATATCGGTTTTCACGAGTTTGTAATTTTTTTGTGGTTTTTATTTGATTATCGCCCTAAAGATATATATACACATATATACTCATTGGGGGGGGGATCAAACGAGAATGTATAAATTTA
Source organism: Silybum marianum (assembly GCA_036898165.1). NCBI lineage: Eukaryota > Viridiplantae > Streptophyta > Magnoliopsida > Asterales > Asteraceae > Silybum > Silybum marianum. The sequence continues at coordinate 24,308,920 of CM072535.1, forward strand.
AAGGCGATCAAACGAGAATGTATCAATTTAAAAGAATAAAGGAAATGGTCTCAACCACTAATTAAATTTGATCAATGGTTAAGATTAGAATGTCAATTATTGTAATTTTGATATAAATATATGGAATATTCCATCCGGTTTAAAGCTATATAGGGGTAAAATCGGAATAAAGCATACAAAAAATATAAAATCAAGAAAATGCGCGGGGATATCTCAAGGATGATTATCCCTATTAGCAGCTATAGTTATTATTGCCTAAAATAACTCAAGAACTTACTCAATGAACGATATCTTGAGAATTTTTGAAGTTTATCTTCAAAATAAAAAGCATATTATAACGTTCTGAACATATCATCTTGATAATAACTTATTTATCGTGAATGGTTGATATTGGTTTTCACTAAAATATTTGAAAAGGGTTTATATCGGCTGGATATTAGAACCGTCACTCATAATCGCTTCTGTTTTACGACTCTGGTAGAGGAATTTTGCTTTCGATTGAAGACGTTAGCCATGGAATTTCGAGGTTAGTTTAATCTTTACATTACTTGTTTGAATAATTTTGATATGATTCGTTCATTGCATGTGGGGAAAAAGCCCTAACCTAATTCGAACTTGATGATCTATTCTGATTAGGCATTCAAAAAAGTTACCGAATTGCAAAGAAGACCAAGTCGAATCGTCGTCCAAGAAGTGCTGCCGAAGAACTGATTCAGGTTGAAGTTAAACCAGTGTATGATCGACTTTTGGTAAGAGCCAATCCATTAAAGAGTATAAGTGCAAGTATGTTGTCGTATATATTTCAATAATATTTCATTGAATATGGACTGGGCTGTGTGATTATCCGGCGATTTTTGCATACACAAATGGTTAATTTTGTCTTGGATAATCGTACATGTTTTAGAAAGTTTATGTAGAAATTGATATTGTTAGGCAAACTTTTGATGATGAAGTAATATTCAAACGACCTTTATGGCGGTAGATGCGGATTTGGAAATAAGTATGTTATCAAAGAGTTCATTAGTTGACCATGATGAATACATCTGGTTTTTTACGTATTCATTCGTATATATTTCAATAATATTTCATTGAATATGGACTGGGCTATGTGATTATCCGGCGATTTTTGCATACACAAATGGTTAATTTTGTCTTGGATAATCGTACATGTTTTAGAAAGTTTATGTAGAAATTAATATTGTTAGGCAAACTTTTGATGATGAAGTAATATTCAAACGACCTTTATGGCGGTAGATGCGGATTTGGAAATAAGTATGTTATCAAAGAGTTCATTAGTTGACCATGATGAATACATCTGGTTTTTTACGTATTCATTCGGATTCTTTAATATATGTAGTAAAGCATATATCACTGACGATCGGGGTAAGTATAAATTGTAATGGGACAGTGTTTTAGAACATGAGTGTTTTTTTGAAATGAAATGAAATATTTTATGTGCAATAATAGCATTAATAGTTACAACAATAATGATATAAAATAAAGAAATGAAATATTTTATGATAAGTGATACGTTATATAAACTTCTTATTTATAAATATGTATGAACATGTCAGTAATATTGAGATTGGTAGTTGTTTACCACGTAGATCATATATGGTAGAACAGTTACACATCATGTATGAACATGTCAATATTAATCGGTAGTAAAGCATATGTCACTTAAATCATATATGGGTTTACGTCTATAAATCATGTATATACAGGTCAATAAATTACGTATGAACATGGAAGTAATAATTGGTTTTATAATCGCTATTAAATCAACTATGATGCATAATATCATATATTAACATAATTGATTAAGTACAATCTCTAGATTAAAATTTGTCTAATATTTGATGTGATCTATAAATTGTTAATGTGAAACAATGTCATTAATGATATATAGTTCAGTACTGTCATCTCATTTTGTAGTTATATACTTTTACGAATGTTATAAATGATAATATATACATTATTATCTGATTGGTGAATAGTTTTACTATATAGAGGATTAATTAACATATACATTGTTTTTGTAGTAGCGATTGATGGAACATCAAAAAGGTGTCGAGGAAACATTAATACAATTGATGGACGAGATCGTGAGCCAAGATTGGTGATTCAGACTAGGAAAGGGAAAAGGAAAGTTAACGATGTTAATGATATGGAACATATAGTGATCGAAACTAAGCAAAAGAAACAGCCGTATAGAATCAAAGTGAAGAAAACCCCCTATCCACCGTTCAATGCAATAATGTTAATGTCCGATGAATAACTAAACTATATGAAGGATATGGGATTTGGAGGGCTTTTGGGTATGAAGATGGATGGAACCCCTGTGATGCTAGGTCTACATGTGGCACGTAATTTTGACCCATACACAAAGAAACTGAAAACATTTAATGGAGATATAGTCATAACTGAGAATATCATAGAAGATGTACTGGGAGCACTAGTGGACCATTAAGTTTTGATTCGTGCGCAACGGGTGACTTCGTAATCACTATAAGAGCAGATTGGATGAAATAGTTCAACAAAGAGGTAGTACGACCAACATATGTGAGCTGACTAATCATGTTGTCGAACGATTAGTCAGCTCTCCAATACAATGGCAAATCATTCTAGTGGTTTTCTCCAATACAATGGCAAATACAACGGGTTATGTGATCTAACTGTACTGAGTAAGGTTTCACACGATACCCGAATTCAGGATATTAATTGGTATGAGTTTGTTTACTCTTGCTTGCAGTTTTGAAAAAAACAAATGGCGTAATGAAAAGCATTCTTCTGTGGTCCACTTGCAACACTAGTGGTACGTACTATGGTTTTACTTACTGACATGTGTTGACTTTAGGAATTATGTATGATTGATAATTTTTTTACATACTACAGCTTGTGTACGTCAATAACATAAAGTGGGACATACCAAGAGTCAAGAGACAAAGACCTGTTATCAAATCATGGTCATTTGATATGTTAAGGCTAAGGATGGAGTCAGAAATTGAGTCAGGGGGTCTTGGTTTAAGTGAGTTGGTTGATCCGTATGTCCCAGAAGAACATACTATAGAGGATGAAGCACCTACGTCACCGACTAATGTTGAGGTGAACGGTTTAATATATATATATATATATATATATATAGAGGCTCCTTCTTGTGTTAACCTATATTTTTGTGTTAACCATGTTAACTCAATCTAGACCATCCAATTATTAGATCAATGGTTCAAAAAGAAAGTGGCATATTTGTAAATACTTGAAAATAAAAAAACGTGGAACAAAATTAAAAATTGACCCAACACAAGTGAACAAAGGGTTAAAATGTCATTTTACATTAAAGATAATTTCAGCCCAAATCCTCTTTCCCTCTTTATGTGAAACTGAAAGCGAATTTCATGGAACATTTCATCATCGACATTCTGGGCAATGATTTCATCAAGCGAACTTTTGGGGACCGATTTCATCAAGCGATTTCTTGGGGTTTTGGTTGATATCGTTAAATATGGATGAAGCCTTGGAAAATCTCGGCGCCAATCCTAGAAAAAGAGGTAAATTTTTGAGTTTTTTCATCACATTCATAGCGGGAAATTTCGAAATATAGGGTTTCTTCTCTTATAATCGATTGGTATATAAGACTTATGTTGTGTTCATCATAGTTCGAAAACCAAGCGAGAGAATCACAAAGAAATCATTATCGAACTACAAAAATACAATGGCAACGGCATTGGATGTTGAGGCAGAAAACTATAGAGTTGAAAAGGCGAAGAAAGAAAAAGAAATGAAACTGAAGATCAAGTTGAAAAAAGCTCAAGAAAGAAAAGAAAAAAAAGGTATTCAATGTTCATCCCTTAATGATTTGTGCATTTTGGAACTTGCTGATCTTGTTTTTTTGTTTCAGTTGCGAAAGAAAATGTCAGTGGAGTTAATGAAAGTCTGATGAAGGATAAGAACATAACCGAAGAAGGTATTCTTTACGGCTGTAATTTAGCTAAACCGTATGTGTTCATAGTGTTAACGTTACATTAAGAAAAAAATAGGGCGGGTTTTGTATGTTTCACAAGTGAACAGGTGATGTTGTTGTTATAATGTGGATAAAACATGTGTAGTTCATTGGTGAACAATATGATTATTTATAATGTAAGTGATATGTCATATGGTTAATTGATTAAAATACCGGGTTACGGCTACTGAAATGAGATTTAATGAACACGTAGTTGGTTTCCCAAAAGTCTAACATTTTCATATTAAACGGTAAAAACAAATTGAAAATTGTGTTTCATAAATAGTGAACGGTTCTTATCTTTATGATAGGAATAACACGGGTTTGTCTTAAGTAATAAAGAAGTTCTAAATTTATAATTATAACAATATGTTTAGGTAATTTATAACATTGCCTTCAAAATTTTTAATTTTTTCATTATGGTATGTGGCGTGATGGAAGACACAATTAACACCGACTATAATGTGTATGAGGAAGGGAAAGGTAGTCTTATTGAGATCACTACCACTCAAGAAGGTATGTATCTTATCTTTGACAAGTTATAACTAATTTGCAAAGTTTAATATATTTTAACTTTGGTTATGTGGTAAAATGTTTACAGTGGCGAATACAATTCAGAAGGTCATCAACGAGACCATTGAACTAGGTGGGATAGCATTAATCATGGGTGAAGGGGGTAAGTAAAGTTGTCGATATGTGTATGTACGTTACATTCATGAACGTTATTTGACAAACTTTATAAAATATGAAACATGTTGTTGGTGTTTTCTTATTCAGGTAAAGAGAATAAAACAAATAAGTGTTTTCCGGGAAAATTAAAGTTCAATCAACCAAAAAAAAAGAAGCAAAAAGTGGGAGGTTCGGCCAAAGGTTGCTTAAAGGGCAAAGGTATTTAACAAACCATAAAATTTAATGTGTTCATAAGTGAATTTGATGTGTGCATAAGTGAATATAATTAAATTTCATGAAAATGCTCATGGTTGTAGGTGTTCACTAATGAATCTGCATTTCATATATGCTTTGTCTATAAGTGAACAAAAAGATTAGCGAAGCTGACTTATTCCATAAATGGTGCATAAGTGAACAAGTTCATATAATGATTATTTTGGAATAATGCAATATGTTCACCAATGAAAATTGTACAAAATAGTGAAAAGTAGTTAAATGTATCTACAATGAGATAGATTTATTCAATAATTTATTTATAACTTTTGGTTTTTTACACTATATTGTTGAATGTACATTAGGTAAAGTGTGTGATAAAATGTACACTGATGAAACGGGGGATGAAATTGTTGAAGAACATAACGGTACGTTAAAATATTAGTTTTGTACCTTAAAGTATAGTATTTGTTTGTTTATATAAAACTAATTATAAAGCAATCTTTGGGTTTAAACAGGTATGAGTTCTGACAGTGACTTCCAGCCCCGACGAAGCAGAAAACTCGCAGATGAGGGGAAACGGACGTATGGTGAATCATCTAAATCAGGAAGGAAGGAAACTAAAAAAGAACCAACCAGTTTGAAAACAAGAACTTCACCTAAAACACTGTGCGAAACGATATTTTTTTGAACGAAAAACAACGAGACTCGGTGGTAGATATGGATTTTGAATGTTTGCTACGTATGACTACGGGTGGGATTCCAACCAAGATAGGGTACTATGTCGTAGATAACTTTGATTCAAACAATATGATCTTAAAAGTTAAAAATGGTATCATACCTACAACGGTTGAGTCAATTCATGATATGACTGGGTTACCAACAGGAGAATTGGATTTAATGGAAATTGAACAGGCACAAGACGGTGTAGTGATAACAGAAATATGGAAAAGACAGTTTACTAAGGATAGGATGAGACCGCAAGATATAATGCATCTCATTAAAGATAGGGGAGATCATGAGGTTTTGTTTAAACTTAATTTTTTGGTGATGGTCGTGAATGCTCTAGGTGAGTGCAGTAAGGTAGGATGTTGTGATGTAGGATTTCTTTCTCAGATAAGAAGTGTAGATATGATAAAAAAGGTTGATTGGTGGAAATATATATACGATTGTTTGGGAAGAAGAAAAAGGACGTGGAAGAGAGACTGTTCGACAACGTACTACTGTGGGCCGATAACTTACCTAACGGTAATCTGTTCGTTATTATTGTTCGTTATTATTTTGATTAAAATTGTTTTATTACAAGTTGTTCACTATATTTATGTTGGAAATATGATTCATTGTATCATCTTTAAAGCTTGTTTATGTGGAGTCCACAAAGTGCGAGGGAATGTCTGTCGCAAGAAGCACGAGCCCAATTAAAAGGTGGACATCGGACATGTTACGACAACGACAAGATCTTGAGATACAAAACGAAGGACTTGGGAATGTAACGTTACGAACAAATAATATTGCCGGGTCAAGCGGTACTATAGGAGAACAAGGAAACAAAGAACAACCAATGGAAAGGACAAAAGAGGTTAACTCATTTTTTAAAATATTTCGATGAATAAAATTACAAATGAACACCAATGTTTTGTAAACGTATGTTTGTAACTTATTTGCAGGAATATCTTGCAATATTCGACAACAAGATAATGGATTACGTTGCTTCAATATGGGAGACGAATACCGAGTTGGAAGAATGCTTGAAAAAATTCCCCGGAGACAAAGATTTTGAAAGGGTGAAAAAAGAATTTGCGAGTTTGTTTAAAAATAGCAATTGGCAGAATTCGTTACATGAAGACATTTGTTGAACTGGTGCTAACATGTCAGAAGTGTTTGTTGATATGTCAGTCGGTGCAACAAAGATGACAAATGTGGGTGTAACACATACTTTGACGGCAAACAGTAAGTTTATGTTTGATAATAGTTATTGAAATTTTTAACACTTAATGATTTGATTTATTGAATATGTTCATAATTGAATATTTTGATACGTGAACGTGTTTCATATTAAGTGAATTATGTGTAAAGTGGATCTGATGTAATTTAAATAATCTGTTCATAATTGACTACGTTTTTAAGTGAACCCGTTAATGAAAAGTCAGTGTTTGCCTATGTGCACCTGAGTTAATTGGGTCCGTTCGTAATTGAATCAGGTATTAATTGTGTTCATCAATGAACATAATAAATGAATCAGGTATTAATTGTGTTCATCAATGAAGCTGATTTAGAACAATCAACTGTTCATTAGTGAAAACAGCCATAGGTGAATATGATTAAGATCCATGCATGTGCTAATAGGTTAATTAGTTCATTTGTGAATATTTAACATTATTTATTCTTTTATAAATGCACAAGTGAATTATGTTTTGTTGACTGATTCAATTATTTATTATGCACCTAGCGAACGTTGTTGACGCGGAAAAAGATTCCGGTTCCATGAAAGAAAAACAATCTTTAATCGAACGAACACCCGTAATTTCCAAAATCAATGAGGCACCAAGCTTCTATTTGGGAATAAGCCCGGATAAGACACAACAATGTGCCAAAGGTAAGGAAAAGGTAGTAAGCGGTGACAGTTCTCCGATGCGATTTGAACAAAACCTTAATATACGTTCAGATTCCACTGCGAAGGTTTGTTTTAAAGATGCATTAGATGTAAAACCACTCACAGTTGTGAAGAGAGATAAAAGGGTTGGGGACAGACTACGATCACCTTATATGGACCGACGGGTAAGTTTTGATGTAACTACGGAAGAAATGAGATTTCAAGAATGGGTGACTAATGGCAGCGGCATTAGCATGTAAGTATTACTTTGACTTTTTTACCAAGAAAAAATTGTCTCAGATCTTAATGATGTTTTTTTTTCATGTTAGGGAGTTACTTTTTTTAACCACGAACAATATAATGATGTCAAGGGCAGAAGTACAAAGCTTGTCTGATATGAAACAGGTTCACCCCCGTGTTATAGACTGTTGGTCGACCGTTGTCAATTATGAAGAACGGCACCGAAGTGTGGACTCTCCACGTAGATTCTTCTTCCCGTCCTCGATTATGGTAATAAATCTGAATCTATATTTATTACAAGTTTTTTGATTTGTTGCGTTTAGTGAAACAAATATACTTAATATATCATGGCAATTTGTTATAGAATGATGATATGATGTTCGACACAAGATACAGCGAAAAATTTAGATATGATGGCTTTCGTGGAAAAATTGAACTTGCGGCAAGCAGCGAAAAACATATTGTCTTGATGAAAAATTTGGACCTTGTAAGTGATGAAAATATATGAACATTTTAAACGTCATTTATGAATTTATTAATTAATAAAATTTAACAATTTTTTCGTTCCATTTTAAGGTCATCTTCCCGGTTGTTGAACCAATGTTCTGCTACATGGTAGTCTTCAATCTGAAACAAACATCCATTGAAGTAATAGATAGTGAGGTTCGAGATGGCACAATTGATGAACTGTATGATAACAAAATTTCTGTCCTGGTAAGTGTTACATACGTGCATTAATAAAGCTTTTATTTATGTGCATGTGTATACGTACTACACAATGTTAAACGGAAGTATTATCTTATTTCGGCATTTTCCTTACTAGTTATAAGCTACTTACACACAATTTTATTAAGCAGCAAATTTTAATGGTGAAGCACTTGAGGGAAGTGAAACATACTTACTGGTCTGCTATAATAAGAGTAAGTCCAAAGAAAGTGGAAACGAAATGGCAACTTGTTGAAAACATGATCAATGCCGGGGTGGTTCTAATGAGAAATATGGAAACTTGTATGGGGGAGGATGCGCGTCATTGGGAAAGTGGATTATACAAACCAGGGACCAAGCAAAAAAAGCAAATTAAGGAGCTGCGAACGAAGTATGTTACTAAACTACTCAATAGTGAAGTAAACTGTAAAAACTTAGTGGTGAAAGCAGAGATCGAACGGTATTTTGCAATGAAGACAAGGGTCTGGACCAATAAAAGTTGATTGGGTGAAACTTTATAGCTTATTATCGTATTTCAGTTTTTTTAATATGTTGGTTTTTCAATTAGGATTCGGTATTGTTGGTTACTTTATGGATCTAATTTAGTAATGTCTAATTTTTTGGTTTTTGGAATATTTTAAAAATTCCTTAATGGGATATGTTGCTTTTGTGGATATTATGGTGTTACATTTAAAAATTCCAAATGGGGAATCTGACACATTTAATAGAAGGAATTCTTCCCCCCTGTTGTTGTTTTATAAACTTACATGCGACAAAATAAAAACAAGAAGTATAACCCATTCATTCGTGAATACGCTACGGACAGTTCTATAGCTTTACCACCGCTTTCGTAATGTTCATATGTGAAGCTTCTATAACATGCTTGATTAAAATAAGTAGGGGACTTTTTTTTGAATATTTTATGAAACTTTTATACACTGTCTATGCACTTTATCCAATTTGGTTCGATGGTGAATCTATATCCATTGACATATGATGTTCATAAGTGAAATAATAATTAGGTGACATACACTATGATTTTTTACACAAAGTAAAAACTGATGAACAAGAAAAGCATATAGCCATTAGGGGTTTTTCATTACACCATAGATCAAACTAAAAACATAACATACATCTAAGGAGAACGACGTAAAGGCTAAACAAAATAGTGTTCACCAATAACCTTGTATTGCGCATTTGCATATAAATGCCTACTTACGAGGTGAAAACACTTATTTCATAGATTGTTTACAAGTGAACATCCATATCACATACACGTTAACCGAATTAACGATAAATCTAAAACAACCTTGTTAATAACAAAATTAAATTCGATAATTATCGTTGGTTGAACAATAAGCAAAATACTATAAAAAATCCTTAAATAATTAAAAAAAAATTGAGAAATCCGATAAGACACAATAATGATTAGCCGGGGTTAGTTGGACAATTGCGCGAATCATGACCAGCTCGTTGGCCACACCTGTTGCATTTTCGTTTCTGTCGTTTGTTTCGTTGTTGTATCATTTCTGATTTACTAACCAAACGCTAACCGGTACCGCAACCCTTGTTTCTAAGTCCAGTTGGCGGTAATATATCCACGTCCTCATCATCAGGAATTGCCACTCCGTGGTATACATATATTGCATCTTCCCTTTGTTGTCTACGATCGTGGAACGGGATTGACTTTATCGTATTCATTTTTGAAGTCGTCAATAACGGCTGTAAATTTTGACATCTGTACGTTGTCATTCCTTAAACGACTAACAAGATCGTCAACTTTTAAATAAAGACCTCGAATCGCTTTTTCTTTTCCGGGGTCAACTTCTCCATATCTAACTCGAGCAGCTTGGACATGAACAGGAACAATTCCAATTGTCCAGCGACGCAAAATATATTTCTCTGGAATGAATTGAACCTTGTTGTTTATCAACACCATTAATGCGTGTCGGCATAGTATACCATTTTGAACAAAATAAGAGCACTCACATTCGACAGAGTTCGCTTCATAGTTTCGCGTAACCTACAATTAAAATGTAAAATTCGTAATTAATATATAAGACTTTTATAATTCTACCTATACATATTTTACAACCATAAAATCTAACCTTATACTTTGATTTCACCACATCACGCTTGTTTTTTTGGCAGATCAGAAAAGACTTCACACCACCATCAACTTCGACTGCTTCAATACAACAACACCAAACAGCCTTATAAATCTCCTTCTGAAATTCGAAAAATATCGTTCGCATGTAGACCTTTGAAGCATGTTTTTCGATATGCATAGGACTAGCCATGTGGGTATATGTACTCCTCGTTACAGATTCAAGTCCACTGTGATCGTTCCTTTGCTTCTCAATAGCAAAGTCGTAATTGTGCATGAACTCAACAAGATTAAATTCGTAGGATTCATATATGTTAAAATAGGAATTAGAACTCTCGGAGCGAGAAGTGATCTTCATAAGGCCTGGCATGGGTGTGTCCTTGTAATATGCCGGAATCCATGACTTTCGTATAAGATACATTTCGGTGAACCATGGATCACCCTGTAGATTAAAATTTACCATCATATCCTCCCACTCACGCTCAAATTCATCACGCCCGATTCGAACATTCCACACAAGCTTGTTAAGATTTGTGTTAAACTCAGGGTTTAGCTTCAACGCAGAACTCACCTATATGAACAACAAATTTTAAAAAAATATTAGCGGTTGTATATGCGAAATGCTGCTACTGTTCATTAAAACATACCTTGGCAGGGACCTTTTTCATGATGTGCCAAATACATAAACGATGTTTCGCTTCAGTGAACACAAGTGGTACAGCTTGTTTCATCGATGAACACTGGTCAGAAATAACAAAGACCGGTTGCTTGAGATGACACTGAAGAAAAGCTCTAAGCACCCAAGTGTAGTTCTAGATTATTTCTCCACTTATCAAAGCAGATCCAACAACTACTGATTTCTTATGGTTGTCAACAGACAAAAAGGGTACAAAAACCATGGCGTGCCTGTAAAAAGATTTATTTACATTATTTTATCAAAACTAAAATTGTATTGAAAAAAATGTAACGAAATAATCACCTTTGAGTTCGGTATGTGCCATCGAAGGATATACAATCCCCAAACTCTTTGTAGTTAATACGTGCAATTTCGTCAGCCCAAAAAACTGCTTGCAACTCGCGTCCGTTACAAATGTATTCAAAATAATACTCTGGGGCAACCTCCCTCCTCTTCGTCATCAATTCAATCAACATTTTCGCGTCCTTATTAACTACAGTTGCAACAACATCTCTCCTAAAATTCTGGAAATCAACGATAGTTGACCTATCGTATTCAAACCCTCCATTCAATGCAGACATCAATATGTGTGCTCTAGTGGGTCCTAGTTTATAGCTGGAACTATTCAATATATGTTTGTAATCGGTGTACTGATTTGTCTATTACATTTGGAAAACCTACGATCGTTGTTGTTCATCAAAACATGATTATGCTCTTCGACAACCTCAAAAATCTCATATCGTGCCCTATCTTTCATCAAATGCACTTTAATACAGGCTTGACAACCAGACCGCCTGAAATTAGAATTTCGATGAGTCCGATCTCCGGGACCAACTTCAAGTGTGTCAAATATCTTCTTTTTTGGGAACCTCTGTCTACGGCAAACAAACCAACGTGTTTGAATTCGCCCTTCATTGTTTTCCTTCTTCGCACTCTTACGAACACGAAAACCGGCATTGTATGCATATTTCTTGTACATTGCCTCAACCTCCTCTAGTGATGAAAACTGACCCTCAACCATCGGTCTTATATCATCCGGTACTGTCGGTACCCAATACTTTGATGCATCGTATAATTGAGTTACTTTATTCTCGTAGTTAACGTCTACAATAAAATGAAAACCATAATACGAGTATTAACATCAATGCCTAAATTTCATCAGTGAACATATTTGCTACTTGACTATGACTTTCTATTTATTGTTTCTGTTCATATTTAAAACTAATACACAATGTATTTCACGAAAGAACAAAAATGTTAATGGTTTTGTCCATGTGATACTACCATTATACGCTTCAAATTAAATGAAACACAGATGTTATTCATTCAACTTGAAACACAAGTTTCATATTTAACTATGATTGTTCATAATTGAACTAATACAATATCAAATTTCACACGTGAACAAACCATAAATATTTTAGTTTCACGTCTAATTCTCGAATTTGAATACGTTTCATAAGTGAACAAACTTAACACAAAAATAAAACATGGGTATTAAATAACGTTTCTCTCGCACAGGTTACATAGGTGAACAAATTTCAATTGACACCATATCAAATTCAAAAATGAAAAACACGTAATTATTTTGATGTCAGATATAACTATCGAAACTGCCATCAAAATAAAACCTAGTTACAATGATTCTCTCGAATTTGAATAACTATCATAGGTGAACAACTTCAAACACGGCATAAACATGAATGTTTTTTCCGTCTTTGAACAATTTCATAAGTGAACAAAATTCATATATACTCCTAGTATTCATATTGTGTAACTGTTCAAGCAAATAAAAGTTTAAAGGTGTTTCAATTACCTTGAGAGTGTTCTTGTCTTTCATCAACATGGTTACTTTGCTCTTCGGTACATCCATTGACGGGTTTCTGAGCATCATTGACTACTTCAGATACATATATCTCGTTGGACGACGGAAAGGTGTAACAAACTTCTTCATCTTGGCTTTGTTAATTATGCAGATCGTTGATGTTGTTTGCCATAATGTCGAAAACTTTATTCTAGGATGAAACCTGCAGAATTCTAAATCGTTATTCTAGGCTTAAAATTTTGATATAATGATTTTGTTAGTGAAGATTATTAGAGATATTTACCATACTTAACTTTGCGAAAATTAAGGAAGGTATTAATTATGTAATTTAATAATTAAATAAATTTAATATAAGTCATTTATTAAAATACGAAATTACCCCTACTAAATTTAATTTTTTTTTTAATTCCATAATTATTGTAATTTTCCTATTGGTTGGTTTTGGTTAACATGGTTAACACAAATATATGGGTTAACACAAGAAGGGCCCTCTATATATATATATATATATATATAATAGTGTGTGATTTGTGAATGTGTGTATATGATTTTTTAGTAATCATACATGAATGTCGTATAAGTTACACAATCAGTTGTGATTATTGTACTAGGTTATGTTTATGATCTTATATGTTTGTTTTAGGAATATGTTAATGTGTTTGAGAATAAGCACAAGCAATTGATAGAGTTAAAAAGAACTTTAAGCACTACAGTAGGAAGGGCATCGTTGAGATTCCCAGGTGATACATCGATCGAATAATGGAGAAAAAGGGACATGGCCCTGATTGTTGAACCTAAAGAAACTGCTCTTCGTAACCAAGTTGACGTTTTAGGGTTATTTGATGACATGGTTGTTGAATATTTAACTGTTGGGGATGCTGACGGACCAAATGACATGATATGCGGAAATAATTCAGTTAATCAATTCGAGACACCGACACAGTATTTTCAGCTGCCCGAAGTTTCGAGTGACTTTGACGAAACTGTTCGTGTTTACATGGCCTTGAAGAATGCTAGTATTTCAACAACAGAAAGTGAAGGTAGTTGTTTATCACATAATCATACATGGTAAAACATTAACAATTCAGTTAATTATACATGAGTATAATCATAAATCATAAATGTTATATTAACATAATTGTATTATAGGTGTCCATGCAGCAAATAGTGTTCAAACAACCCCATGTGTTGCAATGGTGGACCATCGGGGAAGTTCATCGGTTGTGTATAAGCGTAATAAACACGTGGACGATTTTCCAAGATTCAGTCTGGGATGACATAAGAGTTTGGGGAGGATGTTGAAATGGATATGACAACAAACGGACAACAGCTTGATACAAAAGTTACTGGAATAGTTAACAGTGTATGTGGCAATGGGACAATTGTGGATGGGGCTGGTAAACAAGTTATGAAAAGTGTGTACGAATTTCACAAGCCGGCAACGATGGAAAATCAAGGAAATATGGTAGTTCCACGGAGTAAAGAAGTTACTAAGGATGATGGTAAGAACAAGATCGTGGTTCATGGTTCAACATTGGCACCATCGAAGCCAACAGTTGCAGGACGGGACATAAAGGCTGGATTGATGATATGCTCACCTTATTTGAAACGCATTGTTGACGCTGCTACCGGTTGTACAAAAGATGAAACAATTTATCAAATTGGATATTTTCTAAGGAAGGGGATGCAGAGTAATTTACCTCTAAACCCATTTATATTATTTATATTACAGTTGTCTATGCTTGTCGGTTTATTATAAATGCTCTTATATGTTGTTAAATGTAACACCCTCAAATCTGGAAAAAGCGACTAATTTAAAATTTCTAATATTTCATCAATAAATAACTTTCCTCAAACCACAATTAGTAATAAGCCTCTACAACAAACAAATCAAGTCCTATACAAGACCTACTTACGGTTTGGGTGTTACTAAACCAATAAGAGTCGCTATCTCCGAATGGGGAAACCATCACCAAGAGTCTTTATCGTGCCATTTCCTAGCACTCAAGTCCACACGTGTCACTAGTACCAACCCCCACGATAACCTGATGCACATGCCGACAAAGAAAAAGGGTTAGGCTTAACGCCTAGTGAGCTCAAGTGTTTTTAACATATTTATGATTGATTTGAAACCAAAAGATGTGCTTGATAAAATATAATTCTCAAAGGAAATAACCTTATTATAAAAGCAACGTCTTTCCCCAAATTCACTAGTCCAATAATAAAAGCTTTAGACCAAAATGACATTAGAAGAGAATACTTTAAAATAGAAATATTCTTTTAACGACATACCAATTCCAATACTCACAAGACTATGATTGAGTTTATAAACGTGGAGATAGAAAACATACTTTTAACCATGTTTTCTAAAAAGTTAACTCACGCGGACCTTTAAAGGGATAGAAATATCCAAAGTTCACGGCGGATTCCCGATCATACCATCTTTGGTGACGGATACAAAAGTAGGTCACTATTCGATGTTGAGCAACCATAAGAGTCAATGAGAATCGGTCAACAACCGATTATGCACCTTAGTACACGGCCCCCGATGGCTCCTACGAAAGCCCGCGCAATGGTCACTGGCAACCGGTCTATAACCGATTATGCACCTTAGTACACGGCCCCCTGATGACCCCAAATTGCGCATGCATAGAGTCAATGGCATCCGGTAATGATCCGACATTATACCCAACGGTAAGAGGCCCCCTATGACTTCTATGCGACCAAAAAGGGACAACAATCCCGCCTTTAAACCGACTATATGCCTATGGATCCATTACATACTAGTCCTACTACCGAATACATCAACGAGACGTATTACTAGTTTTCCAACCTTGAAAACTCTTTTCAACAAACCATCTTCTTTCAAGTCCAATTTTTACCAAAAATTAGGTCAAATCATTTTGAGTTTCAAAACCAAAGATTATTTCATTTTATAACCTTTCCAAGTATTTTAAACCATTAATGATGCTCAACTCATCATTTACAACAAAATACTCAAAATCCTCATTTTGACCCAAAACCTCCAAACTTACCCAACTACACCACCACTTGAAATTAAGTTTAGGAATCAGTAAAATACTACATTCACAACAAGTATTTGAGTTTATAAGTTTAGATTTGAACTCATACTCATGCATTTACAAAATGACCCATAATGCAATAATCTGAAATCTTTCAATGATTTATAAGTTCCAAAACTCCAAAGATGCAAATACAACCAAATGGTTTTCATTTAAAGATATTGCACCCAAACAACCCACACTTATAATTTATTTGTCAAAATGTCTAAAAACCAAGTATAAGCCTCTTTCATTATTTATAAATCCTTTTATACCAAATATGCAAACTTACACAAATACTCACACATTTGATAAATAACAAGTGAAGCATGTCAATACTTTAAAATGGACGTTTTTGGCATGTACAAAGTTTTCACAAAGTATCTTGAACTCACCTTGCTAGATTTAGGCTAAATCTAGGTTTTACCCCCATACCGAGTTCCATACGGTGAAGACTTTAGATCCTTGAGCTATAACTCTAGATCCATGGTTCAATCCTTCCAAGAACACCTACATGACTTTCAAAACATACACAAAACAAACCCAAGAGAGAATGAGAGTTGTTGGTGAAAAACCCAAACCCTAGATTTGAGATTTCGGAGAGGTGATCTTACCTTCCACCCTATGAGCTCTAAAATCATCAATATCCTCTAGCCATACTTGTTTCCATGTTGTAGAGCTTCAAGAGACAAATCCATAGCAACTTGAATTACCCAAATCGGAGCATTATTGAGAGAGATATGGTTCAAATGAGAAAGATCCCGATTTTCGGTCTTTAAAACGCTGACAGAGGCTGACGCCACATATGGACGCCAGTTACGTTCGTAACTGGCATTGGTAACTCATGCGGATCCCTCTTGACCAAGTAGACTCTGACGCTAGTTGTGAAGCTAGTTACATTTCGTAACTGGCATTGTAACTCACGCTAAGCACAAATCAAGTAAAAAGAGCTTAGGGCTACTTGTGAAGTTAGTTACGATTTGCTAACTGGCTTTGTAACTCACGCTAAGCATAATTGAGTGCAAAAGTGCCTAGGCTAGTTATCAAGCTAGTTTCAACTCTGAAACTCACCTTGTAACCAGCTTCCATCCTAACCCACATGAAAACTAGCCTTAGACGATGTTTTACCCATATTTGCTTCGTCTTAGCTCCAAATTGACTCCGAAAAATATCGTTGCACTCCTTCTTTAATTCACCAACCAAATATGATATAAATACTTGAAAATATGCCTGAAATACCAGAATTCTTGTATCAGTCTTTTCCAAAGTTTCATAAACTTAACTAAAATTTCCGGGTGTTACATTAAATCAGTGAAGAAGTTTTCAAGACTGTTGGCGGTATAGTTGGGAAAAGGATGGAATTCACAAGCTTCATGATGGAGACATGAATTTCCGATACAGTCATCGACATCTGGTCATACCTACTCAATCAGGAAGAGCAACTTAGAAACAAATCATCGCCTCATACGTTGTTCTGCACAACGAAAACAATGGTATGTGATTCTGCAATATGTTATTAAGATAATGTTAGATAATGTTTTTTTGTAAAACGAAATATAATTGAACTTCATCATTGAGACTCTACGTTTGTATCCAACACTTCCCTTGTTGCTCCCAAATGAGGCCTCTAAAGATTGCAAAATAGGTGGCTATTTGGTTCCTCGCGAAACAATGTTGATGGTGAATGCATGGGCAATCCACGGGATCCCATCTTGTAGGATAACCCCGAAGAATTTATGCCAGAAAGATTTGAAGGGAGATGTGATCAGGATATGAAGTATAAGATATTAGCGTTTGGCGTTGGTAGGCACATGTGTCCACGAACCACTTTAGGGTTTAGGGTGTTAGGGTTGACACTGGGAACTCTTATTCAAGCATTCGAATGGGAGAATATTGGGAATGAGGATGTTGACATGACTGCTTTTTATGGCACTTCCATGTCTAAATTAAAGCCATTACAAGCTCTTTGCAAACCTCGTTCAACAATGGCTCATTTTGTCTAAGAATTTATTAAATGTTCTTGGGGTTGTATAAGGATCAATGTTCTTGGGGTTGTATAAGGAACAATGTTTCTTTTGAAAAATTTATTCACATCTTTATGAATATTATGCATCGGTTTCTTCTAATAGTACAATGAAATCAATATTTTATATATGACCGGTGTACTAATAGAGTATTTAATTAAATGAGACTTTTATGTTTATAAAATCAACAACTCTGACGTCATAGTGAATTGTTGAATGAAGTTGGATGACCTTAATGCATTCTCAAAACTCATTTTATGAAGGAAATGAAACGAGAGTGGGAGGGAAATGCAACATCCATCCTCCTAAATATGTTTAGCTGGTGATTCTAAATATGTATTATATGTTAAAGCATGTTTTATGTGTTAATTTTAAAAAAAGAACTTGCTAAAATGTTAGTGTACTAATGAGCTATAAATTGAACCCATATTTGGAATGAAATTTAGGTGGTAAGATTGGTGCTAACACTATACACATGGCTTAGTTATATGATGTGAGTATTCAAAATACAAATTACATTGTCTAAATGGAAATTGGGTAGGTAACTAAAGTGCCCAAATGGGAAAACGTTAGTCCCTATTTAGAGATGGCTACGTAAGTAAAGGTTTGTAGAAGGGGGGGGGGGGGTTGAATAGAAACACACAATTTTTACTCTTTTAAATTTTTTAATATAAATATTAAAAATTTACACACAGAAGTTTGTTGCAGAAAAGAATAGATAACTTTCTACTCTAACAAACTTAACACATGAAACACATAATAAGAGTAATTAACTTATACACTAAGAAAGCTAAAATGGAACTGTTAAAACACTCAAGATGCCGGAATCAAACAAAAGATCACTCAGAGGATTTGTTGAAAGCGTGAGATTTATGGGCAGGGCTTCGTCTCCTTTTATAGTGCCCATGCATGGGATGCATGGAGACACCTGTCAAGGTTTCATTAGCTGGTAGTATATCTGATGGACAAAAGGAGATGCCACTCCCTTTGTACTAGGTTAATGGGTGAACCATTCTTTGTAGCACGCAATGTAAGATTCCTTTATCTCTTTTTCTTCATGCTCTGTGAAGTCCCATCAAACCTTTTAGCTAAAGACAAACATCCCTTTTATGAGAATAAAAGAGAATGTCTGAATTAAAGGTTTGTTGCCCACGTTCTTGCTGCACAACTTTTGCATTTATTGTGACTCAAGAACTTGTCTTTAAAAATTGCTAAGTGATTATGTATCACATCGGTTAGTGCACTCTAAAGTTGGAATCGGCAAGTGTACATAATGCTTGGATCGGAAACTCCATTTCAAACTTAGGATCGGCAAGTGTACACAAGCTTGGATCGGCAACTGCTTCTCAACTTTAGAGTCGGCAACTTCAATTTTCGGAGACTACACTCTTTTGAAATCGGCAAGTGGTCTGAATTTTAATGTTGGTTGGTACATCAAAAATTCAACATTTTGATGTACAACCCTTGATTGGATAGTCTTTGATTTTCCAATACTTGAAGTATATTTCATACCTTCAAAAGAACCTATAAAGGATCAACAACATAAAGATAGAAGGTTCATCACCAAATCATCGGTGACCCAACTTGAAGAGATGATCTAAATGGTGATGTAAAGGTTGAAACACCTTTGAATAAGTTAATATGAAGTGTTAGAACTGACGGAAGTCGAAAAAGTTGCGTAGATTGCATTTTATGCAAATTTTACAAAGTGCGTTGCTATTTTGATAAACTATGCGCACAACACTTAAAAGTGAGGTGTTTGATGGGATGTTAAGCTTTGCAACTAAGTTTTGGACCTATTAGGATTTTTTGGAGGTGTCAGAAAATATTTACGAGATTCCGAGATCAAAATAAAAAACGACAAAATTCCAAAGGAAAACGAAACACATACAAATATGTAAAACTGCTTTTATTGGAAGGTCTTTTCTGTAATATTTTTATTTTTAGTTATAGATTGTCTTGTTACGAACGCGTATGCGAAAATCTCATCGAAAACGGAGGTCCGAGCGAAAAGTTATGAAATTTTAAATGTTTGTTGGTCGAAAGGGGTACTGGTGTTGATCCCAGATGAACAAGCACAATGACAAGTAAACGTTAATATTAATGTCTTACGACAATAAAGATGTTAAGGAACTTACGTAGTCATATATCTTTTGAAGGTATGATAATCGATTACAATCAGATTCAGCACTCTCTCTATGTAATATGAATCGACAACTTCATGAAAGTAAACCCTAGACTCCTATTTATATTGCTAGGTCTATGGTTAATTAAGGAAACAAAGAGTTTAAGGAATTATAAACTTCCTTTTACAATCAAGCATATCTTTTCCTTATTTTGTCACAATTAAATAATAATAGACTTAACAACTGGGTCAACGAGGGGAAAACTCGATTTCAGCTCCATTTTCACCCCAATTTCACTTCTACAAACTTATGGGGTTATTGAGGTGCGATTTCACAGATGAGGCCTTTTGGCGAAGCCAAGTCAATTTCGGGCCACCAAACCCTGCAAACATAATACATGATCTAACATCATTCTTTGTGAATCAAACAAGAAATTGAAGGTATAAAGCTCATAACTTTGTCTAGTTCATGTATTGCATCATTTGATGGAGATTAGGGTTAGGGTATGATGTGAAATTGATAATATCTTAGTATTTTGAGTAGATCAAGATATATATTAGTCAAAATGTGAATGTTTGACTTTTTGAGTAGATTAAGATTTATATATATATATTGTTAATTGGTAAAAAGATGGATAAAATTACAAGAATTAGTTGGAATTATTGAATCAAAAAACGAATGCTTGACTTTTCAAAGTCAAAGTAGTCAAAATGATGATATTGATGGAAAGAGCTTAGATTTCTGAAAAAAAATTTATGAAGATTTTTCTATTTTATGATAAACATTTAGATTTGGTACAATATGGTATTGAATTGAGAATGAAATGCTATAAATAACTATTTTGGACTTAAAAATCAATGTTTTTACCCCGTTTTAGAAAAAATGTATAAAGTTGTAGAAAAATCATATAAGGTGAGTTCAGTGAAATTTGAAAAGTATGAATGTCTAGTTTATTTCATCTTCAGACATCATTAATTATAGCTTTAATATGGGTAAAAATTACACTTTGTATAGTACTATCAAACTGAATTTCGATAACATGTAGTTTCTTTGTTGCAAAACTCCTATAAAATCAAAAAAACAAAATCTTGTAGATATAAGGTTAGTTCCATCTGGAAGAATTGAGAATCTATATACTATATTTCATCTTTATAAGTCATTAAGTGATTTTGAGTCTAAGTGAGGTAAAATAGGGGAGAAACAGGGAGCTGTAATGGAAAATACAAGTAAGGAAGTTAACTATTTAAGGTATTATCTTGAGTAATTGTTGTAGCAAAACTCATGATACTTGTGAAATTCACACCAGGGATCATTTGAAACTTGTTGGTTGTATTTGAAGGATACCTCAGCATGGGATAACGAAACTGGGACATAGCTTCCGAATTGACTTTCGAGTGACTACCTGTAGCACTGTGATTTAAATAGATTACTAGCTTCATACAAGTACTTGTATACAAGGGCAGATCTATGCTTTGTAGTGTGGTTTCCCGTGAAACCATAAAACTTTAGGACTTCAGTGTTAAATTTCAAGGTATACAAGTGTGAAGTCATAAGGCTTTTAGCGGTGAAACCACAAGATTTTCGGATTGAAACCATAAGCATTAAAACTTCTACGAAGTTTAAATGAACAATTAAGGAATAAACCGATTTGAGGATGGTGGATAGAAATCAGTTACAATTTTAACCCATACTTTAAGACTTTAGTTGTTTTAATTTACTTTCCTTCATTTCTCAGTTTTTATTTTATACCCTTACAATAATAATTAATTAATCAGTTATTACCTAAAATACATTAAATAATACGTATTCCTTTTACAAAATACATCGTTAATAAGGTCTCGTCGATACCTTCGACACGAGCCCAATATTGAAGATATTTTTAAAACGAATTATATTTTAACGCTAACACAAATAAAAAAACATACTTTTAACATTAGTTGCATGCATGTATCATTAGAGATGGATCAAATTTTAGGGTTGTTTGTTTACCTCTTAATGATGCCACTAAGAGGTAAAAGTCTGATTCGCTAAGACATTTTCTTGTTTGGCAAAGTTTTAGAAAACGTCTGAATGCTTCAATGCGCCTTAGTCGCTCCTTGACCCATCCCACCCCTAGACGATTCAAGTCCCCTATTTTCCAACGTTTACCCTCGTATCTTCATCTATCGATTCGATCATCCCTCTCCACTCTCTCCTTCCACTTGATCGATTGTTGAAACTCATCGCCGCACCACCTACTGGAAACCCACCGATTCCTTCCGATTGTTGAAACCCACCGCTGCACGCCATACAGAAATCGACCGATTCCTTTCTTCTTTGAAATTACCTTCATCCTCCCTTCATGTCGACTTCCCCTAAGCACCCAAACAACCCTTTGTCATCGGTATGTTTTTTTTGTTGCATCCTTTAAATCGTTTACTCATGTGCGAGTTTAGGTTCTATGAAATGCTTGTTTTATATGTTGCTTCTTGCCTACTCAGTTGATACGATTTTATGCTTGTTTTTGTTGATTTTATGGTTTGTGACATGATTATTGAACAACTTCATGATCATGTTCTTCTTGTCAATCAGGTTTTTATGTTTAAATTAACTTTCTAAATGCAATTATATTGTCTGATTGTGAGATATGCCATTTTTCAAACACCCTGATAAGTTCAAATTACAAAAATCGAAAGGGTACTGTTTCTGCTAGCCCCTTGTACTCTCCTTATTGACTATTTCTAAATCTTTAATGCATTACAAGCACAATCAACTTGTAAATATAGGTGCTAATAAACATCATTATAAAATGAGGCATGAAATCGTGTGAGAAGTCAAGTTAAGGTGGTAAGCGTAAGAAGGGATCTGAATCCTTGATCATTTTTAATCTCACACTCACCCATGAATTGCGCTCCTTACGAGAATTGATCTTGTGTATGTCATCACGGTGCATCTCATCCTAATGTACATCCAACGGCGAAGATCCCTTCTCATGTTTCTCACCATAACTTCACTTCTCACTGGAACCCAACCCTATAAAATGAATGCTTGAGGATTCATATGTTGTATATAATTGTATATGCCATCATGTTGTGCTGTCTAAATTTTTTGAAAGTTCGCAGCACTTGTTGTGACTCTAATGTTAAGAAAGAGTGTCCCTGTCATAACTCGGACGTTGAAAAGAGTTATTACATTATAAAAGAAACATCAAACAAGTTGAATTAGAAGGTTTTCTGTTCAACGAGTCAGTAATATAAGTATTGTAGCCTTCCTAAAATTGAAATATGAATCCGGTGTGACATGTAGGAGAGGGTTTAGCATGGCTGATGTTAAATCTAATTTATCATTGATTAAAGATACATGCTAAATAAAAAAATGCCATTGTTGTTGATGATTTTGACACACAGAAAATGCTAGAGTGCGTCGAAAAATTCAAACAAGGAAACTCAGTCCGTCTTCCAATATATGCTAGAGAGTATAACTTCTATGAAATTGATTACAGGAATGGGGACACATGTTGGAGGGTTTTGGAGTTTATGGTTTTGTAAATTGGTATAGATACGAAGGATCATGGCTGGGCAGCAAGGATTGTTGTAAAAACGTTCCAGGAAGGATGACAAGCAGCAGAGAAAGCATATAATGTAGCTAGAGTGGAGAAAAGGGTGAACATTGCGGTGACAACCGTCTACAGATCCGCCAATGCCGCTAGGTTGCTATCAATACATAGTTTGATGTTGTTTAATTTGGTAGACGACTACTAGAGCCAAGGGAATTGTTGAAAAGATAGCTGGCCTTGTATGTGTAAAATGTGTGTATTGATGAATATATTGATAAGAAATCAAAGATCTAATATTTTATTTTGTTAAAGGTGTAAGGTTGGGAAAGCAAATCATAAAAATATGAATTAATCAAAACTTTGCTAGATCCCATTTATAGACACTGTATTTTATCTATTTCGATAGTAAGATGTACGCAAACCTAATCTCTACCAAGATAGAGCTATTGTTTTCGTAAAAATCCTAGACTTGTGCAAACATGGGAGCAAACATGTAATTAATATAAGTACCAAATTAAACTAAATTTTACATTCATTTCTGTTTTATTCAGATATTTGCTAAACAACTATATTCATTCATAATCAAATCATATAGAGGGTTGAAATGGTAATTTGTTGTCATTCAGACTGTCCATTCAGAACAGTTACCAAACAATCATATTTCATTTTGCACTATATCATACAGAGCATCTTAATCATTCTGACCACTTAATCATTCTGTATCAAATCATTTAGCAACTGCCAAACAACCCCTTTATTCCATTATAAGTCTTTTAAGTTTGGTAATGGTGAAACCATAACTATTGAAAATTTAAGGATATGTGTCAAGTTTTACCAAAAAACACATCATAAGTTTTTGAAACTGAGAATAATTTAATAGGATTTGAGGTTATTTTTTGTTCTAACTAATTTTTTGTTTTTAATAAAACCGTATTTTTTAATCGTTATTTTATATCATGATAGTTGATTGGTGCAACCACTCCGAAAATTTTCTAGGCCAGCCTCTGTTTGTACATATATGTGTTTTATTTGTATTATACCTTGATATAAGTTCTTTGGTCTTGGTTTGGCATTTGTATGTTCCTTTAGTGTAGGTTCCTGTTTCATGCGATGTTTCGTAATGACGGTCATTTTCCGGATAGGAATTCGTCTGTATATGTTTTATTGGTCTCTTGGAATACTATGAGTACGAGTACTACTTTGTGTGGTATGTCGGAAGATCGGTGTATGTCGACAGCCACGTGGAGACGGATAGAACGGATGAGACATACTGGTTTGTCGTACTTATTGTCGAGTGGATAGGAGGTGGGGTTGAGTACATGATTTCGCACGTACCCGAAAGAGAAATGCGGGCTGTCGCATTGAATCTTGATATCTTGATTGTTCTTATGAGATTAGTATATTGTATGCGATATGGATACTAGGATGTTTACTATGCATATGTTCAATGCACTCGGTGCGAGATATATGATTCTTGTTTGTTATGTATAGATCGATTATTATGTTCTTGACTCACTTGGCGTATCCTTGTATGTTGGTATTCAGTCATTTGATGTTTAGTTCTTCGGTATTTGGCCGGTTTGTTTAATAGTTCACATGTCTTGGATTCGCTTTGCTTGTTTGGTTTTCTTTACGATATATTGGTTTCTTACAATTGGTTCAATATCCATTTTCATTATGTGTGTGTGTATATACATAATTACTATATAACCATGTTAATATATTTAACTCACTAAGCAATCGCTTACCCTTGGATTATTTAACATTTATAGGAAAGTTAGATGACATTGATAAAGGGCAAGACAAGTTGGTGTGATTCGGGTTAAAGTCGAGACGTTGGTACGTGCGAAACGTGTTGCGAAATATGTAATCGCAATGAGGTTAGCAACTCAGTCCATAGTGGACATCGCAAGTATACACTGGTCACTATGATCGTTTACCAAGTAATAAAGTGGTAAGAACCAAATATCGTATCCTCAAGGACTGGAACTTAAATCAAGACACTATTATTTCATGAACTTCCTTTTACAAGTTTCGATTAGAGAGGAAGCAATATTTTGAGTTGGTTTGTTGAAAGTAATTTAACAAAGTTCTAATAATTAAAAGGAAAGATGTAGTTGTGATTTTCCCCGGATTTTACAATAAATAATTGATTTATAAAAATGGTCATGGTACTGGAGCAGTGGCCACTCTCTGTCCAGAATGTCGGCTCATCTAGCACTCGCATCTTTTCTAACTAAATCTTTATATATATAATTAACCTTCTTTGATTTGTTAGTAAGTTTTCTGAACTCGGTCGAGTTTCGATGGTGTCTACACAGTAAGCAAAAAGCCATAAGTATTTTTAATGCCCTAATGGTTGCTCCTACGCCATATGGTGAAAACTTACTATGTAAAGAATTCTTTCAAATTCCTAGCATCATCCAAGCTCGTGTCACTACGTTCCGCCAAGGGCTGGGTCTTGAACTAGACAGTAAACACTTTCAAGTTATTAGCTTGTCCGCATCATTGGCATTATCGAACAATGAATGACCAAATCAAAAAGGGGTTAAAAGGTATATATAAAAACTACTCAAGAATTTTACATAAAGTCCGGGTACTTCTCATTTTCTACATCTCAAAAAGAGTTTAGTTCATAGCTAAGAAGGAGTAGAAAACGGAAATTAAAAGTTTGCAAGAAAACATACCGAAAGATTTACTTACTGCAAGAACAGTGCCCACTGTCGTGTTCTCCGGAGTACAATACCGAAAGTAAAAATTAACTACTGCAGAAAATTAAATGCTTCTAACTAAATTATGCTCTTTAAGAAATTTTATCTCTACTTGGTTGTTGAATGATATGAATGCCTTGGCCTTTACATAGAAGGCCAAGGATCTTCCATGTAATGTATTCAAGGCAAGGTCCAGGAGGGAGCACTGCGTCTGGAAGGTAAGGAACAAGGAGAAACACACCATCTTGAGGGTAAAGACCATGGAGAAAGCACAAAGATCCCTTCGATAATGAAGCTTTTCCTTAAAATGGGGCTAAGGAATAAAATAACATTTATAGTCATTCTTTTACTTTTGCTTTTCAACCACCAGCAGAAAACATGCAAAGGAGCTTTCTAATCCTGCTTTTGTGTTCCCCAGTCAGCACCATCTTAGCCTCCAGCCGTTTGGCTTAATGAAGCAGTTGTTCGTCATTCGGAGTGGAAACTCCGGATACCAGTTTGATGAAAACTCGTCTTTTAGGCATAAAAACGCCTTAAATGATTCCAAGATATGAAAACACTCACAAATGGCTCAAGAAAATGTTTTAGACCAAAAATGGGGATTTAGGAAACAAAATGGCCGATATTGCTTAAATAAAATGCAAATAAAAGGCATGTAATAACTCTAAAATATAGAGTTATCAGTAGGTTCCTGTTTCATGCGATGTTCCGTAATGACGGTCATTTCCTGGATAGGAATTCGTTTGTATATGTTTTATTGGTCTCTTGGAATACTATGAGTACGAGTACTACTTTGTATGGTATGTCGGAAGATCGGTGTATGTCGACAGCCCCGAGGAGACGGAGAGAACGGATGAGACATACTGGTTTGTCGTACTTATTGTCGAGTGGATAGGAGGTGGGGTTGAGTACATGACTTCGCACGTACCCGGAAGAGAAATGCGGGGTGGTGCATTGAATCTTGATATCTTGATTGTTCTTATGAGATTAGTATATTGTATGCGATATGGATACTAGGATGTTTACTATGCATACGTTCAATGCACTCGGTGCGAGATATATGATTCTCGTTTGTTATGTATAGATCAATTATTATGTTCTTGACTCACTTGGCGTATCCTTATATATTGGTATTCAGTCATTTGATGTTTAGTTCTTCGGTATTTGGCCGGTTTGTTTAATAGTTCACATGTATTGGATTCGGTATGTTTGTTTGGTTTTCTTTACGATATATTGGTTTCTTACAATTGGTTGAATATCCATTTTCATTATGTGTGTGTGTGTATATACATAATTACTATATAACCATGTTAATATATTTAACTCACTAAGCAATCGCTTACCCTTGGATTATTTAACATTTATAGGAAAGTTAGATGACATTGATAAAGGGCAAGACAAGTTGGTATAATGATATTTCCTTTTCTTTCTTTCATGTTCAAGAAAATGAAATTTTATTTTCTTTCATTTTTTCCTTCCTATTTATTTCTTTTCAAAAACATAAATAAACATTTTATTTTCTCCTCTGTTTTTTTTTCTTTCATTTCTATTACTTCTATTTTTTTACTCTCAAATTCAACATGCAAGCTTTCTAATGCTTTTTGGATTATCTTATAAGTCATTGGACTTCTTTAGAAAGTCTGAAGAGACAGTTTTTGAGCTATTTCAAAACTCTCATTGAAATAGTCACATACTTCTACACAACCGTTAGACATCTCACATCTCACAACTTAATTATCACATATTAAAAGAAAAGAAAAACACATGCAATTATGAACAATGAGTAAATAATACAAAAAATAAAAGTGTTCACACTTTCGAACTTAATTTGTTATTTGTCCCTAGATAAGTAAAAAGTCAAAAGTAAAATATAAAAACAACTAAAAACACACAAGCATACTTACTAAATGTCACATCTTAAAAAAAAGATTTCTTTTTTGTCGTCATTCATTTTCATTTGAAATTTTTAATTAGATGCCAACAAAATATTTGCAAGTAAAATATATTTTCTTCATTGGAATTATTATTATGTTTATACTATAAATTTAATGAAACATTTTATTTATTTATTTGAAAAGCATAAAGAGTGCTTTGGACCACAACGAATATTAAGTTACAAAGAAAAAAACCAATATTTATTAGAAGCAACATGAAATAGGTATCGATGAACATAAACTTAAATGAGTGGCACTTTTAGGCATAAAAACGCCTTAAATGGTTCCAAGATATGAAAACACTCACAAATTGCTCAAGAAAATGTTTTAGACCAAAAAAGGGGATTTAGGAAACAAAATGGCCGAAATTGCTTAAATATAATGCAAATAAAAGGCATGTAATAACTCTAAAATATAGAGTTATCACACCCCCAAACTTAAATCATTACTTGTCCCCAAGTAATAAAAATGACAAATAGAAAAGACTCAAGGTTGAAAAGAAAATGCATAAGGCTTGAAGGAATTTACCAAAGATGTTGTGGATGAATGAACCTTGATATCACCAAATATGCACTTTTGATTTCATGAGCGTGGCCACTTTTTCCAATATTCCAAAGTCATCACTTATTTGCCAAAATTTGATCAATAGGACTTTTGATTGGTTTTTGAAGTCCCTTCTCATTGCTATGCAATGTTTTTCCCCCAAACTTGTTTTGAACTTAGATCATGCTATTTTATTTAAGAGAATGAAAATTTTCTCTTATTATTTTTTTTTGAGAAGTTTGTCACTTTTGACTTTTGAATAGGTACAAAAGTTACAATTGTGCACTTCTAGGTTTTCTTTTGGAATTTTTTTTTGGAGTGGGCACTCTGAAGTGGACACTCAGGGTTTTCTGTGATTTTTCTTCATTAATTTTTTTTGGAGTGTTACTCGGATAGTGCTGGAGTGGACACTGTAGATTTTCTTAACAGAAAGGTCATGATCAAGTCACCCCCCCAAACTTAAACTTCAAAAAGTCCTTGTTGTGATAGTAAACACAACAAGTGGGCTATAGGTGCAAAAGGTAAGTGTTTAGGCTTTGTGTATAGCAAAAAGGGCCTACATCATTTCAAAGTGACAAAATTGGACTTTTTGGAACCTTTTGAAAAAAATGGGTCCTTTGGCTACACGATTCAAAACTGTGGGCATCAAAATTGTTAGTGACATCAAGCAACATTCAAACAACAAAAGTTAGTATCAAAAGCACATACTAAATAGTTAGTATGGCAAGCCATGCATTCAAATATTTAAACCAAAAGATAAGCAATGTCAAACGGACTTAAAAGAGTTAAAACATCAAACCAACATAGAAAATAAAATTGTTTATAGAGCCATAGTGGGCACAATCATAAACTACGAACCAGAGTTATTTTCATCATTGGGATCATCCATGAGGTCATCATCAGCAAATGAGTCTTCACCATACGTAGGGTAGATACCAACGGGGAACACGGGAAGGAGGTTTGCAATATCCGGATCCTTAGTTGCCAAGTAGGTTCTCCAATTGCCTCATCATGTCTTTGATCTCCTTCACCTCATCATTCCCCTTCTTGACTTTGCTAAGGATTTTAGCTAACAAATCAGGTTGGCTAGCAGAAGAGGATTCTCTAGGGGGAGTGGGCTCTGCACGCTTCATCTTTTTCACAGTGAGTGCACTAATGGACGTGACTGTGCTCATCCAAATATCACCTTCATCACGTGGCATACCTGCATCTTGGGTTAGTGCCGTGATAAAGCAGGGGAGTGGGAGATTTACCTTGTTCTTCTTCCGGGCTTGAAAGATAGCCATGCTCATGAGATAACCGAGGTCTATGGGCAGATTCTTGATGATGCAATGGAGTAAGCAACATTTGTCCATGGATAAGGTACCCATGTCGTGAGTGGTGGGCCGTAGATTGTGACGTAAGAAATGGAACCAAACCGCAGCCTCGATAGTAAGATAAGTTCTTTTGCAAGAATTTCCGATCACCTTTTTGTTCCCAATTCTTACCCTCTATGACAAGAGGGGCACAAATCTCTGTCCTATCTTCATCGGAGTCTATTCCTTGCATGCAAGTGGTAAATGCACAAGAGTCCGGTTGTTTAAGACCGAGAACTCTTGTGATAGTAGTAGCATCATAATTAATCACCAAACCACGAACACGTACCTTAGTCCTTGATGAACCTGCAGCCTCGGCATAGAACTCTCGGACCACCGAAGCATTCGATTTTCGGACCGGAACTGCAATTTTTGACCAACCACGCTCCTCTATTTGCTTTTGAATAAAAACTTGCGCCTTCAGAAATTTCTTGTCGAACCCTCTCTCCATTTGAAGTTTTTGAGGACTAAAAATGGTATATTGGTGAGCCGCGGCCTCCGTAGTAAACTGTCGTGGCTTACCAACCACCAAATCCCCAAGAGGAGGAGTAGCAGAGCTACTTCCACTCTCCTCGGAACCATCCAGGGGTTGGAGAGAGACATAATCAGAGTCATAAGAGGGGCTCATACCTTTCATTCAGGAACCAGTGGTTGTAGCAGATTGTGGAGTGGACACTCTAGAAGCACCAGCAGTTTTACCCTTCTTTCTTGCCTTTCCTTCATCAACCAACTCCTTCTTGGTTTTTGGCTTCTTCTTTCCTTTACCTTTCCTCATTCTTTCTTCATCAGCTTTCGAACTCGACTCTTCTTCCATGGTTATTTCTTCTTGAGTATGTTCCCTTTCTCCATCTTTTTTCGAACTTTCTTTCTTCTTTGCCGATCCTTCTCCTTTCTTTCTGTTTTCTTCCATCTTCTTCCTCTTTTCTTCCATTTGCCTAACCTTTTCCACAGCCTTTTTCTTTTCTTCCAACTCCTTTTGGAGTTTTTCTTTTTGTATCTTTCTCAACCGCTCTTCTTCCTCTTTCTTCAACCTTTCTTCTTCTTCCCTTCTCAATCTTTCTTCTTCTTCCCTTCTTGCCCGTTCCTCAGCCTCCTTTCTCAACCGTTCCTCATCTTCTTGCTGTTTCTTAATTGCAAGTTGTTGTCTTTCTTCGATCACCCTTATTTTGTTTGAGTCTTTCATTCATGCGGGCTAATTCCTCCTCTGTATCGAGTCTCTCTCGCTCAAGAGCATCGATTTCGGAGGAAGCAGCTTCAGTACTCATCATAGTTTTAGGGCTTGAAGGACCTTCGCCGGCGTTCATGGTGTCTTCACGAACGTCAAGAACATCCTCGCCGGTGATTTTTGTGTTCGTCGGAAGTTTGTTGAGGTCGTCGGTGAGAATGCGAGCGGCTTGCCGTTCTGCATGGGTGGTTTCCATCGGTTCCGGCGACGTGACAGACGTTGTGTCGGTGGCAGTAAGTCGCCGGCGAGAGAAACGGGTGGGAGGAAATGGTGTTTGGGCTGGTCGTTTTGATCTAGCCATGGATGAAGATGAAAAGGTATCTTTTAGAGAAAAAGGGTTTTGTCCTAAGGAGAAATGAAGAAGAAGAAGTATGGTGGTTAAAGGTTTTGTTTGGAAGGTAAAAGAGTTTTGGTGGGAACGGTTATAGAGGAGATTAGGATAAGATTTCGAAAATTTGAAAAAGAAAACTTTTTTCTTAAAATTGAAAAATAAAAAGAAAACTAAATTTTGTTTTTAAATCCCAAAAATAAAACCAACCGGGTTAAGGAATTAACCGGTTAATAGCTTAATTATGGAGACCAAAAAGTAATCTTTATATTTTAAAATTCAAAAAAAAAATAGAATCCTAAGGGTTATCTTGATAACCAGTTTTAAGAAATGGGAGGGAAAAAAATTAACCAAAGGGTATTTTGTCTTGAAAATACAAGCACTTGAGTGCATGCTTTTTGGCAGAAAAGGTGACTAAAAGTTGAAAGCTTGGGTGAAGCTATAAAGAATAAGGGTTGACTTATGGGGTCCCTTGGGCGGCATCCATCAAATCAACCAGTCCAGCTGTCAAGCAACCAGAGTGGCCACTATGAACATTTAGAACTCAAAATTCTTTTTGGAGCATACTTTAGCTTTCCTACAAGAGCTGAAAAAAAAATACAAAAAATAACAACAAAGGGGTGAAAAATAAATGAAATAAAATATTTACTTGAACCTTTTCATGGATTTTTCTCAGTTGAGCTGAACAGGGGTAGAGTGGGCACTCTCACTTAAAAAGTGTTTTACCCGATGTCCATTAACTTTAAAAATTTGTCCATCATCCGGTGCCATGAGATCGATGGTTCTAAAAGGGCTTACCTTGACCACAGTGAATGGCCCCGTCCAACGAGATTTTAGCTTACCCGGGAAGAGTTTGAGTCGGGAATTAAATAAGAGCACTTGTTGTCCTTCCTCAAACTTTTACGTGATTTATTCTCCGATCATGCCACATCTTAGTCTTTTCCTTGCAGAGCTTTGCGTTTTCGTAAGAATGGTAACGAAGCTCATCTAACTCGTGCAATTGCAAAAACCTTTTGGTTCCCGCCGCATCTTCGTCATGTTAAGCTCCTTTAGGGCCCAAAAGGCTTTTTGTTCTAATTCGATTGGTAAATGGCAAGCTTTGCCAAAAACCAATTTAAAAGGAGATATGCCCAAAGGAGTTTTATAGGCCGTTCTATAGGCCCAAAGAGCGTCATCGAGCTTTGTTGACCAATCCTTATGGTGAGGTTTAACAACTTTCTCCAAAATGCCTTTAATCTCTCGATTTGAGAGTTCGACGACCCATTGGTCTGCGGATGATAGCGGTGGCCACTCTGTGATGTATATCATACTTCGCGAGTACCGAGCTCATTAGCTTATATACGAAATGGGTTCCTTCGTCACTTATCAAAGCCCGTGGTGTTCCAAAACGAGTGAAAATATTTTTGTGCAAAAATTTCACCACGGTATTTGCATCGTTAGAAGAGCATGCAATGGCTTCGACCCATTTCGAAACGTAATCTACTGCGACTAATATGTATTGGTTGTTGTTGGAGTTTGGGAAAGGACCCATAAAGTCTATTCCCCACACATCAAAAAGTTCCACTTCTAAGATGTTATTAAGTAGCATTTCGTTCTTTTGAGAGATATTACCGGTTCTTTGGCATTGTTCACAATGTTTTACAAATTCATTAGAATCTTTGAAAATTGTGGGCCAATAAAATCCGCATTGCAATACTTTAGCACCGGTACGCTGTCCACCGAAGTGGCCACCGTACTAGGCTGTGTGGCAACCTTGTAGAATTTGGTGTATCTCGTTTCCGTGAACACACCTTCTCAATATTTGGTCAGTCCCCACTCTATATAAGTATGGGTCATCCAAAACATATTGTCTACAATCTTTTAAAAATTTCTTAACAGGTTGACCACGCATGCCATGAGGTTTTAGGTCACATGCCAAAAAATTAGCTATATCGGCATACCAAGGAGCACCTGGGTCATGATAATGAATAGCTAGCAATTGTTCATCGGGAAATCTTTCTTGAACCGGAGTTGGTTCCTGAGTGGTCACTATCTTCTCAAGTCGGGATAAATGATCTGCGATTTGATTGTTGATCCCTTTTCTATCAACAATTTCAAGGTCGAATTCCTGCAACAAAAGTACCCAACGGATTAGTCTAGGCTTAGAATCAGCCTTGCTTATAAGATACTTGATTGCTGCATGGTCAGTGTGCACTATGACTTTCGTGCCTATCAAATAGGATCTAAAGCGATCAAAAGCAAACACCACCGCAAGCAACTCTTTTTCCGTGACAGTATATTTAATTTGGGCTTCAATTAGAGTCTTGCTTGCATAGTATATGAGATGAAATACTTTATCTTTTCGTTGTCCTAAAACAGCCCCAACAACCCATTTCACTTTGGCATCGCACATAATTTCAAATGGAAGAGTCCAGTCTGGAGTGGTCACTATGGGTGCAGTAATGAGAGCTTTCTTTATGGTCTCAAATGCCTTGGGTAAATTCAAACTTTTGGTCATGTTGTAAAAGGGTGCACAAAGGTTTGGTTATTTTTGAAAAATCCTTAATGAACCTCCTATAGAACCCGGCATGTCCTAAAAAACTACGAATACCCTTAATGGTAGTGGGCTCGGGGAGTTGTTCAATCACTTCTAGCTTGGCTCGATCTACCTCTAATCCTCTCTTGGACACAAGATTACCTAGGACTATACCTTCTTGGACCATGAAATGACACTTCTCCCAATTTAGGATAAGGTCATGCATCTCACATCTCTTTAGGCTTTTCTCCAAGTTCTTAAGGCATTCCTCAAATGAAGATCCTATCACCGAAAAGTCATCCATAAACACCTCTATAGTGTCCTCTATCATATCAGAAAAGATTGCCATCATGCAACGTTGGAATGTTGCGGGGGCATTGCACAACCCAAAAGGCATCCTTCGGAAAGCAAAGGTGCCATAAGGACAAGTGAAGGTGGTCTTCTCTTGGTCCTCGGGGGCTATATGGATTTCGTTATAACCGGAATATCCATCCAAAAAGCAATAGAATTCATTTCCGGCTAGTCTATCAAGCATTTGGTCGATAAAAGGCAAGGGGAAATGGTCCTTTTTTGGTGGCTAGATTAAGTTGTCTATAATCCATGCAAATACTCCACCCGGTCATAGTCCTAGTGGGGATGAGCTCATTCTTCTCGTTTGTGATAACGGTTGTGCCTCCCTTTTTGGGGACGCATTGAACGGGACACCCAACTACTACTTGCAATAGGGTATATGATTCCTGCGTCTAACCACTTCAAGATCTCTTTCTTAACCACCTCCTTCATGATTGGGTTCAACCTTCTTTGAGGCTGTACCTTTCCAGAATGGTCACTCTCAAGATTAATCTTATGTTGGCACAAAGAGGGACTAATTCCCTTGATATCAGCTATAGTCCAACCTAATGCCTTTTTATGTCTTGATAAAAGATCTACCAATTGTTTCTCTTGTTCCTCACTTAACTTAGATGAAATAATGACGGGAAGTTTGTCATTTTTAGCGAGATAGGCATATTTTAAGTGGGAAGGCAAAGGTTTTAGCTCTAAATCAGGGGGTTGCTCTATAGATGGTTTCTGGACATTTCTATCGGTGAAATCTAGCTGCTCGAAAAGCCGAACGAGGGCTAGACTCATCCTCAAAAATATCCTCATCCTCGGTGTCGAGTGGTCACTCTCAATACTCACTATCTCCTTCACACAATCACTGCTTAAACAACTAATGGAGGAGCACTCTTCTGTTTCGATGTACTTAAGGTATTTGAAGACATTGAAGGTGACTTCTTGGTCATGGACTCTCATAGTAAGTTCCCCATTTTGCACATCAATTAAAGTTCGTCCAGTCGCAAGGAATGGACGTCCTAAAATGAGTGGCACTTTTTTATCCGCTTCATAATCCAAAATTATTAAATCAGCGGGGAAAACTAACTTGTCCACTTGAACTAGCACATCTTCGATTTTTCCTTTTGGGTAAGCTATGGATCGGTCCGCTAGTTGTAAAGTCACGGTTGTGGGTCTAGCCTCTCCAATACCAAGCTTATTAAACATGGACAAAGGCATCAAATTAATACTCGCCCCTAAGTCGCAAAGAGTATGACCAACTTCTTGACCTCCAATAATGCAAGGGATAGTAAACTACCCGGATCTTTCAGCTTAGGTGGAATATTGTTGGTAAGAATAGCACTAGATTCCTTGGTTAACGCCACAGTCTCATATTCTTCCGATCTCCGTTTTTTGTTTAAAATATCTTTCAAAAACTTCACATAACTTGGCATTTGCTCTAAAGCGTCTACCAATGGGATGTTGATATGGAGTTGTTTGAAAATGTCCAAAAACTTTTTAAATTGATTATCGACATTTTTTTTTTCAATCTTTCCGGAAATGGAAGATGTCTTGGATCGATTGGTGGTGTACCGTTGGGATGTGGAGTACTAGTGGTTTTGACTTTGTTGGATGAGTCTTTTGGAACCTCAGAAGTAGGTGGAATAGGAGTGCTTACTTCTACAGAAGGAGTAGTCACATCACTGCTTATTGGAGTGGGCACTATGGTTTTAGGCAAAGTTGTTGCTACGGTCTCCAGACTATCTAACTTGGGGTCAGACTGGATCGTAGTATCTCTACCACTCCTAAGCGATATGGCCTTAACCTGCTCCTTTGGTACCCCCTTAGGATGCTCGGTGTCACTAGGTAAACTACCTTGTGGTCGATTCTTAACCTCAGCGGCTAATTGTCCTAATTCGGTCTCAAAATTCCGCATCGCGGCTTGGGTTTGGTTCATGAAACCTTTGAGCATAGACTCAAGTGAAGGTGGTACATCAGGCATGTGTTGTTGTTGCCTAGGTTGATAATTACGCGGGAGGTTGACTCGTGTGAAAATTTTGTGGAGGGTGTCCACTTTGAAAACTTTGTGAAGACTGCCCACCATGGAAGTTCTGTGGGGAGTGTCCACTTTGAAAATTAGACTGACTATTTTGAAACTGAGTTTGATTAAATCCTGGACGATTTTGTACACGTGTAGGTCCTTGACTCACCCCAGGGGGTTGGAGTCCTTGATTTGCAGTCCAAGAGAAATTCGGGTGATTTCTCCAATTGGAATTGTAAGTCTGCGAAAATGGCTGTTTCTAGACTGAGTTCCTATGGCATTGACAGCTTCGTGGTTACCAGGACAAAAGTCATAACCGTGCTCTTCTTCTCAGAAAGAACAATTTTCTGGGAGTTGTGGAGTGGCCTTCTGAGTAATTCACACGATTGTTGTTTCCATTTAAAAAAACCGAGTTTAGTTAAAGCAACTAATTGTGCATTGATAGCTTTAAGTGCATCCGAATCGACGGGGAGAGCTCTTATTTGCAGTGCTCTTGGATCTGACCATTCGGTGTTGTTATTAGTGACTTTTTCCAAAATTTGGTGAGCTTCATTATAAGTCTTAGCCGTAAAGGCTCCACCCGCTGTTGCATCTAGGATGATTTTGGCAGCATTGGAGATACCATTGTAAAAGGTTTCCAATTGGATGCAATGTGGAATATCGTGATGTGGGCACTTCCGCAGAAGTTCCTTAAAACGTTCCCACGCATCCGAGACTGCCTCATCCGTCTCTTGTCTAAACAACAAAATATCATTTCACAATTTAACATTTCTTGTGGGGGGAAAGTATTTTGGTAAAAACTTTTCCGCAAGATCTTTCCAAGTAGTGATTGAGTTGGGTGCATGTGAATTTTGTCAAGCTTTGGCTCTATCCCTTAATGAAAAAGGGAAGAGTTTCAGCCTTAAGGCTTCTTCGGGTACACTATTGAATGAAAAAGCATCCGCAATCTCCAAAAATGACTTTAAGTGAGAATGTGGATATTCGGACGGTAGACCTCCAAATTGACCAATGGTTTGGATCATTTGGAACATCACCGATTTAAGTTCAAAATGCGTTGCGGTAATGTTAGGAGGAGTAATTCCGGAAAGTAATTGATTTGTCATCGGCAACATGTACCGTGTTCTCCAGAGGTGGAGGAGGATTTGCATCCGCCATGTTCTCGATCGAAGTTTGAGGTAATTGAGTTGACCGATTAACGTTAATACCTCTACGCCTTCTCCTAAAAGTTTGTTCAATTTCGGGATCACGTGTAAAAAGTGGTCCGTGTTGTATCCTTGGCATACAACACGCAAACAAAAAGCTTAGAAAAACAAGTTACTCGGGCTCGAATGAAAACTAATGTCTTGAAATGAAAACAACGCCAGTCCCCGGCAACGGCGCCAAAAACTTGGTACGTGCGAAACGTGTTGCAAAATATGTAATCGCAGTGAGGTTAGCAACTCAGTCCATAGTGGACAGCGCAAGTATACACTGGTCATTATGATCGTTTACCAAGTAATAAAGTGGTAAGAACCAAATATCGTATCCTCAAGGACTGCAACTTAAATCAAGACATTATTATTTCATGAACTTCCTTTTACAAGTTTCGATTAGAGAGGAAGCAATATTTTGAGTTGGTTTGTTGAAAGTAATTTAACAAAGTTCTAATAATTAAAAGCAGAGATGTAGTTGTGATTTTTCCCGGATTTTACATTAAATACTTGATTTATAAAAATGGTCATGGTACTGGAGCAGTGGTCACTCTCTGTCCAGAATGCCGGCTCATCTAGCACTCGCATCTTTTCTAACTAAAGCTTTATATATATATATATATATATATATATATATATATTTAACCTTCTTTGATTTGTTAGTAAGTTTTCTGAACTCGGTCGAGTTTCGATGGTGTCTACGCAGTAAGCAAAAAGCGATAAGTATTTTTAATGCCCAAATGGTTTCTCCTACTCCATATGGTGAAAACTTATTATGTAAAGAATTCTTTCAAATTCCTAGCATCATCCAAGCTCGTGTCACTACGTTCCGCCCAGGGTTGGGTCTCGAACTAGACATTAAACACTTTCAAGTTATTAGCTTGTCCGCATCATTGGCATTATCGAACAATGAATGACCAAATCAAAAAGGGGTAAAAAGGTATATATAAAAACTACTCAAGAATTTTACATAAAGTCCAGGTACTTCTCATTTTCTACATCTCAAAAAGAGTTTAGTTCATAGCTAAGGAGTAGAAAACAAAAATTAAAAGTTTGCAAGAAAACATTCCGAAAGATTTACTTACTGCAAGAACAGTGCCCACTGTCGTGTTCACTGGAGTACAATACCGAAAGTAAAAATTAACTACTGCAGAAAATTAAATGCTAACTAATGAAAATTAAATGCTTCTAACTAAGAACATGAAAATAAATGCTAAGAACTAACTTATGCTCTCTAAGAAATTCTATCTCTACTTGGTTGTTGAATGATATGAGTGCCTTGGCCTTTATATAGAAGGCCAAGGGTCTTCCATGTAATGTCTTCAAGGCAAGGTCCAGGAGGGAGCACTGCGTCTGGAAGTTAAGGACCAAGGAGAAACACACCACCTTGAGGGTAAAGACCATGGAGAAAGCACAAAGATCCCTTGGATAATGAAGCTTTTCCCTAAAATGGGGCTAAGGAATAAAATAATATATATAGCCATTCTTTTACTTTTGCTTTTCAACCACCAGCAGAAAGCATGCAAATGAGCTTTCTAATCCTGCTTTTGTGTTCCCCAGTCAGCACCATCTTAGCCTCCAGCCGTTTGGCTTAATGAATCAGCTGTTCGTCACTCAGAGTGGCCACTCCGGATACCAGTTTGATGAAAACTCGTCTTTTAGGCATAAAAACGCCTTAAATGGTTCCAAGATATGAAAACACTCACAAATGGCTCAAGAAAATGATTTAGACCAAAAAATGGGGATTTAGGAAACAAAATGGCCGAAATTGCTTAAATAAAATGCAAATAAAAGGCATGTAATAACTCTAAAATATAGAGTTATCAGTAGCTTCCTCTTTCATGCGATGTTCCGTAATGACGGTCATTTCCCGGATAGGAATTCGTTTGTATATGTTTTATTGATCTCTTGGAATACTATGAGTACGAGTACTACTTTGTGTGGTATGTCAGAAGATCGGTGTATGTCGACAGCCCCGAGGAGACGGAGAGAACGGATGAGACATACTTGTTTGTCGTACTTATTGTCGAGTGGATAGGAGGTGGGGTTGAGTACATGATTTTGCACGTACCCGGAAGAGAAATGCGGGCTGGTGCATTGAATCTTGATATCTTGATTGTTCTTATGAGATTAGTATATTGTATGCGATATGGATACTAGGATGTTTACTATGCATACGTTCAATGCACTCGGTGCGAGATATATGATTCTTGTTTGTTATGTATAGATCGATTATTATGTTCTTGACTCACTTGGCGTATCCTTGTATGTTGGTATTCAGTCATTTGATGTTTAGTTCTTCGGTATTTGGCCGGTTTGTTTAATAGTTCACAATTCTTGTATTCGGTATGCTTGTTTGGTTTTCTTTACGATATATTGGTTTCTTACAATTGGTTCAATATCCATTTTCATTATGTGGCTGTGTGTGTATATACATAATTACTATATAACCATGTTAATATATTTAACTCACTAAGCAATCGCTTACCCTTGGATTATTTAACATTTATAGGAAAGTTAGATTACATTGATAAAGGGCAAGACAAGTTGGTGTGATTCAGGTTAAAGTCGAGACGTTGAAACACATTTTGATATATGTAGTTATATTTTAGCGTATTTTGTATATATAATAGTATTCGGGTAGATATGTCCCCAATCATATTTTAATGTTTTTCATTTTGGATTGTATTTAGTTTTCGTTGGTTGGTTAAATTTCGAAAAGATTTTGGGTTTTAAACAAGTTTAACTTGAAAATTTAAAATGGACTTTTCGGAGGTTGGTTTAAAAATTAATATCCCGTATTTTGGAACTTAAAAACTGATTAATTGGAGTTTTAAATCGTTAAGTGGGTGTTTTCGTAAATGTTGTGTTACAGGAAAGCTGAAAAAGTGGAAAAAAATTTGTATTCTCGAAGTTTTTTTAATAGAGAAAAAAAAAGAAAGAGAAGAAAAATAAAATTTAGTTTTTTTCCAAGAAGGAAAGAAAATGAAACAAATTAAAATCATTTAAAAATTATCAAAATTACAAATGTACCTGATATTTTATTATAACTGATGCAATTTTAAAGGGCATATTAGTATAATGATATTTCCTTTTCTTTCTTTCGTGTTCAAGAAAATGAAATTTTATTTTCTTTCATTTTTTCCTTCCTATTTCTTTCTTTTCAAAAACATAAATAAACATTTTATTTTCTCCTCTGTTTTTTTTCTTTCATTTCTATTACTTCTACTTTTTTACTCTCAAATTCAATATGCAAGCTTTCTAATGCTTTTTGGATTATCTTATAAGTCATTGGACTTCTTTAGAAAGTCTGAAGAGACAGTTTTTGAGCTATTTCAAAACTCTCATTGAAATAGTCACATACTTCTACACAACCGTTAGACATCTCACATCTCACAACTTAATTATCACATATTAAAAGAAAAGAAAAACACATGCAATTATGAATAATGTGTAAATAATACACAAAATAAAAGTGTTCACACTTTCGAACTTAATTTGTTATTTGTCCCTAGATAAGTAAAATGTCAAAAGTAAAATATAAAAACAACTAAAAATACACAAGCATACTTACTAAATGTCACATCTTAAAAAAAAAGATTTCTTTTTTGTCGTCATTCATTTTCATTTGAAATTTTTAATTAGATGCCAACAAAATATTTGCAATTAAAATATATTTTCTTCATTGGAATTATTATTATGTTTATACTATAAATTTAATGAAACATTTTATTTATTTATTTGAAAAGCATAAAGAGTGCTTTGGACCACAACGAATATTAAGTTACAAAGAAAAAAACCAATATTTATTAGAAGCAACATGAAATAGCCATCGATGAACATAAACTTAAACACACCCACAAACAAAGTAACTAGGAGCAACATGAAAGAGCCACTGATGACTCGAACCTTTGCACCAAGAATCAAACCTGAACACTTCAACTTCTCATCTGTAATTCTATCGATACGTAGTTTCATTTCCTCGCTCAAACGATTTTTCTAATCTCCAATCTCTCCTTTCCTAAAAAACAATCGGTTTCCACCTCCACCACCTTAAAATCATTAATACCCGTCTTGTTCACTTCTAGATTACTCAAATTCTTAAAGCTACACTGCACAACTTCACAATCTCCTCCACCGCCCCTTTCTCCTCTTCCTCCGTTGTGAACGTTGTCCCATTAAGACTGCCAACTTTCTCAACTCCACCTCTGCTGCTTCTTTAGTGCATCGTACTTCAAAAACTGTAAGTGTTTTAATGAATTGTCGAGCTATATATGACCATAAAATTACACATCCAATATAATATTATTGCAATAAAAATTTATAGGAAACTTTTTAGTGTTTTCACAAGTTTTTAAGACAATTTTAAAATAGAATGGTTTTCTACATGACACTTTTGAGTAGTGTAAACCCATCTTTTTTTTTAACTGGACACTTGTTTTTATAAAAATCTTTTTCAAATTAATTAGTGTCATATAAATAAAATAATTTTAATTCAAATGTGTCCTAAAAAACTTGTTAAATCGTCCGAAATGGTCCTACACACATATTGCAACACTTTTATATATGACAAACCATTATTAAGTCACATAAACTTCAGTTCTATAAAACAGTTTAATAAAACATTTTGACTTGTTTTTGTAAAATTCTTTTTCAAATTAATTAATGTCATATAAATAAAATAATTTTAATTCAAATGTGTCCTAAAAGCCTTGTTAAAATGTCCGAAATCGTCCTACACACATACTACAACACTTTTACATATGGCAAACCGTTATTAAGTCACATAAACTTCAGTTCTATAAAACAGTTAAATAAAACATTTTGACATTTTTACGTTCTGTAAACGACATTTTGTTATAGTGTAATACACTATAATTTTTTGAAACGAAATATAATAATCTACTTAACTAGCTAGCGATGTTGATAATTCTTGAGTTTAAATTAATAAATATCTAACACAAAACAATGCTTGTTGAATTTAATGAATCAAGCTTCATAACATCAACATTCGACTTAATTGACTCCTTTGGAAGCTTAATTAGATTTTCGAGTTGAGAGCTACGTTGAGTTGAGCCATTTGAACATACAATTTTATGGGACAAGGAGACATGACCATTCAACAGTATACGCAAAGTTCTTGGAGAAATCCCATTTTGCCGAGGCTTATGTCTCAACCGAGGAATGAATGGTGGATCGTTTTGTGTGGGGTTTGAAAGCTTCTATAAGGGAGTTGGTGATGACAATGAACATATCGACTTACCAATTGGCGGTTGATGTGGCCGAGATGACCAAGAAAGAGAAGAATTGCCAAATGATGGGAAAAGGTACCGAAAAGAGGAAGTGGGAAGGAACACCAAATGATTCCAAGAAGACTAAGTTCTCAAAGTATGATAATCATGGAATCCAAAGGTTTGGGGAGAAACTGTGTAGAAAGTGTAATCGTGTGCACATTGGGGATTGTGCTTTGCAATCAAAGGGGTGTTTCAAGTATGGGAAGATGGAACACATGGTTAGAGAGTGTCCCAACTCGAGAGGATGTTATCAGTATGGGTCTTTTGAGAATTTGAGGACGGATTGCCCTCAATTGACGAAAGGTGTTGTTGATCATAACTCCTCTCAGTGTTTGAATATGATTCCTCTTTACACTGAGTGAAATTCCTTGTTTAAGTTTAAGTTCAAATTCAGCGATAAGCATACACTGACTGCCATCAGAGATCGCTGAAGATCGAGGAACCT
The DNA here is from genome assembly GCA_036898165.1 of Silybum marianum. Taxonomy (NCBI): domain Eukaryota; kingdom Viridiplantae; phylum Streptophyta; class Magnoliopsida; order Asterales; family Asteraceae; genus Silybum; species Silybum marianum. The sequence continues at coordinate 24,352,588 of CM072535.1, forward strand.
TAAGTTTATCTCTGAAGATCTGAAGATCAGCGATCACACCAAATGACCATTCAGCGAAAGTCGAAGACCAAGCTGAAGAAAGAGATAATCAGCTACGTGACCTGAAGCGGTTCAGCGATAGCAAAGATTATCTATCCAAGTGTGAAGTCTTGTGAAGCCTCAGCGATACTGAAAGTTCATCCTTGAAGATTCAGTCTCAGCGATCAAGTGAAGCTTTTTATACAAGATTAACGTTGACCTTATCCTCGATGCACAAAAGACAAACCCTATATTGTGTCAGAAAAGGACGTACGAATTGTCTCTTATGTCCCCATCATATCTGATATGGTACTGTTCAAATGCGGCCAAAAACATGGCTGTATTCTGAGCAAAGGACAAGTCTTCTATGGATGCTTGCCACGTAGCATATACCTTTTGTCTTGCATTAGATGCAAACGGGTATAAATAAGATGAAGATATCTTCTTCATCTGTGCATATGTTGCTTTCTTTCTTCAACCTTCTGTATTCCATCTTACTCTTTTCTTGTGCATCAATCTTAGTGATTTCTTAGTTACAATAGAATAGGTTAAAACTTGTTCTAATTCCATTTGTAACTGTAAATTTGTTTATGCAATATAAACTCATTTAAAAACTAAAAATCTGTGTGTTTGTATTCAACCCCCCTCCCCTTCTACAAACTGTTTCTATATCCAAGAACTTTTGTAGACTCCTTAGGGACCAACAAGTGGTATCAGAACAGTGTGTTCTCTATCTTTAAAATATTTTCTTTCTAAACTATTTTAAAAATGTCAAATCCTAATACAAACTATAATGACAATGGATCTTTAGCTAAACTTCCAAGATTTAGCCATGATAATTTCCCATTGTGGAAGGAAAGAATGTCTCTGTTTCTAGAAGGATCAGACCCAAAGATCCCTTACTATATAGAAAACGGACCATTTGTTCCCACAACTATTGTAGCTGGTGTTCTGCCACCACTACTACTCCAGCCATCCCTGAAAGGAGTATCATTAAAACTCCTAATCGATGGACTGAAGAAGATAAGAAAGAAGTTTCTATTGACTCAAAAGCCAGATCCGTAATAGCAATGTCCCTCCCTGATGAAGTCTATCACCCAGTAATGAAAATGAGGAATTCTAAAGCCATGTGGGATACTTTATGTATTCAATATGAAGGAACCTCTGAAGTACAAATCACTAGAAGTATTAATCTAGTAAGACAGTATGAAAGCTTAATGCATCATAAAGGTGAAACTCTTTCCCAACTTCATCAACGTTTTAACTGCCTGTTCATTGATCTAAAAACAGTCAACAGACACAATTCAAATGAAGAGCAATCCCAAGTTTTAAGGAAAAACCTCATCAATGAACTCAAGGGTGCCAAAAGTACTTCTTTGGCACTCATGTATTCAGAGGTAAATCCTTTAAAAAATACTTCCTTTTCCACTATTACTTCTATCACTGAATTAGATCAAACTGATTCAGAAGATCAACTCACTGATGTTGATCTCTCTGAGTTCGATAACTCTCTGGCTCTGTTAACTAATAACTTTAAAAGATTCGCCAGAAAGAGCAACTTTCGAAGAACACCGACTCTCGCTGACTCTGATAAATTAAAGACTATGCCCGTTGAGAAAGCCTCAGCCATATGCTACAATTGTCAGCGAAAGGGTCACTTCGCTAGTGAATGTAGATCCAAGAAAGTTGCAGCCCCCATTACCTCACAAACCTCTGATAAGAAAGAGAAGTATTTGAAATTAAAAAACAAATACAAAGATCTGAAGAAAAACCAGCCAAAAGGCAAAGGTCTTGTCGCTGAAGAAGTTGATTGGGATGATGAAGGTGATTGGGCCAAGACCTCTTATGAGTCAGGCACAGATGAAGAAGATCTTGCCTTCTTATGTCTTATGGAAAGAATAGAAGACGCTGAAGAAGTATCTGAAACATATTCCTCTGAGTCTCCTTCTACTCAGGTATCCATCCCTTCTATCACCTTAATATCTGAAAATGATAACTTATCTGCGCTAGATGTTATGACTGTTGATTTTTACAATGCTCTAAATGGAAAATTCAAAGCTGAGAAAATTAACACTGATTTATCTGAAAAATTAAAAATTTGTCATCTAAAAATCAAAGAACTTTCAAAGATTGAGGAAACCTTAAAGGACCAAGTCTTTGCGATTTTTTAATTGGCCGGCTATAAATTCTGCAAGAATATTAGGGTTTCCATAAGGCTTTTCAATTCGTGTGATAGCAATGTTAAGTTTTCTATTTACAGAATTAAATTCTTTTTGTAAATATCAAACGATTGCCATTGAGAAACAGCAAGCTATCACTGAAAGAGAAAAGGCCATCGCTGATCTTAAATCTGAAAAGGCTACCATCGAAGGATGGTGCAAAGCCTCTGATAAGGTAAATGAGATCATCAATGCCCAGATCCCTATGAAAGTATGAAGTGGGTTAGGCTTTAACCTTGAAAAGGAAGAATCAGAGAAAGACCGTTCCATGCTTAAATTTGGAATGTTTGTCTCCTCTATCCCTGATCCTTCATCTTCTTCTCAGAGACCTCACTCTAATGAGAAGACTCATGTGCTAAAATCTTTCAATTCTAAGAAAGTGGTCAAAAACAAGGTTCTTGACCAGGTTCCTAGAAAGAAAAACGTTCAGAAGAAGAACAAGAAATCCTCTACTTCCTCATAGAGCAATCCTAAATCTGGGAGAAAAATCTCTGAATTTTTTCAGAGGTCAACCCCCAGAATTAAGATTGATCTCACTCATGTTCCTGAAGAGGTTGTCATACCTCCAAGAACAATGGATAAAGGAATTCTTGGTCCTATTCCTGACAAGGTCCCTTCTATCTATCTGAAATCTTTGAATTCCAAACCTTTTAAATATAGGAAGTGCTATCATTGTGGTGAAACTACCCACATTGCAAGTAAGTGTCCTAATGCTACTAAAACTGATAAACTAGCTCATGGAAAGAAAGTAGCTCAAGCTAATAAATCAGCAAGAGTGAAATCCACCAAGGATGCAAAACCAACAATGGTGAAGATATCCACTAAAGAAAGTTCTTCAGCAAGTAGCACCTCCGCCACTCCTTTCACTAACAAGGCAGGACCCATAGTAATATGGGTACCTTCAAACAATTAATCTCTTTGTTATATGCAGAGTGTTAAAGGTATCTGGTATCTCGATACCGGATGCTCAAGGCACATGACTGGCAGAAAATCTTTGCTCTCTGACTACAAAGAAGAAGTTGGTCTATCAGTGACCTTTGGTGGAAATGGCAAAGGATACACTAAAGGCTATGGAATCTTGTCCAACGAAGCCACCTCGTTTAGTCGAGTTGCCTACGTTGAAGGACTAAAGCACAATCTCTTAAGCGTTAGTCAGCTACCTGACAAAGATTTCAAAGTTCTATTCCTAAAGAATAGATGTGTTGTCACTGACTGCAATGATAAGCTTGCCTTAACAGGCAAAAGAGTTGAAAATGTATATATAATCAATATGAATAGTTCTCACTCTGAGAACATGTGCTTTATCTCAAAAGCATCCTCTGATGTCAAGTGGTTATGGCATAAAAGACTCTCTCATCTCAACTTTAAGACAATTAATGAACTGTCTCAAAAGGAACTTGTCAGAGAACTCCCAAATCATAGCTTTGCAAAGTTATCTCTTTGCTCAGTGTGTGAAAATGGAAAGCTGACAAAAGCATCTTTCAGATCTAAACAAGTTTCTTCAGTAACCTCACCTCTTCAGCTACTCCATATTGATCTCTTTGGACCTGTCAATGTCCAATCTATATCTGGAAAGAAATACACTCTTGTGATTGTTGATGAATATTCCAGATACACATGGGTATTCTTTCTTCGATCCAAAAGTGACACCCCTGATATGATAATCTCTTTTATCAAAAGGATGGAAGTTCTAAACAATCTGACTGTTCGTTCCATGAGAAGTGATCATGGTACTGAATTCAAGAACAATACTCTGATAAATTTCTTTGACGAAAAAGGTATCTCTCACAACTTCTCTTCAGTAAGGACTCCTCAGCAAAACGGTGTTGCTGAAAGAAGAAACCGAACTATCATTGAAGCAGCTCGCTCAATGCTCAGCGAATCACGTCTTCCAACTCAATTCTGGGCCGAAGCTGTCAATACATCATGCTTTACTCAAAATCGATCCCTAATTGTGAAATGATTCAAGAAAACCCCTTATGAATTATTTCATGGAAGAAAACCTACTCTGAAGTATCTTCACATCTTTGGATTCAAATGCTACATTCTAAATGACAGAGATCATTTGGGAAAGTTCGATCCAAAAGCTGATGAAGGAATATTTCATGGATACTCCTCTGTATCTAAATCCTTCAGAATCTTCAACAAACGAAGACAACATGTTGAAGAATCCATGCACGTCAATTTTGATGAATCCCGTACTACCCTTACTTCTCCTATCCCTGAAGAAGATGAAGAATTGAATGCATGGATGAAGTCTCACTATGGGGAACCTGAAACTTATTTCAACAATCAATCTCATGTTGAATTAAGTGATGATGGAATCCCTGAAATACCCACTAGCAATGATCCATCTTCAGGGATCAGTATTACTCCTCTCAATCAGATTCCTCCTTCTGATGCCTCTCTTGAAAATTCCTTAGTGAATAATCAAGCTTCATCCTCTGCAAATCAATCCCCTGAGTCTCTTCAATTGATTTTAAATGATGAAGACCTGTTGCTGAAACAATAAGTATTACCCCTGAAGAAGAAGAACAAGTCGTTGAATCTGCGGTTGATCTCTCTCCTCAACCACCAGCTCAGCGATGGACTGCAAATCATCCAATAAATCAGATTATTGGTGATCCTAATGCAGGTATCAAAACGCGTAGAGGTACAGGTAATATATGTCTCTATGTTAACTTCATCTCTCTCTCGAACCTAAAAAGATAGATCAAGCTATCTCTGTTCCTAGCTGGATTTCAGCTATGCAAGAAGAACTAACTGAGTTTTGTAGAAACAAAGTTTGGAATCTTGTTCCTAGACCCTCTGGTAAAACAGTGATTGGAACCAAATGGGTGTTCAGAAATAAGGTAGATGAAAACGCGACTGTTATTCACAATAAGGCTAGACTTGTCGCTCAAGGATACAGACAGGAAGAAGGTATGGACTACGATGAAACCTTTGCACCTGTAGCTCGTTTAGAAGCTATAAGACTTTTCTTAGCTTATGCTGCCCATAAAGACTTCAAAGTTTTTCAAATGGATATTAAATGTGCTTTTCTAAACGGGAAACTCAGCGAGGAAGTTTATGTTGAACAACCCCCTGGTTTCTCAGACCTTAACCATCGTGGTTATGTTTTCAAACTTGAAAAAGCTCTTTACGGGTTAAAACAAGCTCCTAGAGCTTGGTATGATACTCTTTCCAAATTTCTTCTTAAAGAAAAATTCATTCGTGGAAAAATTGACCAAACTCTCTTCTTAAGAAAATATAAAGGTCATACTATACTCGCTCAAATATATGTCGATGACATCATCTTTGGTTCCACAAGACCCAAATTATGTACTCGTTTCGCTGCAAGAATGCAAAAACAATGTAAAATGAGTATGATGAGTGAACTAACGTATTTTCTAGGTTTGCAGATAAAACAATCTGACAAAGGAATCTTTATTTGTCAAAGGAAATACATTAAAGATATGCTGAACAAGTTTGATATGAATCAATGCTCAGCGATGAAGACTCCTATGGCACCTCCTCTAACTCTGAATAAGGACCCTAATGGGAAACCTATAAATGTCACCACCTATCGAGGGATGATTGGGTCTCTGCTATATCTTACAGCGAGTAGACCTGATATCATGTATTCTACATGTCTCTGTGCTCGGTATGAAGCTGAACCGAAGGAATCTCATCTCATCGCTGTAAAGCGAATGTTCAGATACCTGAAAGGAACTCCTAATCTAGGTCTTTGGTATCCCAAAGGCTCAGGATTCGATCTAATTGGTTACTCTGATAGTGATTTTGCAGGTTGCAAGATAGATAGAAAGAGCACCACTGGTGGGTGTCAGCTACTAGGTGGTAAATTGATTAGTTGGACAAGTAAAAAGCAGAATTATGTGTCCACCTCCGTATTTTGAAGAAGGCAATACGTAGCCGCTGGAAGTTGTTGTCCTCAAATCCTTTGGATGAGAAATCAACTCAGAGACTATGATCTCATGCTCTCCAAGATCCCTATTTATTGTGATAGCACTAGTGCTATTGCAATTGCCAACAATCCTGTACCTCACTCTAAACCAAACACATTGAGATTCGATATCATTTTATCAGAGATCATGTGATGAATGGTGATATTGACTTCATTTTGTACCCACTGAGTATCAGCTCGCTGATCTTTTCACTAACCCTCTTGATGAAACTAGATTCAATCTACTCATCAGCGAACTTGGTATGTTGAACGCTGAATAATCTTTACTCAGCTAACAACAAATAGTGATACAAATAAAGTCTTCTATTACCATTCGCTGAACTCTGATTCAACAATATCTATACTTTCTCACTCAGGTATTATCTTCTAAACCTTATAGCTCCCTGATTTTTCCTTAATCAGGAAATGAATCTGAAAAGAAAAAACTCATCACTAATAATACTTTATTGTTTTTGATGAAGATTTTTAAAAGATAATGATTAATCTTTCCTAATGGATAATTATCATTATATTTTTTAAATAAGAAAAGGACACGTCAGACCTTTTCTGACACAAGACGGACCACGACGTTTCCTTTCCAACTTCTTTCTAGGGACGTGCGCCAGGTCATCATTTCTTTCTCAAAAAGCTAAAACCGTCGTTTAGCTATCCTTTTCTCTCTCCTCATGCTATTTAAGCAAATCATTGCCTCATTTCCTTCTTTACGCTCTCATAACTTCCAAAAGGCAAGGATTCTCTCTTGATTCTCAAAGCTTTCTCAAGAACACCAAGAACACGCAGTTGTGCCTTTTTCTTCTCGAACTTCACTAAGGTTTGATCTAACCTTACACATTAATCTTGAAACATCTTGTTACACTTCTCCTTACTTTTCTTATATTCAAAACAAAAATCTAGGGTAAATAAAATAAAAATCTGGATTAAACTTCAAAACCTATCAAAACCCTGTTCTAAGTTTTTCCTTAAGAACAGAAGACATTTTCTTTGTTTAATCCATCTTTTATATTCTATACCTAAATTTTTATATACCAAACTTTTAAAAAAACATCTGGTATTTTATTTGATTTTCTACAACAAGTATTTTGATCTTGTTCATCGAAACACTCGTTTCTTTTCTCCTTAAAATTGGTATTCTTTATACCAAATTCTGGTTTATACATTTTGTATTAAACCATGATTTTTCTATTTGGTGTTCCCATCTATGCAACAGAAATGGTCTCATCAAGCAAAGTTGTTGAACCTACCCACGTCGCTGATACTCTGGTGGCTGCTGCCCATAATCTTCTTCTGTCCGAAGAAATGATTCATCGAAATAATGAGTGACCCTTTACATGTAAGACCTATTGCTCATGCAATTTGGGATCCTCATTTTGGTCAACCGGCTGTAGAAGCTTTTACCAATTCTTCGATTCCTCGGGGTCGGCTTTCAATTAATATTTTTGGAAATCCCATATAGATTATGATTTGGATCAGGTCAATTCTTTTTTGAATCTCTATATGTGCAATTCCCTCGACGCCAGAAGATGTTTTCATGGTTTGCCATTTTCCACTGGAACAAGCAACATTCAAGCCCTACAACTATCTTTCCCTGGTGGACATCCCTGCTGAACGTCTACAATTCGCTGAGGGTGCAACATTCATCAAGGCTTGCCCGCTGATGTATGCCTTTGTTCAAAACCCTATTGGCATCTCCTCTCACCTACAAGCCCTATGGTACACGGCTCACTATACCACCTGCACCACTGATAAGGGCAAAGAACTCCTTGCAATTGGTTTTTCCATCCCCACTCTCGACCACTTCGCCTTCACATCTGGATTCTTGAGGCAGGCTCTTCGCCTCCCTGCTCGTGGCAAGAATGAAAAGTGGGCCGTTCAACCCTAAAAGCAGCAGATCGACTCCTTCCTAGACTCCATTGGCTACGCATGGGAAAACACCTCTGTGAAGACTGTCGGCTCTAAGCTGGAGAAGAAACGCTTGCCTGCTCGCTGGCAATACATCTTCACTCAGGTCATTCAGTGCCTGGGATCCAAGACTAGCTCGCATGATCAGGCAAGCAAGCACTTTCAAGATATGGGCTACGCTCTCTGCACGGGGTATAAGCTGAACTATGCTGATTATATCTTCAGTGATATGTACAATAGGGTGAAAGCTGCAAATAGGCACTCTGTCATCCCCTACCCAAGATTCTTCGCAACTGTCATGGAGCATGCCTTCGGGGATGAGTATGCCAAGACAACCAACCATTCTTTCTCAATGGTGGGAAAGAAATCCCTGGACATTGAGGAACGTCCAGGTGATGCTCCCTTTACCCCTTACATGCTGACGATCATTGGAGCCCCTGATTCAGTGTCTAGCTCACTGATAAACCCATCAGTGAGTATCCCTGACACTTCTGCCCCCAAAAGAAAACAACCAACCGATGGTCACAAAAAGACCATCGCAACCAAACCAAAGAAGCCAAGGATGGTGGTCTCTCAAAAGACCTCTCTCTCTCATTATGTTGTACTACCAACACCATCAGCTGCCCCAGCTACTTCAACGGTTTTCTCTTCCGTTGTTGCTTCTTCAGCGCTACCACCGCATTCAGTGACTACGGTCACTGAAAGTGTATTAGTCAGATCTGCTGAAGCTGTATCAGGTAATACTTTCACAGCCTTCTACTCTTCTTCTATCCCCTCTTCTTTGGTCCTCACATCAACAAATGATTCAGATATAGTTGTCCCTATCTCTGATGATGCTGAAATGCACGTAGTCCAAACCTCAGTGTTGTTTAGACACTCTGAGTTTGGGAAGGCCAGTATCACAGGACCTCAGCATGTCTCTCACAGGCATTCTAAGACACTGGCTAGTGATCCTCATGACACTACCTCTGCACAAGTGGTCCCTGAGAGTAATCCTCATGATGCTCTCAAGGGTTATAATATGCTTTTCATCCGTCATCTAACCCAGAGCTCTTTTTGGCTGCTCTGTGTCTGTTGTCACCAGGTGCCCCTCCTCTCTACACTATAGCGACAACAACAACTACCACCAAGGCTGCTGCTACTCCTCTCAGCAAGGACAAAGGGAAATCTCCTCAGCAACCATGGACTTCTGCCAAGCTCATGAAAGTCCAAACAGAGAAGGGTGCTCCCAAACTCCCTCCCTGCCATGCTGAGCTTCCCCCCATTGTTCTTCCTAGTCCTACATTCCCTGCCATTGACTTTCTAGTCAAGGAATGTGCTTTCACCAGGGTTAAGGTAGAGCATTTACAGAAGTCTGCCGAATTCATCTTCCGAACCGTGGTTGGAACTCCAGGGATCAATACCTCTGTCAGCAATATCCTCACTGACAGCGAGTCCCTGAAGGAAGACAATCGGACACATCGTCAGTCCATTGCCCGTCTGGAGAAGGTGGATGATCAGAATCTGGTGCTTGAGTCTATTCAGAAGACTCAAGCCGACATGATGCAGATGCTGACAAAGCTGTCTGAGTCTGGATCCTCTTTCTCCACTGCTAATTGGACATCCCTGAATTCGGTCCTTCAGCACCAAGAACGCCATGAAACCAAGCTGAAGGACATTCAGGCAAATGTACGCATGCCGATGGTGCATTGTCTCCCTGCTGACAACATCGAGGGGGAGAGATGTGCCAAAGAGTTCGCTGACGACATCATTGCGGAACATAATGCCACCTTTCCTGCTGATAAAATTTCTCCATACACCAAGCATGCAGAACCTTCCCTCACTGAAGGTTTAGTCGAAGAAGAAGAAGAAGAAAAAGAAGAAGATGATGATGATGATGATGAAGATGATGACATCCCTCACTATGGGGGAGCAAATGATGATGACGATGACGATGACGATGATATTGGAAGTGCTTTGGAGCATTTCAAAATGTCAAGGCCAGAAGTCTCTCATCAGGAGCCTTTGGGGGACGGACAACATCCCTCTCAAGAACAGTCCGGTCCCTCAGGCAAAGGAAATGACGTGGCAGAACTTGATGCCACTATCCCTATATCTGAGGGGGAGACCACTGTCGAGGTATCTCATCCTCTCATTCTCCTCTCTGCTCCAATCTCTGAACCACCCACATATCCCTCTTTTTCACCACCAAACTTTGGCTCTGACAAATCTCCTTCTCCCTCTCCTTCTCTCAATGAGCCCAGTCCCCCAAAGGACTCCACTTTTTGGAAGGAACCTTCATCTGAAGAGCAATTTGTGTACATATCTGACTCTGAATCTAAAGATGAAGAAGGCCTCATTCATAGACGCCGCGCTCAGAGACCCCTAATAAGCGAGCCTGAAGAGGAAGAAAGGCGAATAAACTTCTTAAATGAACTCGAAGCCAAAAGAATAAAGTTGCCCTCTGCTGAAATAGAATGTCCAACTCCTATCAGCATGGTGGATGACTTCTATTTTCTATCGAAGGAGGAGAGAGCAAAGCACTTGAAGCTCAAAGAATAAGGGATGAAAAGATGAAGCAAACAGAGAGTGATCTCGAGCTTGCAAGAAGAATACTCAGGGAGGATGCTTAAACACAAGGCGAATAAGGCGCTGATCGACAAAAGCCAAAGAGTCGCTGAAGCTCTGGCACAAAAGGAACTTAATGAAGAAAATATCAAAGTGAATCTCATCCTCGCTCAAGAGAAGATCCTAAATGCTCTAACCAATGAAGAACCAAGCCATAGAGAAAAAGAACTACGTTGGTGCACTGAAAGATTCAATTATCGGAGGTCTGATTCAAAAATCATTCGAGCAACGATCGAAGGACGTCCTTCCAAAAGGTATGGACTGTAGGTATTTGTTCGAATGTACAGACATGCGAATGCTGAAAAAGAAGAAGCCAAGTTCTTAAAGTTCTATGGATACTCTCAATGGTTAGAAATCAGAGATGCCATTCAGGGTTCCAAATGAAAGTTTAAAGATTTGGTGGAAAGAGCGTTGGATCAGCTTCTTTAGAGGATGTCACAACATGTACAAGTTCCGCCTCTCCCTGAGCCTACAAGAAAGTGAAGATCTAATGATGAAGGAGGTTCATCTTCCAAAAATGATCATGAAACCAAATTCAACGGTCATCTGGAAATTCCTAACATCTCGATGCTGAAAGTCTCTCTCCCTCAAGACAGAAAATATGAAGAAAACGAAATCATCACCTTCCCTGAACCTGGCATGGTTTTCTTGGATAATGACGGTTTCCTAGGGCTCTTCAGAAACAGCGAAGTCAGCAAAGCTCCATCAGCCTTCATCAAGATCATGCATCACTACTGCTGGTCAGATGATCCGCTGATGAATCGACAGAAGAGGCTCTAAGAAAATGAAATACGAAAAAGACATGAAAATCTCTGATTAATATATAGTTGTCTTTTCTTTGTATTATTCTTCAGTGTATGGTACTTATCTTTCCTCACAAATTTGTAATTTCATTGTTCATGTAATATATTCAGATTATTAATGAAATTTCAAATGAAGTACTCTACTCCAACTGTGTACTGAAAAGATCCCTGAAAACAGTAAATGGGACAATGAACATAAGAGTTCTAACTTCTTTACATATCTCCTTACTCACTGATATTTCTCTCTAAAATTTAAATCAGTGAATGTACTTAAGGCATCTACTTGTAAAAATTGTGTTTTTCATATCCTTATAATTGAAACTCAATGGCTATAATAGATTAGCTGAAAAAGATCTCACAGATTAGTACTTAGAAATTTTTACTTAGTTATTTATTAAGTCCTTACTAACCCCTTCAAGTAATTTCCTCATATTACTTAATCATAATCAAATAGGGTGAGATTGTTGATCATAACTTCTCTCAGTGATTTGAATATGATTCCTCTTTACACTTAGTGAAATTCCTTGTTTAAGTTTAAGTTCAAATTCAGCGATAAGCGTACGCTGACTGCCATCAGCGATCGCTGAAGATCAAGGAACCTTAAGCTTATCTTTGAAGATCTGAAGATCAGCGATCACACCAAATGACCATTCAACGAAAGTCGAAGACCAAGTTGAAGAAAGAGATAATCAGCTACGTGACCTGAAGCGGTTCAGCGATAGCAAAGATTATCTATCCAAGTGTGAAGTCTTATGAAGCCTCAGCGATACTAAAAGTTCATCCTTGAAGTTTCAATCTCAGCGATCAAGTGAAGCTTCTCATACAAGATTAACTTTGACCTTATCCTCGATGCACAAAAGACAAACCCTATACTGTGTAAGAAAAGGACGTACGAATTGTCTCTTATGTCCCCATCATACCTGATATGGTACTGTTCAACTGCGGCCAAAAACATGGTTGTATTCTGAGCAAAGGACAAGTCTCCTATGGATGATTTCCACGTAGCATATACCTGTCTTGCATTAAATGCAAACGGGTATAAATAAGATGAAGATATCTTCTTCATCTGTGCATATGTTGCTTTCTTTCTTCAACCTTCTCTATTCCATCTTACTTCTTTCTTATGCATCAATCTTAGTGATTTCTTAGTTACAATAGAATAGGTTAAAACTTGTTCTAATTCCGCTTGTAACTGTAAATTTGTTTATGCAATATAAACTCATTTAAAAACTAAAAATCTGTGTGTTTGTATTCAACCCTCCCCCCCCCTTCTACAAACTGTTTATATATCCAAGAACTCTTGTAGACTCCTTAGGGACCAACAGGTGTGGTCAGTAACTTTGGTGAAGGACGTAGCAGTGGAGTGGAAAAGAAAGTGGAAACTCCACGGGGTCAAGTACGGGCTTTTCAGATGACTACTACCGAAGCGGAAGAGGCACCTGATGTGTGACAGGTACCTTTCTTATTAATTCTACTCATCCCAAGGTGTTATTTGATTCGGGTGCGAACCGTTCTTTTATATCAACTACTTTTATGGGGCTCTTGAATGTCAAGCCTAAGCGGTTGGATCATAGGTTCGAGGTAGAAATCACCGATGATAGGCGGATTTTGATGAAAGAAGTCTTAGAAGGTTGTAGTATTGATATAGATGGATGTCTCATTTCGTTGTTGTTATACCCAATGGCGATGAGTGAGTTTGATGTGATTGTGGGAATGGATTGATTGGCTAGCAATAACGCGTATATTGTGTGTAAGAAAAAATTGATCTGAATCACCTTACCGGAAGGAAGAGAAGTCATGATCTATGGTGATCGAAGTGAAAGGAATTCGTGTATTATATCCATGTTAAAGGTTAAACAATGTTTAGCCAAGGGATGTTGTGGGTTCATGGCATATGTGATTCATGCCGAAATAGAGAAGAAGAGCATGGAGGAAGTACCTGTAGTAAAAGACTATCCCGAGATGTTTCCCGATGATCTTGTTGGATTACCTTCAGATCTTCTAGTGGAATTTAGGATCGATTTGGTACCCGGGGCAGCACCAATAGCCCGTGCACCATATCGACTAGCACCGGCGGAAATGAAAGAAATGATGACGCAACTTCAAGAGTTGCTTGATAAGGGTTTGGTATGCCCTAGTACGTCACCGTAGGGAGCACCGGTATTGTTTTTTAAGAAGAAAGACGGGTCTGTGAGGATGTGTATAGACTACCGTGAGTTGAACAAGGTAATGATCAAGAATAAGTATCCCGTTGCCTAGGATAGACGATTTGTTTGAGCAACTTCAAAGAGCAAGTTATTTCTCAAAGATAGACTTGCGGTTCGGATATCATCAGTTGAAAGTGAGGGAGGAGGATGTGTCTAAAACGGCTTTTCGAACAAGGTATGGTCACTATGAGTTTTTGGTTATGCCTTTTGGCTTAACTAATGCTCCAGCGGCGTTTATGGATTTAATTAACCAAGTGTGTGGTTCGTTGTTGGACAAGTGTGTGTTCATCTTCATTGATGATATCTTGATCTACTCTCGGACGGAAAGTGAGCATGAAGAACATCTTCGTCTAGTGTTGGAATTGCTAAAGCGTGAGAAGCTTTATGCAAAGTTTTTGAAGTGTGAGTTTTGGTTGCGAGAGGTTCAGTTTTTAGGACACGTGGTATCCGAAGGCAGAATCAAAGTGGACCCGAAAAAGATAGAGTCTATCAAGAGTTGGGAGCCACCGAGAACACCGTCAGAAGCGAGAAGTTTCTTAGGTTTTGCGGGGTACTACCAGAAGTTCATTCAAGACTTTTCGCGTGTAGCAACACCCCTGACCTCGTTGAATAAGCAGAATGTCAAGTTTGTGTGGACCGAGGCTCAAGAGTCGGCATTTAATTTGTTGAAAGAGAAGTTGAGTAGTGCGCCCGTTTTATCTTTACCAGACGGAATGGAAGGGTTCGTGATTTATAGTGATGTATCCAAGTTGGGATTGGGTTGTATGCTCCTGCAACACGGGAAAGTGATTGCATATGCTTCGAGACAGTTGAAGGATCATGAAAGAAACTACCATACTCACGATATGGAGTTAGCGGGCGGTAGCTTTCGCGCTTAAGATTTGGAGACACTACCTCTATAATGAGTTGGGCGAGGGTCATAGAATAGATGAGCAGGTTCAGGATCTCGGGGATTCTGAACAGGGCGTTGAGAGAATAGATGTTGTGAGGGGACATGGGGAGGATGGTGCATCTGATCAGCCTGCCATTACCACTTCTACACCTCCTATCCCCATTCCACCTACAACCGGTACATCAACGGCTTCTTCCAATCAATCTACGTAGCGTCAAGCTCGTAAGAAGTTTCTGGTAAGTAGTCGTCGTGTTCGCCCTCGACCATCTTCATCCGACTCCGACACAAACTCCGATGATCAACCATTACAATGTCGTCGACGGATCTCTTCTGCCGAAGCAGCACTACAAAGAATTGGTCCTCAACCATCCATTCAAGATTCTTCATCCGACGCTACTACTTCCGATGACGCTGATGGCCTCTATAATTTTGATTTTGAGCCTTTCACTGCACCACAATCCGACCCATTCTTTAAGCCAACTTTTGGACATATAAGGAGAGATGAGGGAGTCTCAGTCGAAAATGAGAATGTAAGTATGAGTGAAGGGGAGCAAAATATTACTTAGAGTGAGATACCTGCCACCTTTGCCCGGGTAACCGAGTCTGTTGTTGACACTCATCCGTTGGGTGCCAACATTGGACAAGACGTTGTGAGTCTAGCTCACAACAGTGCACACCCCTCACAGCCACTTCGTAAGCTCACAACAGCGCACGGTTTTATATATTCTTGTGAGTCTAGCTCCTAGTCTAATTCCCCTCCTTTCGGGAGGCATAACTATTGAACCAAGAGGTAGTGTGTCACCTACTTCGACTTCATTTCTGCGCACATCGAGTTTAGAGCCCTCTAGAGAACACGTGTATTTACACACTGAGAGCCTTCATGACCTAGTCGGAACTTCCATAGTGATGTCCATTCCGGACATTCCATGAGGATTGGAAGGAAATCCTACCAGCGCAACATCATTGCCAATGCTGAACGTAGGTCACACAGTTGATTCAACTGTAATGTCAACGGGCAATCTAAGTGATCCTGGTGTTTCCCGTTCAGGTACCTTCACAATCAATCCCGAGACTCAAGAGCTCAGGATTCTTTAATTACTCACGAAGTTCGCATGACGGCTCAGATGAAAGATTTTGTTCAAGAAGTGATTGCAGCAACTCGCTCCCAACACACAGATCCAAGTCAAGCTAGCTCTTCCCGTCCAAGCTCAAGTCGCTCTTCACCTCCACCACCTTGAGATTCCAATCTGAATCCAAATCCTTATAACCTTCCTCCATCACCTCAAAGATATCAGTATAACAACGATGAGCTCATGTCTATGTTATATGCAAATTTGCTTGCTGAAGCTACCGCTCGTGGTCAGCCTGAAGACGAACTGATGGATCTTCTTCGCCGAAATCTTGTGATTCCCTATGTCACTCGCCATGAGTTTGATCTGTTTAGAGCGGATATGGAGATGAAGCTCCTTGAGATGGAGAATAAACAAAAATAGTACTCTGAAGACATTCTTGGTGCCATTACTGCTCTTCGTACTGAAATCCAACAATCTTGTCGTCCCGCTGCATCTGTCCAACTGCGTCGACCTAATCACGACGATCCGGCCTCTGGTCCTCATCGCCCTGAGGGGGAGACACGCCGCTGGATTACAGGAGCTCAAGCTCAATCCCGACCATCTGCTCCAACAACAACTGGTCCATCTTCTACAGCTCCACTGTCTCGACAACAACAACAATCTGCTCCATCTTCCACGCAACAACAAACTAATCAGCCAACGGTTGAAAAGCCCACGGCAGATTTTGAAATTGGAAGTGGATCACATGCTATTGAACCGGAAGCAGAAAATGAAGAAGTGGTCAATGTTCAGAATCTGAGAGACTCCGTGAGAAACTGGTTCCGTGATCCGTATGAACCCGTGCTAAAAGAAGAAGATTTTGTGAATCTAATGCACGCGGAAAAGAAACTTCTACCACCGAATATTAATCAAACACCGTTGCTGCCGCACCAAATTCGTTGGGAAAGAATTCTTTCAAATAGCAAATGGGAAAATCCATAAGTCAGAACTCCGTATCTAGAAGAAACCAGGCAAAATATATGTGGAAAATAAGAAACTAGAGGACCAGTCTCGTATACATCTGATCATGGAAATGGATCCGCTACACGTGACTGAATATGTTAGCATACCGAAGACAAAAGCAAAGGATCCCAAAGAGGTTGTTTCAAGACATAGGATTGTAGCTATCATGGAGATCGAATGTGATAGAGACTTTCAAGTAGAATTTCCAACTTTTAAAGTAACAAGATTTAATGGAAAAGTCTACTATTTCTCTGAGGCAGATTTTGCGAGACTAGATGTGTTGGATATCAAAACGCTACACACGGAGCTTAAAGACAAAACTAGAAGATCTGAAAATGAACAAAGAGCGATTGAAAGCAAACAAAAGAAGGTGTATCTGCCAAAACCTGACCAAAGTGTCCCTGGACTGAAGAATATGCAAGTTACTCAAGTGTTGACACGACCAGCACACGGAGTTGTTTACATGAAGATAAACGGGGAAATGAGATTCTTAAGATTCGGTGAAGTTGCTTCTTATTCTGATGGAACTTTAGTGGCAATACGAAACAGACTATCTGCGGAAGTAAGTGCTGATCAAACAAGAGAAAAGAAGAAGCAACTAAAGGCAAATGAAAGAGAAAATCTGCTCAATACGAGAGAGTTAATTGACAAGCGCATTATCTACCGACAGACCCTGGGACGATTTGAAGGCATGTTCGAGCTCAAGAGATGAAGATTCATTTTGCCACAAAGGGGGAGATTGTTAGGGTTGAATTAATTGTGTCAAAATAAGGAAACTATTCTCTGTTGTAAATATGACAAGTGTACAATGTCATTCTCCTTGTTTCCTTATATCGTTTAATCCCTTTCATATAAATAGGAGTCTAGGGTCATTGTTAATGGGTGTGCGAAATTATCACAGAGAGTCGATATAATCTTTAAGCTAACATTGTAATCAAAATCTACAAGTGATATATACGACTTACGTTCTTCATAAAATTCATAGTGTTCTTCGCATATTTTATTATTATTCTTGTACTTGACACTTATTCTGGGATCAACACTTTTGGTTAACATACTCGTATGTGACACTACCAAACAGATCTCTGCTTATGTCCTCTCAAAATATGAACCAAACGTCGTCTTCAACTCTGAAGATCTTCGTGCCATTCTCCACCTTCCAACATGTACCTCATATGATACATTTCCTCTCGGAAATGAGCATGAACAGGTAGTAGCAAGTCTTAACTATCTTGAAGATGTGAAGTCACAAGCAAAGTCCAAAGGGTCTGGCACCTTGTTAAAGAAGAATACAGGTAATGTATGGAGTTTCTTCTTCTCTTATCTGATTCATTGTCTCCGCAAGAAGACTAGTGGGTTTGATCAGTCTAACTCATACCTTACCGAGTTAGCACATGCTTTGATCTTCCAGAGGAAGATTGGTTATGCATCTTATTTTTTCAAGGAAATGGTCTCCTCTTTCTCACCGATTCGACGAAACCAGGTACCCTTTCATCGATTCTTCTTTCTCGTTATTAATAAGAAGTTAGAAGACAAGTTAAAAGTCAGAGGTGACATCTTCTATGACCTTCAAGATCACCAGATCAGTAAACAGGTTATTCTGAAGAAGCCTCTAGCATCCGATAACCCATTAAGGGAAGGCATGATAGCTTTTGCCACAAATGCCACCCTCTGCAACTGAGGCACCTATTCGAGGACCAGTTGTTGTCGATGCACCACCTCCTCCTCAACCCCGAGCCACCGATGTGCCCACATCCAGAAAAAGGTCTAAACCTTCGGGCACATCCACCTCCACACTCGTTTCTAAGGCCACGAAACTGAAAGAGCCTTCGGTTTCCACCCAGGCCCCCAAACCTTCCAAAAAGCAGAGGGGCTCAAAAATCCCCCCCTAAGACTTCATCTAAGAAATCTAAGTCAAAAACACACAACCACTCACCGCTTCCCAACAATCGATGCGTGTTGAAATAATCCCTACTGGACCCAGGGAAGTTACTATCACCCCACCATCCTCCTCCATTCCCTCTCAAAAGGACATGGTTGACTACTTAGGGATCCGACCCAGATCTCTCCCCGATCTAACCTTTTCGTTACTTGATGAGTATGACTCGGATCGCTCCCCGATCCAAGGCCCCTCTTCTCCACCACCTGAGTTTCTCCAACTCACTCACCAGTCTCCAAATGTAGATACTCACTACAAGGTGTATCTGAAGGAGCCACCCACTTTGCCGATTTTCTTTACTCTAACACTACCTGTTGGAAGAATTCTAACCCAAGGTCCATTCAAGGTATCGTTGAAGAGCCCTAAGAAGAGGACTCCCCTCTCGAAAGACATACAACTCCAAATGTCTTCCCCCCCCCCCATTCATACCTCGGATACACCGAAGTCTCCTCCCTTGGACTCGACAAATCCGACGTCCCCCGTCAATATTTCGGACTCCCCAAAATCCACCCCAAAAAGGAAATCTACTTTGGTGAACTACTCTTCATCTTCCTCACCATATTTTTCTCCGAAGGATGGTGACCAACCACCACCAAAGATTCCAGTTTCGGCTCCCCCGACCATCGATGCGGCCAAAATATCATTAGATGCATTCGGATCCTTTGCTGGAGGAATAACTCATCGGGTAGATCTCTTGGAAGATACGAGAACTCGGGAAATGGAAACTCAGGAGAAAACATATGCTCTGATCCATGCAACAAATGAATTATTTGCCATACTCAAGGATGCCGCCGAAGAACTATCCATCACAAATCCAACATTGGTGACTTGTCTGGACCTTATTGATAACTCTATATTTTAGTGTTATTACATGTCTTTTATTCCCATTTTATTTAGTCATTTGCGGCCATTTTGCCTTCTAAACCTCCCTTTTTGGTCTAAAATAATTAGTTGAGCTACTTGTGAGTACTTTCATATCTTGGAACCATTTATGGCGATTTTTCATCAAAAATCTTATTTTCATCAGAACTGGTACTCGGAGTGACCACTCCGCCATTCAGATTAAGCCATTCGATTAAGCCATTCGATTAAGCCAACTGCTGGAGGCCTTCTAGATGCTGTTTGGGAAACATAAAAGCTGGAAAGGTGGCTCAACACATCTACTTTCTGCTGGATGTTAAAGAGGAGACAAAAAAGCATACCAAAAATGATATTTTCTTCTAAAGTAACCTTTTTGGTAAAAGGTGCTTTACCCCATGGTTTTTTGTGTTTCTTCTTTGTGCAATGACTTTTGTACAATTCCTTGTACTTGCCTTGGCCTCCTATATAAAGGCTTCAAGGCATTCAACGCGATACACAATTCATCATCCATTAGTTAGATAGAAGCTTTAAATGCTTAGATAGTTTTAGAGAGAGAAAGTAGTGTAACTTTTAATTTCAAGTAAGCTTTTAATTTCCTGTCTTTAATTTCTAGCAAGTAGTGTAATTTTACATCCATTAATTTATTTTAACTGCAGTAACTTAATTTCCAGTGTTGCATAGCAGTGTCGACGAAAGTGGGCACTGCGACTCTCCAGTTTAATTTCAAATCTTATTAGCATGGATTCTTGCAGTATTTTAACTTCCATTTTCTACTCTTTTCTAGTCATGAACTAAACTCTTTTTGAGATGTAAAAAATGAGAAGTACCCGGACTTTATGTAAAACTCTTGAGTTATTTTTATATATATTTTTACCCCTTTTTGATTTGGTCATTCATTGTTCGATAATGCCAATGATGCGGACAAACTAATAACTTGAAAGTGTTTACTGTCTAGTTCGAGACCCAGACCTGGACAGAACGTAGTGACACGAGCTTGGATGATGCTAGGGAATTTGAAAGAATTCTTTACATACTAAGTTTTCACCATATGGAGTACGAACAACCATTTGGGCATTAAAAATACTTATGGCATTTTGCTTGCTGCGTAGACACCATCGAAACTCGACCGAGTTCAGGAAACTTACTACAAATCAAAGAAGGTTAACTATATATATAAAGCTTTAGTTAGAAAAGATGCGAGTGCTAGATGAGCCGGCATTCTGGACAGAGAGTGACCACTGCTCAAGTGCGATGACCATTTTTATAAGTCAAGTATTTAATATAAAATCCGGGGAAAATCACAACTACATCTCTCCCTTTAATTATAAGAACTTTGTTAAGTTATTTTCACCAAACCAACTCAAAGAATTGCTTCCTCTCTAATTGAAACTTGTAAAAGGAAGTTCATGAAAACAATAGTGTCTTGATTAAGTTCCAGTCCTTGAGAATACGATATTTGGTTCTTACCACTTTATTACTTGGTAAACGATCATAGTGACCAGTGTATACTTGCGTTGTCCACTATGAACTGAGTTGCTAACCTCACTGCGATTACATACTTCGCACGTACCACTTATACACATGGATGTCTCTGATATTGGTTAGGGACTTAGCCGAAATAACATTGTTGTTACTTCTGCCATTTCGACTCTTTCCACCTCCCATGCGGCCCTCAAAGAATCGGTGGATTCTCTAAAACAAGCGTCCAACAAACAAGCCTTCAATATTGCTTCTCTTGATACAGATCAGAAGGAAATTTTGGATTCTCTTCGATCCTTACATTCGAAGATTGACAAAATTCCTACTTCACCTCCAACTCTTGAGCTTGATGCAGGTGAAGCTCTGGTTTATGGGCCTGATCGTGCCACCTTCAAGAGTGTAGAGAAGAAGCTTGGGGATCTCTCCTCTGATGTCTAGGAAATTAAAAAATTTCTTTCCTCCTTTGGTCTTCGGAGTTCGGCCACTGAGGAGGAGAAAATCAAAGACCCAGTCACCGATGTACCTGTCATCGAGCCAACCTAAGACGAACCAGTGCAACAACAACAGCCTCTTGTCGTCGAATTAGCTGTACATGTCAGTAAAACCACCACTGATGTCGATCATGACATGCAACTTGCCGATTAACCTATAGTTCTGGGTAACACTGGATCAACTATCGGTGAGGTAACTGAAAGAATAGGTGCATTGATCCAAGGGGAGGGAACCAGTGTTCGAACTCGTGTCGACACTGATGATCAATCTCTGGATAATATTGATGAGGCCGAAGCATTGTCTGAGGGGGAGAAAGGAAAAGATAAATGCAAGAAACCAATGACATATGCTCAAGAACTCGCTGTTATGCAAGAAAAGAAAGCTGAGAGAATCAAAGACAAAGGGGATCGGATGCTGATTCTCTCAAGCTAAAATCCGCCACTCATCCGAAATCCTCTTCTGTCATACCTGCCAATCTTTTGGTTTCCGATGTCGATAGGTAAACGACTTTCCTAGCTCAACTTCAACATGATCAAGAAAGAGAGCTTCTGAAAAATATGGCTCAGGAAGAAGCATCTCAAGTCAAGGTCGGCGATCCTCTACAAGCTCACAGGGAGGAATTAGAGCATATCAAGGCATCAACAACGGAAAAGAATTCTGACATTGAATGGTTTAAAAGGCGGATGACAACTCGGCAAAGTGACTCGCCGATAACTGGAGCTGCTATTCAGACGCCGAAAACCAAGCACGATTCCATTTTGATCCAAATCAAAAGGCTAAATAAGTTTCATCGGGTTGAGAAAATGGAATGGCTTGCAACACTTGGTGCCTCTGAGTGGGCTAACCTCGACTACTTTCTATCCTTTAGCAAAAGCAAGCTGCAAATGGATGTGCTCAAAGAACTAGTCGAGCACATTTCTAAATTGGTGAGAATTCAGAAGGAGCACAAAATCAAGATCACTCCCGAAAAAGAAAAGAGACTGAAATTCCTTCAGAAATATTTTCCTAAGGGACCAGCTCAGAAACCACCAAGAAACAAGAAAAAGGATCACTTTGTCACTCTAGCCGATGAAGAAAGGTCATAAACTCGGCGGGTATTAATCTCTCAATTCCTGTCCCAATCGCTCAACCTGAAGGAACAATCATTTCGGCTCCTGATTTGGGAATATTTTTTGAAGACTTCTATGGAACCATTCAATTCTTTAGGATAAGTGACACTTCAACAGCTGACACTTCTTTTCTCCAAGCAATCATTGGTGTGGTGCCAAATACGGATGATGGAAAACTGATTTACACTCCTATCAGAAACGAGCTCAACAGTAGGCGTCGTCCCTCGGAAAGAGATCCTTTTGCAGCCGAAGAATAGGCTTTTGTTTCTGTACCTTTGAACTTTCTTAATCATGTATTATCCTTTGTGATGATTAATGAAAGTTACTTTCAAGTTATTTGATGTGTTCATATGTTTGCATTTTTTTCTGCACATATTTACTTTTATATTTTTATACTATATATACTTTACACTGTAAATATCGAATACATAAGATACGAAAAAAAATTGTATCTATGTGAAAAGAACCCAAAAAGAAACAGAAAGGGTCAAAAGTACTTATGAGTTCCTTTTACACTTTCTAACCAAGATATCGGTCTCATCATCAAATAGGGCGAGATTGTTGAGTCACCAAAGATTTGGTGATGACCCCTCAATTTCTTCCTTGGAATATATATCTTGTATTTTAGGTTCTTTTAAGAAGTCTGGCATTGCTCAACAAGATCAGTGAATCGAAGACTAGCTAATACAAAGGAAACATATCAACATTGTGGAAATGAAGATATGCTCACCGAATTATATCCAGACTTAAGCAGAATCAAAAGCACATGGTCACCGAGTTTTAAGGACAAAAATGGGTGAGTAGCTACATAGGACTAGCCGATATACTTCATAGTATATTCGGCTAGTAGCATTACATGGTAATCTCGGATGACATTTATGAAAATACTCATCAGCTCTCAATAAATACAAGAACGTGTGCATCAAGATTTTAATTCAAACATTCTCCTTAATCTTCAGAAAAGGATTGTTTGTCTTATTGCAAAAAGGTTTGCTGTGACACCTGAAGACATAGAGAAAAGATGAACTGTGACATGTCATTTATGTACTATGAGGATTGGCACCAGCCTTTTTCTAATAGTCTAAGAATTGGTACTATCTTTTGTCCAATGAATATACGAAAAGCAAATGGTATCATGACAAGTGTCCACATGCATTTAATGCATGAGCACTATAAAAGGAGAAGAGGAGCTTCCATGCAAAATACGCTTTCAACAAGATATCTTCTAAGTGCTTAAGTTAATTCAGTAGTGAGAAACAGTTTAAAGTAGCTTTCTTTGTGTTTAGTTATTTTTCTGTTTGCTAAGTGATTTCTAAGTGTTTTATATTGTTAGAATAGATTTCATCTGTTCTTTTTGTAACAATCTGTTTTCTAAGTGTAAATCTTGATATTTAATATTAAAGAATTACAAATGTGAAAAACTCTGTGTATTTGTATTGAACCCCCCTTCTATAAATCCTTTACTTAAATTGCCATGAAGATTGAGATGCATTTTGAGGCACAATATTTCTTTGTTGAAATCAATCATATTCTTGTAATTGAGTGGGTTTCATTCTACTATATGATTAGTTTGGGAAGTACATGGTAATGGATATTCCTGATTTTCCTTCTCAGGGCATCCCGCGGTTCTTGGGAGATTCTAGTTAACGATATTCCCTATCAAGGTTGTGACCAATGTGTCGTCTCAAAAATCTCAAGGAAATACTTATACCTTAAAGGGTCAATAGGTTTTGTTGGTTTTACATATTTTTTTGTATTCATCCGAACCTATCTTATGGTACACAAGTTTTCCCGAGTCGAGGATGTTATAAATAATGGAGAATATATGATTTTCTAAATCAATGAATCATGATCTATAATCATTATATTTTGGATGAAATTTCATTTTCATAACAATGTTGGATTTTTGTATTTTGTTGATAATACTTCGTCAATTTCAATTTTCAAAAAGAAATCACTCAATCTATTGGATTTCCAGATAGTAGGGAAATCACATTGGATTACTTAAGTCCTTACAAACCTTAGGGCTATTTACACCCATTTGACAAAATTCTTTCGATATCTTGTGATTACTCATTTATAAAATACATAGATAATATTAATGATTGTGGCATGAGACAAAGAGATGAGATCAAATTCGGATAATTTAATACCATAATGACATTTTTGGAGCTTTTGCCAAGAGGCCAAAAGGAATATGAGTTTGGCATATGAAGCCAATTTTTCAATGTTTTAATACCTAGAGTTGTTCTTGTTCAACATGAGATTCAGCGACTTGTTCTTGTTCAGGGAGAACTGTGGATGCATCAGCAATAGGTTCTTCAACATTCCTTATCATACCTGGAGTAGATCTAGAGGGATGTGCATCCTCTTGTGAAGAGAAAGGTACTTGATTATTCACTGATGAATTACCATTGGAGGAATCAGAGGGAGGAATCTGATTTAGGAGAGTAACATCTATTCCTGATGAGGATGGATCGTTATTTGTGGTAGGAATGAAGTTAGGATCTTCATCATCATTATTTTCAGGGACAGGGGTGTCCGAAAATAAGATTCAGGTTCCCCATAATCAGATCTCATCCAATTGTTCAGTTTCTCGTCGTCTTCAGAGATAGGAATAGAATTTGATGAGCGAGATTCATTAAAGTTCACATGCATGGTTTCTTCAACGTGTTGTCTTCTTTTGTTGAAGACTCTGAATGCCTTAGATATTGAGGAGTATCCAAGAAATATACCATCATCTGCCTTTGGATCGAATTTTCCTAAATGATGTCTGTCATTCAGAATATAACATTTACATCTGAGGATATGTAATTATTTCAGAGAGGGTCTTCTTGCATGAAATAATTCATAGGAGGTCTTCTAGAATCGTTTGATTATCAGAGATCGATTCTGAGTGAAACATGCAGTGTTAACTACTTCAGCTCAGCATTGAGTTGGTAGACGTGATTCGCTGAGCATTAAGCGAGCGGCTTCAATGATCGTTCGATTTCTTCGTTCAGCAACACCATTTTGCTGAGGGGTTCTCACTGATGAGAAATTATGAGTGATTCCTTTTTCTTCGAAGAAAGTAATCAGAGTACTGTTTTTGAATTCAGTGTCATGATCACTTCTCATAGAACGAACAAGTAGATTGTTCAAAACTTCCATTCTTTTGATAAAGGAAATAATTTAATCAGGTATATCACTTTTGGATCGTAGAAAGAATACCCATATATATCTGGAATATTCATCAACTATCACAACAGTGTATTTCTTTCCAGACATGGATTGGACGTTGACTGGTCTAAATAGATCCATGTGAAGTAGTTGAAGAGGGGTAGTCGCTGAGGAAAATTGCTTAGATCTGAAAGACGCTTTTGTCGGCTTTCCTTTCTCACATGCTGAACAAAGAGATTCCTTTGTAAAGGTATGTTTAGGGAGATATCTGACAAGTTCCTTTTGAGATAATTCCTTGATCATCTTAAAGTTCAGATGAGATAGTCTCTTGTGCCCAATGTTCTAAAAAAACTCGTCGTGACAGCCGCCATGGCGCGCCATGGCTTAAGTTGTGTGTTTGACGCCACATTATGTCTGTGGCACGCCATGGCCTAATGCATGATTCTTGTAACATCATATTTGATTTTTCTTAACCTTTTAGTGTATTATTTTTTTGTTTTTAATATATAACCTAATTTAAAATGCTCAATATCATTAACTCATTGAGTATTAGTAGAAAACAAATGTTTATATATGTATAATATTATATATGATATACAAATTTGTCGCCATAAGACACGCCTTGAAAAACGCCATGGCTCGCTGTGGCTTCTAAGGCCTAAGGCTTGACCTAGCCGGCACGCCAAGCCTCACGTTATTTAGAACCTTGCTTGTGCCAGAGCCAGTTAATATCAGAGGAGGTCCTTGAGAGAAAGCACACATTTTCAGAGTGAATGCAATCCATATTGATGATATATACGTTCTCTGATCTTTTGCCTTTTAGAGCAAGTTTATCATTCTTATCAGCGACCGCACATCTTGTCTTTGTGAACAAGACTTTGAAGTCTTTATCACAGAGTTGACTGATGCTTAAAAGATTATTCTTTATACTTTCAACATAAGCAACACGTTTGAATGAAGTTGCTCCGTTGGATTGAACGCATAACCCTTGGTGTATCCTTTGCCATTTCCACCAAAGGTCACTGAGGGACCAATTTCCTCCTTGTATTCAGAGAGCAGAGATTTTCTACCAGTCATGTGCCTTGAGCATCAACTATCGAGATACCAGATACCTTTAGCACTCTGCATAAGACAAGAGGATTAATTTTTCGTAGGTACCCATACTGCTATAGGTCCTACATTGTTAGTGGAAACAACAGGTTTGGCGGATATGTTACTTGCTGAGGAACTTTCTTCAGTGATTATCTTCACCTTGGATGTTTTACCACCCTTAGAGGATTTCACTTTAGCTGATTTCTCAGAGTGAGCTACTTTATTTTCATGAGCCAATCTTTCAGCTTTAGTAACATTTAGACACTTACTAGCAATGTGGGTTGTTTCACCACAATGATAACACTTCCTATATTTGAAAACATGTTTTGAGCTAGAAGCATGCAAGGTGGTCAAAGCATTTTCAGTAGGTTTTGAGCTAGAAGCATGCAGGGAGGTCAAAGCATTTTCAATAGGTTTTGAGCTAGAAGCATGCAGGGAGGTCAAAGCATTTTCAGGACCAGGGCCAAGAATTCCTTTTTCTATAGTCCTAGGAGGAATAATTAATTCCTCAGGAATAGATGGAGTAAGATCGATCTTAATTCTGGGAGTTGATCTCTGAACAGATCCAGGGATCTTTCTTCCATATTTAGGATGACGAAGGATTCTTCTTCATCTTTTGGAAGTTCTTGATCGTGGGAACGTGGTCAAGGAACTTGTCCTTAATCACCTTCTTTGAATCCTTGATAATAGGTTTAGAAGGTCTTTTCTCAGTGAGAGGCAATCTCTAAGAAGAGGGATCAGGGATAGAAGAAACAAGCATTCCAAATTTTAACATGGAACGGTCTTCTTCTTGGTCAGAGGAATATCCTAGACCACTCTTGACCTTTTTAGGGATCTGAGCATTTATGATCTCATTTACTTTGTCAGAAACCTTAAACCATCTTTCAATGGTAGCTTTTTCAGCTTTGAGATCAGCGATGGCTTTTTCGCGCTTAGAGATAGCTTGCTCTTTATCAATGCTTATTATCTGATTTACAAAGATTTGGTCTTTAAAATCTTCTTCGATTTTAGAAAGTTCTTTGATTTTGATATGAAAATTTTGAAGTTGTTCAGAAAGATCTATATTTATTTTGTTCAGCTTTTATTTTTTCCATTTTAAGCATTGTAAAAATCAACGGTCATTGAGTCAAGAGCAGACAAGCTATTTGTTTCAGGTATAGAGGAGATAGGTACCTGAGTTGATGGTGACTCTGAAGAAAAGGTGTCAGAAGCCTCTTCAGCTTCTTCAATTCTGGCCATGAGACAAATAAAGGCAAGATCTTCTTCATCTGACCCTGATTTCTCAGAGGTCTGAGCCCAGTCTTCTTCTTGATCCTAGTCAACTTCTTCAGCAACAAGACCTTTTCCCTTTCGCTGGTTCTTCTTCAGATTTTGATACTTCTCTTTTAACTTAGAGTATTTTTTAGTTTTTGGTTTGTCAGAGATCTGAGAAGATGATGTAGTAGCAACCTATGTGGATCTGCATTCGCTGGCAAAGTGACCTTTGCGCTGATAATTGTAGCAGATAGCTGAAGTTTTTTCTGCTGGAAGAGTTTTTGACTTATCAGAGTCAGTAGTTGCTTGGTTCTTTCTGAAGTTGCTCTTCCTAGCGAATCTCCTGAAATTGTTAGTGAGAAGAGCTAGAGAATTATCAAATTCAGAGATATCAGCATCAGTGATCTCCTATGAGTTAGTTTGATCTAACTCAGTTATAGAAGTGATGAACGAATAAACAAGTTTAGAAGGTTCCATCTCTGAAGTTACTAATGCAAAAGAGGTACTTTTAGCAGCTTTAGTGTCTTTAATGAGGTTTCTTTTTAAGGTTTGAGATTGCTCATGATTGAGAAATATCCTATACAAAGCACTTAAAGAAAGAGTTTCAATGTCCCTGGACAGTTTAAGACACATTGTAAAAGTTTCCCATTGTTCAAGAAGAGCTACCATGAACTTAGTTAGGATTTCAGAGTTAGAGTACTCATGATTAACAGTTTTCATGTCTATTAAGAGAAATTAAATCTTTGGTGAACTTGATAAAGAGTTTCATTTTTCTGAGACATGAAACTTTCATATTGTCTTACCAAGTTAATACTACGAGTAATCTGAACCTCATTGGTTCCTTCATATTGAACACAGAGAGTGTCCCACATGGATTTAGAAGTTCTCATTTTCATCACAGAATGATAAACATCATCTGGAAGAGACATTGCAATAATAGATCTAGCTTTTGAGTCAACAGCTAGCTCTTTCTCATCCTCTTCACTCCATTGATTTGGAGTTTTGACGATACGTCTCTCAGGAATAGCAGGAGTGTTATCAGTAGCAGGAACTGCTGGAATGAGAGTTGTTGGAACGAATGCTCCATTCTTTAGATAATAGGGGATCTTAGGATCTGACCCTTCTAAGAATAGAGTCATTTTTTTCCTTCCAGACAAGGAAATTATCACGACTAAATCTAGGAGGTTTAGCTAAAGATCCATTATCTATGTAGTTTGTGTTTGTGTTAGCCATTTTAAAATAACAGAAAGTTAGTTGTTTTAAAGATTAGAAAGCAAGAAACACTGCTCTGATACCATTTGTTGGTCCCAAAGGAGTCTACACGAGTTTAATGGATTTAGAAACAGTTTGTAGAAGATGGGGTTGAATACAAATACAAGCTTTTTAGGTTTTTTAAATGAGTTTATATTGAATAAACAAATTTACAGTTGTAAGCGAAATTAGAACAAGTATAAAACCTATTCTATTACAACTAAGAAATCACGAAGTTGATGCACAAGAAGAGGAGAGAAAAGCAACAGAGGTTTTGAGAATAGAAAGTAGCATGCATGGAGATGAAGAAGAGTTCTTCAGCTATTTATACTCGTTGCATTAAA
The DNA here is from genome assembly GCA_036898165.1 of Silybum marianum. Taxonomy (NCBI): domain Eukaryota; kingdom Viridiplantae; phylum Streptophyta; class Magnoliopsida; order Asterales; family Asteraceae; genus Silybum; species Silybum marianum. The sequence continues at coordinate 24,382,252 of CM072535.1, forward strand.
TGCAAAGCAAAAGGTATATGTCACATGTCAAGTCTTAATTTGAGACTTGTCCTTTGTCCAAAAGACAACCATACTTTTGGCCATATTTGAATATTAACCAAATCAGATTTGATGGGGACTTAAGGAACAATCCGTACGTCCTTTTCTGACAAGGCATGGAGGTTTTGACCTTTGTGTATTGAGGATAAGATCAACTTTGATCTTGCTGAATGGGCCCCACTTTGATTACTGAACCAAAGACTTCAAGGATGAAGACTACAAGTATCACTGAGGCTTTTGCAAGATCTCACACTTGTATAGATGACTGTTGCTATTGCTGAACCGCTTCAGGTCACTTAGCTAATCATCTCTTTCTTCAGCTTTGGTCTTCGAATTTCACTGAACGGTCTTGTTGAGTGAGTGTTGGTCTTTAGTTCTTCAGGGATAGAATATTGTTCCTGATTATCAGAGATCACTGAACGTAGTTAGTGTTATCGCTGATTTTGAACACTATCCTATAAATGGAATTTTCACTAAGTATAAGAGGAATCATATTCAAATCACTGAAATGAGTTTGGATCAACAGTTGTCACCCACTATCAACTTTCATCCCTCTCTTAAACTAATTAGAGTTTTGTTCACTATGGTTGCTACTTTACTTCACTTTTGGTCCCTCTAACTAACTCCTATTAAAAAGCTTCGCTAACTCGGGGCATTTTGGTCCTTTTTATAATTTTATTTGCTTTACAATTAAAAATTATGAAATTAATAAAAAAAGTATGTCGCAGGTCCGTTAAAAAAACACCGAGAACCATGGTCGTAAAAAATCATTCCTTTTTCCACCACCAATAAGCATCCCTCCTCCAGCCACCAGCCCACCACTAACTATCATTCTCGTCCGACTACCAATGCCATCAAGAATCATTGTCTTTCTCCATGGCTCGTTGTAAAAGGTTTTACTCAAATGGAGGGTGTGGATTATCACGAGACGCTTGCCCCGGTTGCGAAATTGGTAACTGTGTAAACTTTACTTGCTTTGGCCATCAAACGAGACTGGATCATTCATTGATTCGACGTCAACAATGCTTTTCTACATGGTGATCTAGAAGAAGAAGTATACATGAAAATTCCTCAAGGTTTCTCAGCAAAAGAAGACACAAGTGTGTGCAGATTAAAGAAGTCAATATACGGTCTAAAACAGACGTCATGCAACTGGTATCACAAGTTTACAACCGCGCTCACTAAACTTGGATACCGTCAGAGAAAAGTAGATCATTACTTATTTATATATAAGGCAAACAAGGTGTATATTGCGGCACTAATATAGGTAGACGATGTCATATTCGTTGGCAACAACATGGATAAGATACAACACACGAAGACTCGTTTGGATGAGATGATTAGCATCAAAGATCTTGGAAGACTAAAATATTTTCTGGGAATTGAAGTGACTCGCACATCAGAGGGCTTAGTCCTTAGTCAAAGGAAGTACACTTTAGACATCCTTAAAGATATGGTCTTTAGAGATGTCGACCAAGCTCATTTCCCATGGAACAAAACCTAAAGCTTGATAAAGGAGACGAGGAAGAGAAAGTCGATGTTGGCCAATACAGAAGACTTGTGGGAAGGCTTCTTTATTTGCAAGCAACGAGACCGGATATAGCTTATTCGGTAAATGTTTTAAGTCAATTTGTGGTTGATCCAAGGCAAAACCATATGAATGCGGTTACTCAGGTACTTCGCTACCTTAAAACCACACCTGGGCAAGGCATTTTATTACCAAAGGATGGAGGTACCAATCTAGTTACATATTGCTTGGGTTCCCCTTCACTCGACGTTCAAGAACGGGTTACTTACTAGGGAGGAGCTCCAATCTCTTGGAAGTCCAAGAAACAATCTGTGGTTTCTCGATCCTTAGCTGAGGCAGAATACCGTGCCATGGCAACAACGGTAAGTGAAGTTTTATGGGTTCGATGGTTACTACATGAGCTGGGAGCTACTCCTATTGGACCAACACCCCTCTTTTGTGACAACCAAACCGCCAGACATATAGCCAACAATCCAGTTTTTCATGAAAGGACTAAGCACGTTGAGATGGATTGTTATTTTGTTGTGAGCAGGTGGAATCAAAAGCAATTGAGCCTTTATACGTTGATACCAAACTACAAATCGTTGATTTGTTCACAAAGCCACTAGGGGCTCAACAACTTCAGTTCCTTCTTGGCAAGTTGGGTATGGTCAATTTACATACTCCAACTTGAGGGGAAGTATTGTAGGATATTATCTTAACCATATCTGAGTCCGATATTTTTGGGATTATAGCAAAGTTTCCTTGTAGCTATAGTTTACTTATTGATGTTGATTCTTTTATTATCTCTTTTGATTTGTATAAATACCTTGTTTGATTGCTTGATGAATAACAAGTTTCACAGTTTAATTGATATCGATTTCATTAAAAGCAGGTCAAAGATTATATGATCATAAATCACAAATATAATTATAAGAAATAAATAACTTAAAACAATATAAATAATACACAGATATTTATATTTGATATTTACATTGGCTCAGAGTTATCAACTAATTTGTTTTTGAAAAAAAGTATCATTAAATTAAATGAATTATTATATCCTAAATTAACTTGATTTATCTTACCACATTTTAAACAAACTACAACAGCAATTTATACAGCCAAAAAAAACTAATATTAATCCAAATAGATAAATATCATTAACAATACCTAATATGATTATAATCTTATAAAATAACGATAAGAGGAATTGAGAGAGAGAGAGAGAGAGATGAGAGTCAAATCTTGTATTCATATTCCATATTTAATACATATTTATAGTTATAGGTGGATTAGTCTCCAAGAAATACAATACATATCTAATACATATATTTACCAATAATAAAGGGATTGACATCCATTCCTTATATATATATTTTCATAACACTCCCCTTTGGATGTCGATGAAGAGTATTATGCCTCGTTAAAAACCTTACTAAGTAAAACCCTGTGGGAAAAAACTTAGTGAAGCGAAAAAAGAGTATATAGTCACTCCAAATACGCTTGGGGTTGTTGCCTCATTAAAAACCTTGTCAGAAAAACCCAGTGGGACAAAACCATGATCAAGGGAAAAAAAGTGCAACGCGTATTTTCTCCCCCCTGATAATCACATCACTTGAGTTCTTCAAGTCGGCACATCCCAATATCATGAACCAATCTCTGAAACATTGAGTTCAGAAGAGACTTGGTGAATAGAGCAACTAGGTTCTCACACGAACGAACTTGTTGAGCACTGATATCGCCGTTTTTCTGCAAATCATGTGTGAAGAAGAACTTTGGAAGTATATGCTTGGTCATGTCTGCTTTAATGTACCCTTCTTTGAGTTGAGCAATACATGCAACCTCTTTATCTGAAATAAGACCGCAGGATCCGCGAACTTGTTGTATTACATTTCTCAACCAAACACATTCCCTGTTAGCTTCGTAGATAGCTAAGATCTCGGCATGATTCGACAAAGTGGTTGTTACAGTTTGTTTTATGGAGCACAATGAAATCATTGTTCCACCAATAGTGAATACATATCCGGTTTGTGATCGATCGGTATGGGGATCTGACAGGTACCCAACATCTGCAAAACAAATTAAACTTGCCTTTGATTGGTTAGCGAAATATAAACTCATATCTTCGGTACCTTGGAGATATCGAAAGTTTTGCTTTACTCCACTCCAGTACCTCTTTGTTGGACACTAGTTATATCTCGCTAATATATTCAAAGAAAATGATATGTCCGGTCTCGTATGACCGGCGAGAACATTAGTGCCCCAATCGTACTTAAATGTTGTACTTCAGGACCAAGGATATCTTCATTATCTGTTGGAGGTCGAAAAGGGTCTTTCTCAACATCAAGCGACCTCACAACCATAGGTGTGCTCATTGGATGTGATTTATCCATATAAAACCTTTTCAACACCTTTTCTATATAAGTTTCTTGATGCACAAGGATTCCATCTTTAAGATGTTCGATTTGTAGCCCTAGACAAAACTTTGTCTTTCCACGATCTTTCATTTCAAAACCCTTTTTCAAATATTCTATTTCCTGAGGAAGCTCATCGGGAGTCCGTGTTATATTTAAATCATCTACATACACAGCAACTATGACATACTCGAATCCAGATCTCTTTAATGATACATGGGTAAATCAAATCATTCTTTTAACCTTCTTTCATCAAATATTCGCTAAGGCGATTGTACCACATACGCCCTGCCTGTTTCAAACCATATAATGATTTATTCAACTTAATCGAGCAATGTTCTCGAGAACTTACTTTACATGATTTGGGCAATTTCAATCCTTCAGGGAGTTTCATGTAAATATCAGTGTCAAGTGACCTATATAAATAAGTTGTCACAACATCCATTAGACGTATATCAATCCTTTCTTGTATTACCAGACTTATAAGGTATAGGAAAGTAGTTGCATCCACCACGGGAGAATAAGTCTCCTCATAATCAATTCCGGGTCTTTGTGAAAATCCTTGTGCGACTAGTCGTGCTTGATATCTCACAATTTCATTTTTCTCATTATGTTTCCTTATGAAGACCCATTTATATCTGGCATGTTTTATACCCTCGGGTGTATGGATAATAGGTCCAAAGACTTCTCGTTTCATTAGCGAGTTCAATTTTGCTTGTATTACGTCTTTTCATTTTGGCCAATCTTTTCTATGCATGCATTTATTGACATATTTTGGTTCTTGGTCCTCCTCATTTTCAATCACATTTAATGCTATATTATGTTCAAAAATATCATCGACGTCGGTTTCGTTTCGATTCCATACTTGTCTAGACATGATATAATTTATTGAGATCTCTTTATTTTCAGGTACCTGAGGTTCTTCTGGAACCATCATGTCTAGTGTCTCATCAGGAGACTCTTCTGGCGTTTATCTTACCTCGTTTTGACCATCTTGGTTATTAGCTCCGTTTTTCTTTCGAGGATTTTTATCTTTGGAACCGATTGGTCTACCACGCTTCTGCGCGTGCTCTAGACTCATTACTCAAGTTGTCTTACCCCTTTGGGATATTAATTTTAACTGGAGCGTTAGCAGCTGGCACATGTGACTTTGTCACTCTCTTTGGAGTCGATGAATGTGTCTCAATGCTTGATTTGCAAGTCCTTGCAAGTGAATTATCTTTTGAACTTCTAGTTCACATTGTTTAGTTCGAGGATCAAGATTAGATAATGATAATTCACTCCAGCTTATTTTATTTTGATTTTCCAGTTGTTTAGTCCCTCCCCCTAATGCTGGGAATTCTGTTTCATTAAAATGACAATCAGCAAATCGAGTCGTAAATAAATCCACCGTTAATGGCTCTAAATAATTGATTATAGATGATGATTCGTATCCGACATATATTCCCAACCTCCTTTGAGGTCCCATCTTTGTGCGTTGTGGTGGAGCAATTGGGACGTAAACCGCACACCCAAAAATCCTTAGATGGGAAATATTAGGTTCTTGAGCAAAAACCATTTTTAAATGGGAGGAGGCATTATAACTTGTTGGCCTGATGCGAATTAGTGTTGTTGCGTGCAAGATAATGTGGCCCCAGGCGGAAACTGATAGTTTGGCTTTCATAATCATTAGTCTGGCTATCATTTATAGTCGCTTGATAAGCGATTCAGCAAGCCCATTTTGTGTATCAACGTGAGCTATAGGATGCTCAACTTTTATCCCAATAGACATGCAATAATCATTAAATATTTGGGATGTGAATTCACCAACATTGTCTAAACGAATTGTTTTTATAGGATAATCTGGAAATGTGCTCTCAATCGTATTAGTTGGGCAAGTAATGGTGCAAATGCCAGATTGCTTGATAATAAGCACACATGTGACCATTTGGTTGATGCATCAATTAAAACCATAAAATATCTAAATGGTCCACAAGAGGGGTGTATTGGCCCACATATATCCCCTTGTATTCTTTCCAGAAAATTGATGGATTCAAACCCTACTTTGGCTAGTGATGGGTGAGTGATTAGCTTTCCTTGTGAACAAGCAACACAAGTAATATCATTAGTTTGAAGAATCTTCTGGTTCTTCAAAGTATGCTCACACGATTTGTTCTATTATTTTTAGCATCATTACTGACTCGGGATGGCCCAACCGGTCATGCCAAAGAATAAAGTTTTATTGGTCCATAAACTTCTGGTTTATGACCACATTTGATTCAATTGTACTTATTTTAGTGTAGTATAAACCGAAAGAAAACCCAGGCAATTTTTCCAACACTTGTTTCTTTCTTGTCTTCATACTTGTAATGTGAATGTATTCAGAATGTCCTTTACTTGTAGTTTCAATATGGTATCCATTCTTACGGATATCCTTAAAATTTAGTAAATTTCTTCGAGACTTGGGGGAATAAAGTGCATTTTCAATTTTCAAATTAGTTCCGCCTGGTAATAGCACATATGTTTTTTTCCAAAACCTTCAATTAATTTTATATACTTCCAGATATTGTGTTGATATTTGTCTTTTGTGTATTTAAATGAGAAAAATAACTACTTTTCTTGAGGATTGTGTGTGTTGATGCAATATCTACCAGACATATATTCTCGTCATCAATGTGTCTTTGTTTTAAGCAGTCCATATTTTCATCAGGTACTCAAGTTCTCCCGAATCCATAATATCGTAAATAATGGAGAATATAATCAATATACGATTTTCTAAAAGTTATGATCTATAATCATTATATTATGCATGAAATATCATTATTATAATGATATTGGATTTTTATATGTTTGATTTTTGTTGATAGCATTTCATCAATATTCCAATTTGTGAAAATAAATACTTCAATTTATTGGACTTCCAGGTAGTAGGGGAATCACATGGATTTCTTAAGTCCCTATAAACCTTAGGCTATTTACACCCGTTTGACAAAATCCAATTGATATCTTGCAATATATATATATATATATATATATAAAAGGAGGATGTAAGAAGATTGATGTGGCATAATGTTATAGTAGGATTTGGCTATAAGAATTTTTTCATTGTTTTGAATTTTTAAATTACTAAATAAGTTAAAGACTATATTACCCCTAAATGAAAATTATGTATTTCATCATAAGAAGGCTTCTTTGGTAATTTGACTTCCTCCAATAAGTTAAAGACTATATTACCCCTAAATGAAAATTATGTATTTCATCATAAGAAGGCTTCTTTGGTAATTTGACTTCCTCCAATGTAACTAGCTTTAACTTCCAACCTATTTAACTTCCTTACATTCATTTTAATCTTTTCATCTTCCATTTATTAATTAATAAATGATAATTTACAGCAAAATCATTTATAAACTACAACCTATTGAGTTTGTATGTTTATTTGTTGTTTCTCATTTGTAGAATTCTATTTCCCATCCTCCATGAAATTTACATGTAAGATAACACTTTTTATTATCTATTTTATGATTGATATGAGTTATATTCTGTTGATGTGTGTATATGTGTGTGTCTTCTCAATCGTTATCATTGCTTTCTTCCTTCTATTTCCCATCATCCATGAAACTTACATGTAAGGTAACACTTTTTATTATTTATTTTATGATTTATATGAGTTATATTTTGTTGATGTGTATATATGTGTGTCTTCCCAATCGGTATAATTGCTTTTTTCCTTCTATAAATTTCCATTTATGTTTTATGTAAATTGCATATTGTTGTTAAATAAGTTTTTGGTGTTTTTATTCGGAATTATATTTTATTGATATGTGTATATGTGTGTCTTCCCAATCGGTATCATTGCTTTTTTCCTTCTATAAATTTCAATTTATGTTTTATGTATAGTGCATATTGTTGTTAAATAAGTTTTTGATGTTTTTATTCGGAATTTATTCACAATTGTTATCTTTGTTTTTTCTCTTTGTTCATAAATTTTAATTGATATTATATCGGTATTATAATTGTTCTTCTTCCATTTAAAATCTATATCTATATTAAAGGAATAATCAAGAGTATCGAGGTGGCAACTCCTAAGATTTAAAATTCCTTCTATCTTTTTTCTTAAATTTTTGATTTTTTAAATGTTTAAATTATTAAAGACTTTTCCACCCCTATATGGAAAATGTGTAATTCATTATTAGAAGAAGTTTTATATAATTATACATAATCAAGTTTAACCTCCGACTCTTGATTTGCCCTTTCATTTACTTTCTTTTATTTCTTAATTAAATTTGTTTTTTAAAGGTAAAATAATAAACAAATGAAATCCTATAATTTTTTTTGGTAGGGGATGGAGAAAATGAGATTTGAAGAAGACTTGGAAGATTCTAAGGTATGTAGAAATTGTGTTCTTGAAATAATGTGTTTTGTTATTACACATTTCTTCTTTGCATATTATTGGATTTGTTGTAATCATTGGACATGTTTGTGTTTATGATTGGATCATATAAAAGAAATAAAAGAAAGTAATGTGTTTTGTTATTAGACATTTCTTCTTTGCATATTGTTGGATTTGTTGTAAATTGTAATCATTGGATATACTTGTCTTTACGATTGGATCATATAGGATTTCATTTGTCGATTTTTTCAACTTTAAAAAACAATTTTAATTAAGAAATAAAAGAAAGTAATGAAAGGGAAAATCAAGAGTCGGAGGTTAAACTTGATTATGTAAAATTACAAAAAACTCCTTCTAACAATGAATTACACATTTTCCATACAGGGGAGGAAAAGTCTTTAACAATTCAAACATTAAAAAAATCAAAGAAGAAATTCTAAACCTTAGGAGGTGTCATTTCAATACTTTTGGTTATTCCTTTAACATAGATATAGATTGTTTTTACGATTATATCATATAAATTTGAATAAAATTTTGATATTTTTTATTATAATACATGATAAAAAAAATCAAATTAAAGATCCATTGACAATAACTGCTTATACGCGACTGATAATTACGTGAAATTCTGATTATTTCAAGATTTTTCTTACTATTGTAGTGCAAATCGATGGTGTCTATGACTTCTTCCTCAAAAAACATTTCTCAATTCTTGGTGGATCAAACATAAAAAAAATGGTTGAAAAATTTCATAGATTTCGTTTGTAACAATCTAATTTTTTTACTTCTAAGTTTTTTATCTAACTTATACGTTATTTATTTATAATTTTAAAAAAGATAGTTTTACGTTTTATTTTTTCATAATATGATATTGCATTTTGAGAGTTTAAAATATTATGTACTATTTTTTCCGATATATGAATTAATTTAAAATAAAAACATATAATTAGATGAATGTTATTTTTTTCATTTTCTAAATTCAACACATTTATTATTAAGCATTTTGTTTTTTATTTACATAACGATCAATGTAAATAATTTTTCATCGTCTTTTATTCTATTAGCTTAACAATCAATATAATTAAAAGTTTTTGGTTGTATTTACAATTTCTTTTTTTATTTACACGTCAATCAATACATTAATCTAATATTATAAAAATAGTTAAAAACATATGTTAGCATGTTGATAATGCTTCGATGGTGGATTTTATTATTTATCCAATTATTAGTTTTTTAAATCTTTATGTCTTATTAATTGATTAAATATTTTATGTATTTTTGTAATTATTACAAATCAATATATTCATTAATTGATTCAACCTTTCATATACTTATTTTAATTATTACAAATCATTACATATAAATAAAATATTTATGACAATTTAATATATTTAAATATAAATGATAAAAAATTAATGAGAATACTCAATCATATTTATATTTTTAATCTAAACTCAACACATTAATTTTCTACACTTTTCATTTTCATTTTTTATTACATAACAATTGATATATAAAAGAATTCTTTTATATCGGTGACAATTAATATAATCAAAACTATAAATATTATGATAAAACACAATTTTCTTTTTATTTCTCTTATTATCTGAATAAATCCTTCATTAATTTTATAAAACATTTTATTATATATTATAGAAATAACCATAGATAATGATATGATTTGATGATAGATCAAAAAAATATGTGGATAACAATGACGAAGTATAAAAGACAATTATGATATATGATTTATGTGATATTTTATAACATTCATTTTGCCTTTCAAACAAAAGGCAAAAACATTAATCCATGAAGATTTCAAAAATATATTATATAATTTACACGGTATAAATAATTTATTATGTAATAAAATATTTTTTAATAATGTAAAATATCAATTAAAGAGAAGAATTTACCAAACATAAATGTGTTTTATTTTTATTATCCCACATTAGTGAAAAGATGAAAGTTTTTAGAAAAGAAAAATTAGATATATCAAAAGAGAAGATGATTCATTTGTGTGAAATCATCGGGTTGAAGAAATTAGGTATATCAAAAAAGAAACGATTCCATTGTATACACTCAAATGTTGCTTATTTTAATCGTAGTTATTCCACATTCATGAAAACTTAAAATATTGGAATAAAAAATGTATAAAATATTGGATGACATGGCATCATACGAATTAGATATGCTTAAACATTAAAATGCGGCATCATTTTGGTCTATCCATGTTGGTAAGATGTTAAATTGAAATAATGATGTGACTATATATCGATAAGAGGATGTATATGTGACAACTTATAGAGTTAATAATAATCCTATTTATATGAGATAAGAGTTATTATAATAGTTAAAAAGGAAGAGATGCATTTGTTACAAAGTCATAGAGTTGATATTAATCTTATTTTTATGGGAAAAGAAACTGTAATAACTTGCTATTGAGATTTTTAACCTGATCTATCTTTGCATTTGATCAACTAAGTTTGTAGCTTTATAATATTTTCTCTAAAAGTGATGTGATTATTGGACTGTCGCTTGAGTTTTAAATAACAAAATTATTACCGATGTATCACAAACTTATCGTAATAATAAACGAGAATGAATATATACAAGTTAATCACTTATGAAAAATACCTTAATTTTTTATATTGTATTTCAATAATTATTAGTTAAGGAATTACGCTTAATTTTAGCTCGGTTCAATATTCACTTTATAAAATTACTATCGCCACGCAAAGCGCGGACCTAACACTAGTTTATTTAATTTGAAGATAACATTGTTGATTATAGAGCTTTTAGCATCATACCAAAAAGAATAGGAGATTGACACATGAGGCCAATTTCAATGATTTAATACCTTAATAGTATTTTGGATGCTTTTGGTAGAAGACCAAATATATTAATAGGAAGTGTAACTTCCAAATATTAATTAAGATCGAAAAATGAGTAGGAACCTATTATCAAGAAAAATATTTGTATAATATTTTAATATTTGCATGCTATTATTTTGGAGCTTTTGGTTAAAGGCCAAAAAGTATGAAAGTTGGAAAAGTAATTTCCAAAAATAGTAAACTAATTATAAATTATAATTACGATAAACACATGAATAAATCAGTTCAAAAACTAATGAAATAATCAAATACTTAGGTGGCGTTTGGTTCACAGAATGGAATCTGTTGGAAATGGAATATGTCAAAGGAATTGGAATCTGAAGGAATTGGAATTGAATTTAATCATGTTTGACCATACGTTTGGTTGGCATGATTTGGAATGGAATATGTCCAAGGAATTTGAATATGCAGGTTTGGTTCGTTGGATATAATACTAGTGGTGGGGTGGAGGCGGTAGTGCAGGCGGTAATGGCGGCAGCGGTGGTGGCGGCAGTGGTGGTAGTGGTGTCGGCAGTGGTGGTAGTGGTGGCGGCGACGGTGGTAGCGGTGGCGGTGGGGCGACGATGGTGATGACAGTGGTGGTGGATGGGGTAGTGACAATTGTGGTTGTGTTGGTGAAGAAGATAGTGATAATGATGTAATGGCAGTGTTGGAGGCGACGATGACAACATTAGTAATGGTGGCAGCGGTAGTGGCGGCGGCAATTGTGGCGGCGGCGGCGATTGTTGCGACGGGGTGGTGGTAGGGGTAAAGAAGATAATGGTAACAATGGTGATGGTGATGGCAAGGTTGGAGGTAGCAGTAAAGACGGTAGTGGTAGTGATGGTGGCGGCGGTAGATGTGGTGGTGATGACCGTGGTTGAGCTGGTGAAGTGGACAGTGATAACGATGGTAATGGCAGTGTTGGAGGTGACGATAACAACAATAGTGGTCACCACGTGGCGGCGACAGGCAATGGCGGTGGTGGTGACAGTGGCGGCGATGGTAGTGACATCCATCGTCATGGTGGGATAAAATGAAATTGAGTAAATATAAGCAAATAATGATTTTTTCCTTCAAAGATGATACGAAGGAATTGAAATTCCTTGCTAAAATTGAAGGAATTTACATTCCACGATATGTGGAATTTGAATTCCTTATCAAAACTCAAAGAATGAACCAAACGCATGAATGAAATTCGGTCAATGAAATTGACCATTCCAATTCCATCAGATTCCGCCGGATTCCAGCGAACCAAACGCCACCTTAGATAATTTCATTCAAATATGATTATCATATTTCTAAATCTATTTATCAAATAGGTTAACATAAGCATAATAATATATGACTTGGAGACCAAAAAATATTCATAACGGTATAAATATCTATTGCCATAAAAAAATTATGGATAACATTTAAAATAATTGTGAAATCTCAATATATAAATATTGAGAAAGTTTTCAAGTGTATTTATCTAAAATTTTCTTTTATTTTTGAATTATTTATAGTAGGGAAATAAATTATTTATTAATAAGATTTGGATGACTTATAAATAACATGAGCAATTGAATATTATATAGAACAATAAATTTAAGATTAAACAAATATTTGAATAAATCAATTGTCATATCTAACAACAATATATTAGTCCAATTAATAAAACGAAATAGTATTTTAAATAAGTAAATATCATTGATATAATTGTATTAACTAAATAAATACGTCAATATTATAAGATAATTAAGCATGATTAAATAAACAATAATTTTAAAGAAAATTAACTTATTTAACTAAGAATTTGATTTCTTTCTAATTGCCTTTTACGGCTAAAATAAAAAAAAATAGTTGTTTAATTTAAATAATTAAATTAAAATCATATTGAAATCGCATATGGATTAAAAAAGATTCTTTTAGTGTAAATCTTTTTTTTACTGTCAATATATATATATATATATATATTCAATCAAAACTAAATAATTATAAACTCAATTATGTTTTAACATTGAAAACATAACAAAAGGATTATATAAATCAAATCATGAAAGAAAGAAAACTTAGATATGAAGAAGTTGATAGAAAACTTATTAAAGTTTATGATAAACGTAGAAACAAATGAAGCTTACAAAGTAGTAATGCAAACAACAAACAATATATCGCCTTCGTGAATATAAAAATCAAGACATAGAGATGCTTACTTGAATTCAAGTAGCGAAAAGTAAGTCATTCAACAAGGTCGGGGCTTGAGAATATAGTTGTTTTACGATAATAACAATAATAATGAAGTTTGAACATAAAAAGAATACCTTAAATCGACGATGATGTCGTAAAAAAACGTAGCTTCATGGCTTCAGCAAATTATCTTTTAGCTGAGCTTCGTGCCTATAACGTGTTATAAAATAACGATAAGAGGAATTGAGAGAGAGAGATGAGAGCCAAATCTTGTATTCTTATTCCATATGTAATACATATTTATAGTTATAGGTGGATTAGTCTTTAAAAAATATATCTAATACATATTTACCAATAATAAATTGATTGACATCTATTCCTTATATATGTATTTTCATAACATATAATAAATTAATACATATTTACCAATAATAAATTGATTGACATCTATTCCTTATATATGTATTTTCATAACATATAATAAATTAATCTAATTTATTGTTATCATAAATATTTAATCGATAAGTAATAAAAGATAAATTGATTTTGTTTCAGGTGGAATAAAGTAATTATAAATGGAAGAAAATGACAGAATACATAACCTCAAAAACTTCAACAACGGACTCCTCTTCCTCAAAAGCAAAGTATATGCTTATTCTTGTCATCAAAATCATATAGTAATGAATTGAATTGTGGTTTTAAAATTTTCCACTAATCAATTTCTAATTCATGTTTAAAAGAATACACATATTCCTAGTAAATATATACATATATACAGGACTGCACTGGAGGTGTGTCGATGATGCCACCGCACGGTGCCTTCTATTATCAGGTGCCTTGATATGTTTTAATAATATGTATAATATTTGAATATAATGATATTTGAATATAATGATAGAAGTCTAGTAATTAAAACAATTTTCTTAATGCCTTCCGTAAGTTAGGATGCATCTCGTGTTCGATTCCCACTGTGTGGCTATTTTCTATATATTTTTATGGAGCTTTAAATTACTTTAACTATTTCTTAAGAGCATCTTCAACAGGTTTTTTATTATTTTTTCTAAAACAAAGAATAAAAAGCTAAAATTTCTAAAAAAAAACTACATTCAACTCCAACTGATATTTTAGTTTAGAGATTTTAATACAAGTTATATTAATATAATATTCTCTAATTTATCTTTCCAATACACTTTTATAAAAAAAACTTAATATAAAATCATAAAAGTTCAATCTTTTTGGTATGAATGAATAAAATAATAATTTCTCTCTCTCATCATCAAGTTTTAGAAACTTCCTTAAACTTTGAAAATTTTCAAGTTTTTTCTGTTATAGCAAAAAAGAGAGTAAATCTGTTGGAGAAGTTTAGAGCATCTCAAACAGTTATGCTGTAATAGAAAAAATTGAGTTTTTCTTCTCTAAAATGCTCCAACAGAATTGCTATATGATTTGCTATTATAGAGATTTAGGGAGAAATCTCTAAAATCTTTAAACCATGAGAAAGAAATATTATTTTAATATATACAACCAATCAAAATTATTGAAATTAAATGTATAGGAGAGATAAATAATATTTTATTAAATGTATTAAATGTTTTAATAATATAAGTAATGATGGATTCACTAAAATAGAAAAGTTGTTAGAGTTGGAAAGAAATGTTTTTAGAGATTTTGACTTTTCATTCTCTATTTTAGAAAAAAAATCTAACAAAACTGTTGTAGATGATCTTAAAGAATAAAAACGCATTTATTTCTATTTTAACAATGTTATTGAAGATGCTCTAACTAAAATTGTGTGTTTTTTTTTTAATTTTTGACAAAACTTAATTTTGAATTCATAAAATTGTGTGCTTTTTTTCCGTAACAAAACTTAATTTTGAATTCAAAAGTAAAAGATATAACTAAATTTCATAAAAAAAAATCTGATTTATGTAATAATTTGATTATATAAATATTTTTGACCATTTATTTATTTTTAATTATTTCTTTATTGACTACTTCAAAAAATTATTTATTTATTGATTGGTATTAAAATATCAAGTTAGATTCATTTATTTTACAATAAATTTCTTTTATTAACTTTGTTTGACTAATTAGCACCTTGTAGAAATTTTGTTAATTGTTATTGATTGTATCTATATGCTTTTCTTAAACGTTTTTCAAAAAAATTAAAATCTTGTGAGCGATCAATTATGTCTCAAGAAAGATTAATTGTTTTACATTTAATGTTGATTGAAATTAAGTTTTTAGCAAGTCTTGGGTTACTAAAGTATGATTATATTATTTTGCTTTTAAAATATTTGAAGATCAATGTTTAAAATATAGTAATTCCTAATTGTTTGTCTTTTTTTTGTAAAATATACATAACAGTACTAATTTATTTGTGTTATTGTATATTGTATCTATTATGTTATTACTTTTTAAATTTGTCAATAATTTACTCTTTATTATTATTATATTAATCATATAAGATTTATGAGTATTAATTTAACAATATAAAGACCAATTTCCTTTTTATTTGAATTTTGTTATAACTATTTTATATTTCCCTATATATAAAATAAAAAGATTTATTTTCTAATGTGGTAATAAAATATTTGATAAATAATATCATAGAAAAAACAGAGGGCCACATTTCAGTTTTTGCACAGGCCACTAAAATATTAGAACCGACCCTGCATATATAATAATTGTTCTTTAATTTGGCATGAATTCAATATAAATCAACATTTTCAATAGGGAAAATTGCATCAAAATGGAACCAATTTTTACCTGATTTCTATTTTGAGGAACCAACTTTCAAAATTGTTATTTAGGAGTCTAGAGCAAACTTTTTATTTATTTAAGGGTCTGATAACTTGTTAACCTACAAATGATGATGTCATCCGATTTCTTTTGTCAACTAAGATTCCATGTCATTATTATGCTGACATGGCATATAATTTTTTTTAGTTTTGAAGACTAAAATTCCAGGTCATGTTTTAAAATAAAATTAATTACTAAAAATTGACTAATTAAAATTAACACAATAAAATTGAATTGCACGTCTTGTTTTTTCGAGAAAATAATAATTAGAAATGTCATTGTTTCAATTTTACTCAGATAAAAACATAAACTCAATCATTCCTTCATCCTCCGACGACCCTCCCCATATCCGATCACCTTCCGTATCATCTTCTCCAGCCACCCTTCCCATATCCGGTCATCTTCTCCGGCCACCCTCCATCTCCGGTCACCTTCCGATCATCTTCTTCGGCCACCCTCCCCATATTCGGTCATCTTCTCCGGCCACCCTCCCCATCTCCGGTCACCTTCCGGTCACACACAACATAGCCCAAACTCATATTGGTAGCAACAAAATCCAAATCCAGATTACATAAAAAAACCTAGATCGATTTATACAACAAACCCAATGTTTTTGAAGAGCAAAATAAAATGGAAAGAAATGGTACAGAAGCAAAAAAATGAAACTGGTAGA
The DNA here is from genome assembly GCA_036898165.1 of Silybum marianum. Lineage (NCBI taxonomy): Eukaryota > Viridiplantae > Streptophyta > Magnoliopsida > Asterales > Asteraceae > Silybum > Silybum marianum. The sequence goes on from CM072535.1 coordinate 24,399,101, forward strand.
GAAGCACCAACTCAGACCGGAAAATGGGTTTACACCTTTATGTTCATCGAAAAACCAGATCCAAATCATCAAGATTTCATTTTGTTAATTAGGTTTTTTAGTCACTGTTTATTTCATTGGTGGGTTAAATAGAAAACCCTGATTTAAACTCCCAAATCAAGATTTCATGGAGTAGAAAGAAGACGAAACTTGATTTCAGATCTGAATATTTAGTTTGATTAAATCCAAACTCTAGTTTATCTCTTCTTAAATGGATGTGAATATTTCAGATCTGAATATTTAGGAGAAAGAAGATGAAACTTGATTAGTTTGGTTAAATCCAAACCTTTTGGGATGAAAATTTTACCTCAAAACTTTAGATCTAAACTTTAGTTTATCTCTTCTTAAATGGATGTGGTGATCGAATGTTTATGATTTTGTTGTAAAAAATGGTGGTGAACTGCAGTTGTGAAGATGGGGTAGAATGGAATGGAGATGCATATTCTTGGGGGAGACAAAACTTCTTTTCGTTTAGGGTGAGGGCTGGTTTGGATATTTGGGTTTTATTTTTGTTTAAAAAAAGATGATGTGGATTTTTTAATTATCCATTCAGCATTTATTATTTTTTATTCCGTGCCATGTCATTTAGAGGTGACCTGGTACCTGCTAAACAGATAACAAAGACCCTTAAATAAATAAAAGGTTTACTCTAGACCCCAAAATAATGATTTTGAAAGTTGGTTCCCCAAAATAGGAATCAGGTGAAAGTTGGTTCCATTTTGATGTAATTTTCCTTTTTCAATATGATATAAGAAATAAAAAGAGCTTGTGTACCTGATAGGTGACGATTGACAACGTAGCAACACAATATATGACAAATAACATGTTGATAACGTGCTAAATGAAAAACGAAATAAAGCAATAAGAAATAAGAAATAGAGAAAAGGAATCGATCATTTTCATTAATCATAAGTCCTTTAAATAGGGATAAGATAAAAGTAGATAGCTAAGAGAGATATAAGTTCTAATATATCTCTAATATGTTTATCTCTATCTATATCGTTATATCCTTTAGACGATACACATTTATCCTACAACAGAAAATTTATTTTCTTTCATTTTTTCCTTTCCTTTCGAGAAGAAAAATAAAAAAATTATGTTTATTTTCTTTCATTTTTTCCTTTCCTTTCGAGAAGAAAAATAAAAAAAATTATGTTCCTCTTTTTCTTTTCTCCTTTTTCTTTTCCTTTCATTTCTCATTCTTTCTTTTCTCCCTAAATTCAAAAAAAAATAGGGTTTGCAATGGATAAAGATACATCCATTACTCATTATGTTTTGATCCATTAAATAAGGGTATGTATAAAGAATCTGTTATACATTTATTTTTATCCACATATTATCTTTTATACGTTTACAATGACATTTTTATTGGTTTCTTTGCTTTCTAGATTGCACATTTTCAAACGGGCTCAACATGCAAGGCAAGAGATCTTATTATGAAAATGTTTGCTTTCTAAGAGCATCTCCAACGATGGGTTCATGAATTCTATGGACCGATTCATCTAATTAGCTTACCATCGAGAGTGAAGAGGTTCATGCCATGTAAAAGGAAAAGGTTCTTCTGCAAAAATCGATTCATACTCTTATTTGTGGGCCCTATTTCATTCCTACTCACTCTCTCTCATTTTCCTTTTTCTTTTACATTTGATTTTATTTATTTTATACTAATATTTTAAATTATTATTGAGTAAAATATATTTTTTTGGTGTAAAATAACAATATTGATAGTTCTATTTTATTTGCTGTTTATTTTTCCGGTTTTATTTATTTGACCTTTAATATTTAATATTGGTAATTTATTTATTAAAGTTTTTCTATTTATAAAGCTTTTATTTATGTAATAAGTAATTCTTGATTATTGTTTTTTAATCGTAAATTTGTAATAAGTACTTTTTAAATATTATAATATTTATTATTGTATTTTTTATTATATAAATTAAAAACAGGTCCATGATTGAGAGTAAAAGGTTTATAAACTGTGTAGGAAAGAGAAATCTGATGTGACGAAAAGAGAAAGCTGATGTGACAGAGTCGTGAACCTCTCAAGAGGTTCATGACTGCGGATGCTCTAATGCTTTTTGGATTATTACCTCGGTTTCATAAGTCATTGGACTTCTATATATAGAAAGTATAGTTTTTCAACTCTTTCAAAACTCTCATTGAAATAGTCACACACTTTCACACAAGCACTACAGTAGATTTGAGTTTATAGAACACCATTAATAAATAAATATTTTTGTAGACCATTTTATAAGACAAAAAATTATAGGACCAAAAAGGCAAAAAATAATACGTCCTATCTAAAAAATTTTGCTACAACGCCTAAAAGCGTCCTATAAACTTATTACAACGATTTTAGATAGAACGTTTTTGTTTTTTGGTCTTATAATTTGGGTCCTATAAAGTGGTCTATAATGACGATTATTTATTGATGCCTACAAACTCAATTTTGTTGTAGTGAAATATAGTTTTACATTTTAATTATTATTATATGTTTAGACTATAGATTAAATAAAACATTTTATTTATTTATTTGAAAAACATAAAGATTGCTTCGGGACACAATGAATATTAAGTTACAAAGAAAAAAACCAATTATTATTAGGAGCAACATGTAGCCATCGAAGAACATGAATTTAAACACATCCACACACAAAATAATATTAAGAGCAACATGAAAGAGCCATTGATGGCTAGCTCAAACCATTGCACCAAGAATCAAACCCGAACCCTTCAACTTCTCATTTGTGATTCTATCGATACGTAGTTTCATTTCTTCGCTCAAATGATTTTTCCAATCTCCAATTTCTCCTTTCCTGAAAAATAAATGGTTTTCCACCTCCACTACCTTAAAATCATTAACACCCGTCTTGTTCACTTCTAGATTACTCAAATTCTTAAAGCTACATAACTTCACAATCTCCTCCACCACCCCTTTCTCCTCTTCCTCTGCCGTGAACGGTTGTCCCATGAAGACCGCTAACTTTCTCAACTCCACCTCCGGTTGCTTCTTCAATTCTTCGTACTTCAAGAACAGAATTTTGTCCGGAGAATCCAAACTGGCTCTCCAATATTGCAAAACATGTTCCCAATACGGGCCAAATTCGGAAACCCCTTGGCAGAAAAGCTCAAACGCTTCTTCCAATGAAAGGGGAGCTAGATCTTTCGATCTGATTTTGTTCATGAAATGCCATTTTGAAACCAATACATCTTTTGGGTCCCTACAGACATAGACCAACTTGCAAGAAGTTATGCATTGGGGTAGGAGGGTATGAGGAAAGTGGGTAGCAAAGAGTCGAGGAGAAGGAAGGTACGTCAAGTCGACCGTAGGGTCGAATTGGCTTTCCATATTAGGGAAAGTGCTTTGCGGGCCGTGGTGGAGCAAATGGTGGTCGGAGACAGTGTAGCGGTGGCGGTTGATAGTGGAGAACATGAGGGCTTTGAGCCAAGTGGTTCCAGATTTCATGAAGGAAGCTAAAAAGACATCAGAGGGTTGAGATTTGAAGTAGATGTGGAGAAGCAAATTGTTTTTTACCATGAAGGGGGCTAACCAAAAGCCATTGTAGTTATAGAGGTGCTCAATCCACCATCCATTGCTTTTGGGAAGTGTTTCTATCAATTGTTTGTACTCTTCACAAATCTTCTCATACAATGCATCTTCTTTTGATTTTGGTGTGGTTGGAAGAGATTCAAAAGTTGACATGATGAAGAAACATGAAAAAAATGGAATAGATAACATTCCATTTATAGATGTTATAATAATACTTTGGAAGTTGCTTTTGTTTATTGATATCATTATAATAAAATCAAATTTATTGTATGCAAAAAAATTGTAAGTGTTTTAATTATGGGAGAATTTCATACACGTACTTAAAAACTTGCATTATCACGCATATATCCTTGTAAAGTTTGAAATTACGCATATATCCTTCTAAACTTTTAAAACTCACGTATATATCTTTCTCCCAAATTTAATTATTATTAAAACATTTAAAAATATAAATTTACTTAATTACCCTTCCAAAAACAAATGAACTTTAATAATAATACCAAAAGATTCCCCAGCTATATATGGAAGTGTCGCCGGAGTTCAGCGTCGTCGGTGGTCTCTGAAACTTTTGTTAAACAAGCATAAAAGGAAGAAATTAATAATAATACCAAAAGATTCCCAGCTATATAAAGTGTTTTATTTTATTTTATATATACATATTTTTTATCCATCTTTATTACTGCCACTACTCCTCCTCCCTCTAAATCTACCTCCACCTCTTGTTGTCTGTTCAACAAAATTTATTTTTCTGTTCTTTTATTTTTCCCGTTTTTTGGTGTGAGATTGACAGGCAGGTCATATCCCCACCGAAATAAATTAATAAATTCATCAGATATCCAATCTTACATAAAACCCTCAAGAATTCACCATCTTTTTTGTTTGGTTCATCTTTTTTTATTTTCAAAATTCATCTCTAGAAATTGCCAACAATATCTTCTCCATCAGATGATGCTGCAGGGAGTTTCATCGGAAATTGCCGACTTCGGCGACGTTTCCCTCTCTGCCTCCGCCGCCAACCCCGCTGCTGAACTTGCTGCTGCCGATGATCTCTTCCGGCGATCTCTTATCCGGCGGTGGTGGTAAACAGAATATCTTCGGCGATATTTGTTTGGAAGATCTCTTATCAGGTGGTGGTGGTGGTGGTGGTGGTGGTGGTGGTGGTGGTGTTTGTAAGATAAACAACCATTAGAAAATAATTAAATTAGGGTATTAAAGTTCATTTATTTGTAGAAGGATAGTTAAGTAAATTTGTAATTTTTAAATGTTTTAATAATAATTAAATTAGGGAAAAGGATATATATGTGAGTTTTAGAGGTTTTGAATGATATATGCGTAATTTCAAACTTTACAAGGATATATGCGTAATAATGCAAGTTTTTAAGAACGTGTATGAAATTCTCTCTTTAATTATTTGTTGATCTATATATGACCATAAAATTATACATCCAAATATAAATCATTGAAATAAATTTGAAGGATAGGTGGCGTTTGTTTTTTAAGAGGTGCTAACTCTTAAGTCGATTTCAGTTATGAAATGGTTATGAAATGTTTAAACGAATCAGACGTAAGTGGTGATTAAGAGCTTAAAATGAAAAAACAAACAAGGCCTTAATGTTTTAACAAGTTTTGAAGACAATTTTAAAAGAAAATAGATTTTTACATGACACTTTTGAGTAGTGTAAACAAATCTTTTTACTACACATTTCTTTTTGTAAAACCTCTTTTCAAATTAAAAATGTCATATAAAAATAGTAATAAAACGATTTTATTTCAAATGTGTCCTAAAAACTTATTAAAACATCTTATTAAAACGTCTGAAATCGTTCTATACACATATTACAACACTTTTATATATGACAAACCATTATGTAATCATATAAATTTTAGTTCTATAAAACAATCTATAACACATTTTGACATTTTTACGTTCCATAAACCACATTTTGTTATAGTGTAATTTGATTCTTGGAATTCACATAAAATTAATACACGATAATTTGTGAAACAAAATATAATAATCTACTTAACCAGCTAACGATGTTGATAACTCTTGAGTTTAAATTAATAGATCTCTGACACAAAATAATGCTTGTTTAATTTAATGAATCAAGCTTCGTAACATCAATATTCGACTTAATTGGCATCTTCGGAAGCTCAATTAAATTTTCGAGTCGAGAGCTACTTTGAGTTGAGCCATTTGAACATACAGTTATAAGAAACAAATATATTCATAATATATATATGAGTAAATTACACTTTTGGTCCCTTTGGTTGTCACCCACTATCAACTCTCGTCCCTCTCTTATACTAATAACAGTTTTGTTCAATATGGTTGCTACTTTACTTCACTTTTGGTCCCTCTGACTAACTCCTATTAAAAAGCTTCGCTAACTCAGGACATTTTGGTCCTTTTTATAATTTTATTTGCTTTATAGTTAAAAATTATGTAATTAATAACAAAAAGGATGGCGCAGGTGCGTTAAAAAGACACCGAGAAACATTGTCGTAAAAAAATCTTTCCTTTGGCCACCACCAACAAGCATCGCTCCTCAAGCCACCATCCCACCACCAACTATCATTCTCCTCCGACTACCAATGCCATCAAGAATCATTGCCTTTCTCCATGTTCTATTTTTCACTATTGTTTGCCAACTCTTGTCACCCACACTTGCAAGGCGGCACCACCACGATCTAGTTCCAATCGTTGTCTAGCGGTCTTGATTTGGAGTGGGTTTTTTGTTCCAATCGACGCTTTTTCCTTATTGAAGAAAGTTACACATGCTATTTTCTTTTTAATCAAATCTTTAGTTTTCCGAATCCATCTTAGATCTGGTTTTCACAACAAATCCTCTCTTTCTCTCCCTCTCGTAGTGAACACCTATATTCATCGGGTTAGTCTTGAAAAATACCTACATCTCAAATCTGGGTTTCAATCAATTTTTGGTTTCAATCTTCTAGAATATGCGCTTGTTTTAAATTTAAATTTAGAATTTGGGTTTGATCTCGAATACATCGTTCATGTGATTTAGATTTACAATTACAATCTAGGTTTGTTTTAAATTTGGGTTTGGCTAAATATGGGTTTGTTCGAAGAACACCAACATCCTTCAACATTTTACTTTTATTTTTGAAATTTTGGTTGAAATTTGGTTTGGCTAAATAACATGACCGAGAGGTGGGGATGGAATGAGGTTTGCCAAACTGAGAGGCCTTTGAGGGAATGAAGGATTGAGGTGGTGTCTAAGGAAGAATAAGGGTTGATGTGGTGTCTAATTTGATTTAGATTTTACATCCAAGTTTGTTTCAGATTTAGAGTTGTGGGAACATCAAGGATTGGTAGGGTTCACCTGAGAAGACGACCAGAGAAGATGGCCGAATAGTTCACCGGTGAAGATGATCGGATAACTGATGGAGAAGATGACCATTGGTTCACCAGAGAAGACTTACAGGACTGACGAACCTTCTAGTGTGGGCTTTAGTTTTCGAATGCCTCGTTCAGCGTCACGAGTCTACAAGCCTTTCTCAAAATAAAAACATAAAGAGAAAAAGAGTAAAAAGACCACAATGTCCTCTACTTAACGAAGGTCTGTTAACAGAGTTAGTCAGATGGATCAAACTCGAAACAAAATGGTAACTATAGCGACCAAAAGTGAAACAAAATGGCAACTACGGTGATTAAAACTGTAATGAGTTTAAAAGAGTGACGAGAGTTGATAGTGGGTGACAATCACATGAACCAAAAGTGTAATTTACTCTATATTTATATATTATAGTATCAAAGTATAAATATTATAAGTTAAATTTGTTAACGAACATCGGGATTTAGTACTATTTTGAAAATTTTAATGGTACTTGTACATGATATAATCTTTTTCAAAACGAAAACAAACAACCTACTATTCAATTCTACGTGTTTGTGTGGACACCTTAGTTGAGATTAAATTATCACATCATAAAGGAACATGTGAAAAGCATTATTATTTTTTTAATGAATATTCATTATATCAGGTAGAGAGGTAGTTGTAATTGATATAACTTTTTTGAAGCAAACATAAACTAACATGTCATTCAATTCTAACATGTTTGTGTTAGCGCTTTAATTAAGTTGTCACATGATAAACAAACAAGTGAAAAGCTTTTTTATTTTTTAATTGCTATATAATGACAGAATTAGGTATTCATTTTTTGATTGCTAGTGGCAAAATTAAATAATTACAAGTATTAATCCAACTTATAAATAAACATTTATATCATTATCTACTAATGTTTTGTATTCTCTTCAAATATAAAATCATTACAACAATTATTTGTAGAACTAATATACCAGGGTGGATGGGGCAAATACTCCTCAACGTGGTGGGTATATAAGTGGGTCAGGGTTTGATTTTTATATCCGAAGCGGGTTATATATATATATTATATATATATATATATAGAGGAAGGATCTTCTACACCCCGCCTAAAAGTTATATCCTGTGCGTCCCAATCTCAACCATCCATTTCATAATCCAAGGGCTAATCTGATGCGGTGGCATGATGGTAATTAAATAGAAATCTTGGGTCATGATCAGTATGCAAAGGCATACATAAGGGCAAGGAGGTAAATCAGAAAATATAAAATGTTATGAAATGTTACAGTGAATGTTATGAAATATAAAATGTCATGAAACATTCTTGTTTCACAACTTTTTATCCATTTTTTGCATAACGAGCATGTCCCATTTGATCCGAAATGTTATGAAATGTATTATGAAATGGACGATTGAGATTGGAACGCACGGGGTGTAGAAGATTCAACCTATATATATATATATATATATTAGGGGGACGGGTTCAAATGAGAACTCAAATTTGGTCGTGAACGTGAGGACAAATGAGAATGCGACACATGTCTCATTCAAAGAAATATTCAGAATTAATATAGTATTTATTCAATCTGAATATACAAAGAAATATTCAGACCGAATATAGTATTTATTTGGTTTGAATATTTCTTTGTATATTCATTTTGAATAATCTATATTCAGACACGTGACACGCTCTCATTTGTCCTCACGTTCACAACCAAATTTGAGTTCGCATTTGAACTTTTTTTTTCCTCTCTCTCTCTCTCTATATATATATATATACATATATATATATATATAGGGAAGTTCATTTACAAACCAAATCAATGTTACAAACTACACAAACTCGTACAAATCAATATAAAACTAATTCTTTTTCATGATTTTTTTTCGTCAAATGCTATGATTTAAGATATTATTACACATGTGTTTGTTTCATAATGTAAAATTTTCACACGTATTTGTTTTTTCATAAGTTAAAAGTTTCTTATATGTTTTTGTATGCAAAAGTTTCACATGTATTTGTTTCATAATGTAAAATTTGCACATGTAAATTTTTTCAAAAAGTAGGCACACTAAAAAAACAACACTAAAAACACTTTTAACAATAAAATAATATATATTTATTATTATACTATTTATATAATATTATTAATCTCTATATGTATATATATAATTCGAAAAATTAGATAAAATATTAATAAAAAATTTAGTGGCCTACTTTTTTGACCTCCAAATATGGAGGCCAACATTTTTCCCCTCCATTTATTTTTGTGTTGGGTTGGAGGTGAAATTACCTTCATTTTTGTGTTTTTTGTGTTTATAAAGGTGGGTTAGAGATGGTCTAAGTGTTCCTTTGTTCCTTTAAAAATGTAAAGTTCTCATTTGAACATCTCCCTATATATATATACATGTATACATATATATATATATATATATAGAGAGAGAGAGGGGGATATTCAAATGAGAACTTTGTAAATTTAAAGAAACAAAGAAACACCTTGTGAACCACATATGATGTGGGTCTCACACATTAAAAAATCATATCTGATTCAATGGTGGGCCCCATTGAATCATATATGATTTTTTAATGTGTGAGACCCACATCATATGTCGTCCACAAAGTGTTCCTTTGTCCTTTAAAGAGGGGGTGTTCTTCCTTCCCCTATATATATATATATATATATATATATATATATAAGCAGGATCAAACGAGAACGGTATCTATTTAAACATATGGTCCTAATCAAACATGTAGTTCTACCAAGTATGCCCCCTGAAAGTATTAACCCTTGGTGGAAATTTGTATTTCATCTCTAATATTTATAAAATATGTCATTAAGATTATAGCTTTTAATTTTATCAAACATGTGGTTGAGATTCATTCTTTTATTTTCTTAAATATGTACCATTCTCGTATGAACCCGACCCTATATATATATATATATATAGTTGAGTTTCAGTAAGAAGAAGAGTTGATGTGAGAAGCGTAAGAAGGGATCTTCACCCTTAGATGCAAACTAGGATGAGATGCACCATGATGCACCAGATCAATCCCTATAGGAAGCGCAATTCATTAGTGGGTTTGAGATTAAAAGTGATCAAAAGTCTAGATCCCTTCTTAGGCTTCTCACATTAACTCTCCTTCTCACACGATTCTGCGCCTATATATATATAAAGACGGGTTCAAATGACAACTAAAATTTGGTTGTGAACGTGAGGACAAAGAGAGCGCGACATGTGTCATATTCAAACTGAATAATAAAGAAATATATTCAGACCGAATGTATTATTATTCAAACTAAATAATACTACATTCAGTTAAAATATTTTCCTTCATTATTCAATCTGAATATGACAAGTGTCGCAATCTCATTTGTCTTTAGGTTCACAACCAAATTTGTGTTCGCCTTTGAACTTTCCTCTCTCCTTTGACAATCCTTGGGTTGAGATTGATGGTTGTTAGATTAAGCTTATGGGCTGCATTTATGATGGTTGTTGGGCTAGAATTATGGATTAATCTTTTTGGAATTTTGAGTTAGCCAAGTATTATAGTCCAAAAACAAATATCCATGGGCTTGCATAGTGTTCCTAAAAGCCTAAATTGATGCAGCAGGTTACACGGAATAGGATCGACCAGCGTCAACCCGAAAAGTAAACAAATTCCACAAGCGTGAAATTAAACAAGAACTCGTAAAACGATAAGCAAAGCAAAGCTTGATTGTATTGATAATTGATTGAATGAATAATTGACAAAGCTAGGAGGCTTTAAATAGGCTAGGAAATAGAACTAAACTAGGAAATGTTAAAAGAAAAGGAAACTAGAAAAAGGAAACTAAATCAATCCTAAGTTAACTAGGAAACTAATTAATAAAAGGAAAGTAAAGAAATAAAGAAAACTAAAATAAGGAAACTGTAAATAAGGAAAGTTGTAAATAATCGGATCTAATGGTGCATTGAGTTAATGCTTCTGGTTCGGTCGCGTTTCTCTTCAATCTATCGGGCCAGGCGATCCGTATCAGTCTCCTCCACCTCTGAAGAGCTCGACCCCGAGCTCGTTTCCAAATGGAAATCATCCGCATAGTAATCGTACAGATCCGCGACATTAAAAGTGTTGGAGATGTGAAGCGAATCGGGAAGGGCGACGACATAGGCATTGTCGTTGATTTTCTTGGTGATCTTGAAAGGTCCGTACTTCTTGGGTTGGAGTTTGCCGTAGGTTCCAACGTGAAATCGTTCCTTTCGGAGAAAAACCATCACATCATCACCTATCTGAAAAACGTTTTTGCGACGTCGTTGGTCTGCGGCTTCTTTGTTCTTCACACCAATTTGTTTCAAGCGAGCTTTGACGTTTTCTTTTACGGCTTGAACATCCTTAGCCATATTCTCCGTTGCCATACTTGATCCAGGTAGACGTGGGAGTTTGACTAAGTCAACCACATGTTTGGGAGCCGTTGTGTAAACGAGAGAGAAAGGTGAACAACCGGTCGCCGAATGAGTTGCACTATTGTAGGCGAAATCGATTTGGGGTAAAGCGAGATACCACTGTTTCGGCTTATCGCTACAAACACTTCTAAGCATGTTTCCTAACGTTCGATTGATTACCTCAGTTTGACCATCGGATTGCGGATGCGCCGTGCTACTTTTGTTGAGTGAGGTACCAAACATTCTCCAAAGAGTGATCCAAAAGTGACTTAAAAACTTCGAGTCATGATCGGAAGTAATAGTCTTGGGAACCCCATGAAGGCGTACAACATCTTTGAAAAACAACTTGGCGATATTACTTGCGTCGGCTGTCTTTTTGCAAGCAATAAAATGCGTCATCTTTGAGAAACGATCTACGATGACGAAAATAGAGTCAACGCCTCGTTGCGTGCAGGGTAATCCAAGGACAAAATCCATGGACAAATCTTGCCATATGTCGTCCGGAACTGGTAGTGGTAAGTAAAGGCCGGTGTTTTGACTATGGCCTTTGGCGGTTTGGCATGTATAACACTTGCGAACAATGGTGCCAACGTCGCGCCTCAAACGGGGCCAATAATATCGCTCAATGACACTAGCGATGGTTTTGTCTCGGCCAAGATGCCCACTTAGACATCCTCCATGCAAATCTCGTATCAACTTTTCGCGAAGAGAGGAATTAGGGATGTACAATTGATTACCTTTAAAAAGATAACCATTATTGACATAGTAATCATCCATCGGTGTTCCGCCTTTGCATTTGGACCAAAGAATTTCGAAGTCATCATCGTCCTCGTATTGATCCTTAAGTACTTCAAACCCGGTAATCTCTTGAGAGAGAGTGACCATCAAGGTAGCACGTCGGCTCAAGGCGTCGGCCACTCGGTTAAGTACTCCCGACTTGTGTTTGATCACAAAAGGGAATTTTTCCAAGTAACTTACCCAACGAGCATGCATCTTACTCACCGATTTTTGACTATTGATAAATTTCAAGGCTTGATGATCGGTAAAAAGAACGAACTCCTTTTGTACGAGATAGTTCTCCCATTGTTTTAAAGCACGAAAGACCGCATAAAATTCTTGATCGTAAGTGCTCCACTTTTGTCTCGCCTCGCTTAGTTTTTCGCTAAAGAACGCAATCGGTCGTTTTTCTTGGGATAGGACGGCTCCCACACCACTTGCATCGCATTCGACTTCAAAAATCTTGCTAAAATCGGGAAGCACGAGGACCAGTGTTGTGCTCAACTTTTCTTTGATCAACGCAAAGCTTTGATCTTGAATGGGTCCCCATTGAAATTTCCCTTTCTTTAAGCACTCGGTGATGGGTGCGGTGATCGTACTAAAGTCTTTCACAAATCTCCGGTAGAAGGTGGCCAAACCGTGGAAACTTCGGACATCGGAAACGGTTTTTGGTGTCGGCCATTCTCTGATTGCACGTACCTTCTCTTCATCAACTTTGATTCCGGATTCTCCCACAACAAATCCCAAAAATAAATTCTTACTTGTACAAAAAGTACACTTTTTGAGATTGATGTAGAGTTTACTATCTTGGAGTACGGAAAGAATTTCTCGGAGATGCGTTAAGTGATCATCTTTGCTTCGGCTATAGATGAGGATGTCATCAAAATACACGACCACGAATGATCCAATAAAAGGGCGAAGGACTTGATTCATCGTCCTCATAAAAGTGCTTGGCGCGTTTGAAGTGCCAAAAGACATGACAAGCCATTCGTATAGCCCAAAAGGTGTTTTGAACGCCGTCTTCCATTCGTCACCCGGATGGATCCGGATTTGGTGATAGCCGCTACAAAGATCAATTTTGGAGAACACTGTTGCGTCGGCTAGTTCATCAAGCATATCCTCAAGACGAGGAATGGGGAACCGGTACTTGATGGTGATTTTGTTGACGGCGCGACTATCAACACACATCCTCCATTGGTTGTTCTTTTTCGGCACGAGAAGGACGGGGACGGCGCACGGGCTAAGACTTTCACGAATGAATCCCTTCCGTAAAAGATCTTCGACTTGATCCCTCAGAATTTCGTTCTCCTTGGGGCTCATCCGGTAATGGGGAAGGTTTGGTAAACTAGAACCGGGAATTAAATCAATTTGGTGTTGGATGTCCCTCATAGGTGGTAGTTCGGGTGGGAGGTCATCGGCGGTTAATTCTTTGAAATCCCGTAAGATCTCATCGACTTCTTCCGGAATCTCGGAAACGGTCTCTTCAGTATGCATCAACCCTTTGACGACGATTGGGCAAAAAAATTGAGATTCCTTATATGCTTCCTCCATGTCTTGCTCGTTTGATGTTACGACCAAGAAACTCCTGCTTTGCTTTTCCGGGACTTCATCAAATCGGGCAACGGGTGCTATGGCAATTTTTCGATCTCCCCATTGGAATAGCATTACGTTGTCTCTTCCCTTGTGAGTGACGTTGTTATCGTATTGCCACGGTCGTCCGAGTAATATGTGGCATGCATCCATATCCAAAACATCGCAAAGTACTTCTTCTTTGTAGTATTTGCCAATAGAAAGAGGAACCTTGCAAACTTGAGTCACTCGTGCTTGCGGCCCTTTCTTGACCCATCCAAGTGCATACGGTGACTCGTGAGGTTGAGTCGGTAGACCCAAGTGATCGACAAGCTTTTGAGCCACCAAATTTTCGCAACTACCATTGTCTATGATCAAATTGCAAATCTTTTTGTTGATCGAGCAATAAGACCGGAAGAGGTTTTTTCGTTGATCGTCTTCTTTTGGGGCAAGAAGAACTCGTTGGAGCACGATATTTACTTTTTCTTCCTCGAAATCTTCTTCCGCAAAATCAGCGCCCTCGTACGCCTTTTCTTCGTCGTCGTATTCCTCTTCGTTCACAAGCCCGGTGGTTCTTCGTTTGCTACATTCCTTCGACTTATGACCCGGTAGGCCACAACGATAGCACTTAGGAGCTGATGGGTTTTGGTGCGGTCGGCTTGGCGGTGGTTGTGGTTAGAGGGGGATCGGATTCGCGTAGAGTCGGGCGAGTTACTACGTTTTTTCCTTTGTCGAGGTTTGAACTAAGGGCGTCGGTGGAGGTTTGAGTGGGGTAGCGGCGGTACGGAGATCGGTTGGTTTTCTCCATTAACTTGACTTTCATGGTGAAATTGGAGGCTTCAGAGATGGTCCACGCGGTTCGGAGTCCGATTTTCTCTTGAATGGAAGGCTTCAAACCGTTGATGTAGCGTGCGACTCTTTGACCCTCCGTTTCATTTATTTCGTTTCGATCGGAGTAACGGATAAACTCCGTTGTGTATTCGGACATGGATTTGGAACCTTGGGAACAATCCAAGTACATCCGGTAGAGAATCTGTTCGTAATCCTCCAGTAGAAAACGATCTGACATTAATTGCTTCATTCGCCTCCATGAACAAACCGGGCCCTTGTGTTGTCGTTGTCGTTGGGTGGTTAAACGATCCCACCAAACAGCGGCGGTGCTTTTTAAGCGGAAAGCCACCATCTTGACTAGCTTATGCTCCGGAATCTCCATGATTTCGAAGAAACGATCGACCTCGATCTGCCAATCGAGGAAGTCTTCGACGCCTACACTCCCATGGAAGTAAGGGATGTCGGCCTTCATTCGGTAGTCTGGGTCGTTGCGAGGCGGTCGCTCTTCCTCCTCAGGTTCTGATTCGGAACTAGAGTGAACGCTAGGGGTTGGTTGATGACGGGGTGTTGGTCTACGGTCGGGGTGCCTGTCTATTACCGGACGCCTGTTGATGAGAGTACCGATTCGATTGACAAGGGTGTCTTGGGAGTTGGTGAGGGCGTTAGTTAGACCCGTGGTGAGAGCTTCGGTAAGGTCGTCAAAATCGGCTCGGGTGAGGGGTTGGTGATTTTCCATCACGAAGGTGAAGAGACAGGAAGTCTGTGTTATGATACCAACTTACGCAGCAGGTTACGCGGAATAGGATCGACCAACGTCAACCCAAAAAGTAAACAAATTCCACAAGCGTGAAATTAAACAAGAACTCGTAAAACGATAAGCAAAGCAAAGCTAGATTGTATTGATAATGATTGAATGAATAACTGACAAAGCTAGGAGGCTTTAAATAGGCTAGAAAATAGAACTAAACTAGGAAATGTTAAAAGAAAAGTAAACTAGAAAAAGGAAACTAAATCCATCCTAAGTTAACTAGGAAACTAATTAGTAACAGAAAAGTAAAGAAATAAAGAAAACTAAAATAAGGAAACTGTAAATAAGGAAAGTTGTAAATAATCGGATCTAATGGTGCATTGAGTTAATGCTTCTGGTTCGGTCGCGTTTCTCTTCGATCTGTCGGGCCAGGCGATCCGTATCATAAATTTTCTATATATATATATATATATATATATGTATATATAGGACGATAATCAAATAAAAACCACAAAAAAGTTACAAACTCGTAAAAACCGATATAAAAATATTTTTTTCATAATTTTTTTTTATCAAAACCTATAATTTAAGATATTGTTTCACATATATGTTTGTGTTCACCTTATGAATATAATTACATGTGGAATTTTTTTTTTGATTCACCTAGTGAATCAAAAATATGCATAAAAAGATTCAAATGGTGAAACAAATACATGTGAAAATTTCACCTTATGAAACAAATATATGTGAAATAATATCTTAAATCCTAGCATTTGATAAAAAAAATCATGAATTTTTTTTATTTTTATATCGGTTTTTACGAGTTTGTAATCTTTTTGTGGTTTTTATTTGATTAAGCCCCTATATATATGTATGTATATATATAGAGTTGGTTTCAAGGGCAAACCTCATATTCTTTACAAACTCTGCAACCCAATCATGATCGTCTATTCATTTGATCAATAGCTATAAATAAGCGGTGGCATTTTTGTTAATATGTTGATTTTTGTAATTAATTCATTAAATAAAACTAGGGTGCAGGGGTAAAAAGGTCAAAATGATTCAAGAGATATTGGCGTTTGAATTTTTTCAGCAACAAGGGTGATTACAATCCCTAAATACATCCTTAAAAAGAAGCAGAAGATAATTCAAGCATTTTAAAAAATTTGTGATATTTCTGGAAAAAGGAGGGAATCAAATTTCTTTTTTGGAATCATGAATGGGCAAATTAGAGGTATTTTAGGGAATAAAATCCTTAATAATTATATGTGATTTTTCTGTATTTTTCATCAGGGTTTTGGTGAATATGAATTCGTTTAATATGAACATGAATGGATTTATGTAGTTCATCAAAAATGGTAATTCACGTTACGCATTGCCAAGGGTGATCAATTAGCCAAGTCCTACATCCTCCAAGGCATTCCCAACGAAATCTACATAAGCATCGATAGTCATCGAACCACGGCTAAGGGAATGTGGGAACAAATAGAAAATATTATGCTTGGAACCAAGGTCGGGACCCAACTCAAGATCACCAACTACATCTCTCAATACGAAGAGTTCAAAGCCAAAGAAGGGGAAAGTCTTTCGGACACGTACGAGAGATTCGTCAATCTACTCAACGAGCTAAGAAAGAATGAGATTCGAAAGACCAAGATCGAAAACAACGTGAAACTAGTCAGCAATCTTCAACCGGAATGGCGTCTCTTTGCTAATCAAATTAAGCATAGCAAGTTTTTGGCTGAACTAGACCTTCACTAAGTTTACGAAACTTTGAAACAAGACGAACGAGAAGTGTTTCAAGCAATGGATTCCAATAAGAAAACTTCCAAGTCTTCCGATCCATTTTCCCTTGTTGCCAAAGACCATCAAGACAATAGACGTGACCTCCACTCATCTCGAAGCTCCCGAAAAGAAAGCCCCATGCGTCACTCGGAGGAGGAAGAAGAAGGGTATGACTCCGATCCCGAGATCGAGCAACTCAAGCAATCCTTGGCCCTTCTTACTCAAGCATTCCAAACGTTGTAGCAAACACTTAGAAATTTACACATATAAGAGAATGCAAGAAACGATCGTCAAGGACTCCAACTATTATACTTACAAATTTACGCTTGCAAAGCAACAAGAACTCGGAAAAGTACTAATGGCGGAAGATAATCATTGGTTTCACGAGTCCGACAATGAAGAAAACGATCCTCAAGCTCATTTAAGCTTAATGGCAAGGTCTAACGATGCATATCTTTCTGATGATGATACCAAGTCTCACGCTTCTGACACCGCATTCGAGGTAACTCATTCTGACTATGCTCAATTTGTTGCGCAAATGCATGAGTTGATGATTCAATTGCAAGATCTGTTATCTAAATTGAAAACTGAGAAACTCTCATTTTCCAAATTAGAAGCACGATTAGAGAATAATCATAATCAACTTCTGATTGTGTCATCTGAACTTGCAAACTCAAAAAGTGAGTCCAAAATATTGAAAAAGGAAAAAACCATCCTAGAGGTTGAAAATACGGATCTAAAACTCCAAATTACGGACATCACGGACAGACTTGATAAATCTGAACGTGAAGCCGTAAATTTTTCCTCAAAATTTAAATCTGTAACCATCCAAAGGAACGATCTTCTTGAAAAACTCAAGGCTTTGGAACTCAAACTTTACAAATTAGGTCAAACGGAACAAACAATTCACCTAAACGCACCTAAAGAGTTATGTTCAAATGCTGGCCTAGGTTTTGAAAATCCAAAACGTTTAGAAAAGTTATTATACAACACTCCCACACTTTATAAATTTGAATATCTAGACCTTGGTCCAGATTACAATATTCAATTTATGAAGTCATCTAATAAAGTAGACAGAATGGAATATTGGAATCAGAAGAAGAAAAAGTTTCACCAAATTCCTTTTTGTTACAACAAATTGAAAAAGATTTATCTAACATAAAGGAAACTTTTCCAAATAACTATTTTCCTTGTTACACTGAAGAAGAACTTCAAACTGAACCTCCGATTTGCAAACCATATATCCCTACCTTATTTTTAGAAAAGAAAATCAGTCAACTTGAAAAGGTGTTGGAATCTAAACGTTCTTCTTCGAAAAAGGAAAAAGAAGTTTTGATCACTAAAATTCGAAAACTCGAAAACACAGTTTTGAAAACACAGAAAGATACTCCCGAAGTTGATACAACCTCCGAAGTATCTTCGTGTAAAGCCTTTGTTAGCACTCATCAATCAAACAATGTTCTCGAAAATTTCTTAAAAACAGATCAAATCATTCATTCACCATGTGAAATGGATGACTTTTTCTCTTTTGAATGTGATCTAAGTAACCTTCGTCCTTCAACTTATCAAACTTCCCTTACTCCTGAAGAGATAGATGCCGATGAGAAATTGAACTTTTCTGATAAGCAGTTAAACTTTTCTCAACTACTTAACTCTGAAGTGTTTCCAAATGACTCTGTTGATAACTTTGACTTTAATCCTACACTTTCAAGCTATGAGAAATTTTTAGATAAAGGCAAACAACCAATAAACTCAGTTTCGATTCCTACTGCAGAAAATGAATGTTCTACAAGTTCATCAAAACCGAATTTTTTTCTCAAAACACGAATTAGTCTGCATTTTTGAAAAACCAACACGTTTCAATTTACCACTTCTGATCGTGGTCCCTTTGGTTTTTCAATTTTTGATCCTTTAAAATTTAAAGCAAGTTTGGATTGAAAAAGGCACAACTCAATCAAAGTCATCGCCACATAATAAGAGTGATAGATTAAAATTTTCAAATGTCAAACGTTCAAACCGAAGTGTTAAATTTCCATACACTCTTCTCTCTTTTCAACATTTACTGCAATTTCCTCGTAATAAAATTTGTTGCTCTAATTATGGTGTGAATGACTTTGTACGCTTGAATGATTACAATTCTGGTTATGATTATCCCTCTAACATGCATGCATCTTATAATTATCATCAATCTTATCTTTATGTTTCCAATCCCGTTTTCAAATGGGTTCCCAAAAGTCCCTTAACAAATGCAACTAAGTCCCATTCCAAATGGGTACCAAAGTTTGCAAAGTCACCTAACCCAAAAGAACCCATTACTAAATGGGTACCTAAATATGTCTGATTTTAGCAGGCCAGTCATGTGTGGTACTTAGATTCCGGTTCTTCCAAACACATGACTGGACAAAAGAAACTGCTCACCAATTACACTGCTAAATATGGTGGAAATGTATGTTTTGGGAACAACCATTTTGTGTCGATCAAAGGTTACAGCGACATTGTCCAAGTTTGAAAAGAATCATCTCTACGCAGCCTACGAAATGGGGAAGATGAAGAAAGCCTCTCACAAGTATAAAGTGGACCATGACACAACTCGGCTTCTACAACTTATCCTCATGGATCTATGTGTCCCGATGCGGACTCAAAGCATCCATGGCAAAAAATACGTTTTTGTCATACTGGACAACTACTCAAGGTACACATGGGTCAAGTTTCTCCGCTCAAAGGACGAAGCCCCCGAGATCATCATTGCGTTCATCAAAAGTGTACAAGTCAAATTGGAACATTCCATTCAAACCATTCGAATAGACAATGGCACGAAGTTCAAAAATCACACTCCCAATGATTTCCTTACTTCAGTCGGCATCATCGAGACCTTTTCAGCCGCACAACACCACAACAAAATTGAGTGGTGGAACGACGTAATCGTACATTAGTAGAAGCCGCTCACACCATGCTCGTCCAGTCCAAGCTCTCGCATTCTCTATGGGCCGAAGCCATCAATACGGCTAGCTTCACGCAAAACCGTTCTATCATCAACAAGCGATTTAACAAAACTCCTTATGAGTTGATTAACAAACACATCCCAAACATCAACTTCTTACACGCTTTTGGATGTCGGTGTTATATTCTCAAAAAAAAGGATGATCGTGGCAAACTACACTCCAAGGACGACAAAGTCGTCTTCCTCGGATACTCCTCCACCGCAGTTGCTTACGGGTATACCTCAAATACACACGAATTGCCACGGAGAGCGTCAACGTCTCATTTGAAGAAAAGGCCGATTTGGATCCCGAACAACCCAGTTCTGGACCCGCGCTATCTGGTGTTTTAACTTCTGAACACTCCATTTAGAACCTGTTCGCAACTTGAAACATCCAAATCAAGCCTCCACTTCCAAAACCGCTACCTCAAATTTGGATGATCTATTCGAGTAGTTCTATACCGATTACTTCAGACCATATACTCCAAAGACCTATCCTTTGATTCCACCTACGATTGACGCCAACACCACAACGCTTTCCAGCCCTAAACCGTCCTCTGAACCATTTCATCCACTACGACTCCCATCAAAAACCCTACTCATACCTCTGCACCTAAACCTTCGAACCTAGTCAACTACCCCATCCGCGGATGAGATAATTGTCGATGATGATATTCCGACCCTCATTCCAATTCAACCGTATCCACTTCCTGAACCCATTCCAGCAACAATTGCAAGTCCGATACTAGAATCCTCTCCCCCGTCCCAATGCTCCAATTCTCAAGGATGTATCAAGTTCGACTCGCGCTTCTAAAGTATTTCCAGCTCTAGAAATTGTTCAGGATCAACCACTCGATACGTACATTGATGAAAATTCTGATCATTCCTCTCAACAATCGCTTCCCCATACAACCAAATAGACTCGCGCTCATCCCGTTCATCAAATTTTCGGCTACCCATCCAAACCAGTCAAAACAAGATTAGCATTAGCAAACGAATACCGGTTCACTTTCTTTTTGAGTAAGATCGAACCTACAACTGTAGCTGAAGCTATGACTGGTCCTGACCGGATTGCGGCCATGTAAGAAGAACTCAACCAGTTCGAAAGCTTAAAAGTATGACGACTCGTCCCACTTCCTCGCCATAAAACCATAATCGGGACCAAATGGATCTTAAAGAACAAGCATGATGAAGATGGAGTTGTCGTACGCAACAAAGTAAGGCTTGTCGCAAATGGATTCGTCGGCAAGAAGGTATTGACTACTATGAGACTTTCACACCAGTGGCTTGTATCGAAGCGATTAGCATGTTGTTGGCATACGCGGCTCACAAGAACTTCACATTATTCCAAATAGATGTCAAGACCGTGTTCCTCAACAGTGTATTGAAAAAAAAAAGTTTATGTCTCTCAACATGACGGCTATGTGGACGAATCCAAGCCTCACTACGTCTACATCCTCGACAAGGCCATGTACGGACTCAAACAAGCTCCAAGAGCATGATATGACATTCTAACTGATTTCTTGGTCCGTAACGGTTTCTCAAAAGGTAAGATTGATCCCACCCTTTTCATCAAAAAGGAAAAGGATGATATCTTACTCATCCAAATATATGTAGATGATATTATTTTTGGGTCTACAAACCCACAATACTGTAGGAATTTCTCTGCACTCATGGTTGCCGAGTTCAACATGAGTATGATGAGGGTGATGAATTTTTTCATTCGTCTTCACGTTAAACAACTTTTGACGGGAATATTCATCAACCAATCGAAATACATCTCGGATACGTTGAAGAAATTCCACATGGAGAATTGTACATCGATTGGAACTCCCATGTCCCCTGGTTCTAAGATATACGTTGATCCATCCAAAAAACGGTAGATTCTAAGAAGTATAGGGGTATGATTGGTTCCTTAATGTATTTGACGGCTAGTCACCCGGATATAATGTTTGTTATATGTCTCTATGCAAGATATTAGACCTCACCTAAAGAATCTCATCGTAGTGTTGTTAAACGTATTTTTTGATATTTAAAAGGTACTACTGATCTTGGCCTATGGTATCCCAAGGATACGGGTTTTGACTTAACTGCATTTTCAGATGCTGATCATGCTGGTTGCATGCTTGACCGGAATAGAACTTCGGGCAACATACACTTTTTGGGAGAGAAATTAGTAAGTTGGTCATTCGAGAAGCAAATTTGTGTATCCACATACCGCTAGCTACTGCTCTCAAGTCTTTTAGATGTGCACATAGCTGAAGGATTACGGCTTCTGGTTCAACAATATCCCCATCTACTGAGACCCGAAGAGTGCCATTGCCATACCTAGCAACCCGGTTCAACATGCCAAGACAAAGCATATCGATGTTCGGTACCATTTCATTAAGGACCATGCCGAAAAAGGTACAATAGAATTTTACTTTGTTAATACAGAATTTCAGCTTGTCGACTTGTTCACCAAGGCATTGGATGAGAAACGCTTCCATTTCCTATTGTTCAAGTTGGGCATGCTAAATCTCAAAACCTGATTCCGATAAGTGTCCTCGATGTTTACAAAACTCCCATTCTAGATTAATGCAAGTTCATAATCTTTATATTCTGAATTTTCATTACTCTTGAATTCTCGTTCTGTAAACCCCGTTCCTTTTAATTGTTTTTGTATTCTCAAATTATTAAGTCTTCGTACAACCTCCGTCATGTTTGTATCTTTTATTTTTTGTCTCGATATTTTTGTCTTTCCTTTCAATTTTCAAGGGGGCGTAAAGGTAAGTTTTCCTTAACCCTGAATCAATGCATAATTTTAAGGGGAGTTAAGGTTTTTCTTCATTTGCATCATTTTAGGGGGAGTGCTTAGGCCTGGATTATTTCTCTAAGTGTTTTTCTCGCATCATTCACACTCGAGCACTTCATTTTCTCGGAACAAGTTTACCCTAGAAACTCATTTCTCATATCAACATCACCCGAGCAAGTATTTTCTCGCACCTATCAGATCCGACAACCATGGTTGTCGAATCATTCACACCCGAGAAGTGAGTTTCTCGCATTAAACTTTCCGAGCATAGTAACTTCCTCGGGTCATGAAGACCCGAGGACCCTGTCCCATAGACCAATCCGAGGAGTTGACTTCATTTCCAATGTCAATTGACTTCTGGTCAACATTTTCGTTGACCAATGAGATGATAACATGTGGCACATCCTTTTCAGAGTCTTTAAACCCCAAGCACATTCACCACTGTTCACTTCTCGCAACTAATTCCCTCTCTTTCTTTGAACTTTTCAACCGAGCACCCCACTATTCACGAGTTTTTCACAAATTCTTCGATTGTCACTTCGCAACTACCATCATCAGGTTCGTCTTCTCCTATTGCATAACTTTAATACTTACCATATTTCATTTTGTCCATTGCATGTTGATCAATTTTCATTTGACTGTTCGGTTTAACTAAACCCTATGGGTTTTTCGTTGTCTGGTCCATATCATATTCAAATCCTACAAATTAGGCCTCGTCCTTAGTTTACATTATCCTTATTGACAACCATTAACCTTAGTTTTTTACTCATAATGGTCGATTTGGGATTTTGAGATCTAGGTTCATGAAGTTCATGTTTCTCGGGTCCTTAAGGCCTTCAAACCTTTAAACTTGTTGGATCACAGAGGTTTTTCAAGGGTCTCGCATCACACTGACCATAGTGTGATGCGAGTTAAAAGACTTTGGATTTTCTTTGGAATATTTTTTTCATACCCTATTTTTTCCAATTTAACACTACATGCCATATTTTCTCTTGTATGCTTTCACATATTCAAATGGCCGTTTTACACGATCCAAAGGCATCCGATGACGAGAACCCGATGCCATCCGTCTGGTCCTCGGCCCCGAGCGTCACAACGGACAATTCTGATGACGGATTAATGCTCCAAACATACATGCTCGACTTCGATGCCAACAATCATCAGCTCGATTTCCACATGAAGTTGGCACACCCAATCATCATGGAGATCGTCAAAGGGCATCCTCTCGGCCATACAATTAACATACCACACAAGTCCCGACGTTCTATTTACAGCAATTTTGGCACACATTGGCTTATCATCCGGTCGACGGTGATTTCCACTTCACTACATAGATAGAAGAGTACACGGCCAGTCTCACTCCTTTCCGTCTCCGTCGAGTTCTCCGCCAACCCGCCAAGAATGCCTTTCCCGGACGACAGGACTACGAAGATGTCATCATTGAAGAGGAGTTATGTCGTGACTTCCTTGCTCTCGGCTATAAGAACCAACTCAATGCAATCGGCCAATTCAAATGGATACACCTTCCGTCGATATGGTATACCTTGTTCTCATTAGTCAACCGATGCTTCACCTCGAAACACACCGCGGTCGACCGTGTAAACGTCTTTGTACTACGCATCTTCCACGGCATTAGTTTCAACCGCCACTATGACTACCCCGCGCTCATTTGGTATGATCTAACCGAGGTGGTTATGGACAAACAACACGGTAGGGCTCGAAAGTTCATTCCCTTCCAACGTTTCTTGCAACTCATCATCCAAAGAATAATGACCACTCAAAGGGACATCCCTAGACACGAAAGTACACCCCTTGGGCCCCATTTTGTCTAACATTTTCTTAAGGTACCTAGCACCATATTTTACTTCCAAATTCCTATTCCTGAAGCCCTCTTAGCCTATGTTGATCAGGATGCACCAAGTGTTATAGCATATAGGATTGAGAAAGGCTTAATGTCCCCTCCAGTACTGGAGGGACCTCCCTAAGGGCCACCCTGAGAGAAACACATTGAGATCAGTGAGGGTCCTAGGAATGTAGACGAGCAGGTTCAGGAACCTCGGAGTCCTGAATAGGGTGTTGAGAGAGAAAATGTGGTGAGGGGAATTGACGTGGTGGTGCATCTAATCAGCCGATCCCATCCCTTCCCCAAACCACCGCCACCATCCCCACTATCTATGACCCTCTAATTACCACCACATCTCAACCCACCCCGTATACCGCTCATATTCCTCGATTAAAGGTTCCTGTTCGCCGCCGCACTTCACGCCAAGCCGACATATCCTCTTCAGAATCTGAATCTGAAGGAGCAGACAATATAGAAATGGCTGACACTTCGAATGAGTCAACTAAATGAAAAGGCCGTTTTTGAACGCATCGACCGCTAACGCTCAATCCCCAGTCATTCCAGAATCTCTTAAAAGACGTTGGTTTCATACATGCTGGTAGAATTAGTTCCTTTTCTATCGGCCCTCCAATCGGGAGGTGTTGGTATTGATCATAGAAGATGTTACCTGCAGTCTTAAACTTCGATTAAAACCACATCGAGTCTAGAGCCTCCACCGGTTAGGACACACGTCGATGCTACTACCGCTAGCTTTCGTGGCACGGTCGGAACTTCCATAGTGGTGTCTTCTATAGACATTTCATGAGGATTGGAAGGAAATCCTACCAGCGCTAACACATTTCCAACGTTGAACGTAGGTCTCACAATTGATTCAAAAGTGATGACAATAGGTGTTCTATGTGACCTTAGTATTACCCAGGCAACCACCGCTCCACCAACTTTTACCATTTCCCCAGAAATCCAAGAGTTCGTCAACAACGCTTTACACGGCGCACAATCCTCTCTTTCGAACCACCTAGACGAACTTCAACATCTCCTCAAAGGAAAATCGCTTACTGAAGCTATGGAAGAGAATGCAAGCAACCGTCAACCTTCTCCTCCGACTCCTCCGACACATCCTCTGCCTCCTCCTACGCTCAACATCGACAAGATCATGTTTATGCTTTATGCTCATCTACTTGAACAAGCCCATGCAATTGTTCAACCGGAAGATGAACTCACAGGCCTACTCCGCATAAATCTTCAGATCCCAACAGTCATGCGCCATAAGTTTTACTGCTTCAAAGTCGAAGTTCATAAAGAACTCACTGATATGAAGACCCAACTCTCCAACTCTGAACAGACTATCTTGGGTGCTATCAGCAGTATTCGCACAGAAATCCGCCAAAACTGTAGTCCTCGTTCTTCCTCCTTCAAACGCTCGCACAATGATCATGACGATCAAGATGATCCTAATATCCATGAGGAGGAGAAACGCCAACACATTCAAGAAACAAACACGGCTGCTACCACTACCACAACGACTACTCCGATACGGCAAGTTGTTGGTACATCGTCAGTTCCTTCTCGACAACAAACAAACATGCCAGAGTTTGATTATGAGAGCATAGCAAGAGAAGTCGATCCATATACAGACACTGACGAGACAATTCAGGTAAACGTACAGAACATGCAACAAGAAGTCAGAAGCTGGTTCAATGATCCATATGCATTAGTGCTAGGAGATGATGACTACAAAAGCATCCACCAGTTGAATAGGTCCATTTTACCTAGATCGTCGTCTACAAACAAACTACTGCCTCCTCAAGCCAGATGGGAAAAGATCATAAAGAACCACAATCCAAGATGGGAAAGAGAGCAGATCAAAGTTCCGTATCCAGAAGAATCAAAGTAGAAGCTCTTTGTAAAACGAACGACTCAAGAAAACTTGGCTCATATTCCTTGTGTTACTGAAATATCATCTCGAGAGCCGACCGAGTATGTATACATGCTTAAAAGGATTGCATTGCCAAGAAATGAAGTGAGTTCGAAGCACAGAATCGTCGTCATCAAAAAGATTGACTATGACGATTAACGAACTTAGTCAGGTCAAGTTTCCTATCTTCAAAGTCATACGAGACGATGCAAAAGATTGGACGTTCTCTAAAGCTGGCTTTCCAAACTTAGAGATTGAAGATTTGGAGTACATGTACACTAAGTTAATAGACAAACGACGCAGATCTAGAGATGAGCAAAGAGGTCTAAGAGTTATTGTCTGATTCGTTCAGAAGGAAATTTGGTACAGTTATCTTCATGACTTTCAACGCGGACTTGAAAGCAAACAAAAGAAGATCTTTATCGCCAAACCTAATCAAGATGTTCCTGGTTTGGACAAGCTCAGAATTCTTACCATCATGACCAAACCGGCTCACGGAATTGTCTACATCAACAACACCGGTACCAA
Source organism: Silybum marianum (assembly GCA_036898165.1). Classification (NCBI taxonomy): domain Eukaryota; kingdom Viridiplantae; phylum Streptophyta; class Magnoliopsida; order Asterales; family Asteraceae; genus Silybum; species Silybum marianum. The sequence continues at coordinate 24,426,232 of CM072535.1, forward strand.
ACGGTTATTGCACTTTGATGAAACAACTGCTTACTCTAATGGAACACTGAATGAAGGCCATCCGTCTAAGACTATCTGCCGAGATTAGTTTTGATAGAAAGCGATCTATCACGCTCAGTAGAATTCAAAGACAAAAGATGATCGACGCCATGGAAATCATCGACAAATGCCTAATCTATCGCCAAACTCTGCGACGCTTTGAAGGGGTGTTTGATATCCGACAATAAGCTTCTTTCACACAAAGGGGAAGATTGTTAGAAAACTATTTTGTTGTGTAAAAGGAATGGGTTTCATTATAAATAAGGCAAGTCTATAATGTCTTTTTCTATTATTTCCTTATTGAACTTTCCTATAACATATAAATAGAGGTTTAGGGGTTCATTAATATTTTAGAGAGATTAGCCCATTGTAATCGTGAGTTAACACGTTCCATTTCATTCCTTGTAACCTCGATTACCAAGTAAGATATATGACATAAGGTTTCTCTCAATATTCATCGTGTTCTTCATTACTATTGAATTATATACTTGAATCTGGGATCCACAACATGTACTTTCGGTTATGTTTGATAGGTTTTCAATTATTTAATACTAGTGTGTGGTATCGTATGTTTTACTGTGATGGAGTTTGTTTTGTTAGAGAATATGTAGTCAAGTTAAAATGAAACGTAATTTTTGATTGATAGCTAATAAAATGCAATTTAAAATAGTGAATGTATTGAGGTGTACTATATGTAAATTACTTTCATTGATTAATTTCATAAATAATAAATTTGTTTGATTTTTTATTTACAGTAGTGTAGATTGTGAAAAAGTAAAAGTTAAATAGAAAAAGAAATCTCTATCCCGATGTAATTCAAATCGTACCATGTACAAGATATTAAACACAATATAAAAACTACTGATGAAATGTCATAAGTCAATATAGATTATTTTTTCATTCGTAGTTTTAATTTATGCAAGGAAGCATTCATGTTGCATATTGAAAAATTAGTGAAAACCTATTAACTTTCTTCAATTAATCCCTTTATTTAATTTCATTATTATCAAAGACTAAAAGAAAAGGAAGTTGGTATTTGAAATTACATTTTGGGTTATAAATAAATAATGAAAAATAGCTAAGAAAAAAAAGCATAAATTGAGAAAAAAAAAATGATTCTCATGTTTAGAGTTTTCCACCTCATTACTTGTGGTTGTTATTTTTATATATATAAAAGATATATAGAGTCGGGTTCATACGATAATCATACATATTTAAGAAATTAAGAGAATGGTCGAATCATATGTGATTTTACACTAACAACATGTACAAAATCACATATGATTCAGGTGACCTTGACACACGGCCATAGGGTCGTACGCATACTTTTTTGGCAATTAATGTAAAATCACATGTGATTTTGTAAATAATTTACCTATTCTCGTATTTTCATAAATAGGTATCATTCTCGTATGAACCTGTTTCACGATGTATATGTATATATATATATGTGTGTGTGTGTGTGTGTGTAATGTTATTGAATAGGGGTATGCAAAACCCGAATAATCCGAAATCCATTTTGGAGAAACCAACATTAATTATAATATTAAAATATTACATCTATATATTAAAATATTATTTTTCTCTCCAAATATTTGTTTTAAAATTTTCCTATTGGTTGTGTCATGTTGTAATCATTTTTTAGGTATTCTCCAAGTTTAGAGAAAAACCCTTCATTTCTCCTACTTTCTCCATTTTGAAAATAGTTTTTGGAGAAGCCGGAGCTAAAAATTAACTTAAAATCTTCATTTTCTTCATTTTTACCATTCTGTTAATAAAATTTAAACCAAAACTTATTACACCTTGTGCCTAAAATCAAAAATCCCACAAAATTGTGCATTTAAACTAGTTACACTACACCTCATTTGTTTCTTTACCATTTAATCACCATGTGCATCCAAATACAACTATGCATATGGAATAATCCAACCACATATCACTATGTGCATCTACATGTTTTTTAAGGTACTACAACATTGAAGCATATTTTCAAGAGATGGCTGATAATTTGATGTATTTTAGACAATTTTATAGACTTGAGGAAAAGGTTAATACAACATAGAGTGTGAATATGAAAGCATGGTTCTTTTAAAGAAGATCATATACACTTAGATGGTGTTTGTTTTATAAGAGATGTTAAAGTATGAAATCTAGAAATAAATAAAAAACAAACAATTTGAATGTGTGAATAATTAAGAGCTGAAAAAGAAAAAACAAACAAGGCCTTACAGAAATAGTTGCAAGTTTGCAACCAATAAAGACATCTTTATCTCATTGAAATCCATATGTAAAAATAAAGTAAACAATAAAAAGAATACATTTCTCTTTCTTCATAGTAAATTTTGAAAAATTCTTCATATTCGGAGATTTTTATATTCGTTTTCCTAATTTCGTCATTTTAAAAAAAAGTTTTAGACAATCTATTTGATCAAAAGAGTAAGTAAAAAAATCTTCAAAATCTATATTTTAAAGAATCAGGTATAGATCCTCTAACCACAAAAAGTACAAAGAAGACAAACTCGAGATGAACCCGACCTAGTTGGACCAAAACACACTACTCTCCTTTATAGTTCTTGTCAGTTTTACCGACCCGTTTGGTACAAATTGGATATACAAAACAAAACGAATAAATTGAATGAAAATACAACATACTTTATTCTGATTCCTATGTTTTTAAAAACCTTCATTTTGGTACATCAGATGTAGCATTTAAACCAAAAAGACATTACACAAAACAAGAATCAAACCAAAATGATTTTAAAAGTACGTTACACAAAATAGGAATCAGATCAAATATCGATCAGCTAATTTCAGAAAACCAGATTAGACAATTGGAAAAGACCACCACATCTTCTACAAAAATAGCATCCTTACAAATTTAAACACAAATTAAGAGCATCACATTGTCTTGTGTTTTTTTTTACTTATTAAAAAGAAGCATATCAGCCATATCAGCCAAATCCAAATGCTAATGTACACAAAATGGAACACTCAATCCAACCTAAAAAAAAAGATAGAATTCAACCAATTTCGTTTTATAACGAAAGAAAATAGATTACTCACGTCTTTTTTTTTTATATGTTTTTCGGGTTTTTTCAGCAAGTCCAAGAGGATGATCTTTTGATAATGGGTTTCAATTGTCTATCTTCTTCAAGTGAAATCATTCCCAAATGTGATGGATCTTCTAACATCATTTTTGCTACCAAATATCCTGCAATTGACCATGTTTGATGTTTCCTAGCTTGCTTACCTACATATCTTCCAAGTTTTCCATCATAATATTCCGGCCACCCGTCTTTTAGTAACCGGCTTTCAGCAAGTTCAATTGCTCGTCTTGCTATTTGTGGCCTCCCCGTTTTGATACAGGCCGCCGTTAGTAACCATAGAAGCACTGTAATTATGATAGTGTTAAACCCAAAATCAAGTATAGAATGTATAAATCTCAACAACAATGTATATTGCTATATGTGATCTTCATATACTGAGAGCACACAATGAATACACCAAGAACGTACACACTTAGGCCCTGTTTGTTTTTTTCAATTTTACCTCTTAATGACCACTTATCACTTATTCGTCCAGACGTTTCAAAATTCAGACCGTTTGTTTTTTTGTTTTTTTTTTTTTCAGACCCTCTTAAGTCTAAAAATCATCTGAAAAACAATGTGGTAAGTTCACCACTTTAATTCCTCTTATTCGCGAACACCCACATTGTTAGGGATTTATAAATCAACGACTGATTCAGATTTCAGACTTCAGACGTAAAAACAAACAGTCTAACTGATTCAGATTTTAGACTTCAGCACCACCTCTTATAAATCAGAAGTGAAATCAGACTTCAGACTTCAGCACCTCTTAAAAAACAAACACTATCTTAAGCTTTATACAAATGACATAATCTCTAAGCTCTCTACTAAACGCAAGCTAACACAAGTTATTTATACCTCTAGGGTATTTACATGTTTAGTCCCTTTACTATACCTATCTTGAATACAAAATATAGTTCTAACAGATAATCACCAACACGGTTTAATGTTACTCCCTATGTCCCAAAATATATGTTCGCAATATAAAAAAAGGGATACAATACAATTTTAGGAATGTGTAATCATTATACTCTTTTTAATCAACCAAATGACTATCTTACCCTTAATGATGAGGAAGTAAAAATTTCTCATCTCATAAAGAATAAAATTGGATACTAGACACTTTAAAGTGCGTTTATTTTGGGACAAACTAAAATAGAAATGTGGACGCTTATTTTGAGATCGGGAAAATAATTACCAACCATGTAGGTTATGTTTCTTTTCCATTTCGAGAAGTTAACGGGATGATAACCATACCAAACTACCCCCCAGTAGATCGCACACAAAGGTAGGGTATGTGGGATAGTGCGAGTAGGTATCAATTAACAACTTGGAACCTAAATTCTTGGACTATGTCGGAATAAAGCAGAGATACACACAAGTATTGCTTTAGGTCCTGTTTCGTTCACAGATATGAGAGGATTTAGAATTTGAATCCTATGTTTGATTTGAAGGAACGCTTGGATTTCAAATCCCGAGATTTCATTGAAATCCCATGAGGGTAATTGCCTAATTGGTATTTGGCTGGATTTCATAGGATTTGTTTCTAATAATATTTTAAAATATGTTAAAACACTTGTTTGTAATAATCAATTAATAAATAAGTAATTTAATTGTTTTTATAAATTATTTATAAAGAATGGAATTCTATTCCATTCCAAAGCCTACAAACCAGAAACACCAAAGATTCCAAATCCTTCCACGAAATCCAAATCCTTCAAAAACATTCCATCAAACCAAACGGACCCTTAGGGTCCGTTTGGTTTGCGAGATTGTTTTTGAAGGATTTGGATTTCATGGAAGGATTTGGATTTGGAGGGATTTGGATTGGAATGGATTTGAAAATCATAGGTGTGTTTGGTTCGTAGGATTTGCAATGGAATTGGATTCCCATTATTTATAAATAATTTATATAAAAATATAATTTATTATAAAAAAATAATTAAATTACATTTTTATTAATCAATTATTATAAAACAAATGTTTTTAACATTTTTAAAACATTATTTAATACAAATCCTACGAAATCCCGAGCATCCGTCAAGGATTTCAAAATCCTATGTTTGTTGGATTTCAATTGAATCCTAGGATTTTAAATCCTTACCATTTTGCAAACCAAACACAAGAATGGATTGGATTTAAAATCCAAATCCCTCAAAATCCAATCCAATCCGGCGAACCAAACGCGCCCTTAGTGTATTAACAAGAAAGGGAAAGCAGATTCTAGCAAAAGCAGCTACAAGGGTTATATTTTCAATGTTTGGTATTGATAGCATAAAACGATGGAGAGATTGATAAGTATGTTAGGGCCTGTTTGTTAGCAACTTAATGAGCTTAATGGGACTCACAAATTATTAGGTTAGCTACACATGTCAGTTTGGTAGTGGCTTAATGAAATAGAAAGTGGCTTATTTATTAAACTTTAGGGGGAGAGCTTTATGCAGAAAGCCAAGTTATTTTCCAAACCTCTCATTCCCAATTAAAAAACACGCTCCTTTCATTTATGAAAAAAAATCCCCTCCCAAACAAAAACCTTCACGATCTATACAGCCTGATTAATCCACACAGATAGCTTTATCCATGCAGGACTTAATGGAAAACCAACCAAACAACCCCTTAGTCATAGGATGTGAGAAGAGTGGATGAACCGATGAGACACTCTATATGTAAATTGTCTATGATCGAAAAGTTCCACAAAAGCTAATTATGTTCTATAGAGTCACCAGCAAAGCAGAGGAGACTTGTACCAAAAGGATGTAATTGCAAAGGGTAGAGGTAGTGGTTAACTTGTACCCAAAAAATCCTAGTTCTTTCAGCAAAAACTTCACTGCTAAAAGGGCTGTTTGGCAGTTGCTGAATCATTTGGTGCAGAATGATTAAATGGTCAGAATGATTAAGAGGCTGTTACGATATAGTGCAAAATGAAATATAATTGTTCGATAATTGATCGGGATGCAATTAGGGATCTTAATAGTTAAGGGAGGTACAAGATATAAAATGATTCAGAGGGTTTTGGAATCATTAAGAGACATACTTATTTTTTGCCAAAACATGATTCACCTCTTAACGATTCAGAGGTTGCCTCTTAATGAAACTGTTAAGAGGTAAACAAACAGCTAGTAGAAAATGTAAAATTATGCTTCTAAAATCAGGTAAAAGGAAAAGCAGCAAATTTTTTAATAAAAATGACAAACCTGGCCAAGATCCTCCATTGTGGTAACTCCATCTAGTGTTCTTAGGATCACAACCGGTTACAATACTCCATTCATGACTTTCGATTGCTGGATAACAAATCTTTATCGGCATTTCCCCAACCAGCTCCTCCCAACGTGCTTCAAAAAGATCCATAATTGCTGAAGCTTGTTCAGGAGTAGCAAGTGAGGATAAGATAGCAACACAGTTACCTAAAGCAAACCATCGAAAATCCATCCTAGCTGGACTGACATTGCCAATAAAGTAACCACCACGAGTTGGCATAAAATCGAAAACCCAATCTGGAATTGAATCAGGAATAACGTTAAACTTATTTACAGCAGTATGAGAGTACTCCTCTGTTTTATAGCGGTAGATGTCGTTTAATTGTTGAAAGTCTATCCAGAAATAACTTCTCATGTGAAAGCTCAAGGCATGCAAGCGTTTCATTATTCTTTCCACAAATTCTTTTCCTTCTGCGTCAAGTTTAAGCATTGCCAAGGAACATCTTAATGCCATAAAGAAAAGAGCTTGGATTTCTATAGGATAACCATAAATTCCCTGAAAAATGAATCGAGAATGCAGTGAGTACATTGATCCTCTCAAATGGAAGGCAATGCAAAAAAGAAATACTATAGATGTATAAGCCACAATGATTCAGCAACTGCCAAACAGCCCTTTTAGCAGTGAAGTTTTTGCTGAAAGAACTAGGATTTTTTGGGTACAAGTTAACCACTACCTCTACCCTTTGCAATTACATCCTTTTGGTACAAGTCTCCTCTGCTTTGGGTATCATCTATATCTATACTATATTATAAAGCATTTGTCAAAAACTCTTAAACAACCAATTTTTATGCATTAAGCACTGTTTATTTATGCATATTACGTAAAGTTCAAGATTACAAGTAAATTGTGCATAAGTACAACTTATTAAAGCTCCATATTTGAATTCGTGTAAGTAACTACAGATAAACATAATCAAATACAAGATAAAAATCTCATTTTAAATATAAAATATAATTGGGATAATCATTGAGTTCTAACAAAATACTTAATTATTATTTTTGTAATAAATTATATTATTACGCCAAAATAAATTACTTCGTTATTAAACCGAAATTATAATAATAATAAAATGAATTAAAGAAATTACACAAAAAATAAAATCTTTTTTTCAAAACCATTTAAAATCGTATTATAACGTCGATAAAGACAAAAAAAAAACGAAACATTAAAATCGAGATGGATCTCGCTGCATTGTGCGAGTACCCTTCTAGTATTCTTAAGAAAGCACCCTATCAAATGCTATAAGAACTCGAATCTGATCAAGGGAGCTCCAACCCCTATTCTACAAAAAGGATTTTCACCAATAAATTAGATTCATCAGATCAACCAGCATTCAGGATATGAAGTTGAATTATACTTATACCAAAGAAACAGTAAAAAGTCTATTATAATCCATAAGCTGTTGTAAAATTTACCTAATATAGAGGAGCTGTCTGTATCTATCTATCAATGAATTAGAAACTAAACTGAGCACTTGTTTTGGCAATTAGTCATTACTTAAGGTCATATTTTTTCATATTTACATCCACAGCATTTTTTCCCAACTTTTTATTGCAAGACTTCAAGAAATATCAAAGTTGTAAACATGACAATATACATTTTATCACTGTTAACTACAAACTATAGTTCTATTAAGTTTCATGGCTTTGCTTGGTTTCTAGAGTATGGCTCTTTTCTCAGCTATTTTAAGGTTCACAAAGTTCAAGTCTTTGCAATAGAAAAAAGAGAAATCTCGGTATATTTATTTTGATTCACAAAACATATTTCCTAATCGATCAACTATTACTGAGGATACTGAGGATCTTTGTTGATAGATGCACTATTTACATTGACAACTTGACTAACATTTCATTCAAGTTTAGTTTCTTTTTCCATTGGAAGATGATACATAATTGATAATTCATATATCTCAAAAAGATCAGCAGTACATGCAAATGGGTTCACAATAAGGTATCTGATGTTAACTTATATGTAAGGGACTTCCAATCAGAATGTTGTAGAGCAGGGGTAGCTCTGGATCATGCAAAATCCCAAGTTTCTATACACAAACCTACTGTATTTAGTCTTTTGCAAATAAGTAATTTATGTAAACTAATAAAAATCTTTAGAGCTGTGATTGTGCTTGTGGTAGATCTGTTGCAGGCAAAAAAAACTTGTTTTAGTTCAAACACAATACTAAGCTAAGGAATCCCAAAGTCAGCCAAGCTCGCGATAGAATTTATCTAGAGGCAAATATTTTCAGTTGAAACAGAAAATCATGGCAAAACTAAAACAAGTGATATCACACGAACAAATACATAGAATATTACTTGGTCGTTATTGAAAGGTGATGACATGAACTATCCGGTAGCAACAACAAACAGGTTTCAACTTCTTATACCAAGAGATATAGTCTAACAAGAGATATATTTCCAATTATTAGCAATCTAAGCATAGCATTGATCCATTATTATTTCACCGGAAATGTGGCATTTGCTTAGCATCACAATGATATATATATATATAACATAATCTTCGACATGCTATAAACTATATTGATCATCAATATACAATTCTTGCATAAAGATAAACTGCATTTACCAGAGGTGTGCAAGGGGTTCACTGGTGTATCAAGCAAAGACTTAGATGCAACTCAGACACATCTAACAACCACCACACAAACAAACAACAAAGGCAAAGCTTAAATTGTAACATCAAACAATGGCTTTACACCTGAACTGAAAAAGAAATGAACTTGCGACTTGTGAGAGCTATGACACCTTAATTTGCCCATTGTCAGTTTGTCACCATTACAAAGTATTGTTGTTGCTGCTTTTGTTCTACAAGATTGCATTATGACTCATTATGGAAAAGCATTTAGACATTTAACAACCAAACACATTCCTTCTTCCTGTCAAAGCAATTGTTGCAATTTTCATGGCAGAGAGCAAAAACAAATTACATTAGAAAGAGCATTGACACTCCTAGTGCAGACAAGTGTGCTTTTGCCATTTAGAATGGCTTGAACTTGAAAATTCCAGTATTTTACCTTTTGGGGGTTAAAAACGTAGGCGTGTACTAACAAAGTTCTAGTGGCTAACCAACTATCTATAAAAAAAGAAATAACCATATAAATGCAATAATTTAAATGAAAGGACCTAAATCTTGTAATATGGAAAAGATAAAATGTGAAGAACTATATGATTTGGAAAAGAGGAATCCCAATATAATACGCCATGATATAAACAAGATCTGAAACCATGTTGAAAAACTGAAAACATTCTTACCATTCTGCGGTCAATCATTGAGCATCCATCTGCACACAGCAGAGTTGGAAATGTATCAAACCCCTCTGATAAGCACAAGGTTAATATAAGCCTCATCCCTTTTTGGCAGTCTGGTGTTTCAGCTAGTGTAAGATCTCCAGTAGACTTTGTATATGCGCGGAGCAATATAATCCACCAGAACCCAGAATCAACCGGTGCAACCCTGCCAATGGCGCTCTCACCAAAATCTGCCACTATTGTATCTGTTTTACGTTCTGGGTCATGAAGTACTTTAAAACTAGCAGGCATTGCCCCTTCCCCAAGTTTGAATCTATCAATTCTTTTTTCCCACCCTTGAAGTTGAAGTGTCTTCAATAGGAAATTCTTCACTATATCAGGTTCACCATTCATTAGAAAAGCCAGGGCACTAGGAACAAAATCCCGTACAAAGACCTGGATATCATAAATATAATGAATCAGAAGGTGCACCAACCACATACTTATGACGTGGCAAAGGATTTATCATTAAATACATAAAAGAATTATTGCTAGAACTTTACATTACATTAATGAGATGGAAAATATTATCCAGAAAAAAATGATGGGAACTGTATGAGATAAAGTGATAATGAACATACATAATATAGTAAGACACATTCAGGTTGATAAGAAGCTACAAGAACATGCATTTCAAAAAAAAATCTGCAAAAAGGAAAACTAGGCTCATTTCCACCTGATGTTTCAAGTAATACTTACTAGATTGTAAATGCATTTAACCAAAAAAAATTAGAATCTGGAGTAAGAAGTGGAATCTTCATCAAGAGGAGAAGTTATAAACATTCAAGTAATATAACATGCAGCATTCTTGACATCATTTAGGTGAGGGGAAGCTTCAACAGAAGCAATTGTCAACAGGGGACTTGTATAGCCATGAGTCATCAACAATCAACATAGTATAGTTGATGTGATGAAGTTTTCCCTTCTTGCAGGTGGGGCTTTTATTTTCTGGTATCTTGTATCTTCCGTTTAGTTTTCTTCATGGTTCACGATGGACATGTTCAAGATACATTTTGGAATATTTTCTTTTTGTTATGTCCCATTTTCTTGCTTTATTTTTTGAAAGGATAACTCTTAGCTTAAATAATAATGCATAAGGCTAGCTTTCGGTAAGATAACATATTAAACTCAGTGAACTACAATCTCAAATAAGTTACAATTAAGAAGTACAAGCTTTTACCTGATCATAGTTTAGAACTTCCTCAGATGCATGGTCATATGCAGCAATGGTGCCAACTGGTTGTCCCCTGAAATGCACCAATGATCTACGAAGAGATTCCCAGGCTTCAGCAACCATTGGATGGGGCTCGAAAGAGTTTCGGGTCGATGAAGCCGGGGTATCTAATCCAGAGCGTCCACCTGGTGAATATCCAAGATCCAAATTCTCAAGACCCCTTGATAAAGACATCTCACTAAGTGACCTCTCATCGAATGATCTCTCTCTTTTAATGGTAAGCCTCGGCCTATCCAGAAGCTTTGTCAGTTCAAAATCATCCATTTCCGGAATGGAGCAAACTGAGCTAACATTACGGAGTCCAGACTCTTTAGGGGCATCCATGATACTCAACTCGTCCACCAAACGATAACCTGTATCATGATGCAAATCTATGAAGGTTAAACTACAAGCTTTAACTATTTAAGATTGAATATAAAAGACAAAATTAGTAGTCCTCTCCGTTTGTATTCATCTACAGAAAGTAAATAAACAAATAACAATGACAAGGACACTTTAACTGCTAATATAATCAATCTTATCCGTATGTAATCTGACATGTTAATAAGATATCAACAAGCATCAAGTTATCTAAAGTTAATTTTAATGAATTTAATCCAATAATTATTACTTCCTTTGTCCCAAAATAAATAACCTTTATGTTTGAAGCTCAAATCTCAACGAAATCTTAAGTCACTGTGATTCTTACATCAGCAACCAGTTGATATTAATGTCCCATTTGTACAGTTAGATTCATTTTGTCACTAGAAGTCTCAGAAGATTACATTTTGATAGTCTGTCTAGAGAAAAACTGAGCTTTTATGTGAAATTCAATGGGAAAAGGCATTTCAAAGCACACTCCTCTAGCTAGTTCAAGCAGATGAATGTAACATGAAATTATGAAGAAGAAGAAGGAAAAAAGGGAAACTGTAGAATTGTAGTTCATTTTTCGATTAGAAGTTCAAAATAAAAAGCCACAAAACTACAAATGCTACTTTCAATATTGAACAATCCAAAATCAAAAACCTTACCAAATTCAGTACTTTAATCCATCCTAAGACCAACACAAAACACTTGATAACAAAAACACCAAATCTAAAATTGCAAACAACTCTAAAACCTCATTGAATCTGCATTACTATTCTTAAAACCATTCAACAATAGTTCCAAGATCCATAATACATATGAAACAGTAAACAATATTATGAAGAAATATTCACACAAAAAAACAACATGTAAGAGAAACCATTAGTTAGAGTTTTGAGAAATATGTAAGAGATCTGAAGCTAACTTCAAATGAAAAGTAAGACAGTATCTACAATACAAAAAAAAAAGGTAAGAGAGAAAGTGAAAACCTAAAAGATAGGAAATGCCGGAGGATGAAATTTTCCGGTGGACGGTGAAAAGCCGCCGGCAAAGGAGATTGCCGGAAACGATTTAGTCGTGGAGAAGACAAAGCAGAGAAAAGAAAGGCGAAAGAAGAAAAAAGAGAGCATTTTAACGTAAGGTTTTATTTATAGAGAGAGATGAATTGTAGTTCAATTTTTTCTTCTATAATAAAAACGTCAATGTAAGCCACCTCTTTTACTTCACGCCATTTTAATTTTCTATTGGATCTCAACCAACCAATATTATTCCGACTCTTTTTCAATTCAAAAAATAAATAATAAATAAAATACCTCCATCCCAAATCATAAATGATTTGGGATCACGTGACACCAACCTGTTTTCGTGAGATCCATGAGATCATTTTTTTAAACTTGTAACTTTACAGTAAAAACACTATGAAGGTAAAAAAAAATGAACTTTTATAGTGTTTTTACTATGAAGGTAACTTTCATAGTGTTTTTGCTGTAAAGTTAACCTTCACAGTTTTTTTACTGTGAAGATTCAGATTTCTTTTTACCTTCACAGTGTTTTTACTGTGAAGTTTCAAGAGTAAAAAGATAGTCTCACGGGTTACACAGAAATAGGCTGCTCTCACGTGAACCCAACCCAATCACACATAATTTTAATTTTAAAAGTATCTTTAAAAGATTTTAAAAAAGATAAAATTATATAGATTATGTTTTTTATTTTACTTTAACAGGTTATTTGACGTTGTTTTTTCTTTGGTAAACATAAGTTAGTTATAAGCTTATTTATTTTTTAATATATGTTTGGATAAACATAATCTGACTTATAAGTTAGTTTATTAAAAAATTAGTTAGGAGTATTTTATAAATAGTTTTTTGCCACTTGTTCAATTTATATCATTGATTAGTATTAATTGTTATTAATCAATATTATTTTTAATCCACTAAATTACATAAAAATTAAAGTTATATATTCGTTTGTTGTATAAATAATAATAACAATAAAATGATAAATATTCTAATAAAATATTTAATTTAAAATTAAACTATTATTATTTTATATAAATTACTTTTAAGATTTATGTTGGGATGATAAAATAATATAAATATTTTCATTATAATTAATATTGAAATCTATAAAATACGGAATTTGTTAAATTTTAATGTAATGTTTTTAGCATCTCCACTATATTCTTTAAAATAAAATTTTAGGATATTTGCTCTAAAAGATTCCGTATAACCTTTTTTAAAATGGAGAAAATATAAGAGGGGTGAAATTCTTTAAATTTGGATAACTTTTCAAAATTGATTATTTATGAAAGAAAAATTATTTTTTCTACCAATCAGAATCTTTGAAATTAGGTGTACGGAAGAAAAAAAATATGAAAGATACTGAATATTTTAATCTCTAAAATCAAGAATTTATTGAAGATGAATATATATATATATATATATTTTTGAGATCTTGAGTTTTAATTCTTTATTTTAGAGAAATTATAAAGAATCTATTGGGAATACAATTAACTAATGACACTTTTATCCTTAATAATAAAGAGCCAAAAAAAAAGTTTTTCTTCATCTCATAATTAGGTAGAGAATGGGAAATACACATTTATTTTTTGAAAGTGGAAACTTATATTAGAATAAACTAAAATATAAATGTAGACACTTATTTTAAGACGATAAACTATGATTCAATGTGTATAATAAAAAAATTATATTTTAATAAAAAAATATTTTAAATGGTAACGTAAAAAATTATTTGATATGTGTAAGAAAAAATTAATAAAGGAAACGTTACAAGAATGAGATGAGGGTTATTTATAATCGTCTTCTTTTAAATATTTTTATTAAAAAGATATTTGGATAAAATGATTCTTATGATTTATAATTAGATATGGAAGTTTGACTCATGGGAATGGGACATTTGTGGAAACCTATCCCAAATGAAACAAGGATTCCCTGGTTCATGGGTAACATGATGGTAGATGATGTTGATTTTCTAGATTTGAAGCGGGAATAGAATGAGATGTATTACAGACTATGTTATTCGTCACTAATTTGATTCCAATATGAATATAGGAGAGGGGGGGGGGGCTAATCATGGAAGAATTTGTCAATTTCTGATAAATGTGAGATCTGATCTTAATCTCTCACCATATTTAATTAAATGTGAGAAAAAATAATGACAATTTTGTAATATTTATTAAAAGAAAATTTTGAGTGTTATATTCGAAATTATATGGGCAGAAAGGTAATGAACATTGGTTATCCTCACAAATTTCGCTACGATCTCTCTCCATAGAAAATGATTCTCTTTCTAAATATTCGATCTTGCCACTCTATCTCTCTTCCAAAAATTCATTCAAAAAAATCAAATAGAATCATTTAAAACATATACCATAATTCGTTTTCCAATTGAATCTAAAACCCTAAACCAGTTTGTAAATCAATGGTCGACAAGGGAGGTATTGAACACGAATTACATGTTGTGATCATGATGGATGTATGCATTGTGAACCCAAATAAATGAGGATGGTACACAAATTAAATGAGCGATGTACACATTGTGAGCCCTTGATAACTTGGATGATGCTTAGCATGTGCATATTGTGAAGCATTACCAACGTGATTTTTTTAAAGGCAGTTAATACATAATCACACATTCTTTCCTGGGGTATCCGGACTTCCACTTAAGGGTGCCACCCGACTAATCCCCACCACCCATGAACCAGCCCTATGGACTGGCCCGTGAACTCGCCCATGATCCAGCTCAATAGACCGGCCCAAGAGCTAAGATCCTCAGAATTGTCAGGCGCGGGGTTTGAACCCTCGCCAACCAGGGATACCATCCACTGTTACCTCCCACCCACTATGCTAGACAACCTTTGGTCATTACCAACGTGATATTAGTAAAACATTACCAACTGTGATATTAACTTATGTGTTTCACATTGTAATCACTAACCACGTATGAGGAGGGTGTCAAAGATGAGGAGTGCGCCTAAGAACAAGTTTGTGTTGGCGTCCTTGTCGATCACTGTCCAGATTACAGTCGTCGGTGTTGTATTTCGTCTAATACTTGTCAGATTTTATGTTGTTTTCTGTCTCAATGTCACCAGAATTGGTGTTGTTTTCTGTCAAGTTATCATTGGACCAGAATTGATTTGCAGCAAAATGTTGAAATGGTGATTATATCAACCTGAAATGATGTGGATAAGCATTGAATGTGTGAAATAGATCTTCTAAAGCTGATTTGAATTAAATTATTAAATTTGATTTGATTTGGATAAGCATGAAGGTTCAATTTAATTACAATTTGGTTGGTTATCAATGATAATTATTAATTTATTCCTTTTCAGTTAATTATGGAAATATATTGATCACCATTGGATTAAATGGGTTATTGGACTGAATTGCAATGGTTTTTACAATATATGAGATTTTCATATGATTATGCTTATATATGGGTATATCATATCAAAATTGTCTGAACGTTAGGGGCTGTGAAAATCATTTTGTGATTCATAGATGAAGCAACACATGTGAACATACATTGTTTCATAGATGAAACACCAATGAATGTTTTGTGTGTGAAAGAAAACACAAAAATACATTTATACATGAAAAATACATACTTATACTCGCACACACTAACGAACCATGTGAAAACATATGAATCATATCTTAAAATCAATCTCATTGAATGGTTTTAGTTGATTTTCAAGGGTTTGGTTTTCACATGTGCTATTTCATTTATGAAACAATATATGAAACCAATTTTATGGTTTTTTAACTTTTGAATGATTTCTATATGATTTACATTGTGTGTGTGTGAGAGAGAGAGAGAGAGTTAAAATAAGAATGACTAAAAGCTTGAGGATGTAGAATAAATTATTCATGTGTGAATCATTGGTAAACCGGGAAAAAAATCCATTTGAAAATACATATGTGAACCCACGTTTCCTTTTACAAATGATTCAAATTTAAATTATTTATTAATAAGTTCTCAACATTTTTGTCTTTCTTATTTGAATCTCCATACACATACATACATAGAGAGTGGAGGATCAAACAAGAACGTCTTCAGCTTATGGAAACACGAGAACACCTTTATTACATATGACAATACACGTATGGGGATCTGTGTGGTGTGCGGGCGACTTAGCCCGTGACCTAGGTGCTACCAAAAGGCCGCTCACCTATGTAATTTAGTGTTATATGTGAAGGACTACAGTGTCACATGTCATTGACTATAGTGTAATGATTTCACGTTTTCGTGAAATGAAGGTAGTGGCGAACTCACTTAAATGCGGGGAAGGGATCCCATTAAAAGAAGTTACAAGGGTTAAACATATTATTTTTAACTTCTTACTTATTCCCCCCCCCCCCCCCAAAAAAAAAAAATCAAGAGACCCCATACCCTTAGTCGACCATCGTCAATTTCAAAAAAGTCTATTGAAATCAACCAAAAAAACATTTTGAAATCAATAAAAAATCGAAAAATTTATTCGAAATCGACAAAAACATTAAAAAATCTCTCATCAAAAAAAACTTTAAAAATCCATCGAAACGATGTAATTAAGCTAAAAACACGTGAGACGACTTTGTGTATCTTTAGTTTACCTTAAAGGTGGCCCCACTAAGCAAAAATCCTAGATCTGTCATTGAATGAAGGTGTTCTCCTTTGAACTCTTCCTTATATGTATTAATATTATTCACACACACACACATATATATATATAAGTTAATCAATGGCTCAGGTTCACTTCTCAACAGTTCAATTAAATATTATTATTCATACTACTATGTGCCAAGTTAAGTATTGAATTTTTGATAGAGTAGAACTATGTGCTCGACTCAACAAAATAATGTTATGCTCAAACTCGATTCAGGTTTACATAATTTTTTTAAATAGTTTTTGGGCTTGGATGTTGTTTATGTTTGAGCTCAAGTTTTATGAAATTTTAACAAAATTGAGTTATGTATGATGCC
Source organism: Silybum marianum (assembly GCA_036898165.1). NCBI lineage: Eukaryota > Viridiplantae > Streptophyta > Magnoliopsida > Asterales > Asteraceae > Silybum > Silybum marianum. Next base: position 24,443,480 of record CM072535.1, read on the forward strand.
CTAAAATTCAAACTTTATAAAGTGAATGTTTAACTCAAACTCATTTACTGGCTCAAACTTAAAGCTTAACACTAGTAACAACTTTTCAGTTTTTATACATTGATTATATGATTTAAGAACATAATGAACTTGTTTAGCTCGATAAAGTGAATGTTTTTATACTTAATCCAACTTAAAATATAATGAAGTTAAGTCAAACATTTGTATTATGAAACTCAATGAGTTAAATCAAACGAGCTTTATATGTGACTATGTAAGATTGATTTGAATTCGAAAATTACTAACTTGAACTCGATAATTAATACACTCAAGTTCGAATGGCTCATTAGAGGAATCATAAGTCATATTTAATTTAACACATAATTATACAAATGTTTGATTATTAATTTAATACCAACGTGTTTTTTAATAAAAACAAGGATTTTTTATTTTTCCTATTCACCAAAAGCAAAGTAAATAATTTCAAATAACCATTACTCACATAGAAAAAAAGTAATTAACATTAAAAACTGACTAAAAGTTTAATTGTTACATTTTTATGACAACCTACAATATAAAGTCAAATAATAATTTACTTCATTCGATACATGATGAAAGCTTTACAACTGTTAAATAATACTTGACATTACTTTCACTATTTTATGGTGTATGTTATTGCTATTACATCCAAATCCAATATACAAACTATGAATTTTACTAGAATCGGTTGATTTTCGTCCATGTTAATATCAGTATGATTTAAATAAAATAGAAACTTTAGTTGACACCTACTAGTAACTATGTTTGATTTCTTTTAACTGTGTCAGAGACATAATACAATTATTTAATTACATCAAAAATATAATATGTCTTAAAAACTTAAAAATATTTAAAAAAATAAATAAAATAACTTTATTATTATTCAATTTACATATTTAAAACAACACACATCATTATTTATTTATTTAGTTCTTATATTACTACTAAATTAGTGGGAATACTATATATATACACATATATAATCTCAAGTTACTTTCCAAAATTATTAAATTAAAGTAACCAACGACCAAGACCACCTAACTATTTTCATTCCATCCCATTGGTCAAACAATTAAGATCTCAATAAATCAAGAGTAAATTACAAATTTAGTCCTCAAACTATTTACTAAACTATAAATTTAACCCATCAAAGTCTGTTTTTACTACTTTTTATCTAAAATCAATAACACTTGTTCTCTTCTAATCTATGTGTATGACGCCGTCAACTTAGAGTAATCGAAGTTAATTATGTGTGCATCATATAATGAACATTGTGTAGTCTTTTTTTTTTTATCTATTTTATATATCTTTCATTGCAACCTTTTTCGAGCTTCGTTGTATTATCATCATCATTTGTTATTGCTTGTTTTGTAAATAAATATTCGTTAAAAAAGTCATACATGCGGTTGAAAACAAAAATCATGACTTTCAAGTTTCACCAATCCATATGAATAGGGGATGTAAACGAACATGAACGGAGGCAGCTTGTTCGTGTTCGTTCGTTTAACTTAACAGAACAAACGAACGAACACGGACGGTAAACGAACGAAATTTTTTGTGTTCATGTTCGTTCATTAAGAAATTTTTCTTGTTCATGTTCGTTTATGTTCGTTTGTTAAGCTGTGAAACGAACGTAAACGAACGGACATAAATAAAGATAAACGAACATAAACAAAGATAAACGAACGTAAACGAACATAAATGAATGAACAAACACAGATATAGAAAAAAAAAGTATTACTTATCATTTTGTTCCTAAAAAGTAACATAATAAAATGAAAAACCGGGTAACTTAGGAGGGATAAAAAAGAAATTCTAAAAAGTTAATTTAATTAATGATTTTACATATTAATGTGATAATATATATATATATATATATATATAAACGAACGTAAAAAAACATACACAAACATAAATGAACGAACGTTCACGAACGTAAATGAACGAACGAGACCATTGTTCATGTTCGTTCATTTTCGTTTATTTAACAAACGAACGAACATGAACACATTTTTTTGTTCATTTAACTGAATGAACAAAAAGATGTGTTCATGTTCGTTCGTTTGTTAAATAAACGAACTTCCCGCAGAACGGTTCACGAGCGATTCAGCCTTACATATGAATACGGGTAAATTGTGTGTTTTAAATTTTTACTACCGTCAAAGGTTGAACCTTTGAAGAAGATGTTCTATCAAACGAGGAATCTTAGCACGTCACCTCCATAATATCCATACAAACCAATTAAAGAAAATAGATTTGTTTGTGTTGCTAGAATGAATGGTGAAGAAAATGGTCGTCTTAAGGGATGTGGGAGGCATTGAGACAAGATGTGACCCTTTACATTCTCTTTATACTTAAAAAGAACTTTTCATTATCCTTTTTATATTACTTAAATATAAATAATTAAATAGTTTAATTATTTAATTCTTCTTTTATATCGTGTATTTATGCTACATATTGGAACCTTGTCGTATTGATAATAGTTATAAATTCTATTTATAAAAGAAAGGATATTAATATATGTATATATATATATATATATAGGGAAGATCTTCTATAACCCAACTAAATGTAACAACCCCTGCCTTCCAATCTCATCCATCCATTTCATAACCAATTAAATTATGTTTTTTTATATATAAAGGTATATTTGTCTTTTCCAATATCATAATAATAAAAACAATTTATGTGCAAAATATAACTTAAATCCATATATAGAGGGTTTCTATATAGAGGAAAGTTATCCCAATAATTATGAGATTAAATCAAAATTCAAAATTTGAATATTTTACAATATCAAAATCTGGAAAACATATGATGACTGCATAAATCCTAGATACACAAAAATCTGCAGAAAACTCCAAAATACGTATTTGATTGAAGCATTTTGTGAGCGACATATAGAATCTTCATGGGATCAAACATGAATTCGGGTATGAACAAGTGCAACAGTGTTGTCAATGACAACATACATAATACAACGGATAGTGGGAAACATTGTTTCGTTGATAAGAGCGGGACTGATGATTGGGTTATGAACGACCCGATGATTGATCAATACTTTATGGTTGATCTAGTCGTTGATGAGAACGTTCAATTCGATGAGGATACAGGTGAAGAACAGATGAATATGCATAACGACAATATAAACGAAATACTGACGAATCCGTGTAATGTCACTAAGAATACGGACGGACAACTGACAAACCCGCCTGCAAACAACCGTGGCAATCAAAGAAACATATTCGAGGATGAAATTTATGGTAGTTGTGCAATTATTTCGTACATCTTTTATTGTTAGTTCTTAACTTATATCAATGGTGCAATATTTTAGAGTTTTGTTATGCAGACTGGATGAAGGATTTAACTGATAAACGTTATGAAATGTAGGAACAAACCATAATGTGTATGAAACTTCAGGGGGAACACGATACTGGTGTCCAAGAGTTGATGAAGATGTACGAATTGGATTGAAATCCGAGTTCGAAGCAGTCACGGTGGCTGACGATGCGTATAAGAAAAATGCAACAGCAGCAGGTTTTGTTATGAGACGATTGAATATTAAAAAAAAATAGAGAGAACGTTATAACAAATCGATATTCTATGTGTAGTAAAGAAGGGATGTCAGCTATGAAAGATACAGATTCTATCGAATTAGGCAGTGGGAAGCGTAAGTACTGTCACTCTAGCGTTAAACGATCAGGATGCAAAGCAGATATGAAAATAAAACTTATTAAAGGAACAAACAGATACATAGTTAGTAAGTTTGTAGAACCGCACATCACCCCCTTTTAGCCAGGAACGAAATGAAGCTGACCAGTTCACAACGAACCATGACAAGGAGAGGATAGCTAGACTTTCAAAGACAGTAGCAATGGCAAGGAGACTAATCCCGATATTCTTTCCCTAGCAATTGGAGGATTCTATTGATCCAAGACCTGTATGTAGACCTGGGGAAAAATTCCTGCTCAGATCTCAATCCTATACTTTTTCTCTTAATAAATTACCTTAGGTAAGCTAAAAGTTAAGGGAAAGGCTCCGGGATTACAAGCCATGATCTCAATCAAGAGGTCCGCGGATCCATTCTTCTATACGATAAATCGCCATCTCGTAGCACCACCACGACACCGATTCCCCGACAAAACCCCCGATTTCCCGAGACTTTGCTTGCTGTTTGTGTTTGTCCGCCACGACTGCTCAACCAACTGCTTTACAATACACAGATTTTCGCAAAGTGTACAACGCGTCTTCCTGGTCCATCAAAATTTCATAAAATGGAAACAGCCACAAGAGGTGGGTATGCATACATGGATGCAACGACAATAGATTACAAAAATGCAAGAAGGGACATGGGAAAGTCCGTTGGGAACAAAGATGCGCAAATGCTCGTGAACTTGTTGGCGAAACGTAGGAGTAAGGTACCTGATTTCTCCTTTGAATATTATACTGTTGATATGGAATTGCAGGCTATTTTCTGGGCGGATGAGATTGCACGTATGAAATTTAAAGAGTTTGGAGACACAATTTCATTTGATGCTACATATAGAATTAATGAGTAAGTATGTATTTAAGTAATTAAAATATTTATCGTGAAAAAAAATTACCGGCCGTGGAAATCTTAACACAATGCGTTTTTTTTTTGCAAGGCATGCCATGGTTTTCATACCATTCATAGCAATCGATAACCACAAAAAATCAGTGGTTGTGGGTTCAGCACTCGTATGCAAGGAAAATGTGATCAATTTCACATTGGTTTTGAAGGAGTTTGTAAATGCTCATGGAAAGCAACCAAAATTTGTAATAACAAATCAATGTCCGATTATGAAAAAAGCAATACCAAAGGTATTTACTGAAGCCAAACATAGGCTTTGCATGTGGCATGTCATAAAAAAGTTGTCGAACAAGGTAATATTTTAAAATATTAGTTCGAATGAAACATTTAATTTAGTACATTAAGTTTTGGTTCACTGGATGTTGAATGCAAAGGGGTTGAAAATGATGGTTTTATAAAACGAAATAGGCAAGACTTTGGATGATGACAAAATATTCAAACAGAGATTTAACAAGTTGGTATGGAATACACATATCCTCCCAAAAGTTTTCGAGAAGGAATGGAACGATATAACTGAAGAATATGAATTACATGGGAATGATCGGTTGAACAATATGTATGCAATAAGAGAGTCATGGAATCCTGCGTACTACGTTGAAGATCCAATGTCTGGGTTGATGAAAACGACGTCTAGATCAGAAAGCTCACACGCCTTTTTCAGGATATTTGCTCATTATTGTAACGATTTGGTGAAGTTTATATATGCATTTGATTTCTCAATAGAGAAACAACGTAACGAGCAACGTTGTTTAGAGTATGTCACACGGAACTCCCTATCCCCGGTATATGACACTGTTATTGATTGAAAGAAATGCGTCGGAGATATTCACCGGTACATTTTTTTACGAAATTCAAAAGGAAATCAAGAAAGAAGTTTGGTTTTGTGGCGTTGAGCAAATTGAAAGTGTTGGAGGCGCGAAAGAGTATGTTGTGTCTCATAAAAATAAGAAGTCAATGACAAAAGTCGTATATAGAGTAAGTTCATTTTCAATAAATATTATATTGTTTTTCCTAAATTTTCAAACGATGATGCAACATGATATACGATAACAATTTGTGTCCTTTTTCACATGTACAACAAGATGCACATGATAACACATTAACATGTGATTGCAACTTCTACATCTGTCACAAAATTTTATGCCGGCACATGTTCAAGGTGTTGTTAAACAACGGGGCAGAATCAATTCCAAATTCGTTAATCTTTCGAAGATGGACCCCAGACTTAGTTCCAGTTGAGATACAAGTTGCACGGGCGGGGTATGGTGAGGTTGACCTCTAGAAGGAACGTTTAATCAACGATATCTACACTAAGCTAGATCTTCTGATAAGTAGAATAAGGAATGACAAAACAAAGATGAATCTGTTATATGAAACATTAGACAAGATGAAGGTTAAGTTTAATGTTGACACGATAGCATTGAATTCAGTAAACGATATGAACGAGGCATTGACTGAGTGTTACGGTGTAGAGCCACCAGATAATGTTGACATTCTACCCCTAACCGGAATTCGTAACAAAGGTTGTGGAACGGGAAAGCGGTTAACTAGTTCAAAGGTTAGGAAAGGGCTTCCAAACAAAACAACAAGCCAAAGCGAATGTGCAAAAACTGTTCAATAATGGCGCATCATGACTCAAGAAATTGTCCAAATCTAAAAGCTTAGTACAGTAATGCGTATGTGCTACGATGTTTATTTATATAGCAGATATTAGTTATTACAATGTCTATTGTATTTGTGATATTAGGTTATTTTGGGTTCTCAATTTTGTCAGTGATTTTGCATTTCCATCATTGTTAGGTAGTTTCATTTAATAAGTGTAATGATTTTTGAAGGCAATATGTTTTAACATACGAAATCCTGTAGTTGAATACTATAAATGTTGTTCTTTTTGTTGTATGAAACCATCTGCATTTTTGTTTCATATGGGTTGCATATGTATGCAAAGTACATGTTCATGTACAACTTGATTTAATAACAACATACCTTTGGTCATATTTTATATTGGTATATTTCTATGAATAAGTTATAGTTACCATGAACAACATGATATTGTTATTCTTGATGTATAAAACCATCTTCAATTTGTTTCATATGGTTTGCATATGTATACAAGTATGTTTCATGTACAATATGATTTAATAACAATATATCATTAGTTGTATTTTTAGATCGGTATTTTCGAAGGCAATATGTCCAAACATATGCTATTTTTTAGGCTTGATTATATGAATACAGACTTCTTATGGTGTGAAACCATATGAATTGGTTTTCATATGTTTTCATATGTTTGCATATGTATGCACATTCCATAAGGTAGTTAAATTTTTGTACGAAAAAAAAATGTTTCATATATTTTTCTATGACATGTTACACACAAACACTGCTACTTGTTTTTCACGTGACTGCCTGTACATAGTACTAAAACGTTACTTTCAATACAATAGCAACCATATTAAAGTTAAACATATAACATCAACACAAAACAGAAGGTGAGTCAATTAATCATATCAACTCTAATGTAGGATTCTATAAAATGAAAACAACCATACTAACTGCAACGAGTTAAACGTGAAATAAACGAAACCTTAACTACGAGTCATGTTCTACGCAATCAAAGAAACGATAATATTGTTCAAAACCATATATCCCCACCAACATATTGTATCGGTGCTCAACGATCTACAAGCACATAAGTCGTCGTTTGCACGAGTCATTCGCTTCAGCCAACATCGTCATCATTGTGTTTTTATCAATTGTATAGAATCGTTCGATCTCTTTCTCCGAATATACACGTTGTTTGTTGATTATTGATGTAAGATTCTTCGTATTGTACTTCTTTCGTAAATTCAACAGTTGTCTCGCTTGAGTTGCGCCCTCATGTGAAAACCCACTGCTCCAACCTCGAACCCCACCCCCATATAAGACTCCATGTGCCTCATAAAAAACACTTAACTATCTGCGCCAGGTCTTCGGGTCCTCCATCCCATTTCTAATATTTTTTCCTCAGAACTCGCAAGAGAAGCACATGAAAAATATCGAATCTCTTTAAGGCGAGAAACCATCATAGAATGCTGCAAAATTTAATAAGCAATCTTCAGCAAGATAGTTTGAATATCCTTAATTTAAAATCATAAAAATAGTTGTATACGTACCAATATGTGTACATCGTAGTGGTAGACATCATCAACGTAACCTCGAGATGCATAACTGTCCAAAATCTCAGTCGATGGTTTTTTAATATTGAAAACGACGCAGTAGTAATATACTCCTCGTCTGAAGGGTACGAAAATCTACGCAATGCATAAGATATAGTTATCACGTAAACAACCATATTTATATTTAAATAAATTGTATAGACATACCAGGTCCGCGTTATGAAGGTTGTAAAGATCGTCTTTGTAATTCACACACTTCTACAGGTTATCGGTAAAAAATTCGTAGCGCTTATCCGCATTATGCATGTCGAACAATGTTACATCGCCGTCATGTGTTTACCATAATCATATTGTTACTCATTTAGTACCCAACTCATTCATAATGCAATTGGGGTTTCAAATGCATTCACTATTAAATAACAACAACGTTAAACGAAAATATAATGCGCAACATCTCACAAAGTAAGTAAAAAAATGCATAACTTACAAGTAAACCGGTTTTCAAAAAAATACGTCTCGACGATTCGCGGCTTCTGAACTTCTCCTCATAGTTTAATACGTCTGCCCAAGAGTCAATTATACACGAAAATAAATTCTCATTCGGAGCAAGGCTTTCAATTGCCCCTCTACGTATTTTCTCCCTAGTTATTGATGAATACACGTAGGTACTGAATGAAACAGATCAATCACGAAAAATAAGATGCAAACACTAAAAATTTATATGCAACTTGTTAACAAGATGTGAAAATGATTGTGCCTCGTTACCTATTGTTCCCAAACGCCGACATTGCCCAATCATAAATTTTATTTCTTCCATTGTCATAGCTTTTCCCATAATAATCTGCCTTTTCACATATGGAGATCTCATAAACTTGCTAACCTTTGTTTCTTCACGAGTATCATGGAGCTTGATACCACGTTCGACCACCGGTTTCTTGCCTTTACGTACACAAATTGTTTCTTTGTCCGTCTTCAATGGACTAAACCCAATGTTAAAACTTGGAACGGGGAATTCTTCCTTGTTATCAGAGTCTTCTGAATCTTCGGGAGAATGCATGTTGATTGGCACAACATCAACTTGTACATCATCAGTGATATTAACTGATTTATCATTCCCGGTCGCGATTTCAATTGAACGCTCAATATCACGGGCGTGAGAGGAAGATCTTTGTCGCGACGGTCAACATCATCAAAATTAATCCTAACAGGAGTGACTTGTGAAATAGGTTTACTGGACGACTCTCCAACATGAAAATTCGGACGCTCAACGAACGTCGTCATAGCATGTTGCGCATCAGCCCTAAAGTTGTCAAATTCATCTTCATACGAAAACAACTTTCTAATGTTTGACTTGTACTCAAAGAAAACTTTGTCATACGGAAACCTGTCTTTTGCCACATCAATCAATGTATCAGCATCCATCTTTGTACCGATCAACATCGCAATCTTGTTGTCAATTAAAACCTTGAAATCCTATAAAAGAGATTTGTTACGCTGTGAAAACATATAACCACAAATAACAACAAATTAGGACGCTTACATTAGCCGACTTCGCATCATTGACTTCCGGAGCAGAATTCGCATCGTGTGATGGTACATCATTATCAAAGCCTTGTCTTTTATTATCATCAATAACCTTTAACACATAGAACACCGATACATGTTGTGAATTACGAATACCCAAAAACATTGTTGTTAAAAAAATTTGATAACACTTACATTATTCGAATTTGCAACATTAATCTTCCGATTTTCATTTGTTTCATAATGTGATTCTTCATCCAAGCATCTTTGTCTTGCATCATCATCGTTATCCTTTACCCGTGCAACATCCAGACCACTCTCATCAAAACCCGCTTTCTGTCGTAAGGTTAAGTTATTTTTGCCATATTAGACCTTTGCACTAAAGAGAATTACGTCATACACATGAAACACCCTTCATTCATAAGAAACAGTTGTCATAAGTCTACACAATCGACATATATGAAAACAGAATCATTATATATGAAACATTTTTCATAACTCTAGCATCTTAATTCCCAAATATATTGAGAAATAGATATTATTATATCGACTATATGAGCATGCATACACTTTCTTTAGTATCATTATATTAATGAACCCCAAAGACATCACTCTTATCATACAAGATGGACAAATCATATCTCGATACATGATAGTATTATTATTTGATGCACGAATTATGAACAATGGGTATGTTATCCAATTATAAAATGATTAGAATCAACGTTAAAACATGTTACTCACACACAACATACTCCACAATCTTAAGTCGATAGAAAACATTTACAATGATTACTTTAGAATACCCATTCTAGTTTGTCTTGAACAAAGTGTTACTTTAGATATGATAATAACTAGCATATGGAAGTGTTCATGTGAAGACGTAAAATTCAGAAATGAGTGTAAGATATTGATATTGCATACCAGATATGACTGACTATGAGAACGCTTTGATTAAGACAATAATGTTTAAAACAATATTTTGGTCAATATTTTTCTTGTTAATTTCATGACTTAAATTTCAACCATACAACAATCATATGATTGAATTTCTAGCACAGGCTAATAAATATAAACCACAAACTTCATGTTTGAATTGAAATTATAATAACGAATGTCAAACAAACATTAAGGAAAAAAATCATAACTCACATGAGTTTCAATGAAAAATAATAAATCTAATCAGTGGTTCACAAGAATGAATAACGAGTTGTGGTTTAAAGTAAACAACTATTGCATGTGTCCATGAATGTTTAGGGTTGAAGATGTGTTGTTTTTTGAAATTTACGAATACAGAAGAAGAAACAAAGAAGAAATTAAGGTGAATAGCGGGTAAGGAATATGCCAAATGGACAAAAATGTCCTTGAAGAGCTCATATGTCATGCACATCTTTTTATTTAGCATAAATTTGTTAGAAGAAGTAGGCTCAGGGATCAAAACGAGATAATATAGTTGTTTTCGGACCAAAGAAGAACAAAAAGCAAAATTCTTAGATGGCTGTTTAGGATTTTACTTAAGTGTGTAATTTTCTTGGATGATACTTCGTTATAGGAAACATACTATGTTTTGTATTCAATTAAGGAGATGTTATAATTTTATAGAACAAAAATGATCTCTTTTATTATGTTTGAAAGAAAATATATTTAAATTTTCTTTTGAGATGTATTGTTGTCAGAGGGCGGGTGTAGCCCTAAGAAGGTGGGGCGAAGGGACCCCACTTAATAGTTAAAAAATGTAATTAGATAGGTTAAGAAAATCAAAAATGCAAAACGTATCCTTAGTTTCCTCTGGTAAAATTTTCCGACGGACTTCATCTTGCCGGCAATTGCCAAAAACACTAAAGAATTCTCTTGAAATCAATCAAAAAAACCGAAATTTTTTCAAAATCGACAAAAACACTAAGAAAAACCTTTGAAATCGACAAAAACATTAAGAAAATCTCTCGAAATCAATTAAAAACTTCAAAAATTCCTCGAAACACGTCGGAAGACTTTACGCGTTTTAGTCTACCTTAATAGTGATCTTACTGAATAAAAATATTGGATCTACCACTGATTGTTGTATACATTAAAAAAGTAGATTCTAAAAAACCCAAAACAAAATACCATTCATTCTTATGCAATTTATCATTAACATCCCTCCGCTAGTAATTAAATATCTTAAATACCTCTTAGTAACACAATATTGAAAAAAGAAATTGTAAACATCACAATTAATTTTTCCAAAAAAACGTAAATAAATATTACATTTTTTTAAAAGAAACGTATTGCATTTTCTATGCAATACCTTTTTTCATCTAAAATTAGATATACATTCGCACATGTATGTATATATATTTAGGTTGTTTTAAGAGAATATAATATTCCCTTTTTTATTATTGTAAGAGTCGATTATATTCTTGGTTGTCGTGATTGGCTAAAATTTTGGCCGGATTGAGTCTCTCACACGTATTTACGAACATCGTTTAATTCAGGGTTATTACCTTACGCACCCTTCACATGAGTGACAATTATGTCCTTTTGATCTTTTCCATTTTTTAAATAAAATTCGGGTTAAGTTATTGTTCTTGTTCTTTATATAAACAAATTAGGAAACAAGTCAAAAATTCAATTTCATAAACCATTGAAAAAACTCATGTGTTTTAAATTAAAAACCCTAAATCTAAATAAATGACAAGAAAAAAACCCTAATTCGTTTTTAAAGACCTAAACTTCATAGTGATAAGTTTTGGAGTATTTTCTCGGGAAGATGTTCATTTCTTACAATCATGATTCTTGGAAGAGGAGGTATGAAATGCAATTAAAAGTTGTGTAGTTCAAAAGCGTCGGGTCTAGATGATTTCAACTTCAAGTTCATCAAACTATTTTGGAACGTTTTTAAAGGGAGGCAATAGATGCGATGTTGTGGTTCTGGGAGAAGGAAGAGATTAGTACGGGATGAAATTATTCTTTATAGGCTTTCATCCCTAAGCTAGTAGACCCAATTGGCCTGGGAGACTATAAACCAATTAGCTTGATTGGTTGCTTCTACAAGATCATCACTAAGACTTTAGCCGAAATAATCAAGAAGGTAATCAGAAAAGTCACTGGGGAGGTGCAAAATGCGTTGTCTGAAGACATTCATCCTTGATGGAGCGTTTATAGTCACTCAATCATTGGGTATGTTAAGAAGAACAAGATGTGAACCATACTTTTTGAAGTCGATTTTAAGAAGGCCTTTGAATGAATAAATTGGGGACTTCTTTGTGACTTAACGTGGCAAATGGGGTTCGGCGCTAAATGGTGTAGATGGATGATGGAGTGCTTAAGTTTTGCCTCAGTTTTTGTTCTAATTAATGCCTCACCAACGTCGGAAATCAAATGCAAAGGGGAGTTCGACAAGGGGCACTATCTCCTTTCTTATTTATCATTGCGGCTAAAGGAGTTAATGTGGCATTTCAAGAAATTGTTTCTCGTGGCACGTGCAAAAGAGTTAAGGTATGACACAACGAGGCTATATCTCCCATCTTAAATATGCTAACGACACAATTTTTTTTGGGGAATGGAGTTATATAAACATGATAAACATGATGAGAATTTTGAAATGCTTTAAGATGGCTTATAGTTTAAAAGTGAAATTTAACAAAAGTAAATTGTTTAGCGGTGGTGTTTTTGATACAAAACTTGATCTGATAGCTAGAAGGTTTAATTATAGCTCGGGAAGGCCACCTTCCACTTATGTTGGTCTTCCTATTTGGAGATGTGTAAGAAAGTCGAGAATTAAAACCCAATAATCAAGAAGTTCAAGAGTAAGCTTTTAGCTTGGAAATCTAGAGCGATATCTCTTGACGGAAGGCATCACTGGTCAAATCTATCTTCAGCGGTCTATCTTTGTAATAATTTTCCATATTTCATGCTCCAGCTCGAGTTTGCATATCTTTGATAGTGTGAGGAGAGATTTATCCTGGGGTTCTGATGAAAATGGGCTTAGGTTAACTGGGATACTACTTTAAATTGTCTTTCTTTAGAGGGGGGGTTGGGTTAATGTGGGAAGTTTGAGAGCTTCAAACTGGGGCCTTCTTAGGAAGTGGTGGTCGCATTTTTTTGGAAAGGAGGCCACACTCCTAGAAAATTAAATAGATAGAAAACAAAAGGTATACCTAAATGGCGAGGCACTCCCTCCTGGAAAATTAAATAGAAAGAAAACAAAAGGTACACTTAAATGGCGAGGGAGTCCCTCCGACAATATCTTTTTGGAAAGATAAGTTGTTAGGGAACTTCAAGCTTTGTGAAAAGTTCCCAGGATTTTTTAATCTTGAGGGGGATAAGGAGGTCTCAGTGAGGGACATATTAGTGGCAAGATAGTAGGCCATTTTTGTCTCCGGACTTGCTTAGGCTTCCTAGAGGGCGTTCTTTAAGTAAGTTGGAGGAATTATAAGGCTTGGTTCAAAATCTAACACCTCCTAGCAATGAGGGAGACAAATAGGTGTGGCTCTTAGGTGAAGACGGGATTTTCTCGGTTATAAGCCTTAAGGAGATAGTGGATAAGAACTCTCTTAGGACCTCAAGTCATGGGTGTGGAAACAAAATGGAGCAAATTGATTCCAAGGAAAATTTGTATACTCACATAGTGATTAAGCAAGGTAGAATTCTAGACTGATTGATATCGATATCCGCTCCTCCTTATGTCCCAGATGTGGGGAGGAAATAGAAATAATTGATCATTTTTCATTTGTTGCTCGAAGATTTGTGGGCAAAAGTGTTTAGGTGGTGTGGCTTGGCTCTTTTCAATATTGACTCTATCGCAAACTTTTTCTCCATGGAAGATCTCCGTTTTTTCTTACTTTTCAAAAAGCTTATGGTAGACGGTTCTTTGGGTTTCCTTGTACGTGATTTGAGGTTATCGTAACAAAATGGTGTTCTCTAATCGGCTACCTCCTCAGTCTGATTTAACTTTCTATATCCATCTTCTTTCCTACTGCTAGTTGGCAAATCATGCTAAATACTATAGTATTTCCTTGACATAATGGTGTCTAGGCTGCTCTGAAAAGTTAGTCGGTCTCTCGTTGTGGTTTAGTCTTTTGTTTGATTTTTTTGATCTCTTAGCAACCTTCGCTTTTATGTCTATCAAACCTCGATCTGACTGATTCCTCTTGATTCAAACTATGGCAATAATAACCCTAAATCATTGATAATCTCCCTCTCTAAAATGACCATTTTGCTTCTCATGTGAGGCACACACAAAGTGTGTAAGAAAACTAAAATTAGATGGTGTTAATTCCATAAACAAGAACGTTGTAAAAAAGTAAAAGTTATGAACCATCAATGTACTTAGTGCATTTTATGAACTCAATCTAAAATCTGGATAAACAACACATAGAAAGAATGTAATTCAATCAATACTTTAATAATAACGAATTTTTTTATAAAAATACTAAATTACCCCTCATCTGACTGAGGAGTACATGAGAGAGGGGGGGGGGGGGGTAACAGAGTCAATAAGACGGTGTTAATCCCATGGATTATATTAAGGATCACTAGTATATTTAAACATGGATGGACTCAAAAAAAAATTCATATGGTGGAACCATATAATATAGACAAAAAATATTTATCAAACGCATGGTTTTTATCGACGTATCTTCATGTTTTTACTAAGATTCAATATCGCTTGATATGTTTTTAGCCTAATCCCACCAGTTCGAGGGATTTTTCTAAGTTTTTTGCTTGATTTCAAGGAATTTTAAAGTTTTTTAATCGATTTCGAGGGACTTCGTCGGCTTTTTTGGTTGATTTCAAGAGTTTTTTTTTGTTGATTACATGGTACGGTTGCATCTTCCTTGAACTTCTTAATAGCATACGGTGACACCTTCTAAAACGATACGGTTGCACCCTTCACAAACCAGAAATTTTATCCCTCGACGGAGAGATAATACGGTGGCACGTGTCACTGTATGCCACCACATAGGTCCGTCATTGTATTTAAAGTATTTGAGGGACTCAATCTAAAATTTAGATAAAACCATATGGACCAAAAATGTAGATTCACTCCATAATGAAAGGAATCCACTATGCATATTCTTATTCCTTTATTACAAAACGTAAATTAGAAAAAGGAAAAAGAAAAAAAAAAAGATGGAGTAGAAGACACCCCAAGGCCAAATCTAAAAACTGAGTGATACTGATAGGGTGATGAAGGTGACCGGTTACCGGCTATTGTAGGTAAAATTGAGTAGGTGGTGTGGTGGGTATGCACGTGGAAATTGAGTAGGTTGGCATACATACATACATACATACATACTCAGATCTGACGCGGATGTCTTGCGTGTTCCTCCCTTCTTATCACCTACACATCATGTTTCATGCTCCCATTTTATTTATTATTATTTCCATTTTTTTTAATTATTTAATGAAGTATTTTCTTTTTTAAATAAAACATAATTTCTTATATATTTTTTAAAGGTATAGCGGCATCGAACCCACAAACAGCTATTACGAACACACGTCCGGCGATATCGGGCATTCAAGAACAGCCCACTAATCCGCCGTTGTCCCGGTTCAGCTTACGTTGGACCTAGATCCCAACCAGCCTATGATCGGAGGGCGCCCAAAGATTCGACAATTTGAGACCCGCTACTCCTCATGCTCTTAAATTGACTCCCATTAGATTCGAACCCGGATAAATTGAGATACCATCCACAATCCCCTAAAGATGTTACCGTTCTTGAAGAAATCAACCGAGCTATACATGATTTGTATTTCTTATATTATAACCAACTAAAATGCATCATAATAAAAAACAATTCAAATTTTATGAAAACTGTGTTTATAAAATTGTTTTTAAAAACTATATCGTATTTATTAATGGGATTGCATATATTATTATTTTATATAATTTTTCTGAAAAATATATTTAAATGATAAGATTATAAAAATATTTTATTAGTATAATTTATGTTAAATATTCAAAATAAGATATTTAGACATTGTTTGGCAAAAATAAGTTAGTTTATAAGCTAGCTTATTTTCAGTGTACATGTTTGGATGTACATAAGCTGACTTATAAGCTAACTTATAAGCTAGCTTATTGATAAGCTACTTTGAGTAGCTTATGAAGAGCTTTTTGTTATCTTTTTCGATTATACCCTCATTAATATTAATTATTATTTTTTTAAGATGTTCTTTTTAGTCATTTAAATGGTTATCAGCTACTTTTTGCCAAACATAATTTGTTCATCAGCCAGTTTATAAGTCATCAACAATTTTATAAGTATCATTTATTTATCGATCATCACGATACTTACCATTTTAGTTGCCAAATATAGCCTTAATGGACTAAGAGTGTAAAACTTTTATAGATTTTGTTTTTTAATTTTTTATTTTAAGAGAATCTTTTGGAGATACTCTTAAAACTTTATAATGGATTTTTCAAAATGAAGAATCAAATCTCAAAAACTTTAAAGAGAAATTATTTTCATCTTTAAAGGTTTTGTCCATTTTGAAAATTACAATAATGATTATATTATTAAAATATTTAATATAATTAATAAAATATTATTTTTTTCATCCGAACATTTAATTTCAAATTTTTTTATCGATAAAACGATTTTTTTAAGTAATTATTTTTTAAGATTTCTTTAAATTATTATTTTTCTTCTACTTTTCTCCATTTTGGAGAATGTTTTAGATAATCTGTTGAAACAAAAATCCTTAAAAACTTTACGTTGACGAATATGTTGGAGATGCTATTAAAATTTAAGTTTATAACTTAATATGGTAGGGTTGGGTACGCGAAACCACATTTTTACACTTAAAACTTCACAATAAAAAATTGTGAAAGTAAAAAAAATCAAACTTTCACAACAAAAACACTGTGAAAGTTATCTTCATAGTGTTTTATTGTGAAGTTTCAAGTGTAAAAAAAATACTTTTACAGGTCTCACGAAAACAGTCTGATCTCACATGATTACAAATATGATATAGCACATGATTACAAATATGATATAGCATATACATAATTTCTTAAAACTTCATAAAAGCAATTGATAAACCACATTCAATTATATGATAATGTTAACCGCTACTACTACATCAATATGCTCCATGAATTTTGTATTTATTTAATTAGAAATTATAGTAATTTTCGATTACCAAATTATAATGAATTTTACATCCCGTTATATTACAAGAGTAATAACTACTTCTCATTCAGGTGTTTTTATGAATACATTTATAATCCCAAAATAAATATCTAAGAGAAAATAATCCTAGTTTAATTATTTAAAATAAAAAGTTTTAAATCATGAAGTTTTAATATGAAGTATTGAATAATGGCTATCGCAAATGAATATTTTGATGAGAAATTGTTAGAAAATAGTCATTTTCGAACTTGTGTTTTATCCAATAGTCTTTTTCAAACAAAATTTATTAAAATAGTCACCAGGTTCATAATTATGAAGAAGTGAAAAGGTAAAAAAAAATCTGAATTTGGTTCGTAATTTGAAGGACCAAATATGTAAAATTTGGTCTAGGTTCCCAATATCAACTTTCAATTGCGAATTAATGTCCAAATTTTACATATTTGACCCTTCGTAATTAAGAACTTAACAATTACGAACTTGATGACTATTTTAGTATATATTGTTCGAAATTGACTAATTAGTAAAATACAAGTCCAAAAATACCTATTTTCGTAAATTTTCCTATCTTGATAAATGATCACTCAAAATAAAAATAAAAATAAAGTAATTGGTGTAATTAAACTTTTTTCTAATCATATCATTTATAGATCATGTAATATGATTAGTTTTTAACATTATTTTGTCAATTGACGCCACAAAATATCCAAACTATTTGGCCTGGATTTGAATTAGAAATAAATTACATGTGGGTTTGTATTCTATATAACATGAAGATTTTCTTGTAATAAAAATTTTATACAAACAAAAACCATAAAAAATAACAAACTACATGGACTAAATTTACACTTTAGGCTATGTTTGGCAAAAGTAGCTTATAAGATACCTTATAACTTATAAAATACCTTATTAAAACGTTATTTTTATTAACTTTTCAATAAGATACCTTATAAGTTAACTTATGGTCATCCAAACAACTACACAAAAATAAAGTACCTTATAAGATCACTTATAAATCATCTTATTTTTACGAAACAATACCTTACTATTAAAAAAAAAAAATTAGGAAATTTAATAATAGTAATTTTTGGCACCCACACTATCCAAAATTGAAAAAGGAAGTCAACGCATTGTGCCGCGTGACCGTTGAGTAAATAATAAATGATGGGTTTATTATATGAAAAAGAGGCTTCATTCGCATCTCCATGTTTTCTGAAGCCGCCTCTATTAATTAAATACATTTATTTAAGAACAATTAAATTTACAAGTGAATAAAGCATTTAATCATCTTATTTTATTTTGTATAAAGTATTCTGAAAACTTTTATTTTAGTAATTTAAATATAAAAATTAAAATCTTTAAAGTAAAAATTGGATCATATAATAATGTTGTATTTTCAATTATATAATGGATATTTAATGTTTAAAATGTAAATTAAAGGTATAAAAAAAATTATGCGTTACATAAAATAGGATGAAGGGAAAATATTGCATTTTCATGGAATTTAACTGGAAAAAAAAACTATTGTTAAATATTATCCCCACCAGGGATAATATTGTCAAAAGAGAAATAGAGATCCCTTACATTCTATGTCCAATCTGCGAGTAGAAAGATGAATCTGTAAATCAACTGTTCTTTGATTGTCAATTGGCTCGAGATATTTAGAGGAATCTAGGGCGATGGTGGGATTTGGACATCCCTGTCATCAATAATGTCTCAGGCTGGAAAGGACGGCTGGAGACGAGGAGGTTGAAGAGAAAGGAAGCAGATTGCTTAGAAGCAGTTGTTTGTACTGCGTCGTGGTCTCTTTGGAACTTTCGCAATATGATAACTTTTGGAGCTAAGAAACCTGTAAAGGCGGTGTTGTGGGATAACATTGTTACACATTCGTTTTTTTGGGTGGATAATAGGAATAAGAAGTTGTTTCTTAATTGGGTAAGGTGGTTACAAAACCCCCTAACGGCTATTTCTGTCTTGTAATGTCTCTCTAGCATCTTTCTAGTTTTAATAAAATTTTTGCAGTTAAAAAAAAATACGATAATTGTATTTTCTAATAAATAACTATCATTAAAAATAATTAAAACTAACACTGATTCTTATACTAAGAAATTTTATCAGTTTCACTTTCATACTAAAAACAAAAATCTATTTATATTTGAAAAAAAGCAATTAGTTGAACATCTTTTACTATTGTAAAGATACAATAAACAAAAGCCCAAAATAAATGTGTTGATATATGTGTTAATTATTGATTATAGAAATTCATACTTTTGTATAATATATTTAATTTTAGTTAGTTTGTTAAAAAATTTGAATTTTTTTTTACATATATAATAATAATAACAACTTATAACTTTGAATTTTTAGTAATTGTATGATAAAATTATCGTATCTTTAATAATCAAAAGCTTTTAAAAAAATTTATATTATAATTTTTATAATATACTAATAGATATAAAAATAGAAAAAAAAATCTTAAAAATGGATCTTCTTTTGAGGAGTCCACTTATCAACGCATTTGAATCATTTAAAATATAAAAATAAAGAATATTTATCAAAATTCTGTCATGTGATACTTGAATTTTAAAAATATTTTAAAAAATGTCTAATACTGTACTATATAATACATATATTTTGTGAAAACCAAATCAAACAAATGAAATAAACTTGTTGATATATTTAAATTGATAAGATTAAATTGACTACATCTGAATCAAAATAGACGCATTTTATACATGAGGTTTATTAAAAGGAAAACACTGTATACTTTTTCCTTTTTTTTGAGAAAGGGCATCTTAAACATTTGCCTAGACTAATCTCTGACAATTTTAATACTGCTAAAGCATGCATCCCTGAGATAATTCCCCAGTGGCCACAAGTTGTGTGCGTCTAAATTCAAACCTGAGGTAGATGGGTTATCTAGCCTCATCCTCCATAAGCCTTAATCAGTACGCCACAAGTCTTAACCAGTACGTCACAATTTAAAACGTTGTATTTGTATACTTGTATGTGTTACTTTCACAAAGTCGTGTTCAAAGTCACCAAAACGAGGAGGGTCAAGTATAAGTTGTCGGTTTCATCACATATGACCAATCACATTCCAAATTGGACCCCAAGGCTTAAAGCCCATCATTTTTTTAGATCAAACATTTGGACCATTGAGATGTGTTTTATAAATATAAATAAGAAAATTTAATTAAAATAGTTATTTTTAAAAAATTTGTTATCTAAATAGTCAATAT
This sequence comes from Silybum marianum, assembly GCA_036898165.1. NCBI lineage: Eukaryota > Viridiplantae > Streptophyta > Magnoliopsida > Asterales > Asteraceae > Silybum > Silybum marianum. The sequence continues at coordinate 24,464,151 of CM072535.1, forward strand.
CTTTTTAAATTTATTAGAATAGCCAAAACCTTACAAAATACCTGACATCCTGGCCTTTAGAAAAAAAACTCTACCCCACACGAAATACCCACGATTCCGTAGGATTTGGGCTTAAAATGACTTTTTCTTTTAGATTTTTGGTCCATGAGTACACGATTTTGGTACATGAATCGTGGGTATGCAATGCATATTGAAATTTTTTTTAAATTTTTTTAACAATCGTGCGGTAACCATTCTTCAAAAATCGTGGGATTTATAAATAATGTTTTATCCATTTTTTGGGAATATAATTTGTTTTATCCAATTAAACATTGTTTATAAACCCACGATTATACCAACAAATCGTGTACCAAATTTTTTATAAACCCACTATCGTTAAATGGTTATTAAAATTGTAGGGTTTGGGGTTTAAAATAGTGGGGTATTTTTATTTTAAACCTCACGAAATTATGGGGTATGTCACTTTTTTTTGTGGAAGGACACGATTTCGTGTATTTTGTGGGGGGTTTTGGCTATTTAGGTAAACTCAAAGAGAAAATGACTATTTGAATAACAATTTTTTAAAAAATTGACTATTTTAATCAAATTCTCTATAAATAAAGCACCATTTATTAATTATAGTACCACTCAAATTTATACATTCTAGAATCTATAAAACTCCCGTTACAAGGATAATGGTCCACGAATTACTAACCTTCAAGTTTGGTAGGCTAGAGATGAGTAAATGCTAGTTATGATTGTTTTATTAACCGGTTATAACTGGTCCATATCAAAAAGTATCACCACGTAACTGATTATGCATAACTAGTCTCGTTCCCTTAACAAGCCCCAAAACCAGCTCTATTGTAACTAGGGGTGGCAAAAAGTGACCCAACCCGTCAATCCAACCCGAACCCAACCCATTAGTAGCAGGTTGGGTTGAGATTTTCAACCCATTTAACTTAAATGGGTCAACCCGTCTAACCCATTTAATAAATAGGTTGGGTTGGGTTGAAATTTCTAACCTATTTTTGACTTGTTTTCAACCCATTTACAACCTGTTTGTAACCCATTTATAACCTATTGGTAACCCATTTATAACCTATTGGTAACCCATTTATAACATGTTTTTAACCCATTAGTAATCTATTTACAACCCATTAATAACCTGATTTTACTTAATATATTTTAGTTTATTTTTAAAATATAATTTTTAAAAATTAGTGTTAAAGAAAGTGAACCTAAATAGGAAAACCCCAGTTTGCTCTATCTGCTCTCGTCTTCCTCCGGCGTCTCTACTCTCGTTATCCTCCGGCGGGCGGCGACTGTCGTCTCTTTCTCTCGCCGGTGTCATCTCTTTATCTCGGGACTCTCGTCGGCTCGTTCTGTCGTTCAATTATTTAGCAGATTGGGTTGAAATTAAATGGGTCAACCCAGACTTTGTTTTATGCATTGTAAAAATTAAATGGGCCAACCCAGGTTGAACCCATTTATTTAACAGGTTGGGTTGAAATTTTGTAAACAGGTCGAACCCAGGTTGAACCCATTTAAGTTGCAGGTTGGGTTGGGTTGAAAATCTCAACCCATTTAATTAAATGGGTTGGGTTGGGTTAAGATTTTCGACCTGTTTAATAAATGGGTTGAACCCGAACCCAACCCAGGTCGACCCATTGCCACCCCTAATTGTAACTGGTCCAAAACCAATACCTTTTAGGGAAAATTTCATCTACGTCCTTAAAAACTTGACATATTACGTATATATCATTGTAAAATTTGTAATTACGTATATATCCTTCTAAACCTCGACATATTACGTATATATCCTTCGTCTTAATGTAATTATTATTAAACATTTGAAAAATACAAAAATTTAAAACTAAAATGAATTTATTTTAGAAATAACTTATATACCCCTCCCTAATCTTTTCCAAACAGCAACCAATCCTTCCTAAATCAGATTCAATCCTTCCCAAATCAGATTCATTTTAGTTTGCTATTCTTTTTTTCTTTTTTTTCATGGCCGTAAACCATCTATAGAGCTTGTCAAACCAGGATTAAGGAACCTTGGTAGAGGTGGTGGGATCAACCAATCCTTGATTTGCATTCCGGTTAGTTCCGGAAGTTATGTTCCTACCAATGGATCTCTTGGTGTTTCTCCTTCTGTTTCAGATACCTCTAGAAGAGCTATGTTGGGAGGTGATGAGAGACTTGGTAGTAGTAGTGGAATGGTGCAGCCTCTGCCTTCTTCTTTAAGTAGTAGAATGATATTGTCACAAGGTGCCAAGATCGATGATGCTGTTGACGGTGGTGGTGGTGCTGGTGGAGGTATAACAGGAAGGGTGTTTTCACAATCTGGAGTTTCTGTCATACAATGAAGGCCTGAAAATCCATTTCAAAATCAACTTGAAGGGGTATATTACTATAAGTCATCAATGAATCTGATTTGGAAAGGATTGGTTGGTGTTTGAAAAAGATTAGGGGAAGGGTATATAAGTCATTTCTAAAATAAATTCATTTTAGTTTTAAAAATTTGTATTTTTTAAATGTTTAATAATAATTAAATTAAGGAGAATGATATATACGTAATATGTCGAGGTTTAGAAGGGTATATACGTAATTACAAAATTTACAAGAATATATACGTAATATGTCAAGTTTTTAAGGACGTAGATGAAAATTTCCCTACCTTTTAAAAAAATCATACCTGATAAAAATTGATCAGTTATAAATGATACCTTATTTATCGGTGAAAATCTAATTAGTTTTGGGCCTTCATAGCTAGAGGTTCATACCTACCTCTAGCTAATGCAATAATTACATATTTTCTTTGACGTGGGTTTTAAGTTATCAATGAATTTGATTACCATTGCCTAAGCTCACAAATAAAGGAGAATTATTACTTAGTTGTGATACAATTGTACATGTAATTGTATCAACATATCAATATAAGTGGTCGAATAAATCGGCCAATTTAAAATTGTGACGCATTATTGTAAAATTACCAATTTGGCCTTATGTTATTTTTACAAATAAATTTATTTTATTAATTTTCCCATTTTAAATGTAAAGCATGAGATTGAATTATTGCTTCCTTTCATAAGAACCACAAATCCATCATGATGGTCTCTTATGGGAAGTAATCTAATTACCAAGAGGATGTTTATCAAACGCTTATCCGGATAAGTATTTATCAAGTCATATTACCTTACCTGATGAATATAACAAGGACCAAAAATCTTACCCGGTAAGAGTGGGAAGAACAAAGGTAATGACCGAGAGTCTTACCCGGTAAGTGAGGGCGACGACTCTTACCACGATTAACGCTTACCAGGTAAAGTGTTGAATACGATATTATTTTAGTAGACTAAAATCTTACTCAGGAAGAAAGTGATAGTGTTGAACTTTGCTGGTAAGCATTTACCCGAGTAAGTTTTGGTAAATGACCCCTAAGCCTTCTCCTAATGACTTGGCTTCCTCCGTTATCTTTATTGATGTATGTAATATGTTTGAGATATTTGACAACTAGTCAAACAATTGCATACATGATGTATCGTGTCCAAAAACTATTAGATTTTACGATTAACAAACTTTGAAAAACATTTAGAGGGTGTTTGGTTTCTTTGAAGGGATGAGAATGAAAATGGGAATGGGAATAGGAATGCAACAGAATGAGAATAGGAATGAAAAGTTGTTTATATAATATTTCTAATCAGTTTACTAAAACTTGAAAAATTCAAAAATATGTGCCATCCAACATGAAATAGAAAATATGTTTCATTCAACTTCAAATGACAAACACTTCAATGCTAATGTTGTTACATAGTCATCCAACTTCAAAAGACAATACAATCTAATGCAAGTTGACATTGCCACCCAACTTGAAAAAAAAAAATACCAAAATACAAAAGAAAATATGTTCCCAAATCCAAGCTCATTGAGTAGTAGAGTTAAAAAACCGAAGCACATAGGATCTTCTCATATGAGTTAACAATGCAAACATGGCCTTGACCTTTCTATGATCCTTGTAGCAAATCTCAAGAGCTTTACCAATATCGGTTTGAGATATGCCCATACTAAGAAGGTCATCAACATTTTCTCTCATCTTCTCATCACTAAAAGAATCATATTTATTAGCATGACTGACGACCTTGGTTGCAACAACAAATTGTGATGCCATTTGGTCCCAGAGGTACATAAACTTGGAAGAAAAATCATTTAACCTTGCATCAATGATATGTTGAAGTATTAAATAGATTTCTATAACAACTCAAAGATACAACATAACAATTATCATAAAATGATGCCAAAACGACCCTGGGGAAAAAGCAAAAGCATTCAATACATCTCAAACGTTTGCAACAAGTAAACACATTTACAACTGATATTTATTACAAATTTAAAGACAAACTAAATCTTCCTTCTCTAAGCCAAACCACCACTATGTGTATCACATCTTCCCTCTACTCTTGGAAGAACTTTCATCATAGCGCTTGCCTAAAAATGATTTATGTTTGAAAAACAAGAGTTAGACCAAAAGATCTAGTGAATTCCCTTTAACATACATAGACAAGCATTGACTAAAACATCCAAGTGAATAACCAATCACAAAACAACGGGTTTTCCAAGACCATCGTCACTCCACTATGCCGTTCATAACCAAGGGCCAAGAATATGCCTATCCGATGTGCTCTTGAAACAAATTCAAGGCACATGGATTAATAAACTCCCAAAAGATACTTACTTGACTTACTTATTCATCCGAGTAAAAAAATACCTGAAGTTCATTTGTAGTGTATTATTTTGTGTTATTTTCTTTTATAAAAGGATACAAACTTCTATATGAAAAATGATAATGTTGTTGTTGGAGTTTCAATTTTTCTTGCAGAGGAAAAATTAGTACCCTCTTTCTTTGTGCATTAATTTCGCATCTGAGCAAGATGCATTGAGTTATTTGAGCATATATTCAAGCTGGATTTGATATCTGGTTTTATTCAGGTTTTTAAAGTGTATCTATATTTGAACTTCAAAGTTTTTTGTTGACTGATTTGACATTGTTTGTTGACTGACTGAAGCTGATGCAAGTGAAAATGTTGCAAACATATGTGTTCATTGCAATTTTTAACTAATCTTTTCTGGTGAAGCGACATTTCACTATTGTGCATTCTATTTGATATAATTAATTTAATTATATCTTAGCAGATCTAAATGCAACATGCTACAACTACAACATTTTTAAGTACAAAGGTACTGTGTACTCTTGGATTTTCTATATTTTTTGGATTTCATGATATAGGCTTTGTTTGTTCGATGAATTATAAAGGGAATGTTGTAATTTTTGTTCTTTGATGCGCCTTGAATTGTTTTTCGTTTTTTATTGTGTTCTTAATTGGATCATGAACCAAGTATAGGTGTGTTTTCTTATCAACGACATTTGTGATTTTGTGAATTGGACTTTTACCTCTTTTTTCCTTTTAGTCGACTTTGTTATTTGGGAAGTCACTGAAGTTACTAATTGCAGTTTAAATTGTTTGTGATGTTGTATCCTTTAGAAATAGTTATTTAACAACATTTGTATTGTTCCTGCACCATGTAACTGTAACATGTCTACATGTATAAATGCACTTTGAATCTATAAAATTATCAAAATTATATTGATCTTACAGACCAATAGGCTTACCTATTATTTGTATTTTCATCGAACACTGGAACACAATGTAAAATTTTATAACTTGACTTATGTTTGTGTCCTTCATCCTTAGATAATATGTCTACCTGAACACATTGGAACACAATGACATGCTATGATTATTGTAGCCTAAATACTTCACATATTTAATATCTAGTGGTGTTCGGTTAGCACTCAGATCTTACTTACTTGACTTACTTGTGCATTCGAGTAAACAACAATGCTTGAAGTTCAGTTGCGATGTATTTTTTTGTGTTATTTTCTTTGATAAAAGGCGTAACACCCCATTTTTTCGCCAAATGAAATGTCACGTCATTAAAATGCCTCATTAATAACTCCAATAACAAAACCAAAACCTTTACAAAGGAAGTCTAAACATCAATTTAAAGAGATCTTAAAAGTTAACGCGTCCCATACCGGGTCATTAAAACCAAATCATTCCATAATTTAAAATACTTAGACAATTACACCCAACAAATAAAAGAATTGGAATCCTAAGCGAGCCCCTTGGTTTTGTTGATTCCAGAAGCTCTTGCTCATGAAATGTATACTGTATTAAGCTAAATAGTAGAGTGAATTCATGGTTTATGTGCGACCATTAGACACACACACATTTAACCGTACAAACACCAATAAAAGTGTGATATGCGATGTCACCAAAATATAACTCTGTAACGAGATCTCTTAACTCCACTCTGGTAGGTAGGGACCTTCCGTGTCACATGCATTCCCTAGATGTGTAGGTTCACAAAGAACAAACAGCCCATTTCAGGTCGTACCTCCCTAAACTACGACATATCAAGTCGATATCCCATACCTTGGTTATACACCAAAAGTACATGTTAACCCACACCCCAAACCATTTGCATGCGATATATGTAAAAATATTAGGGGTGAGCAAATGGACCGAACCGGTTTGGAACCGGAACTGGAAATGCGATATTATTAGAACCGGTAACCGGACCGTATAGGAAATACCGGTGCCGGTGCCGATACCGGTTCCGATCCCAGTTTTCCGGTCAAAAACCCGGTTGGAACCGCTTTAATTCCAAATCAACTAACAAAAATCATACTCTAATTTTTCAAAATATTCACAGTTTAATATTTATAGCAATCTCAAAATATTCATAGTTTAATACCAAATCAAGTGTAAAGTAATTCCAAGATGTTCAAAGTTTAATACCAATTACAAAATCAAGAGTAAAATAATCCCAAAATATTCAAAGTTTAATACTAAATCAACCAACAAAAATCATCTTCTAACTTTCCATTGCCCTCTTCCCCATTGTTTTGTCATCTTCTAAAAATCATCCCAAAATATTCAAAGTTTAATATCATGGTGTTTTAGGATAGAGAGGTGGAATCTTTTTTTAAATTTTGAAAGGTTATTTTGAGATATTAGAAAACATAATAAATTAATTAAATTAGGATTAGATACTCATTTAAAATTCCGGGCCGGTTCCGGTTAATTACACAAAAAATTGGCACCGAACTCGGTTTGGAACCGGAACCGAATATGGAGGATTTGAAGAACCGAAAACCGGACCGGTTGGACTATATTGGTGCCGCTGCCAGTCCCGGTCCTGGTTCAGGCTGGTTCTTGTGGGTCAGATGCCCACCCCTAAAAAATATAACATAAATAGCATGTTTGCACTTTAAATTAAAACCATATGCATGCAATTCACCAATAAATAATAGCATGCAATTTAAACACCTCATCAAATAAACATATAAGTTCACACACCATATATGTTAAAATTATTTGTACATATCTATACATCCCAGTGAAATCTCGTGAACAACTCACATGATAGTGTAGGTTTCCTATAAGTTTGCTCCAAGTGGTAACCTATATTTATATGCATAATAAATCACCATTAACGTCAAATTTTCTCCAAAAGTCAACCTAAAGTCAACTAACGATCAACCTCGGTCAATCCTTATAATACTTCGTTTATTTATCTCTAATGTCTAATTAACCTTTAATTAATTCGATTCCAATTATTAAGATTTTGACACCTTGAAGTCCAAAAACTCCTAAATAATTAGGGACAACCTTCTTAATCCAATTAAATAATATAATAATGAATTTAATATATTAATTCTATTAAAATAAATAATTTAATTAATAAACCTAAATAACGAATTTTATTTCCAATTAACAATCAAAGACTTAATTTGGTGGCCTTTAATTATATACCCTTAATTAAACTAACCCAATTTCCTAAATCTAATGGGTTCCAAATCAGGCCCAAATCCCAAGTCAGCCTATCCTCCAATAGCCCAACCTCACTTGGCTGGAAACGTCACCGGAGGAAGTCGTTGGCGCCTGCAATTGGCGGTTTTCTGGCGACAACACCGATTTTCTACCATTCTCAACGTCCCGGTAAACTTGGATTCAAGTTTGATGAGGGGTAGATACCTTAATCTGACGATCCGATACCGAAACGTGACCGTAACTTTAAAAGCCTTGATATTTCTCTTCTTTGGATCGCTCTCCGGGACCCCAAGCGGTTTTCTCTCAAAATATTCGGTAATACCAAAACCCCGAAGGGTTGGTCGACCTCCCTTTATATAAGCCGGTTTTGTAACGGTTTATGGAAGTGATCGGAAATTGCATTAGTGTCATGAATCCCTTCCATACTAACTTTCATCAATTGGCAAGACAAGTCCCTCTCGACCGATTTTCTTACGAACCAAGTCCAGCACTTGAATTTCTTCCAAAAATAATATTATTCTATTACCGAAATAATAAAATAAATGATATCCTTAATTATTAACCAAAAATAAAAATCCCTACAATTATTTCCAAAACTCGAAATGATATTACTTCAAATTATGTTGTTATGTTTTTAATTAATAAAATTTTGGAGTGTTATTATTAGACATTAAGTATGATAGTTGTACATAGCTAAACTAGAGGATTTATAGTGTAAATGTATCTCCTATATATCTCATTATGTAATCGAGATTAATCATAATACAACACACGATTACCAAGGCAACCTTGGTATATATCAGAGCCAACCGCCCTAACAGCCGCCCCTTAAACCCTAACGCGCGCCAATCTACTTTCTCCCAAAACCCTAACAGCAGTCGTCCCACTTTCTGTCTTCACAAGGCAACCTTACAGCCGTCGTCGTGAATAGTAACTTTTGGCTTGAACATTACACCGACGTGAGCAGTAACTCACCCCACAACTGCTGCCGACCTCCTCTGCCTACCGATGACAACCGTGGCAGCTTTCACTCCAACTGAGAAAACCACCCACAACTCCCACAACCTTGGCTTTACTTTATCGTCAAACAACTATGGCTATTGGAAGGCAATGGTTCAACCATTCCTTGTCACAAACAATCTGTTCGGCTACGTTGATGGCACCATTCCCTATCCACCAATGACTATCTGGTGTTAAGATATATGCAACCCCAAAAGGCACAATAATTGGGAAACCACACAAGTATACATGTTCTCCCAATATCGTCTTAAAACAAGTAATAATGGTAAGAATACCAGATATCGTTCCACAAAGACGGAAAAGTAAGGATTTTCAATAAGTCAAACCTAAAGTAAGATTTCAAGAGATTTTGTGGAAGCAATGAAGCTTCAGAGGGAAAATATTTTTGAGAGTTTGGTAACAAATACTGAAATGTAACAGAAAGTAAAAGATAGTATGGGTGCAAGATCAGATTGGATTTCAGCAAACAAAGTGTAATGAACAGTGCTGTAGCAACCAATAAGGTTGCTGCAACAATAGTTTTCTACAACACCACCAGATTGAGCGGCCTTCTAAGGAAGTGCAGTTTAGACCGTAAATTGGAGGTGCACTTGGTGATGCAATCAACCCCAATTGGTACAGAACTTAACCCCTTTCTTTGTATAGTTTCACAACCCCTAAGATTGTAGCAGCTCTTTCTAGCCTTTATAAAATATATGATACAAACATTTACGTTGTCGTAATTTTAAGTCCAACTCACCAAGGTAAAACAACATGCGTCACTTCGTGAAGAAGTACCCGGTAAAACATTTGTACCATATGTGAATAGTGAAGTAAATTGCTATTGCGAGAGCAAATATCCACTAACACTTGGCTTAATCTCACAATTTTCACTTACACCCACACTAAGGTGTTTAGCCTAGCATGACTGAATTAAAATGCATAAAAGTAAATGACATAATCGTAAATGACATGAAAGTACAGTTGCAAGAAAAGTAAATTGAAAGCTGTAAAGATTGTTGTAGCAACTATAGTAACGAAAAGAACAATTAAAATTACTAAAAGCTTCGAAATATTATAAAAGACTTAAGGACCCAAAGCTTGTGAGAAGCTTTGGGCCAGATGGTGTGTAAAATGAACAAGGCTAGCTCCCTTTATATAGTGCAAGGGAGAGCTTAGGAAATATTAAAGTACATATGGGTATTACCCATTGGTTAATTAACCAACTAAAAGATGCTTAAGTACAAAAGCAAGACATTTTTGGAAGACATTTCAGGGCATCTATCTCTTTTTCATCATATGGGCATCTCTTTAGTCTTCAACTAGAACAAAGACTCTTTTTAACAAACACTTGTAACCCAACCGAACCACTAACCGGGTTGGTTACAGTTTCTGCAGCAATACCTGCTGACGCTGTAGCAACCTACTGCAACAACATTGTGAACATTTTATCCATAATAAGCATGAATAGAACCAATTTCTACAACCTAGATCCAGACTCAATAAAAGTAAAATAAGAATAAAAAGACTAAATTTATGATTGGGATAATAAAAATAAGATAAAATAAAATCCTAAAAACGTACTTAAAAGTATACCAAAAGTGGGTATGAATATACACACATCACACCCTCACACTTAAACTGTTGCTTGTCCCCAAACAACGAAAATGACAAATAAAAAGACTCAATATATGAAAGAACAAAAAGAAAAACAAAGGTGAGTGATAGAGATCAATAAACTCAAACAAGACCATAGCTATCATAAATCAAAGTTCATCCAAACTGAAAGTTTTAGCACCGTAAGCCAAGATTCAAGCTTCCTTTTGTTAGGCACACACCATCTTTTAAACATAGAATCATTAGGACTTTTATGGGGTTTCATTTTTTTTTCAAAAGTTTCTCTTCATATCTTTCCTCAAACTACCTTCAAGTACTGGTCTTGTATGCTGTAGCATAGAATCCAGTATACAACATGTTTTATATTTTCTGCTTTGGCTTTTGTTAGTATCACCCACTCTTTTTGAGCTTATTTTATGTTCATTGATCTTTTTTGGTTGGTCGTGCTATATTACCTCCCCCACACTTGAACTGCTCAATGTCCTCATTGAGGATCACAATAAGCTTAGGTTCAAAGGTGCAATGGAAAAAGTGTATGGTTTGTGTTTAGGAAAAATGGCCTAAATCATCTCCTAAGTTTGACAAAATGGTTGCCAAGTTGCTGCCCAGGAAGGCGTTGCTTGGTTCCAGTAAAAAAAATTAGGATGGATTAAGAACACAAAAAAATATTCGGGCTATGATTTGCAAAAAAAATTATTAGCTACTACCACTCGGACTCAAAAGAATGTAAAAAAACATATATCCCAGACTCATTGGATCCTAAAATATAAAAAATAAAAATAAAATAGACACTATGGAAGTTAAGAAAAATTGGACCTGTCCTACTCATGCGGAGTAGGTGTTTCTGCAGCATTGTTCCTCGGTTTACTAGATGTTTCTCTTTCCATTTGTACTTCAACCCTTTTCTTGGAACTTCTTTTCCTTCATCATCAGGACAGATGGATTTAATGGAACAAATGAGCGAACATTCTTCGTTCTCATCAAGGCATATCATTGTATCAGCCACATTGAGGGTGACTTCTTCATCATGCAAATCAAGGAACTCGTTGAATGGTAACTCATCTTTTTGGTTCTTCAGCCTTGGAAGGTGGAGTACATAGGATGGAAGATCTGGAACATGACTCACACCTTTATGATTTGGTTTCTGACTAGAGGGTGAGTGAGTGGCGGTGGTCTTTGCCTCTGCTGGTGCTATAGCAATAAGATCGAAGAATAATAGACTTGCTGTAACATCAATCTGCACAAATGATTCCTTGTTGACTTCATCTGGAAATAACAATGGGAAGTCAGATCTATTAGGAATAGGTGATATAACCTTTATATCTCGTTTTTCTAATGGTTGGGCTGGCAAACTAACAACATCAGGGGTTGTTGCTGTGGCAACAGGAAATGTTGCCGCAACATCTGTCTCAGCTCGTTTTTCTGAAAAAATAGATTGGTCCTTCATGGAAATATGTTCTACAGGATCCTCTTCATCTATTAATGTCACAACCATCTTATGCCCTCTCCCACTCTCATCAGCTATTCCGTACTAACTAGGAATGGTTTCACTAGGCCTACTTCTCACCTCACAAGCTAATTCTTCAACTTGGTTTTCCAGATTTCTTATGGTTGCTTGCGATTGATTTATAAAATCTTTTATCATTGTTTCCAAAGATGTGGAAGAATCAGGGGGTGGGTGGGCTTGGGTATTTTGAAAAATAGGATGAGTGGAGTGTTGTTGAAAAATCGGTTGGTGACTGTGAAAATCACAAGAATGATGTTGCTGGAAACCTAGGGGTCTATGTGGTTTATTAACATTATGGTTCAAGGCTTTGTTATTCCAAGAAAAATCTGGTTGTCGTGTCCAACCTTCATTATAATAATCACCTCCCCCATGATGGTAACCAAAATAATTGATTGAATCTGGGTTTGATGGACATTGCTCAGATAGATGGCCTCCTCCACATAACACACATGCTATAGTATTGACAACAGGATATGATGCCGTAACAACAGACTGCACATCCTTGCCATTAGTCATGTTTTTAAGCATGTTAGCCATAGATGTGAGTTGTGCTGCAAGTGCACTATATGCATCTGTTGCATGTGTCCCAACTGCTTATTGCTGTATTAATGTATGTGGATCACCCCAATAAAGATTATTATTTGAGATCCTTTCAAGTATGTCAAACCCATCATTATAGGTACAAGCTGTGAAAGCTCCTCTTGCAGCAACATCGAGCATTTGCTTAGCAACGGTGGTTAAACCGTTGTAAAATGACTCTAGTTGAATACAATAAGGAATGCCATGGTGAGGGTTCTAGACGTGGATGTACAACCGGCACATGCCTTTTACACCTACAAATCTGGGAATAACCATGGTCTTGGTTCTAGACGTGGCTGAGGAAACTACAACAGAGGTCAAAGAGGAAGTAACCATCATCAATTTAGTTAGTCTTCTAATCAAAACACTATTTTGGCTCATGTAACAGGTGTGTGATTGGCCATATCCCGTCTCATTGCCCTAATCGCGTCCCTGCCACTATGGGGACGAGACCGTCGCCCTCTACCAACCTTACAGAATACCAGTCACAAGCTTGGCTTCCAGATACTGGCTCTAGTCATCATGTTGCACCGGACGTATCCAACTTCGATAACTCTGAAACCTACTACGGTGAGGACAACCTTCACGTTGGAAACGGTAAGGGTTTACCCATTCTTCACATTGGTTCCTCAACTTTACTCGCCAAACAAAACCTTTTCTCTCAACGACATACTACATGTAACCGACATCAAACAAAACTAACTTTCTGTTCAAAAATTGTCTTGATAATCACGTGTACTTTGAATTTTACTCTACTTTATTTGTTGTGAAGGACAAGTCTACACACACTATCCTCCTCTAGGGTCCAAGTAACACGGTCTCTACTCTTTCCGTCCTCCTCAGATCCAACCTGTTCCGAAAACGTCTTTTTCTATCGCACGCACTTCTTCCACCACATAGCACCAAAGACCTGACCATCCACATCCACAACTTTTGAAGTCCATGTTATTTAAATACAATTTACCTTTACAAAATAAGTGTGTCTGTGATTCGTGTTTTGTTGGAAAATCATCCAAACTTCATTTGTTACCCTCTCCTTATGAATGTTCGCACTTTTTGTATTTAGTTTTCTTTGATGTATGGGGGCCCACTCCTGTTCCTTCGTTTGATGTCCACCATTATTTTATGCTATGTGTTGATCATTTTTCCAGATTTATGTGAATTTTCCTTTTAAAACTAAAATCTGATGTCTATGCCACCTTTAAACGATTCCTTGCAATGGTCGAAAGGCAGCTTCAAACCAAATTTAAATATGACCAAACTGACTGGGAAACGAGTTTTGAAATCTCTCCCAATTCTTCTCCCCTCTTGGCATGACCTATCGCCTTTCATGTCCACACGTAAGTGAAAAAATGGCCTTGTTGAACGAGATATCGACATGTCGTTGAAACTGGCCTCACTTTGCTTGCTCAATCCCATGTTCCACAACGGTTTTGGCATTTTGCATTTGAAGCCACCGTCTATCTTATTAATCGAATGTCGTACAGAACCAACTCAAACACCTCACCCTTTAAACATGTGTTCAAGCACAAACCCATATTTTCTTTTCTTTGGGTTTTTGGATGCCAGTGCTACCCTCATTTCCGTCTATACAATAAGTACAAAATGGACTTCCGTTCTACACCGTGCATGTTCCTTGGCTACAAAACCGCTCATCATGGCTATCGGTGTTACGACCGACCCACAATCTGATCATATTTACTTGGCTCGTCATGTTCGCTTTAATGAAGACTCCTTTCCTTTCCATACATCTCCTACACCCACTTCTACTCTAACCACTCCATATCTCTATGTCTCCACTTATCCCAATCCTAACCTACCACCCACTGATTCACCCTCCACATTACCTAATACACCTTAACTCTCAACCGTACATATCGTACAATCTGTCCTACAAGACACATCACCTATCACACCCTCAACCATACCTACTGACCATCCTACGGCCCAACCACCCCTGATTCAAATCTATCACCGCTGTTCGAAGACCACCGAACCACCACCTCCGCCCACTCCTACCCACCCCTCCTCTACCACCGAACAACCCACCCGTACTCGACCACCAAACCTATGCCCCAACCCCAAACCAACCTGACCTTACATTGCATCCTCATACCATACCTAACTTCCCTCACCTGACACTGAACCGACCACCTTTACTATTGCTAACATGTATCCTCAATGACGTAGTGCCATGAATGACGAGTTTTCGACGTTGATGCGGATGGACACAAGTACCACGTGTTCCAAACTCCAACGTCGTTGATTGCAAATGGGTATAAAAATTAAAAAGGGACCAAACGGGGGCAATCAAGCGTTACAAGGCACGACTAGTCGCTAAAGGGTTTTGGTAGCAACCATACATTGATTATCTAGAGACATTCAGTCTCGTGGTTAAATCGACCGCCATCCGTGTTGTTCTATCTCTTGTCGTAACACAAAAATGGTCCCTAAGGCAACTTGATGTGCATAATGCCTTCCTACATGGTGACATCCATGAGATAGTTTATTTGCAACAACCACCAGGGTTCGTTGATCCGGCCAAACCCGATCATGTATGCCTACTTCACAAATCCTTATACGGCTTGAAGTAGGACCCTAAAGCGTGGTTTCATCGCCTCTCTACGGTCCTTCAATCTCTTGGCTTTTAGAGCTCCAAAACGGACCCTTCCTTGTTTATTTACTCCCAGAAGGGCACCATTTTGTACATGCTAGTCTATGTTGATGACATTCTTTTGACAGGAAATAACCCGAAGGCTATTGACAACGTGGTACAACGTCTTAGCCAATCCTTTGTTGTCCAAGATATGGGTCGCTTGTTCTATTTTCTCGGCATTGAGGTGATACATCAGGGGCATGATATGATTCTATCACAAAGGAAATACATCCTTGAACTCTTGCACCGTGCGAACCTGTCTAATGCTAAACCGGTTTCATCTCCTATGACCACTACAACTAATCTTGCTATTGACGATAGTGCTACGTTTGCTGATCCGACTAAGTATATCAAATATGTGGGAGCCCTTCAGTATGTCATATTGTCGCGTCCGAACATCACATTTGTTGTCAACAAAGTCTGCCAATTTATGCACTCCCAACTGAAAATCATTGGTCGGCAGTAAAATGAATTCTTCGTTACTTGCAGGGCACTGCTGACCATGGTTTGCAAATTATGCATGATTTCGGCACGGTTCTTCATGCCTATACTAATTCGGCTTACAACTCCCTGATTGGCTTCTCCGATGCTGACTATATGTTGGTTACCCGACGACCGTCGATGCACTAGGGGATATGTTATCTATCTTGGTTCGAACCTCGTGTCATGGTCCCCTTGAAAACAAAAGACTGTCTCTCGGTCGTCAACATAGTCTAAATACAAGGCTCTAGCTGATACCATTGCTGAACTCACATGGCTTCAAACATTACTGCACGAACTTCGAGTTCCTGTGAAGTCAGTTCCCACCTTATGTATGATAACCTTGGTGCGACGTATCTGTCAGCTAATCCTGTCTTTGATACTCGTACCAAGCCTGTAGAAGTTGACTTTCACTTTGTTCGAGAAATGGTTGCCCAACAAAAGCTTTCCGTTTAGTTTATATCTATGGATGATCAGAATGCAGACGTGTTCACCAAGCTGCTACTATCATAATGATTTCTCTTTTTACGATCCAAGCTACAAGGCGCTCCCCGGCCTTAGCTTGCGACAGAATATTAGACATTATGTGTGATAGTTGTACATAGCTAAACTAGAGGGTTTAGAGTGTAAATGTATCTCCGATATATACCCCAATGTGTAATCGAGATTAATCATAATACAATGCACAATTACCAAGTTTATCTGTTACTAGAATACGAACTTTTATGTGAAAAATGATAACCATGTTGTTGTTGGAGCTTCAAGTTTTCTTGTAGAGAAAGTAGTACCCTTTTTCTTTGTGCATTGATTTCCCATATGAGCTAGATGCATTGAGTTATTTGAGCATATATTCAGGGTGAACTTGATATTTGGCTGTATTTAGGTTTTTAAAGTGTATTTATATTTGAACTTCAAAGTTTTTTGTTGACTAATTTGACATTTTTTGTTGACTGATTTGTCGACTGGCTGAATCTAATACAAGTGGAAATGTAGCAGACATAGATGTTCATTGCAATTTTTAACTAATCTTTTCTGGTGAAGTGACATTTCATTGTTGTGCATTCTATTTGATATCATCAATTTAACTATATCTTAGTAGTTTTAAATAATTTATTATCTTGACCACATAAATATATGCTAGGTTATTATCTCACTGTGTCCGATTATTATTCTTTTTCATTTTAATTATCGCATTCGAGACCTGGAAAGGAAAACAAATATGAAGATCCGAGCTTTGGAGATGGTTCAAGAACTTAGAACGCAAAGAGCATACAAATAGGTATATGTATTTTATATAGATAGAGGTGGTTCCATTTGCAAACCACTCTTATGATGCAAACTTCGCAATCCTTGTAGATACCATTGATATCATCAATCAAGTGTCAGATTCATTTGGGTTATTTATGTTAATAGATTAATTAATCCAATATCATAAATTAACAAATATAGGACAAAAGGTCATAATGGTACGTTGCATTTTCAAATTTAAGTAAGGAAACCAAATGATTATTTTTTCAAAAAACGAAACCAAATTCTTTTAATATATTATAAATTCTTTTTTAATATATAATAAATTTACCAAATATTGAAACAATAGTGGAACATAATAAAACCTTATTGAAACCATAGTGAAACATAATGAAACATTGTTAAAATCATGGTGAAACATAATGAAACCTTATTGAACCCATGTTGAAACCGTAATTGGAAAAAAAATAGAAAATAAAACCACAATTAGAAAAAGGTTTAAAACCATTTAGAAATAATTAGAAAGTAAAACCATGATTAGAAAAAAATTGATTTGCCATAATTAGTTGGTTATTATTTTGTACATATCCGAAAATAAAACCAACAATAATTACCATAATTAAATCCGGTTAGTACAATTTGACCATGAAGCCCTTATAATTAAGAATAAAAGAAAAATAAAAGAAAATCAATTATTGGTGGAATTCGGTGTACAAAGTTTGCATCATAAGAACGACTTGAATTTTGATCCCCCCTCTATATAGATATATACTATTGTAAGAGAAGATGAGATAGAGAGATATACATTTTACATAATATCTTATTTTCCAACTTCTTTTTAACCACAACTATGATTATGACACATCTTAATTTTCATCAATAGACTTGATGAATACCTTTTCAACTTCTCTTGTGACGGCAACTAAATTAATGATAACTCTTAATTTTCATCATTATACTTGATGAGAATTTTCCAACTTTTTTGTAATCATAACTAAAAACAAATGACTTTAATATATTGTATTTCATGTTCCCAAGATAGATAATAGTTTATATACTTTCTTACTATCACTTGCATCTTTTTATTTTTGGAACTCAACCATCATTTTAGATTAATGGAGCTCACTCATCTCAAAAATCTCAAAAATGATAATTATAGTTTCATCATAAGGATAAGGATTTGTAGGATGTGGGAATCCTTGAACAACAAAAAAGAGGAGAATTAATTACCCTTAATATGATTTTGATCGATGAAGAGGTAAGTTAAAGTGATCTTGAAATATTTATGTTCTACATATTTACACTTTCGCATATACTTGACATAAAACTAAATTTTTTATTAACTGTATGAAAGTTTTATTCATGCAAGCATCTGGAGCAATATTGTCCCAAAATATAAAAGTCTATTGTAAGAGGGTGTGCTATATGAAATTAAAATTTTCAAAGTTGTTCCAAGTGTTGGGAATTCCAGGCCTCTCGCAAATGATAGGTGTTGTTTTGTAATAACCCGGATTCTTGTTAAGTATTCAACGTTTGTAGGTGTGAGTGGCTGGAGCCTAATTTCCTAAACTTCAGGGACTAGTTGTGAAAAAGTCTGAAAGTAGGTATAAAAGGAGGAAAACCCTCATTCTTGGACTTTACGGCTGAAATTAATTGTGTGCAAAAAGTGTGTGTTCTTGGTGCGATTTTTGAGAAGAAAGAAGAAGAGTGAAGGATTTCAAGAAGGAGGAAGAATCAACCAACAATCTGAGGTATAAATACCCATCTTCTTCATCTCTACTACTTGTTGATTCTAATAGATGAATAAGGGATTGGGGTTTTATGGTTTAGTTGGTTATATGAGCGATTAAACCCTCAAATCAGTGTTTGTTGGATTTATAGTGCTGGTGTTGAAGTCTATTCTATGTATTATGCATCGCTTTTCATTCTTTGGACTAAAATCAATCAAGAAACCTCCATGGAAGGAATTTGGTCATTGTGGGGAATGTTAATCCTTGAAATCAATGGATGGAATGGATTAGATGGTTTTATTGTTGTTGGGTTTGGTTTTGGCACAAGTTTGGGCAAGTTTTATGTTTGTTTGATGACTGAAATTGGTTAGAAATGGTGTTTTGGGGTTTCTTGGTTCGAGCAGTTTTGTGCAGGTCGAACAGTGAGTTACGCGACCTGGCCCGTGGCCTCAAGCTGCTCAACTCACTGTTTCAGCATTTCGGAGTTTTTGCTTAAAGGGTAATTAAGTGGGTTAAGTGGTGTCCTAGCCTAAGGGGTTTATAGGTAGGATGTGTGGATGTATAATTGGGTCATTAACTTATAGTTAAATGATCTAAATCAGGTGTTCGGTTGGTGTGTACGTAGTTGGGAGAGTGTAAGCGACTTGGCAATTCAGGTGAGTTCCCTTCGTGTGCTTCTTTATAAAATGAATGTTTTAAATTAATGTTTAATTCATTCCAATTGGGCGGTGTGTGTCCATTATAATGATCACGGCGTGTGTGATCATGCTATTCACGGTGTGTGTGACAATAGATATTTTACCGTTGCAATAGGTGGTACATAAACGTGTGATTTAAATGTGAGTTAATATTCATGACTAACCGTTTTCTCTTATAACTGTCATGCATATATTAACTGTTGTTTTGGGAATTCACTAGACCTTATGGTCTAACCCTCTATTTTATAAAACTGAATACCTTTTCAGGGAAGCACATGGTAGAATGTTCGAGGGCAAGGGGAAGCTGTGAGCCCGGGTGTTAGACGTGAGATGTTATGCGTTTTAATAGTAGCCTAGTTGGTAGTTGTTGTAATAATCTCAGTAGCTAGTTTTATTTCCGCTGCAAACATTTGAGATTAAGTTACTTTGGGACCATTCGAACTATGTAATTGCTACTTTTAGAGCAATGTTATGTTTTATCTTTGATTTTAGAATCGTGGTTGTTACAAGTGGTATCAGAGCCCTAGTTTAAGAGAATTAGGTGTTGAAGGAGAATCTAGACTTAGACTGAGAGATAGGTGGGACTGAGATTTATGTAGAGATGGGTAGAATGTGGTTTGACCGGTAAGAGTAATGATAGGGTAGAAAGAACTAACATGTAAGGTAAATTCAAAATCACATCTGGCTAATGTCATTGTGAGTTTACAGGTACATGAAGGTGCTTGAATACCTTGTTATGATCTAACTGGTTGTCTTATGTTATGTTCGTTTCAGTATCGAGAAGTATGACTCGTGGATCTGTGAGATCGACATCAATATCGGTAGCGGAAGGAGATCTTCCGATTGGAGATACTCAACCCGATCAAGTTGAAACCGTTGTAGCTGCTCCTACCCGAGGAAGGGGTAGAGGAAGGGTCGTGGGACCCAAAGAGATGCATCATCTGTGGGAGCCCTTGAGGGTGGGGCTCGTGGTCGAGGTACGATTCGTATTCGTGGTCGTGGAGTGGCGACCGAGCTGTTGAATGAGGCGGCGGAATCAATTCAAGAAAGTTCTGTGAGTGTGCGTGGTAGAGGACGCGGGAAAAGGGGAAGTCGAACCCAAGAGCGTGGGTTCGTGACCAAGAATGATGTCAATGCGGGAATAGGGAAACTAGAAGCGACAATTCAATCTTTGGCAGGAAAACAACATTCATCAAGTGCGACTATTCCTTGTGAGGATGATGATGCGGAGGGGTCTAAGGGAGAAGGAAGTCGTAGTCACTTATCCGAAAAAACTACCCCCGAAATGGAGAGTAAGGAATCAGAAGGATGTAGCTACAAGACATTCCTAACTTGCAAGCCTCCTACCTACATGGGAGAGCGTAACCCGGTGTTGGCCTTGCTATGGATAAGAGAAATGGAAGTGGTGTTTGATACTAGTGAGTGTGCGGACAAGGATAAGGTGTTGCATGCCACCACTATGCTTAAGGCGGAAGCTCGTTGTTGGTGGGATTTGGAAAGTGGAAATATTGGTCCGGGAGCGGCCAAGAAGACTTCATGGGAGAAATTTGTGAGCTTGTTTAAAAACAAGTATTGCCCCAAGACAGCAATAAGGCAACTTGAGGAAGAGTTCTTGCAACTAGTGCAAGGAGATATGACGGTACAAGAGTACATCACAAAGTTTTTGGAAAAGTCACGTTTTTCCGAGGTCTATATCTCGACCGAGGAAAGAATGGTGGACCCTTATGTGTGGGGTTTGAAAGCTTCTATAAGGGAGTTGGTGATGACAATGAACATATCGACTTTCCAATTGGCGGTCGATGCGGCCGAGATGACCGAGAAAGAGAAGAACCGTCAAATGATGGAAAAGGGTACTGAGAAGAGGAGGTGGGAAGGAGCATCAAATGATTCCAAGAAAGTTAAGTTCTCTAAGTATGAAAATCGTGGAAGTCAAAAGTTTGTAGAGAAACCGTGTGGAAAGTGTAATCGGGTGCATCGAGGAGATTGTGCTATGGAATCAAAGGGGTGTTTCAAGTGTGGGAAAATGGGGCACATGGCAAAAGAGTGTCCCAACTCGAGAGCATGTTACCAATGTGGGTCTTCCGAGCATTTGAGGACAGATTTCCCTCAACTGAAGAAAGGTGTGGTGAACAACTTTGGTGGAGGACGTGGTGGTGGAGCGGAAAGGAAAGTAGAGGCCCCACGAGCTCAAGTTCGGGCTTTTCAGATGACGACTACGAAAGCGGAGGAGGCGCCTGATGTGGTGAAAGTTACCTTTCTTATCAATTCTATGCATGCCAAGGTGTTATTTTATTCGGATGTGAACCATTCTTTTATATCAAATGCATTTATGAGACTCTTGCATGTCAAGACCAAGGAGTTGGATCATGGGTTTGAGGTAGAAATCGCCGATGATAGGCTAGTCGTGGTGAGGGAAGTTTTAGAAGGTTGAAGCATTAATATAGAGGATTGTCTTATACCGATGTTGTTATATCCGATGGCGATGAGAGAGTTTGATGTGATTGTGGGGATGGATTGGTTGGCTAGCAACAATGCGTATATCGTGTCTAAGAAGAAGTTGATTCGAGTCACCTTGCCGGAAGAGAGGTGGTGATATATGGTGATCGAAGCGAGAGGAAGTCGTGCATTATATCCATGTTGCAAGCTAAACAATGTTTAGCCAAGGGATGTTGTGGGTTCATGGCATATGTAATTGATGCCGAGAGAGAGAGAGAAGAAGAGTGTAGAGGAAGTACCGATTGTGAAAGAATATCCCGAGGTATTTTCTGATGATCTTGTCGGGTTACCTCCGGATTGACAAGTGGAATTTAGAATCGATTTGGTACCCGGGGTTGTGCCAATAGCCCGTGCACCATATCGATTAGCACCAGCAGAAATGAAGGAAATGATGACGCAACTTCAAGAGTTGCTTGATAAGGGTTTTGTACGCCCTAGTACGTCACCGTGGGGAGCACCGGTGTTGTTTGTTAAGAAGAAAGACTGGTCTATGAGGATGTGCATAGACTACCGTGGGTTGAACAAGGTAACGATCAAGAATAAGCATCCGTTGTCTAGGATAGATGATCTCTTTGATCAACTTCAAGGAGCAAGTTACTTTTTGAAGATAGACTTGC
This sequence comes from Silybum marianum, assembly GCA_036898165.1. Classification (NCBI taxonomy): domain Eukaryota; kingdom Viridiplantae; phylum Streptophyta; class Magnoliopsida; order Asterales; family Asteraceae; genus Silybum; species Silybum marianum. The sequence continues at coordinate 24,486,661 of CM072535.1, forward strand.
GGTACGGTTATCATCAGTTGAAAGTAAGAGAAGAGGATGTGTCTAAAACGGCTTTCCGCACGAGGTATGGTCACTATCAGTTTTTAGTTATGCCTTTTTAACTAATGCTCCAACGGCGTTTATGGATTTGATGAACCGAGTGTGTGGTTCTTTGTTGGATAAGTGTGTGATCGTCTTCATTGACGATATAAATATCTACTCTCGGACGGAAAGTGAGCATGAAGGACATCTTCATCTAGTGTTAGAATTGCTGAAGTGCGAGAAGCTTTATGCTAAGTTTTCGAAGTGTGAGTTTTGGTTGGGAGAAGTGCAGTTTCTAGGACATGTGGTGTCCGAAGGCGGAATCAAGGTGGACCCGGCAAAGATAGAGGCCATCAAGAGTTTGGAGCCACCGAGGACACCGTTAGAAGTGAGAAGTTTCTTAGGTCTAGCGGGGTACTACCGGAAATTCATTCAAGACTTTTCGCGGGTGGCCACACCCTTGACCTCGTTGACCAAGAAGAATGTCAAGTTTGTGTGGACCAATGCTCAAGAGTCGGCATTTAGCTTGTTGAAAGAGAAGTTGAGTAGTGCGCCAGTTTTGTCGCTACCGGATGGAACGGAAGGGTTCGTGATTTATAGTGATGCATCCAAGTTGGGGTTAGGATGCGTGCTCATGCAACATGGGAAAGTGATTGCATATGCTTCGAGACAGTTGAAGGATCATGATAGAAACTACCCTACTCACGATATAGAGTTAGTGGCGGTAGTTTTCGCACTTAAGATTTGGCGGCATTACCTCTATGGGGTGAAGTGCCAAATTTATACCAATCATAAAATTCTCAAGCACTTGTTTGATCAAAAGGAGTTGAATATGAGGCAAAGTAGGTGGGTCGAGTTATTGAATGATTATGATTGTGAAATCTTGTACCATCCGGGGAAAGAGAATGTGGTAGCGAATGCGCTAAGTCGGAAGGATAGAGGAGAGCCGACAAAGGTAGTAGATTTTGGAATTGAGGTCTTGCCTACTATTTTGGAGGAGATTAAGAAAGTTCAAGATGAAGCACTCTTAGAAGAAAATCTAAAGAGTGAAAGGATGGTGGGAAATGTGTCAATGTTGGTGCACGATAGTAAAAGTATGAAATGTTTGGGTGACCGTGTTTATTTTCCTAAACTTGGTGGATTGCGTGAGAAGGTATTGGAAGAAGCTAATAAGTCGAGATACGGTACATCCGGGTACAAATAAGATGTATCGAGATTTACGACAGTATTATTGGTGGCCGGGGATGAAGAAGGACATAGCTTATTATGTGGAGAGATGCCTGACATGTTTGCAAGTCAAGGCGGAACACCAAAGGCCGTATGGGAAACGTCAACCTTTGGACATTCCGGGGTGGAAGTGGGATAACATAACGATGGACTTCGTTACAAAGTTGCCAAGAACTCCAAAGGGGTATGACGCCATTTGGGTGATAGTGGACCGTCTCACCAAGTCGGCCCATTTCTTACCATATAATGAAACGTACCCGATGGAGAAGCTAGCAAGGATGTACATCGATGAGATCGTGACTAGACATGGTGTACCGTCGTCTATAGTTTCGGATCGAGATAGCTGTTTTACCTCGGCATTTTGAGAAAGCTTCCAACAAGAGTTGGGAACAGAGTTGAATTTGAGTACGGCTTATCATCCACAGACGGATGGACAGAGTGAGAGAACGATTCAAATCTTGGAGGATATGCTTAGAGCTTGTGTGATCGATTTTGGTGGTTCTTGGGAGATGCATTTACCATTGATCGAGTTCTCGTATAATAATAGTTATCATGCGAGTATTCAAGTGGCACCATATGAGGCGCTGCATGGACGCAAGTGTAGAACACATTTGTGTTGGAACGAAATGGGGGAAAAGCAGTTAGCTGGCCCGGAAATTGTTCAGATCACTGCGGATAAGATTGGACAGATTCGTGAGAAGTTGAAAGTGGCTCAAAGCTGACATAAAACGTATGCGGATAAGAGAAGGAAACCGATTGAGTTTCAAGTGAATGACAAGGTTATGTTGAAGATATCACCTTGGAAAGGAGTGGTGCGTTTTGGAAAGAGAGGAAAGTTGAGTCCTCGGTATATAAGACCATTTGTTATAAAGGCACGTGTGGGTGCCGTGTCATACAAGTTAGACCTTCCGGAGAAACTTCGGGGTATTCATAGCACGTTCCACGTGTCTAATTTGCGTAAATGTTTAGCGGATACGGGCGTGTCGGTACGATTGGATGATATCCAAGTGGATAAAAAGTTGGAGTATGTGGAAGAACAGGAAGCGATCGTGGATCGAAAGATTAAGAAGTTGAGGAACAAAGAGATTATGTTAGTGAAGGCGAATTGGAAATTCCATAAGGGACAAGATGCGACGTGGGAACCGGAATCGGAAATGAGGAAGAAATACCCTCAACTTTTCGCTTGAGGAATTCCAGGGACAGAATTCTTTTAAGGGGAGAGAGATGTAATAACCCGGATTCTTGTTAAGTATTCAATGTTTGTAGGTGTGATTGGCTGGAGCCTAATTTCCTAAACTTCAGTGACTAGTTGTGTAAAAGTCTGAAAGTAGGTATAAAAGGAGGAAAACCCTCATTTCTTGGACATTACGGCTGAAATTAATTGTGTGCAAAAAGTGTGTGTTCTTGGTGCGATTTTGGAGAAGAAAGAAGAAGAGGGAAGGATTTCAAGAAGGAGGAAGAATCAACCAACAATCTGAGGTATAAATACACATCTTCTTCATCTCTACTACTTGTTGAGTCTAATAGATGAATAAGGGATTGGGGTTTTATGGTTTAGTTGGTTGTATGAGTGTTTAAACCCTCAAATCAGTGTTTGTTGGGTTTATAGTGTTGGTGTTGAAGTCTATTATATGTATTATGTATCACATTTCATTCTTTGGACTAAAATCAATCAAGAAACCTCCATGGAAGGAATTTAGTCATTGTTGGGAATGTTAATCCATGAAATTAATGGATGGAATGGATTAGATGGTTTTATTGTTGTTGGGTTTGGCTTTGGTACAAGTTTGGGTAAGTTTTATGTTTGTTTGATGGCTGAAATTGGTTAGAAATGGTGTTTTGGGGTTTCTTGGTTCGAGCAGTTTTGTGCAGGTCGAACAGTGAGTTATGCGACCTGGCTCGCGGCCTCAAGCCGCGCAACTCACTATTTCAGCATTTCAGAATTTTTGCTTAAAGGGTAATTAAGTGGGTTGAGTGGTGTACTAGCCTAAGGGGTTTATAGGTAGGATGTGTGGATGTATAATTGGGTCATTAACTTGTAGTTAAATGATCTAAATCAGGTGTTCGGTTGGTGTGTACGTAGTTGGGAGAGTGTAAGCGACTTGGCAATTCAGGTGAGTTCCATTCATGTGCTTCTTTAAAAAATGAATGTTTTAAATTGAAATGTTAATTCACTCCAATTGGGCGGTGTGTGTCCATTATAGTGATCACGATGTGTGGATCATGCTAGTCAAAGTGTGTGTTACATTAGATATTTAACGTTGCAGCAGGTACATAAACGTGTGATTTAAGTGTGAGTTAATATTCATGACTAACCGTTTTCTCTTATAACTGTCATGCATATATTAACGGTTGTTTTGGGAATTTACTAGAATGTTCGGGTAAGGGCAAGGGGAAGCTATGAGCCTGGGTGTTAGAAGTGAGATGTTATGCGTTTAAATAGTAGCCTAGTTGGTAGTTGTTGTAATAATCTCAGTAGCTAGTTTTATTTCCGCTGCAAACATTTGAGATTAAGTTACTTTGGGATCATTCGAACTATGTAATTGCTAATTTTAGAGCAATATCATGTTTTATCTTTGATTTTAGAATCGTAATTGTTACATGTTTATTCTAATACCACAAACGCTAGTAAAATATTCATGAGTTTAAAAATGAATTACGTTTCTTCTTTACTTGAAATATTTACAATTGTTGCAAATAAAGTCCACTTTATTGAAAACGCGGATGAGAAAAAGCGTCGCAGTGAAGATATGCTTCTAGAAAGGATGATGACTAGTGACGTACTATGTTACCTATATAAATATCTTGCAGGATTTTGATGCTACTTATGTTGCTTCTACGGAGGATGAGATAACAGTAATGCTAAAACACGTTCATCAACCTAAAAGAGTAGTTGAGGAGGACGAGGAAGGTTTGGCAACTAAAAGATCGCTTCTGTGGCGAGTAAAAGATCACTTATATCTCTGGTTGTATGCCGTTTCTTTATCTCCAAAATTGTTTGACTTTCATCCCCAATTCAAATTTTTAGTTTGTTTTTTCATTTAAATGAACAATTTTAAGATAACTTCAATTATATATATATATATATCAACATGTGTATATGTATGCAATTTAGATTTTCTATTTATTATCTCAATAGTAATATTGATTATTTTTAGCTGTTGTTGTATGTTGAAAAGATTTGAGAAATGGATTATCATTGATCTAAATCCTTTTTTATACACTCCAATAAGGAAATGGATTATTCATACATCAATGTCAATGTTTCTAAGTGAATTGTTGCTACTGGATGTTATACTATACATAGAAAGTAAATTGTTGCTACCAAATCAAGGGAAAAAACCTCAACAGAAAAAAAGAACTGAAAAACAACCTGAGAGCCCCCCGTTTGAACGATATGCATAAATGTATATTAGTATTTTGTAACATGCACACGTGCATGTGCATTTGTGCACAGAAAAAAAAACAACTTCAATCGCTTGTATGCATTTGTGCATATCGTGAATCCACAAATGCATACCATCCAGATGAATGATTTTCAACGTGTTCTTCAGTTTTCCCATTTTTTGAGGTTTTCCATGAACCCCCTGTCTCTCTTTATATATATATATATATATATATATAGGGAGGTCCAAGGGAAAACACGAAAAAGGAGAAAACTGAATAACACTCTAGGAGCTCTCCATCCGGACGTATGCACTAATGCATACAAGTGTTTTTTTCTTCTATGCACCAATGCTTTTATAATTATATATGCATTAATGAATATACACAAATGCATGTTACAAATTACCAGTATGCATTAGTGCATACCATCCAGATGGAGGCTCCCAAGGTGTTATTTAGTTTTTTTTGACGTTTTCCCTTAAACCTGATCCTAGATATATGTGTATATATAGATAGAGAGAGAGAGAGAGGCAAAAAAAAAAACATACTATTTGAAGGTTACAAACCATGAAAACTGATTATAACATTCCATTCTCTTAATCAATGGTTGAGAACTTTTGATTTAAAAAATTAGGAAAAAGATAATTTTGGAATTTATTTTAATTAGTTTTAATTCAAAATTTAAAATTTTAAATCTAAATATCATTCCCTTCATAATTTATCTCACCCACTATCTATCTATCTATCTATCTATCTATCTATCTATCTATCTATCTATCTATCTATCTATCTATCTATCTATCTATCTATCTATCTATCTATCTATCTATCTATCTATCTATCTATATCTCTCTCTCTCTCTCTCTCTCTATCTCTCTTACTCACATCTCTATCTCCCTAATTTTCTCACTCCTATCTCTTCAATGAAAATATCTTCATTATCATGGTATGTACATCATCCGATTTTCCAACTACAAAAATATTTTCTTCTAACGTGTTTGATTCTTCCATATCGATCATCAACGAAGGTGGACCATGAAGAAGGAGCGAATCCCATGTGGTGGTGAAGTTGGATAGTTCGATTTTTCAGGCATGACGGAGGGTGGATTCTGATGTCTGACGGTTGTCGGAGATGACGTTTGGGCGGGTAGCGATTGGGATTCTGGTGAAGATATTGACGACGGTTAGTGATCATCAAGGGAGTTCTAGTGTAGTTAGTGGACAAATTGTGATTGAATTTGTAGTTGTATATTATCTGAAAAACAAAATAATAATCTAGAGTTTATGAGTTCCTACTAAAACCAAGTTATGGATTTATTATGAATGATTATGAATTTACTATGATTTATTGATTTTGTTATGTATGGTTATGAATGGTTAAGAGTTTTTTTATGAATTGGTATGAACTGTTTTTGTAGTATAGTTATGAATTTTTTAAATGGTTATGAATGTGTATGTACTGCTTTTATATCACGGTTACAATTTTTTCAAAAGTTTTATCAAATTTTTTTGGATGATTATGAATATGAATATTCCTATAAATATAGAATTAGTTTCATATGGTAACCGAATAAGTTATTTATGGAGTTAATAATTTTTTTAGAAATCAAAATTATTCCTAAAAATACGAATTTGGGAAAAAGACCCACATACTCTTGGTTTGTAAGTTTGTAACATTCAGTGAGTATGCATATGAAGGAGCCTATATATATATACATATATATATATATATATAGAGAGAGAGAGAGAGAGACAGAGGCTCATGCGAGGAGGGTAACAATTTAAGAAAATACGAGGACAATCCTCAACCAATCATTTGGGAAATTAAATTTTAAAATTTTAAATTTTTTAAAAATTCATAAAATACTTAAAAGGGGTAAATATGTCATATTAATGGTTTCCTTTTCTAATGGGATTATTTTTCTAATCAGATCAATTTCTTACGCATGCATTCAATCTTTATAAGTTATCGATGATGTATTATCATATTTTTTTTTCAATCTGTGTTTTTTTTATGGAATCACCGATTAAGATCAGCAGACTCAAGGTCAGAGATGAAATGAACTCAAATTCTGCAATCGATTCATCTAATAAATGTAATATGTTTGAAATTCCCATAAACACCGAATTCAGAGTTGAAACCAATCCCGATTCAAGCTATGAGGCCAGAATCACCAATTAATTGCGAAGATGATGATTCAATTCATGATACATTAATGGAGGAACTTGATGGTAAGGTTTATTTTACTTTACTTTACCGTTTTGTTCATCTTATCAATTGTTGTTATTAATTTATTTGATTCGTTTGATGCAGTTAGGGATGGGAATGGGACAGGTATGAGGCGGAGACCTTGATCCCCATCCCCGTCCCTGATTTCTCAACTCCATCCTCGTCCCCATCCCCATCCCCGCCGGGGAATAAGATCACATCTCCATCCCCAATGGGGAAAGGGGATCCCCAACGGGGAAGCGAGAAGTTTTCCCCGGTTATAAAAACTACTTTAAATCAAAATATGCGAGCGATGACACACGTTAAAATGTATCATATTTTCAATAAACCTAAAATCAAAATTAATTTAATATAATAAAAAAAGTCACAAGATCATATAATAATTAATAACCTAAAATTAAAAGAAATTCAATTTAATACAGAAAATACTTAACGTCACCCATACCAAAACATAATGAGTAATATAAAACCATAGCGAGTAATATCAAAACATATGCGTAATTTAATACAAAAAGGGAAAATTATAATAAACCCATCGGACTTTTGTATTTGAAACAATTAAGTTACTGGACATATTTCTGGAACAAATAAACCATTGGACTTTTAGAAAAAGTTAAATAACCCATTGTAGTTTTTTAAACTTGTTAAATAAATCCCTTTGGTAACTTGCAACCTGTTGAGGAGGTAAATATATAAATTAAAAAAGGGAAAATTACAATAAAACCCAACGGACTTTTGTGTTTGGAACCATTAAGTCACTGGACAATTTTTTGGAACAAATAAACCATTGGACTTTTAGAAAAAGTTAAATAAACCATTATAGTTTTTTAAACTTGTAAAATAATTCCCTTTGGTAACCTGCTACCTGTTGAGGAGGTAAATATTTAAATTAAAAAAAACCTAAAACTTACGATCTCCCAAAACACCAAATCGCACGCCCTCAGGGTTCACTCGCCATGCTCCTAATCATCACCGGTCGGCGAACCAGTAGCCGACGAACCCGAAGCCGGTGAACCAGCAGCCGACGACTCGAAGCTGGCGAAACAGCAGTCGGCGGCTCCACAGGTTCGTTTTTCAGTTCTTAGGTTTGATTTTTTGAGTTTTCATGTTCGATTCCTACAATTTTTGAGTTCTCATGTTGTTTCCACAAGTTAGTTTGATTTCAAAGGTTTCAAGTTAGATTGATTTCAAAGGTTTTAAGTTACTTTCAAAGGTTTCAAGTTGATTTGATTTCAAAGGTTTCAAGTTGGTTTAATTTCAAAGGTTTTAAGTTAGTTTCAAAGGTTTACGAGGAATGAACCATACTGCTCTCATATTCCCCGAACCAGTCTCAATATTGTAGAAGAGTCGAAAAAACAGCCTTTGGTATATTTTTGTCAAGACACGGCGTTAACATAGATTAGGCGTTACTTTGGTATATTTTGGCGCAACTTTTGGTATAGTTTGGTGCAACTGTTTGTATATTAGCGAAATTGTTGGTATTTTTGGCTCAACTTTTGATATATATTTTGGTTCAACTTTTAGTAAATTAGGCTCAATTTTTATATATAGATTATACATGTTGGATACAACTTTTTTTATGTTTGGTAAGAGGAATGAGAATGGTATATTTGTTTCGTTTCATAAATTGAAGTATTTTTTTTATTAAAAAAATGTTTAGGGACTTAATCATTCAAATATAAAAGTCCGTTGGGTTTTTTCCGACTTTTTCCATTTTGTCTAGGGACTTTTTTCATTCAAAAAAGTCATAAAGATATATCCAATAGGTTTTAGAAAGTCTAATGATTTCTTTAACCGGTTTTGAAATGTCCATTGGTTTATTTGTTTCAAAAAATTGTCCAGTGACTTAATTGTTCCAAATACAAAAGTCCATTGGGTTTTATTGTAATTTTCCCATACAAAAAATACTTAACGTCACTCGTACCAAAACATAATGTGTATTATATAACCATATCGAGTAATATCCAAAACATATGCGTAATTGTATTTTGACTTGACATTGAAAGTATTACACACTATCCAAAGTAAATAACACTTTTAGATTTTAAGCCTAGTTAGAAAATATGAAATCATTAATTACCAATTTAGTTGAAATAAATACTTTATATACTTTATTAATATATATATATATATATATATATATATAACGGGTCCGGGGCGGGGCGGGGAGTGCCATACCCGTCCCCGTCCCCGTCCCCATCCCCGGTTTGAGACAAACGGGGATCCTCGGCTCCATCCCCATCCCCAATTTAGCGGGGAATCCCCGTCCCCGATCGGGGCGGGTGGACTGGGTTCCCCGGCAGGACGGGGCCGATTCCCATCCCTAGATGCAGTTTCTAGGTCTGATTCCATAATGTTAATTCCTAGGTTTGATGTTAATTTATTTGATTCTAGACATGAAATCAATCATATGTTATTTTATTGGTGAGGGGTAAATATCATCCGCTCCTGGTGAAGTTCTGTTTAGACGAAAGTAGTTATAAGATCACATGTGATTTTGTTTGTAACAATAAAGATTATAATATTTCTATATAGTATTACAGGTGATTAGGTATTAAGATTTATTGCATTAGCACAGTTAATGTCAATTGTCATGCAGTCACTTTTGAGGTGATAGACGAAATTGGAAGCTCTAATGTATCAAAGAAGGATAGATATAGTGCATCCATAAATGTGATACCGAATGTCATGGAAGGAGTTACCCTGGTAAGCGTTTGATTGATGGCGGTGAGAGAGGTATAAAGAATGCTCGACAGAAGAGAAAGTGTAAAAGGTGTGTGAACTTAGCAACTGCCCAATCAAGAAAGGAATTACTGATTTGGTTGATTTTTGATTGCCTAGTATTGGTTTAATTAGGTGTTTGGATGTTTTAGACGATAATTTTGTTTCGTGTCATTTCTATACACGTATATTGGTTACGGTTTAATTACAATAATCATTGACCTTAGCTTCTATGTTATGTTATAATTTATCAATATTATATTGTATTTAGTATTCATTACAGTACGATACCTTATTGTTCATGTGATTACAAAGGCCTTAATCACAAATGATTATCATATACTTTGGCTGGAGAGAACGTTTATAAAAATACATAGGCCTTAATCACATATGATTACATAGTCTAGACAAAATGCTTATGTAAAGACAATCCCTTAATCACATCTGATTCTCCTATATGCAAAATATTGAGACCTACAAGATCATAAATGACCATAGATATTATTACAATTTGTATTTTTTTTATTTTATTTGTATGCAAATTCGTAGTACTTACTTAATCACATATGAGTTATGACTATTTATTATAAAAGTTGGACTTAATGTATATGAGTAGTATGCATGTTAACAAAATCACAAATGATCATATGTCTGAGATCAAAGTCTATTTTTTGTGTGTGTACATAATGAAGACCATTATGATCACAATTGATTTGTTATGTCCTTTGGATTATTATGTCACCAGTATTACATGTTATTAGTTTGGATATTCAAGTTGGACAAAATGCTAATGTATAGTATGCATACCAAGAAACATCACAAATGATCTCATATCAAATATGATTTGAAATTCATCTGAGTCAAAACCGAACCAAAAGCTCAACAACACGACTGCTTAATTCATAAAAGTCATCAAAAGAAATAAAACGTATTCCAAAAAAACCATGTATAGGTATTTTACGAAATTTATTAACCCAAATTTACCAAATATGCAACTTTGACAAATACTCAACACATTTTGATAAATATCAAGTAACATATTAATATTTCAAAATATACCTTTTGGCATGTATGTAGTTTTTACAAAGCAATTGAACTCACCTTTCTAGATTTAGGCTAAGTCTAGGTTTTACCCCAATCATGAGCTTTCTTCGGTGAAGATCTTAGATCTACAAGAATCCATCACTAGAAACTTCATCTAGTTCACAAACAACCTAAAATACATCAAGAGTAACTCTTAAAATTAGATCTAAACAATCTTAGTCAAATCTCAAATCACCTAAAATGGTCAAAACTCCAAAATATGGAAGGCAACTCAAAATAAAGGTTTTATAGAACTAACAAAGAAGATTTAGACAAGAAGTATGGTCTAGAAAGGTTGGAATAACTTACAATCTCGTTTTAAGGAAAAACCCAAAACTAGGTTAAAATGGTGAAGAGGAGATTGAAGAATATGAATATGAGGACTTGGATCTTGAACCTCGATGATGCTCAAAGCCTTTGGATGGTTGGAAGTGAGGAACACGAGCTCCAAAAATCGGACTATATGAGAGGAGAGGGAAGAAAAACGAGTGAGAGAAATGTGTTGGTGAGAAAAAATGGTTGGATTACCTATGGATTGTTTGCAAGACTGCAACGGAATCTGAAGAAATTTGGAATATGATCAATTCCGTTGACCAAATTCCATTAAGGTGTTTGGTTTACCTACGGAATGGAATTGAAGTCCATTTATTCCACCAGTCTTGGATTTGTTCGTTCCCTTACAATTGTAAATGAATTCAATTCCATTCCATCACCAAAAAAAAAAAACAAAATTAACCACATCTTCCTTAATTGATATACCTAGACCCTTATAACCTCCATGTAAAACAGTGAATGAATCGCTTGAGAAACTTTGCATTCCTCTCCTCAATATATACAAAATACAAACAGATTTATGGTATTGTATAAATACCATATTTACAAGATAATTAAATAAATCAAGGATACAATCATATCTATCTATATTTGACTAGCATTTATCAATATATTTTCACTAACACACCCCCTCAGTCTTAGCGAGAAGAGGTCGTATGCTGAGACTAGAACGAAAATCATTGAACAAAGGACTCGAAAGGCCTTTGGTGAAGATATCAGCAAATTGGTAAGCTGATGGAAATTGAGAATTCGAATGTGGCCAAGGGAAACCTTTTCTCGTACAAAATGTATGTCCATTTCGACGTGATTAGTACGCTGGTGTTGCATCGGACTGTGAGACATGTAAACAACACTGATATTATCACAATAAACGACAGTTACCTTCTGTAAAGAACAATGTAGTTCTAGAAGTAAGTTGCGGATCCATCAAGACTCGGCAACTACATTCGCAAAATCCCCCGATATTCCGCCTCTATACTAGAACATCATAAGGTGGATTACTCTTAGAGGACCAAGACACCAGATTGTCACCAAGAAAAACATAATATCCTGAAGTTGATCGGCGGTGTCTGGGCATCCACCCTAATCTACATCTGTGTAATACACTAGACCCGTTGTAAGAGTGGCTGTAAGATGCATGCCATACTCGATGGTGCCTTTAACATAACGGAGGATACGACGCAAAGCGTGTAGGTGTTGTTCACGAGGGTCATGCGTGAATAAGCATACCTGCTGGACTGCATAAGAGAGATCTGGCCTGATGAAGGTAAGATACTGAAAGGCTCCTATAAGTTGGCGGTAGAGATTTGGGTCCTTTATGGGAGGTCTGCTACTAGCACTGAGTTTTGATTTGATGTCAACTAGAGTGAGAGCGGCTTTGCAAGATGACATGTCAGCCCAATATAGTATTTTCCGTGCATATTGTTTTTGAGATAAAAACATATCACGTTTAGTGATGTGAACCGAAATCCCAAGAAAGTATCACAATGGACCCAAATCCGCCATGGCGAACACTGTGCTGAGGAAGGGAATAACCGTTGCTTGAGTGCATCTGAAGATGATGTGTTGGTCTCTAAGGAGTCTACAAGAATGTATAAGTATAGAAACAATTTGTAGATGGGGGGAGGATGAAAGCATACATAACTTTTAATTTTGTAAATAAGTTTTTTGAGATAAACAAATTACAGGTAATAAGCGGAATAACAACAAGTTAAAAAACCTGTTCTATTACAACCTTAGAATCACAAAGTAATTTTGATGCACAAGATATAGAAGAGAAAATACCAAAGGTTCGAGAAAAGAGTTAAGCATGCATGAAGATGAAGAAAGGGTTCTTCATCTATTTATACCCACTCCATTAAATGCAAGTCATAGGGTACATGCCACGTGTCAAGCATCCATTTGAGACTTGTCCTTTGTTCATAAAGCAATCATACTTTTAGTCGAATATGAATAGTGACTCTATCAGATTTGGTAAGCACGTGGGAGGCAATAAAGTATCTCCGTACGTACTTTCTGATAAGAGTATGGGGGTTTGACATTTGTGCATCGAGGATAAAATCAACTTTGATCTTGCTGAGTAGGCTTTATTTGATCCTTAATACTTGAGCCTTCAAGGAGGAATCCTTCAAGTATCACTGAGGCATACACAAGATCTCACACTTCTTCTAAATGAACGTTTCTATCACTGAACCGCTTCAGATCACGATCTATGCGTCTCTATCTTCAGTTAGGTCTTCGACTGTCACTGAAGGTTCTTTTGGTGTGAATGTTGTTCTTCAGATCTTCTAAGTTCAGATAGTGTTCCTGAGTTTCAGCGATCACTGAGTGCAATCTTTGTTTGCTCTTTTTTCTAAAAGTCCAATGGTTTATTTGTTCCAAAAAATTGTCCAGCGATCACTTAGATTTTCACTAGATATACAGAGGAATCATATTCAAATCACTAAAGGAGCTTGCATCAAACATGATGCAATGACTATATCATCAATATATAGTAACAGATAAACCATGTCAGAGTTGTGACGATAAATAAACAGAGTGGGATCACTCTTCCTGTTTACAAAACCAAGGGACAAAATGTAGGTTGTAAACCTTTGGTAACAAGCTCGAGGAACTTGTTTCAACCCATAAAGTGCTTTCCGAAGAAGGCAAACATGCTTAGGACGATAGGAATCAATAAATCCGTATGGTTGATGCATATAAACAGTTTTTTGCAAGTCACCATGCAAAAAACCGTTTTTCACATCAAGTTGATGCATGGACCAGTTTCGAGAGATGGAAAGACTTAGAACCGTTCTAATTGTAGTTGGTTTCATAACGGGGATAAACGTCTCATCACAATTTACCCTAATTTTTTGAGTTTTCCCATTGATAACTCAACGAGCTTTATGTCGCTCAAAAGAGCCATCCGACCTCTTCTTGTGTCGAAAAATCTACATACCACGAATTACATTTACCCCTTCAGGCCTAGGCACCAGATCCCAAGTGTGATTTTGAATCATGGCCTTGTATTCATCACACATAGCAACATTCCAGTTCGGGTCCTCAAAGGCATAGTTGTGGGAACGTGGTAGAAGGGAGATGGATATTTTAGAGGAAACAGTGAGAGCATACTTAGCATTAGGTTTAAGAATACCACTTTTGCTTCGGGTGTGCATTAAGGGGCTTAGAGATATGGTTTGAGGTTGTGTTTGGGGTTGAGGAGCAGCTGGTTCGGTTGTGGAAGAGGAGGATGGATAGGGGGATACAGACTGGTTGTTTGGACATGACTAGTTGTTGTTTGAGGCTGTGTTGAGCTGGATTGTAGGGTGTGGGGTGCATCTATATGGTTGGTAGTATTTCCAGGCATGATTGTATGTAGAGGATGAGGTGAGTCTATTGGAGGAGGTGAGGAGGAGACGAAATGAGAAGTGGGGCTGGAAAGAGGGACCCAAAGAGGAGGGAAATCATCATTGGTAAGAAAGTCATAATCATTAGTTTGTGGAGTGTATTGTCTAGAGTAAGAGAAAACACTTTTTTCGAAAGTCACATGTCATGAAACAATGACCTTTTTGGTATGTGTTGATCATAACTTCTCTCAGTGATTTGAATATGATTCCTCTGTATACTTAGTGAAATTTCATTTGTAAACTTATGCATAAATTCAACGATAGCATACGCTGATTGTTATCAGCGATCGCTGAGAATCAGAAGCCTCAAGTCTACCTCTGAAGATCTAAAGATTAACCATCACACCAAAAGAACATTTAGCGAAAGTCGAAGACCAAGCTGAAGAAAGAGATAGTCAGCTAATGATCTGAAGCGGTTCAGTGATAGCAATGATTATCTATATCAAAGTGTGAATTCTTGTCAAGCCTCAACGATACTCTGAAAGTTCATCCTTGAAGTTTCAAGTTCAGCGATCAAATGAAGCTTCTCAAACAAGATTAATGTTGATCTTATCCTCGATGCACAAAAGTCAAACCTTATACTATGTCAGAAAATGACGTACGAATTGTCTCATATGTCCCCATCATATCTGATATGGTACTGTTCATATGCGACCAAAAGTATGGTTGCTTTTTGGACAAAGGACAAGCTTCCTATAAATGCTTGACACGTGGCATATACCTTTTGTCTTGCATTAAATGCAAACGGGTATACATAAGATGAAGATATCTTCTTCATCTTCATGCATGCTACTTTCTAATTCCTAAAAACTCTGTCTCTTTTCTTTCTCATTTCCTTGTGCATCAATCTGTGTGATTTTATAAGTTACAATAGAATATGCTTACTTGTTCTAATTCCGCTTGTAACTGTAAATTTGTTTATTTAATATAAACTCATTTAAAAAAAAATCTAACTGTTTGTATTCATCCCCCCCCCTTCTACAAACTGTTTCCATATCCTTGAACTCTTGTAGATTCCTTTGGGACCAACAAGTGCTCAGACTAGTGTTTCTCACTTATCTTTAAAATATCTTTGAACAAAAATATTTTAAAATGACTAATACTAAAACAAAATATATGGATAATGGATCTTTAGCTAAACCTCCGAGATTTAGCCGTGATAACTTTTCATTATGGAAGGAAAGAATGACTCTATTCCTAGAAGGGTCAGATCCTAAGATCCCCTACTATCTAGAAATAGGACCATTTGTTCCTACAACCCTAGTAGCTAGTGTCCCTGCCGCTGCTACCACTCCAGCCATCGCTGAAAGGAGAATAATCCAAACTCCAGATCGATGGACTGAAGAAGAGAAAAAGGAAGTAGCTATAGATGCTAAAGCTAGATCCATAATTGCTATGTCTTTACCAGATGAAGTCCATCATTCTGTTATGAAGATGAGAACATCTAAGGCCATGTGGGATACCTTGTGTATTCAATATGAAGGGACTGATGAAGTCCAAACCACTAGATGTATTAACCTGGTAAGACAATATGAAAGCTTTATGCACTCAAAAGGTGAAACTCTCTCTCAAATTCACCAAAGATTTAACTGTCTCTTGATTGACATGAAAACTGTACATAGAGAGTATTCTAATGCTGAAATACTGACAAAATTCATGGAGGCACTACCTGAACAATGGGGAGTGTACACTACATGTTTAAAACTTTCAAAGAATCTTGAAACTCTCTCTCTGAGTGCCTTATATGGAATGCTCTTAAATGAAGAGCAATCTCAGGTTTTAAGAAAAAACCTCATAAATGATATCAAGGGTGTCAAAAGTACTTCTTTGGCACTAGTGATTTCAGAGGTAGAACCATCAAAACTAGTTTCTTCTTCCATCACCTCTATCACTGAATTAAATCAAAATAATTTAGAAGAACTCACTGATGCTGACATCTCTGAGTTTGACAACTCTCTGGCACTTCTAACGAACAACTTTAAAAGATTTGCTAGAAAGAGCAACTTTCGAAAAACTCCTGCTATCACTGACTCTGATATGACAAAAACTTTGCCCGCTAAAAAAGCATCTGTCATATGTTATAACTGTCAGCGAAAGCGCCACTTTGCTAGCGAATGTAGATCTAAGAAAGTAGCTGCTCCCACCACCTCTTAGAACTCTGATAAAAAGGAAAAGTATTTTAAATTAAAAAATAAATACAGAGATCTGAAAAAGAATCAGCAAAAGGGCAAAGGTCTAATTGCTGAAGAAGTTGACTGGGATCAAGAAGAATATTGGGCCAAAACATCTAATGAATCAGGCTCCGATGAAGAAGATCTTGCTTTCCTCTATCTAATGGAAAGAATTGAAGAGGCTGAAGAAGTCTCTGAAACTTCCAGCTCAGAGTCTCTTTCAATTCAGGTAAATATCCCTATAAACACCTCTCTACCTGAAAGTAATAACTTGTCCGCTCTCGATGTTATGACCGTTTGTTAGGTCTGAAAATATTGTATCCGAGATAACAATTATTGAAGACATGAAGGGTCAAAGTGCAAAGTCAGCAAAGTTGTTAATTAGGAATGTTTAATCATTGGAAAAGATCTTATTGTGTAAAAGGCAAGTTGATAATGCCTATCTTATTAGTTTTCTTATTGTGGTAAAAGTCATATCATATAAATAGAGGATTAAGGTTAGCATAAAATAAGAACACGTTAATTCATATCATTCTAGAGAGAGCTTATTAGAGATATCATTGTAATCACGATTCATCAAGTTAGATATATGACATAAGGTTTTCTTCATATTATTCTTGATATTACTCGCTTACCTGATCAAACTGGGATTCACAAGTGGTATCAGAGCCTGCGATCTGAGTTTTGGCTATTTTCTGAAGTGTTCAACGAGAAAAGAAGGTATTTTTCTCGATTTCTGCGATTTTTCTCTGTTCTTTGAGTTTTTTTGTCGATTCCTTCATATCAGTGCTTTACCCGACAAAACTTCATATTTGTGTTCATCGATTCACACTCATATCTGTTATTTTTTTCGATTTATATATCTGTTTGTGTGTGTGTTTATCGAGTAATTCTTCTGTGTTTTTTTTTCTCGCTTCAATCATATATTGCATAAATTTTTATCGACTCATACTGCTGTTTATTGATTTTTTATCGACTCACACACAAAATATTTAATCTGTTTTAGTTAAAGTTACTTTAGTTTATTTTTTTACTTTTGAATCTCTTTACATAAGAAAACTCAGGAACTAGTGACTTCTGCAGCTTTTCTTACTAAAGAATTCCCTAGTAAAATCATAAACTCTTGTAATCTTGATTTTTTTCCAGTAATTGAACGAATAAGAAACTCGAGAACTTAGACATTCTTGTCCATAAAAAGACTTGTTCTTTTTAGTCAAGAATCCTTTGTTCTTGTTTTCTGGTTTATCAATCACAGAAAACACAGATTAAATTATTTGATTTTTGTCGAGTCCTATTAAGTCGATAATTTTTTTATCGAGCCAATAGGAATCGATATAAATTTTTATCGACTCATTGCTTTATCGAGTCAAATTATTTTTTCGAATCTTGACAAATCGAGAAAATCAAGGTTATCGAGTACTCTGTGATTGATAAAACTCTTCTTATCGATTCAATATTTTCTTTGAAGTTTTATCGAGTCTTCTTTACCCGATAATAAGTTTTATCGAGTCTCAAGCACCCGACAAAAACTCTTGTCAACACAATCTAACCCGATAAAAGTTTTTGTCGACCCTTCTTCAATCGAGAAAACTTTCTGTGTATCAAAAACAACTCAGAAAATTGTCAAAACTCACCGATCGAGATCACTTTATCAGGTAACAAGTACTTTATTTTTTTTTCTTCTTCAAGATGAGTTCTCAAAATCAAGTTTCTGAGCTAAATGAAAAAATTTCTCAACTTGAAACCAGACACACAAACAACATGCAAGTGTTGAATGAACTTTAAGAGAACATGTCACTCTCAAATCTAAGTTTAATAACTCAGAAGAATCACGAAAAGTTTTGCAAAATCAAAATGAATTTTTGGAGGAACAACTCACCGAACATACTAGGAATACATATCATGTATTTTATGAAGACGTTTGCAAAAAGAAAAATCTTGAGTTGATAAAAATAAATTTTGATCTAAAAACCAAAATTTCTGAGTTAGAAAAATTTATAGATCATGAGACGTATAGTGTGGTTCTTAAAAGAAAATTAACTGAATTTCTCGAATGTGAGAAAGAAAGGATTTTAGCTTCTGATGAGAAACACAAATTTGAGTCTGAACGAAAAGATTTTGAAAGCAAAATTAACACTTGTGAATTGACCATTCAAAAACTTTTTAAACAAGTGTCAGATTTTGAACAAGTTGTGATTTTGGAAAGAAAATCATCTGAAACGAAATGTCTAAAACTATCAAAGCAACTTTCTGAACTTCAAAATCTTTTAAAAGATGAAAGGAAAGTGTTTGAAACTGATAAGACGAATTTAATCAAGAAAAGTGTTTTGATCGTTGCTAAAAGCAAAAATTTGGAAAAAGTTTTTGAAGAGAAAATTAATAAACTTTCAAACAAATTATCTGTTTTAGAAACAACTCTTGTAACTGAAAAGAATTTGAGATCTGAATTTAAAAATAAGTATGATTTGGTCACAAAGGAAAGAGATGATTTATCCTGCAAGATCAAAGAACTTGAAAACGAGCTTTCAAAACAAAAACAAATGAATTCAAAATCAGTCAAACAACTTACTCCCAAACATCTAAATGCGGAATTAGATGATCTTGAAAAATTGATTTTTCCTCAAGATTCTGATTCTACTTCAAGTTCAAAGCAAACTCCTCTTTCTCCTATCTGTAAGGATAACTGTTCTTCAAGTGTTAAATCAAATAGTTATTCTAACAGCTCCAAATCATATGGTTCTTCAAATTCTCAGACTCATAATTCTAATCGGTTTTACAATGATTTTGTAGCTAATTCCGGTAATTTTAAGAAGTTTAAAATGGTTTGGAGGAAGAAATCAACTACAGATGATAGTGTTGGAAACATGTCACATACATCTCCTGTAGTTGATACAAGATCATTTGTTTCCAAGACTAATTTGCCTTATTTTGCCAAATCAATCAATCAGCTAATTAGTCTAAGTGCCACATAGATTTGTTGTTCTACATGTGGAACAAATGATTTTGTCAATCAAAATCTCATTCATAAATGGTATGGTACTTATAGTATCCCACTTCCCCATTTATTGCACCTAAAGCTAACCTCCGAGGACCCAACAAAGCTTGGGTACCAAAATCTTTTTAATCTGTTTTGTAGGTATGTCATGTGTGTTCCAAATTCAGAATATTCACATCACATGACATAATCATTCAAAAGGTTATGTAGTTTTTTAGGGGGAGTACCATATTTCGTTAGCTTCATAGTATCTTAGCTATCAACCTGCTCTTAACCTGTTTTTTATGTACATCATGACTTCTGAATACTTCAATTCAGAACTCAGACTTTAATGTTTTAACTCTTTGTGTGCTAGGATTTAGACGTTTCAATGGTCAATCCAAAGCCGGAAGGACCTACCCATGAAACACATCCCTAGGTTAGATATCTTGAAAGGGTATGACTAAAATAAAATTGAGTGCTTGTGAGATAAAAGAAAAATGTGAGAGTGTGACAAGACTTAAAAGAAAATATTTGGTCTTTACCAAACCTAAACAGTTATCCGTGTAGCCACATAATCTATTCATTCTCAATTCTTTGGAGATGAATATTGAAATAGACACGGACCCAATATCGATTACTTGTGTCACCCCACCCAACTACTCAAGTATCTCAAAAAAGATATTTGTTTCATATATCACGGATAATGAGCATATCTGCTATCTTTTCCTCACTCGGAAGATTAAGATATTGAAAAAGGAAGACACACCTCCGGTCTCTGAACTTCACATTCAATGCACATTGAGTCTGTGAAATGTATTTTCACATTTTGAGCCTTAAAATTAGCATTTAATGCATAAATTCTTTCTACACATTGCACGAGTCTTTGTGATTCACATTGCATATCTTCGTGTTTATGCCAGAACAGTTTGAGAAGTTAGTTTTATAACTTACTTCTATGATAACTGGAAGTCCTATCAGTGCCAACCCGCTGCAAACACTACATATAAGCCACTTAATTAAAATTAATTTTGATTTAAGTGATAATAGTTGCTATTTGTGCTTCTGTCTGTTAGCCCATTACCCGATATTCCACATTTACATTTGATCACATTCACGCTTATTGTCTTTGATAATGTTCATAATGATTCGGATTCCTCCTTATCATTCTGAGGGGGAGAAAAGGTATATCAAAGACGAATGCTTATTGCGAAGAGAAGAAAATGTGTTTCAAATTCAAATGAAGAAAAAGTTGTATCTTTGGCCCGACAAATTTTTTTAAAACCCGACAAAATTTCTTATCGAACAACAAAGGATTGACAAGTAGACTAAGTTTTTTCATCGTGTCCATTTGGCCCGACACCTGATTTGATCGACTCATCTTGGCCCGACATCAATTCTTCTCGAATCTACTTGGCCCGAGATCTTTTTTCGTCGACATCACCTGGCCCAACATGCTTTTTGACCCAACAAGTTTTATACCCTACGACATTGCGGCTCTTTCGATTTTCTTTTCATGCTAATGTTAAGGGGGAGCTACGGAGCTTACAAGAGATCATTTTCGTAGGGGGAGCAAAAGATTCAAGAAGAAAGATTTATTGACAAAAGTTTCACCGTCTTCAAAAGAGTGCTGATTTGCTGAATTGTAATCTCGAATACAAAGGGGGAGATTGTTAGGTTTGAAAATATTGTATCCGAGATAACAGTTATTGAAGACATGAAGGGTCAAAGTGCAAAGTCATCAAAGTTGTTAATTAGGAATGTTTAATTATTGGAAAAGATCTTATTGTGTAAAAGGCAAGTTGATAATGCCTATCTTATTAGTTTCCTTATTGTGGTAAAAGTCATATCATATAAATAGAGGGTTAGGTTAGCATAAAATAAGAACACGTTAATTCATATCATTCTAGAGAGAGCTTATTAGAGATATCATTGTAATCACGATTCATCAAGTTAGATATATGACATAAGGTTTTCTTCATATTATTCTTGATATTACTCGGTTACCTGATCAAACTGGGATTCACACCGTTGATTTTTACAATGCTCTGAATGGAAGGATTAAAGCAGAACAAATTAATATTGATCTTTCTAAACAATTGAAAAATTGTCATTTAAAAATCAAAGAACTAACAAAGATTGAAGAATCCCTAAAAGATCAAGTCTTTGTAAATAAAACAATTAGTATTGAGAAACAACAAGCTATCACTGAAAAAGGAAAAGGCCATCGCTGATCTTAAGGCTGAAAAGGCTACCATCGAAGGATGGTGCAAGGCCTCTGACAAAGTCAACGAGATCATCAATGCTCAAATTCCTCTGAAAGTCAAAAGTGGGTTAGGCTATAACCCTGATAAAGAAGAAGCAGAGACTGATCGTTCCATGTTGAAATTCAGAATGTTCGTCTCTTCAATCCCCGATCCTTCTTCCTCTGATAATTTGACTATTCTTAAATCTGATGATTCTAAGAAAATGATCAAGAACAATGTTTCTGACCACATTCCTAAAATAAAAAACTTTTAGAAACAGAAAAAGAACTCCTCTGATCCTTATGTAAGTCATCCTAAAGCTGGGAAGAAAATCCCTGGATATATTCAGCGATCAACTCCCAGAATTAAGATCGACATTACACCTGTCCCTGAAAAGATTGTTATACCCCCAAGGACATCGGACAAAGGAATTCTAGGCTCTGCTCCTGAAAATGTTTCTTCTCGCACTCTGAAATCTATCAATTCAAAACCTTCTCACAAATATAGGAAATGTTATCACTGTGGTGAAATTACCCACATTTCCAGCAATGTCCTAATGCTACTAAAGCTGAAAAATTAGCTCATGGAAAGAAAGTAGCTCAAACTGATAAATCAGCGAGAGTGAAATCCACCAAGGTTAGGAAACCTTCCAAGGCGAATATATCCACTGAAGAAAATTCTTCAGCTAGTAGCTCTTCCACCACTCCTTCCACTAACACAGCAGGACCCATAGTAATATGGGTACGTATGAAAAATTAATCCTTTTGTTGTATGCAGAGTGCTAAAGGTATCTGGTATCTTGATAGCGGATGCTCAAGGCACATGACTGGCAGAAAATTTCTGCTCTCTGATTACAAGGAAGAAGTTGGTCCCTCAGTGACCTTTGGTGGAAATTGCAAAGGATACACTAAAGGTTATGGAATTCTATCCAATGGAGCCACTTCATTTTCTCGAGTCGCTTATGTTGAAGGACTAAAGCACAATCTATTGAGCGTTAGTCAGCTATGTGACAAAGACTTCAAAGTTCTATTTCTAAAGAATAGATGTGCTGTCACTGATTCTAATGACAAACTTGCCTTAACAGGCAAAAGAGTTGAAAATGTGTATGTCATTAATATGAATAGCTCTCACTCTGAAAACAAGTGTTTCATCTCCAGGGCCTCCTCAGACATAAACTGGTTATTGCGCAAAAGACTCTCTCACCTGAACTTTAAGACAATCAATGAATTGTCTCAAAAAGAACTTGTCAGGGATCTCCCTAATCATACCTTTGCAAAGAAATCTCTTTGCTCAGCGTGTGAAAAGGAAAAATTGATAAAAGCCTCGTTCAGATCTAAACAAGTTTCTTCAGTGACCTCACCTCTTCAACTTCTCCATATGGATCTATTTGGGCCTGTCAATGCCCAATCTCTACCTGGAAAGAAGTACACTCTTGTGATAGTTGATGAATATTCCATATACACATGGGTATTCTTTCTTCGATCCAAAAGTGATACACCTAATGTTATTATAGCTTTTATAAAGAGAATGGAGGTCCTCAATAATCTTATCATTCGTTCCATGAGAAGTGATCATGGTACTGAGTTCAAAAACAGTACCTTGATTAATTTCTTTGAAGAAAAGGGAATCACTCACAACTTCTCTTCAGTGAGAATTCCTTAGTAGAATGGTGTTGCTGAAAGAAGAAATCGAACGATTATTGAAGCAGCTCGCTCAATGCTCAGCGAATCGCATCTACCTACTCAATTCTTGGCGGAAGCAGTCAACACAGCATGCTTTACTCAGAATCGATCCATTATAGTGAAGCGATTCAAGAAGACCTCCTATAAACTATTTCATGGAAGAAGACCCACTCTGAAATATCTACACATCTTTGGATGTAGATGTTTCTAAATGACAGAGATCATTTGGGCAAGTTTGATCCAAAAGCTGATGATGGGATATTCCTTGGATACTCTTTTGTATCCAAGTCTTTCAGAATCTTCAACAAGAGAAGACAGCACGTTGAAGAATCTATGCACGTCAACTTTGATGAATCCCGCCCAACTAATTCTACTCCTATCCCTGAAGAAGATGAGGAGTTGAATGAATGGATGAAATCTCATTATGGGGAACCTTAAACTTATCTCAGCAACCAACCTAATGCTGAAACAAATGATGATGGGATCCCTGATCTTCCTACGTCAAGCAGCGATCCGTCAATATCAGGGATCAACGTCACTCCTCTCAATCAGATTCCTCCATCTGATACTTCTTTAGGAAATTCTTTAGTGAATAACCAAACTTCATCTTCTACTGGTCAATCTTCTGAATCTCCTCCAGAATTGATCTTAAATGAAGTTCCTGTCGCTGAAACGATCAATGACATCCCTGAAAGAGAGCAAATCGCTGAATCTATTATTGATCACTCACCTCAACCTCCAGCTCAGCGATGGACTGGAAATCATCCAATAAATCAAATCATTGGTGATCCAAATGCAGGTATCAAGACTCGTAGAGGTACAGGTAATATTTGTCTATAATTTTATGTCTCTCTCTGAACCTAAGAAGATAGATCAAGCTATCTCTGATCCTAGCTGGGTCTCTGCCATGCAAGAAGAACTAACTGAGTTTCGTAGAAACAAAGTTTGGAATCTCGTTCCTCGTCCCTCTGATAAAACTGTAATAGGAACCAAATGGGTTTTTCGAAATAAGATGGATGAAAATGATACTGTAATTCGTAACAAGGCTAGAATTGTTGCTCAGGGATACAGACAGGAAGAAGGTATTGACTATGATGAGACCTTTGCTCCTGTTGCTAGATTAGATGCCATAAGACTCTTTTTAGCCTATGTTGCCCATAAAGACTTCAAAGTTTTTCAAATAGATGTTAAAAGTGCTTTTCTAAATGGCAAACTCAACGAGGAAGTTTATGTTGAACAACCTTCTGGGTTATCTGATCCAAACCATCCTGGTTATGCTTACAAACTTCAAAAAGATCTTTACGGGTTAAAACAGACTCCCAGAACTTGGTATGATACTCTCTCTAAATTCCTTCTTAAAGAAAAATTTGTTCGTGGAAAGATTGATCAAACTCTATTTTTAAGAAAATATAAAGGTCATACTATTCTTGCTCAAATATATGTTGATGGCATTATTTTTGGCTCCACAAGACCCAAATTATGCACTCGTTTTGCAAACAGAATGAAGAAAGAATACAAAATGAGTATGATGGGTGAACTAACATATTTTCTAGGTTTGCAGATTAAGCAATCTGACAAAAGAATTTTTATTTGTCAAAGTAAATATGTTAAAGTCATGCTGAACAAGTTTGATATGAATCAATGCTCAGCGATGAATGGCACCCCCTCTAACGTTGAATAAGGACCCAAATGGGAAACCTATCAATATCACTGCCTATCGTGGGGTGATTGGGTCTCTGCTATATCTTACAGCGAGTAGACCTTATATCATGTACTCTACATGTCTCTGTGCTCGGTATCAAGCTGAACCAAAGGAATCTCACCTCATCGCTGTAAAGCGAATCTCCAAATATCTGAAAGGAACTCCTAATCTGGGTCTTTGATATCCCAAAGGCTCAGGGTTCGATCTAATCGGTTACTCTGATAGTGATTTTTCAGGATGCAAGATTGATAGAAAGAGCAACACTGGCGGATGTCAGCTATTAGGTGGTAAGTTGATAAGTTGGACAAGTAAGAAGCAGAACTCTGTGTCCACATCTACCGCTGAAGCTGAATATGTAGCCGCTGGTAGCTGTTGTGCTCAAATCCTATGGATGAGAAATCAGCTGAGAGATTATGATCTCAAACTTTCTAAAATCCTCATTTATTGTGATAGCACTAGTGCTATTGCAATTGCAAATAACCCTGTACTTCACTAAAAAACCAAGCACATTGAGATTTGATATCACTTTATCAGAGATCATGTGATGAATGGAGAAGTGGAAGTTCATTTTGTACCAACTGAATATCAGCTCGCTGATCTTTTCACCAAACCTCTGGACGAAGCTAGATTCAATCTACTCATCAGCGAACTTGGTATGTTAAACGTTGAATAATTCTCCATTCTCTGAACTCTGATTCAGCGATACTTGATCATTCTCACTCAGGTATGAACTTCTAAATCTTTACATTTTCTGAATATTTTTTTCAGGGAATGTTTTCAAACTAAAAACCCATCACTGACAATCATTTATTGTCTATTGATGAAGAATTTAAGGATAATGATTAACATTTTTAAATGAAATCATTTTCAAATTTTTTCAAATAAGAAAAGGACACGTCAGATCTTTATCTGACACATGACGGACCACGACGTCTCCTTTCCTACTTTTTTCTAGGAACGTGAGTTAGGTCATCATTACTTTTCAAAAAGCTAAAACCGTCGTTTAGCTATCCTTTTCTCTCTCCTCTTGCTATTTAAGCAATTCAATTCTTCATTTGATTCTTTACGCGCTCTTTACTCTCAAAAGCAAGAATCTTTCTCGAATTTTCAAGCTTTCCTCAAGAACACCAAGAACACGCACTTGTGCGATTTTTCTTTGTTTTTAACGTTTAAGGTTTGATCTAACCCTATTCTTTACTTAAAACTCAAATGTCGTTTATCACATCTTTAACTTTATAACTTCTTATAGAATCAAATCCAGTTTTAAGTCAAAATTAATGTGATAAAACCCTTTTTATTTTACCAAAAACCTGTTCTAGATTCGTCTTAGAACAAAAGACCATTTTAGGTATTTTTATTACCAAGTTTTTCTCCCTCTTCTAAAACTTGTGGTACTAACAAGTATTTTGATCTTTGTTCATCTAAACAGTTGTTTTTTTTCTTCTACACTTTTTGGTAATCTTTGTACCAAAAACCTGTTCTGGTTTATTACCCTTGTATTAAACCATGATTTTCCTATTTGGTGTTCCCATCTTTGAAACATACATGGCAACTTCGAGCAAGAACACTCAGGGCGCTGCACAAGCACCAACTGTCCTCACCAAAGCCCCTGCGAGCGCCTTTGACCTGGAATAAGCAACTATCTAGCCCTGGTGGATATCCCTGCTGACAAATCATACTTCAGCGACGGTGCCACCTTTATCAAAGCTTGTCCTCTGATGTATGCCTTTGTGCCCAATCCCGTGGGAATCACTGCGCATTTTCAGGCTCTCTGGTACACAGCTCACTACACAACCCTCACCACTGACAAGGGCAAAAAGCTCCCTGCTATCCGCTTCACTATCCCTGCTCTCGGCGACTTTGCCTTCACCTCAGGCTTTCTAAGGAATGCCCTCCGCCTTCCTTCCAGAGATAAGAATGATCTCTGGGCCCCTGAGCCCACCAAGGAACAGATAGAGGCCTTCTTGGACTCTATTGGCTATGTTTGGGAGAACCCCGAAGTCAAGACTGTAGGATCAAAGATGGAGAAGAAGCGTCTTCCAGGTTGCTGACACTACATCTTCACCCCAAGTGATTCAGTGCCAGGGCTCCAAGATTGGCTCTCATGATCAAGCCAGCAAGCACTTCCAGGACCTTGGCTTTGCTCTCTACACGAACTACAAGCTGAACTATGCGGACTACATATTCAGCGACATGTTCAACAGGGTAAAAGCTGGTAAGAGGAACTAATTCATTCCTTACCCTAGGTTCTTTGCAACCATCTTGGAGGTTGCCTTCAAAGATGAAAACCAAAGGTCGCCAACCAAAGCTTCTTCACGGTCGGCAAGAAGTCTCTAGACATTGATGTCCATCCAGATGATGCTCCTTTCACTCCCTACATGCTGCAACTCATTGAAGCAGCAAAACATGTGTCCGTCTCACTGAACAACCCATCAGTGAGTAACCCAGACACCTCCATTCCCTTCAAAAGAAAGGAACTAACCGATGGTCATAGAAAGACCATCGCTCATAAGCCAGCAGCAAAGAAACAAAAGAAGGGAGTCTCTTAATCTGATTCGGGCGTAATACCAACGTCCTCTACAGCCACAGCCACGACAACGGTCTCTGCATCCGTTGTCGTTTCTTCAGCACTACCACCACCTTCAGCGACTCCGGTCACTGAACGTGTTATAGCCAGCTCCGCTGAAGCTGGATCAGGTACTACATTCACAGCCTTCTCTTCTTCTTCTACCATCTCTTCTTTGGTCCTCACACAAACATATGATTCAGAGATAATTGTCCCTATCTCTGATGATGTTGAATCGCACGCCGTCCAAACTTCAATATTGTTTCGACAATTTGAACTTTGGAAAGCCACTACGACAGGACCTCAACATGTCTCTCACAGACATACTAAGACACAGGCTAGTGATCCTCATGACACTGCCATAGGACACATTGTCCCTGAGAGTAATCCTCATGATACTCTCAAGGTAAATAACATGTCTTGTAATCCTTCATCTAACTAGAGCTCTTCTTGGCTGCTCTGTCTATGTTGTCATCAGGTATTGCACCTCCTCTCTCTACATCAGCAACCACCGTCTCTACCTCCAAGGCTGCTGCTACTGCTCCCTCCAGTTTGAGCAAGGAAAAATCTCCTCAGCAACCAAAGATGGATGCTGAACTGCGCAAGATAAAGCAAGAGAAGTTTTCTTCAAAGCTTCCTCCTTTTGCTATGGAGATTCCCAAAATCGTTCTTCCTAGCCCGACATTCCCTGCAATTGACTTTTTGGTCAATGAATGTGCTCTCACAAGGGCTAGGGTAGACAACCTTCAGACGTCTGCTGAGTACATCTTTCAGACAGTCGCTGGTACTCCAGGGATGAAGGCCACAATCAACAATGTCGACTCTGACATTCAGGCACACAAGGCCGATAATCGAGCTCATGAGCAAGCTCTTGCCAAGCTCGAGAAGAAGGTAGAAGCCCAAAACCAGGTGCTTGAGTCTATTCAGAAGACTCAGTCCGACATGATGCAGATGTTGACCAAGATGCAAGAAGCTAGTTCTTCCTTTACTACAACTGATCGGACTTCGCTGAACCAGGTCGTTCAGACTTCGGACTGCACACACCAATTCTCTGAGGGACATTGGTTCCAATGTGCGTACTCTGGTGGTGCATGTTCTCCCCGCTGACAACAACGAGGGGAAGAGATGCGCCAAAGAAATCGCTGATGAGATTATTGGAGAAGCTAATGAAAGATTCCCTGAAACTCCGATATCTCCTTACATTAAGCGAGACCCTCCTTCCACTATCGTCGACAAAGAAGTCGATGAGGAAGATGATGAGGAGGAAGACGATGAAGAAGACAACGATGATATCCCTCACTATGGGGGAAATGATGATGATGACATCCCTCCGGGTGCTCTTGAGCACTTCAAAAACAGTAGACCAGACAATTTCATGCTTGAAGTAGTCTATAGGGAGCCCTTGGGGGACGGATCTCCTCCTTCTCAGGATCCGTCCAACCAATCAGGCAAAGGAAAGGAGGTGGTAGATCTTGATGCCACCATTCCAATATCTGAGGGGAGACCGCTGCAGAGGTAACTCTTCCCCTTATCCCTATTACTCCCATCTCTAAACCTCCAACCTGTCCATCTTTCTCCCCTCCAAATTTTGGTTCTGACCAACCTCTCTCTCCATCTCCCATTCTCAGTGAGTCTAGTCCCCCAAAGTACTCCACTGCTGAACCAGAAAATCCCACTCCTATCAGCGTGGTGGATGACTTCTACTTTCTATCAAAAGAAGATAGAGCACAAGCACTTGAAGCTCAGAGAATAAGGGATGAAAAGATGAAGCAAACAGAGAGTGATCTAGAGCTTGCAAGGAAAATACTCAGGGAGGATGTTGCTAGAGATAAGGCGACTAAAGAGTTGATCGAGAAAAGTCAAAGAGTCACTGAAGCTCTGGCACAAAGAGAACTGAATGAAAAAAATATAAAAGTGAATCCCATCCTCGCTCAAGCGAAGATCCTAAATGATCTAACCAATGAAGAACCAAGCCACAGAGAAAAAGAACTACGCTGGTGCACTGAAAGATTCAATTTTCGTCTGTCTGACTAAAAAATCATCCGAGCAACTATCGAAGGACGTCCTTCCAAAAGGTATGGACTGAAGGTATTTGTTCGAATGTATAGGCACACGAAAGTTGAAAAAGAAGAAGCCAATTTCTTGAAATTCTATGGATACTCTGAATGGCTAGAAATCAGAGATGTCATTCAGGGTTCCAAATCAAAGTTTAAAGATGTGGTGGAAAGAGCATTGGATCAGCTTCTTCAGAGGATGTCACAATATGTGCAAGTTCCGCCTCTCCCTGAGCCTACAAGAAGGAGAAGATCAAATGTTGAAGGAGATTCATCTTCTAAAAGTGAACATGAAACCAAATTCAACTACGAAAGCATTCTCGGCCATCTGGAAATCCCTAACATCTCCATGCTGAACTCCTCTCTCTCTCTCTCAAGATAGAAGATATGAAGAAAATGAAATCATCACCTTCCTTGAATCTGGTATGGTTTTCTTGGATAATGATGGATTCTTAGGGCTTTTCAGAAATAAAGAAGTCAACAAGGCTCCATCAGCCTTCATAAAGATCATGCATCACTACTGCTGGTCAGATGATCCGTTGATGAATCGGCAGAAGAGGCTCTATGAAAATGAAATACGAAGAAGACACGAAAAACTTTCTGATTGATATATAGTTTTTTTTTCCTTTGTATTACTCTTGAGTGTATTGTACTTTTCTCTTCTTACAAATTTGTAATTTCATTTTTCATGTAATTTCTTCAGATTATTAATGAAATTTCAAATGAAGTACTCTACTCCAACTGTGCACTGAAAAGATCCATGAAAACAGTAAATGGGACACTGAACATAAGAGTTCTAAGTTCTTTACATACCTCCTTACTCACTGATATTTCTTTCTGAAATTTAAATCAGTGAATGTACTTAAGGCCTTTACTTGTAAAAATTGTGTTTTCATATTCTTATAAATGAAACTCAATGGCTATAATAGATTAGCTGAAAAAGATCTCATAGATTAGTACTTAGAAATTTTTATTTCAATATTTCTTAAGTCCCTACTAATCCCTTCAAGTAATTTTCCCATGTTACTTAATCATAATCAAATAGGGGGAAATTGTTGATCATAACTCCTCTCAGTGATTTGAATATGATTCCTCTGTATACTTAGTAAAATTCCATTTGTAAACTTATGCTTAAATTCAGCGATAGCATACGCTGATTGTTATCACCGATCGTTGAGAATCAGAAGCCTCAAGTCTACCTCTGAAGATCTGAAGATAAACCATCACGCCAAAAGAACATTCAGCGAAAGTCGAAGACCAATCTGAAGAAAGAGATAGTCAGCTAATGATCTGAAGCAGTTCAGTGATAGCAATGATTATCTAAATCAAAGTGTGAAGTCTTGTCAAGCCTCAGCGATACTCTGAAAGTTCATCAAGTTTCAAGTTCAGCGATCAAATGAAGCTTCTCAAACAAGATTAATGTTGATCTTATCCTCGATGCACAAAAGTCAAACCTTATACTATGTCAGAAAAGGACGTACGAATTGTCTCATATGTCCCCATCATATATGATATGGTACTGTTCATATGCGACCAAAAGTATGGTTGCTTTTTGGACAAAGGACAAGCTTCCTATAAATGCTTGACACGTGGCATATACCTTTTGTCTTGCATTAAATGCAAACGAGTATAAATAAGATGAAGATATCTTCTTCATCTTCATGCATGCTACTTTCTAATTCCTAAAAACTCTGTCTCTTTTCTTTCTCATTTTCTTCTACATCAATCTGTGTGATTTCTTAAGTTACAATAGAATAGGTTTACTTGTTCTAATTCCGCTTGTAACTGTAAATTTGTTTATTTAATATAAACTCATTTAAAAACAAAAATCTAACTGTTTGTATTTAACCCTCCCCCCCCCCTTCTACAAAAACTGTTTTTATATCCTTGAACTCTTGTAGACTCCTTTGGGACCAACAATATGTAAATCAAAACACCTATAACCATGATGAGAGGAAGGGTACCCCAAAAATACGCAAGGAGTTGATCGAGGGCTTAATTTGTGGGAGGCAGTGTCCGAAAAATTTGGGTAACATAAACAACCATTGGTGCGGAGATGGTTATAACTTGGTGTTTTATTAAATGGGATTTGCATGGGAGTGACATTATTCAAGAGACGGGTGGGACGGATGTTGGGACGACCATATGTAATGCTTCTACAAAAAAAGAAGGAGGTAGAGATGCATGGAATAGAAGGGATCGAATAATATTGTTAATGGTACGTATCATCCATTCAACCCTTCCATTTTGAGAAGATGTGTAAGGGCACAAGTGGCGGTAAATCATGCCTTTGGAGTTAGAGAAGTTTTAGAAAGAATGGTTATCGTACTCTTTGCCATTATCACATTGCAAAACCTTAATATTAATCCCAAATTGGGTTTGAACATAGGAGTGAAAATTGGAAAAAGTAGGAAACATGTTTGATTTATTTTTTATAGGAAAAGCTCATAAATAGTGAGAGTAATCATCAATAAATAACATATAGTAACGGAATCCAGATGGACTCACAATAGGAGAAGTAAATACGTTAGTGTGTATTATATCAAACAGTTTCATAGACATCGAAAGAGAATTAGAAAAAGGTAATTTGTAATGGTTTTCCAATTGACATGCATGACAAAGGGTGGATATATTCTCCTTACTACAATTAATAAAACTGTTTTTCCTAAGAAAGCTTAAAACTAAGTCTCTTGGATGTCCCAAACGATTGCGACAAGTGCAAGGAGTGATGCCAGTAAAGAAAGAAGTTGGATTAGAAAAAGAAGAAGATGATGCCAGTGGATACAAGTTGCCGACACTATTGCACCTCATCAAGATTGCGTCCATCCATAGATCCTTGATATTGGATCAAATTCGATAGACACTAGATTGTCTCTTGTGAATTTTCGGACAAAATTAGATTTTTGACTATATTAGGTGCATATAGAATTTTTTGAGAGAACGAGATGAGGGTGTAGGGTAGGTAGGGTGGATGTGCCCGAGCCCCGAACTGGAATTTTAGTGCCAGCACAAACCAATGTATTTGAATTGAAATTGCGCCAACTCGTAATAGAAGGAAGAATACCTGGATTGTTCATAACGTGAGAAGTTGCTCCTGTGTCCATGTACCAATTTTCATTCGGTTGTTGGAGAGACAAGGAGTTGAAAAAAGCTGGAAGATATGTTGGTTGGTACCCATTAGTAAGGGGCGCTTGTTGTTGATGCTGACACGGTCGTGGTGCCGGACCCAAAAGACCTTGGCTTTGAGCCGATGGCACCCCACGCCATTGTGGAGTTTGCGTCGGAACATGGTTGATAAGACCATTGTGGCATCTATGGGTTTTTCCATTGTGGGGGCTGCTGATTTGTCCATTGTGGTGGCTGCTGATTTCCTCGACCACCACCACAATATGTCTTCTTGCCTCTGTTAGTACGACCACCACGTCCACTATGACCACTTCCATGATGTTATTGCTGATGTGTGGAGTCCCCAGATGTAATAAGGATTGTGGCAGGCGATGAGGCTGGAGTGAGCTTTCTATTTTTCTCACGACTTGTACGATCCAACTCAAGCATAGAAAATGCTTTCTCAAACGACGGTAAGGGGATAGATTGCTGAATGAGAGTTGCAATCATAGCGTGTTCGTTAGTGAGATGGGCAACTAATTGAATAACCAAGCGTTCCTCAGACAGGGGATGTCCAATGGCTTCAAGTTGTACCGATATTGTCTTCAAGGCTTAACAATATGCATCGAAAGGGGGGAAATCTTCTAAACGAGTTGAATCAAATTGATTTTCAAGATGCACAACCCGAGTAGCTTTGTTGTCTTGAAAGAGGTTGGGTAAGTGATCCCAAGCTACCATGGCTGTAGCTTTTTCGTCGAGATATTTTGTATAAAAGATCTGTGGAGATTGTCCCACACAACCATTAAAGAACGATTGCATCAAGATGGTTCCATAATTCATCATCAATATCTTTTGGTTTTTGAATTTTTAGATCAATATGGTCCAAAACATTATATGCCCTGCAGTGTTTCGGAAGAGAGTCGCCAATAGAGAATATTGTATGTTGTCGACATCAACGTGAGAGGAACAAGGTTAAAAATGTTGGTGATGTTCAAAGCGGGGTGAAAAACATTCGAAACAGGTTTTTGTTCGATGGTCTTGTCGCCGACCATGGAGAAAGAAGAATGAAGGAGAGGAACATAGGTGTTGAAAAGAAAAAAAATAGCAGAATTAGGAATGCGGACGGGCTGGAAGGAAAAGAGGTATGAGAATTACGAGAGCTCTGATACCATGTAAAACAGCGAATGAATCGCTTGAGAAGTTTTGCATTCCTCTCCTGAATATATACAAAATATAGACAGATTTATCGTATAATATAAATACCATATTGACAAGATAATTACATAAATCAAAGAATCATATCTATCTATATTTGACTCATATTTATCAATATATTTTCACTAACACTCCAGTTGAACCTACACTGACCGCCACTGTTCTTAACTTCCGCTGACCACCACCAACCACCACCGTTCTGAACCATTATCGACCACCATCGATCTGAATCAATGTTCTGAACCACCGTCGACCACCACCAATCTGAACCACAACCGACCACCACCATTATCAAAATTGTATTTTTGTAGTTTATCATTTATTCATTACAATTCCAAAGCTACATTCTACCAACCAAACATACACGTTCCAAATCATTTAACATATTCCATTCTAACCAAACGTACAATAAATTCATTTGACATATTTTATTCGTTCAAAAACATTCTGCAAACCAAACGACCTTTAACGGTTCCCAAAATACATGAACTCACTCAAAAACAAATTTTATTATATTTTCATGGTTGAAATTAGGGGTGAGCATAACCAGGTACCCGGTCATTTTTCTTGGAACCGGAACCGGCGGTTCCTGAAAATCCGGAACCGGAACCAATGGGAACCGGTTCCGGTACCGGGCACCCGGTTTCAACTTTTTTTTTTTTTTACATTGTATACGATAAAAATATAATTATAAAATACAAAATACCGACTTAAAGTATAAATACAACAAATGGTCAAAACTAATTCGATAAAAACTAATTATTACATAAAAAATTAAAAAGTTTGAGTTTTTATTTATTATTTATAAATATATAAAATATTTTTTATTTACAAGTAACGGGTAGCAGGTACCCAGCGAGCAGCGGTTCCAAAAAAATGAGAAACAGAACCGAAACCTGTACCAATCACATCGGTTTCGGTTCCAAAAACGGGTACCCGGTTCCAATGTTGAACCTTTTGAAATTTTAGTAAATATTGATTAAATACATAACATATTTTATTTAGGGACAAAGGAGAAAAGTTTGCGTTGCGGCAAGTTAGTTCTATTATCGGCTAGTTACCTGACGAAGAAAAGACCTTGAATCTTCTTCTTCAACAAAAGGGTAAAAACTCCAGATCTCATCTTTCTTCTTCAAACAACACCCATTTTAAGCTACAAGCCTACAACTATAATTCGTTTCCATGGCGGCGAAGTGGTGCTGGAGATCGATTGTGGTTTTGATATGGTGGTGCGCCACTACAACGCAAGCTATCTGGTTAGACTTACCCGCTTCAGGAACAAAGTGTGTCTCTGAAGATATTCAAAACAACGTCGTTGTTCTTGCTGATTACTCACTCGTCAATGGTCAAGAGGACGCCCATGTTCATCCCGCCCCCACAATTTCAGTTCGGGTAAACATCGGTCTTACTTTGCTTTATATGATCTGAATCAAGTAGTTTATTTTCCAGATCTTGATCTGGTTAAGTTGGATGAATCAATTGGAAGCTGAACATTTTGATGTGGATTTGATTTTATAACTTGCTAATTGCACTAATTTCTAAGTAGGAAATCTTTTAGTATTTTGTTTTGTTGATATGAAATTGTTTTATCAGGAGTAAGTGCTTAAAAAAGAACTTAAAATTAAATTATTCGTAAGTATGATAATGTTGATTGCAGCTTGAGTTGAGTAGAAGTAGAACAAAACAAGATGTTGTTTTATTGATGATATTTTGCAATGATTGCAATTAGTATTGTGGTTTTGGATGCAATCCAATGTTAATGTGTTAGTGTTTCGATTATACAAGTAGGATAGGATCCACAACATGCTTGATTTAAAATTCAGGATGTTTACATAAAAGAAGCCAAATGAAGATACTTACGCCCTAGAACAAGGTACATTTTTTGAAGTCGAATAGATGGTTAGGTTAGAGTTGTTCTAGATTTTCAGCTTTTCAAAAGGATTCTACGACGAACATTAGACATCATAAAGTGTTACAAATTGAAAAATGTTGGTAATTAATATCAAAAATAGTTCTCAATTTTCAGATTGATAAGTACTAGATTTGATATAAACATGTCAAAATATAGCATATAAAGAGGAAAGCTTAAATACATGAAGAACATAACCTCAGGCTGTACCAAAGGGGAGATTGATTGCATTATTCTTTATGATGCAAGTTTTACATTGGCACAATGTAGTGAGCATTATCTTCTTCATAGCTGGAGTTTTGAGTCTTAGTTGTTAATTTTAGTTTTGGAGTTCATTATGTATTGATGTTTAAGTATTTGGTTATTGTCCAACATGAGGTGTAGTAGTTTAGTTTATGTTCATTTTGGTCTATATAAAATAGTCATTTCTACAAATAGATATTGATTTTAAGTGAAGGATCTTTTCAGAGTGGTTACATGGAATTCTAACTCTTTTTCTGCATGGGCTTTGTAACAACCGTTCTTAATTCTTGACATGCTTCACCGATATATGAATTTTATGATTATAAGTACAATTGCATAAATGAATTTGAAGGATTCTTGAATGGCAAAGAATGTACCTTTGTCTCAAAGTTGGAGCCTGCTTTTGGTTTCTTGGACATTTAAATTAAAATTTAAGTTCAAATTCGATAATACTTGTTTTTGCTCTAGAAAAAAACAATATTTATATAAGCTAAAGAAAAAGATACCAATATTTTAAGGAAAAAAGTAGTAATGTCAATGTAAATTTAAATTTGAACATTATTGCGTTTCAACTTTGTATTTACAAATCAAAAAATGGATTATTATTATGGAAATGGAATATCTTGTAAAAGGAAAATTGAGAAGATACGAAATATGTATAAATTTTAGGTGGACTAAAGCTTTGGTCATTAGCTAGGGGTAAGCACTCAGGTATATAGATAACTTATATATAGGTGAACACTAGAATTAGTAAATAATCAAACTTATGAGTTAAGGAAGAGCTTTATCAATGAACAATTATCAAGATTCTTATGATGGCGATGCACATGATATTTCACCTTGAACACTATTCTTGTGGATTTAAAATTAGTCAAGATTCATAACTATTGATTGGATCTTATTTCATTTAATGATTAATACCATAAAAATATCATATTGAACATGAATAATTAAGCATGTTGCAGATAACGTTTATTGTGGTCACCCAACAATTTGCTAGTGGAATATAGTATAGGTACGATAGCTGTTTTTTAATATTACAAATATATATATATATATATATATAAATATATGTGTGTGTGTGTGTACATATGCATATTTATGTATTATTGTGTGTGTATGATGGGAAAATATTACTTGCGGCATCCCACAAAAATAGTGCTTATGAGTTCTGAGAAGCCTTACCCAACCGGTTGCCAAAGATCCACCTAATGGACCCCATTTGCTGAAACATGAGATCCAATAGGTGAGACCACATCTGAACTCTTCTAACATTTTAATGGCTTAAGTAGGAATCAAACACAAACTTTTGTTGTTGATTCAAATATGTAAACGATAGTTACTTTTATATCGCCATGCTTGAGAATTTGAATATTTTTTTATATCAATTTCATTTGAGAAATCCCATATTTGTAAGATCCCTTACAAGACATGTCATATACTATGAGATAAGAATAAGATAAATCCTAGATCAAGTAATAAATGTTAAAAACCAACAAATTTAGTCTACAAGGTCTCCTAACATATATTATGTAAACACACGAAGGTTAAAATATTGGGAGCAAATTTGTCAGCCAACACTTTCGGAGTTCTTCATTTCTTGATTCAAAAAATTTCCCCTCCTCATTCCAAAAATTAGGCAATTCTGAAGACCACAAATTTCGATTTCCGGAGTGTCACATTTCGATTTTATATTAGGTCAGCACAATAATTAAAAGGTCATCTAAATTGTTTTAAATTAGTCTCAAGGTAACTATCGGTCACAAAAATATAGAAGCTGACTTCTTTTGGGCTGAACTTATTTTGTTAGATAGGCTAATAATTTATTAATCTGCCCACTTTAATCCTGCTTAACCTTTTGGAAACCTAACGAAGGGATTAGTTGCTAATCAGGGAGGGTTTTCTAATCTTAAGGTTTCTCACATAGATTTTAAAGAACAAATAGAAAACATAAGAGATTCATTCTAGATAAGTATAGAAACATTTTGGCGATCGGAAGTAAAAGAATCTTTATTAAATCTGAAACTGGAAAGTGACATCAGTTTTTATGGTTAAGAAATGTTCTTTTGGCTTTATTTAGCAATAGCATATTGACTTATAGAGGGAGGTTCAAGGGAAAACCTCAAAAAAGAAAAGAAAACTGAAGAAAATACCTTGAGAGCCCTCCAGTATGCATTTGTGCATAGATGGTATGCACAAATGCATACAAGCGTTTGTTTTTTCTATGCACGAATGCATGTTACAAATTACCGGTATGCATAATGCATTTGTGCATACCGTCCAAATGGAGGGCTCCTAGGGTGTTCCTCAGTTTTCTTTTTTTTTGACGTTTTCCCCTGAACCTGACCCTTGACTTATATACCCTGCACATAAATACCTCAAGTTATTGTTTAGGAGCATGGGTTTTGACTTTTGAGTTTTAAAGTGCATTTGGAGTTAATTTAATTTTGTTTCAACTATGGAATTGTAATTTCCCATACATACCATTAATTTGTTTTCCAAAAATATATAATGCAAAAAGATATGGTAAATTTCTTTTTTTTTCCTTCTCGAAATCGATTATATCAAGAGACTTGTGAATGAACTAAGTGTTAAAGACTTTCAAAGGTAACCTCTCCATATGGAAACAATCTACATCACCAAGAGAATATGACTCATGGTCAATTTGCATTTACAACTACCGAATCCGGCAACTACTTGGCTTGTTTCTGGGTCGATGGGAATCATCCAGGTGGTAAGGGTCTAACAGTTAGTCTCGATTGGCGAATTGGTATTGCTGCAAAGGATTGGGAGTCTGTTGCAAAGAAAGAAAAGATCGAGGTAACTATATATTTATCTTTTGCAATGTTAATTATATATAGACGTTTGATGCTTTCATTTACATGCAATACTTATCTTTAGGGGGTTGAATTCGAATTGCGAAAACTTGAAGGTGCTGTGGAAGCCATCCATGAGAATTTGATTTATTTGAAGAACAAGTAAGTTTTTTATTTATTTCTAGAATAATTTTTGTTACTTTTTGACAAAATTATTTGTTCTGTTATGGTATCGAACTAGAGTTCACGTTTGATTTTAGAAATCCAAAGCTAAAAAGTTTCCCACTAATTGTTTTCATTTTTGAGTTCAACTTTGTTTGCATCAAAATAAGTAAGTAGGTTTTCAATTTTCCATTCTACCCTTAAAAATATGAGATGGAGAAAGTTTCTCTCTACTATAAAGGGTAAAAGTGTCATTTGGTTATTTAATAAGTGTAGTAATTGCATATTCCTAAAACTGTGTCCCATTTTGATTGTGGACATTTATTTTGGGACGGAGGGAGTACTTTTAAAGGTATAAGAACATCTCCAATAGATTCTCCAAACTTTCTCCAAAACGGAGAATCAAAAGTCAAAATCTTCAACAAAAATAAAATTACATTCAAATCCAATAGCTTTTCCATTTTGAAAATTTCAGCATTAATTATATTTATTGAAATATTCAAAACATCTAATAAAAAAATATTTCTCTCTACTAAAGATCTAAATTTAGGGTTCTCCAAATTTGAATAATTTTACCATTTGGGAGAATCTGTTGGAACAAAACAACATGTATAAAGATGCCATGTTTTTTACTTCATATGTGAAAACAACATATAAATAAATATAAATATTTATAAAAAGGTGAGGAGTTTATTTGTTGCATTTGCTGTATATAAATATAACATACTTCAAAAACATGTATAAATATTTGTGAAATACACAGGGA
The DNA here is from genome assembly GCA_036898165.1 of Silybum marianum. Lineage (NCBI taxonomy): Eukaryota > Viridiplantae > Streptophyta > Magnoliopsida > Asterales > Asteraceae > Silybum > Silybum marianum. The sequence goes on from CM072535.1 coordinate 24,526,663, forward strand.
AGCAGAGATGAGGGGAGTGAGCGAAAAAACAAATGGAAGGGTGGCGTGGTTTAGCATCATGTCTCTTGGCGTCTGCATTGGAGTTGCGGTTTTACAGGTCTGGTACTTGAAACGATTTTTCCACAAGAAGAAACTTATCTGAAAAACTATACACTTAGTAGATCGTATCGCACACATTTTAACCACACTAGCTTTTCAGATATATATATATATATATCTATATATTGAGATGGGGAGAAACCTGTGAAAATTGGTACAATTGTTGTATTATTATTATTATTATTTATACTAGATACAATTTTCAAGCAGGCTGCATTCCAATTTCTTTTTGGCCTCTTTTTCAACTGCAGTATTTGAAGTTGCACCATTGAAATGGTTTCTAATTGTTATGATGCTTAATAGGAAAAAAAAGGTATTAACCACAAGGCTTGTGACGTACTGGTTAAGGCTTGTGGGGGATGAGACTAGATAACATCTACCCTAGGTTCGAATCCAGATGCAAACAACTTGTGGCCACTGGGGAATTATCTCAGGGATGCATGCTTTAGCAGTCTTAAAAATTGCCAGGGATTAGTCTAGGCAAATGCCTAGGATACTCTTTCAAAAAAAAAAAGGCATTATGAAATGAAATTAGTTTTTTTTGCCAATTTACTTCATATGTGGATCATTTTGCTATTGTTATGGGATGTTATGTTTATCCCATTATGCAAAATGTTGGGGGAATGTTAGATTTTCGCCCGAAATCAGGGTTTAATGGGCAAATGGCGATTGAAACCGAGTTATAGTTAGAGATGCACAAAAAAAACATCAGTCCAAACCTTGGCTGAAAAGCCTAGTCCTAGTAAGCCCAACGCCAAGCTAAAAAGCGATCAAACAAGTACTTTTTTCGACCAGAAAAAAATAAAATGAAAACCTTACAGGTAAGGGTGGCAATTCTCGACACGATACGAAACACGACACAGAAATAAACGGGTTTGAATTGAATTTTTTGATACGCCAACCTGTTTATTATACGGGCTGTGTTTGGGTTGATATATTGGTTTGCGGGTTGACCCGCCAACCCGATTATCATTTTAGGTTTTAAAATTTTTATTTTTTGAAATTTATTTTATCTAATGTCGTATGCGTATGCTTAATGCCCTAACCTGTTTATGACTTGCCAGCCCGTTTATGACCCGCGAACCCGTATAGGAAAAACGGGTTACGCGGGTCGTATATGGGTTAAGCATATACGGGTTATGGTTGATCAATGTGACACGATTAGTTATATGGGTCGTGTCCGGGTTGACCTGCCAACCCGCGACCCGTCAACTTGAACACGGTATGAGGGTCTACCAATAGTCCAATATTACAACCACCTCAAGCCACCCTAAGTAACCTTAGGACTTCTCTCCATAGGTCATCAGTTCAAGTCTTTTCAAGGTCACTGAGGATTTTTTTGATTGTTATCTCAGTCAGGGTTTCATGGGATTAGTCGAGCTGCACACAAACTAATCCAGACACCCACCGTTACCAAAAAAAGATATGTCACTTGCTACCAAACCTATTTGAGACAAGCCAAGATCAAACCAATATTGCTATCAGAGCGCTCTTATTGAATTGCTCATTCAATGTAGCAAGTGTTGTGTCCAAAGGCATTTGCTATTAGATTTCCAAATCATCTTGAAATTACTTAAAATATTGATCAAGTAATTCAAGCATGGATAAATATTTTTGAAAATATTCCATAGTTATCCCACTAAATGATCTCATAGGATTAAATCTTGTTCAAGTATAAATACAAGGAAGCATTGCATAATGATTAGCATATGTAGTGGATTATGTATAGAGAAATAGAATCCACATACGAGTGCAAAAGATACAGATCTATTATACTAATAGTAACACACCATGAGAAACATGGCATTGGATATCACATAAGTGTCATCGATGTTTTTCACGTGATCATTATATATGTAGTCCTTAGACTTGATATCATAGAGATTATCATCTGTAAGTGATGTATTTTGATGCATAATTTTAACCACTTCGTGACTAGGTGGGAAAACTTATGTTGGGTATATTGTGTATTACATAGGTAGGGCTAGTATGAGATAATAAATGACTGTCGCTCTTGAATGTCAAGAGTGATGTCCCTAGCCCTTGATGAACAATACTGAGGAAACACATACATGCTTACAATGGCGGATTCAAGATTTTTATCTAGTGGGGTCACCTTTAAGGTAAACTAAAGGCATGCAAAGTCGTCCGACGTGCTTTTAGCCTAATTACACTGTTTCGAGGGATTGGTTGATCTCGAGACATTTTTAGCGTCTCTGTCGGTTTTCTTATTCATTTCAAAAGACTTATTTGGTTGATTTCAAGAGACTTTTTTTGGAGTTGGCAATGGCCGGCTAGGATTGTGGTCCCTTGCAAAAACCTACCGAGGTGAATTAAGTGAAAAGCTAAAAAAATAAAAGCTTAACCCTTGTAAAAAGATTTCCTTTTAACGAGGTCCCTTCCCCCATTGTGTCTCACCTAAGCCCACCCCCTACATGCATAGTATGTAATATTGATATCTATAGAGTTGTACGTATATTCAAGAACCAGGCTAGTAAAGACTACACTTAACGCGTATGACACTTTCATGCCTCATGTTCAATCTGGACATCTGAGACAATAGAATACAGCGTGTACACTAATAGTAATCAAATAATTGATGATTGGTAGAATTGGTCAATTTTTATCACTTGGGTAGCAATGATTTACTGTTAGATGTCACTCATCGTTTATGACCATCATATGAATCAAATTTATGATCATTGCCAACATGACAAAAACTTGAAAACCTAATGCACACACAAAATATTATATGAAATTGTTAAACTTGTGTACGCCTTTCATACATATGGGTTTCTTTATCTTTGACGGTCGACCATGTTCACAACATTTACTTTGACGACATTAAAAAATACAGTATAATTTTTTTTTGTTTTACAAGTAGAAAATATTGTTTATGTTTATTGGAATCCAACTATATCTTATTGATGACTTCTCTTACAAAATAGTTTATGTGTTTTTTTATTTGAACAAATTATTATCAACTATTTCATATATCACAAGAGCAATGGGAAGAACCTACCTTTCTACCAAAAGATGCCTACTTATACAAAGAACATTTTTTGTTCCAAAAGTGTCAAAAAGGAAAATTGAACATTTCAATATACCATAAAAGTTGCTTATATGTCATGTTGGGATCTTCATTTACATTTTACACCTTTTATTTTTTTAGTTTTTAGTAATACTCTGATCGTTTTCCTGATTTAAAAATGACTGATATTTAAGACGGTTTGTATACATATACACGAAAATAAAAAAATATAGATACAAATAATCATCGCTCTCCTCTTTGTTCAGGTGTCAACCCTCCCTTCCCGCAACTGGGGCAACTCCTTAGACCAAAACCTTGGCAATCGTAACATCTGTATCAAATAATTAAAATTTATTAGAAAAAAAAACAGTTTGATTTTGATATTATCATATAAACCATGATAATCAGACCAAAGTATCTATAATGATGGTAACTACAACGCTAAACCAAAAAATAATATGCATTGCATATTAAATACTATAATTTTTATAAAACAAGAAAAAAATAAGGATAATTTTACTCACTTCCAACGCTCAAATATATTCCCATTCTTCTTGTTTTTTCCTGTTCCCTGTTACAAGAAAACACAACACATCTTTATAAAATATTTTCAGTAAAAACCAATTCTTACGATCTAATAAGTTTTTTTTTTTTGAACATTTGGTTCCTATTTTAGGAACCTACTATCAAGATATAATTTTGAAAAATGTATTCTTTCTTGGATACAATAAATAAAACACATTATGTCTATGATGTAATAAAAGGATATATTATGTATCTGATACAATCAAAAGAACACAGTATAATACAAATCAAATCTATTATAACTTTGTAAACAAATATACTTACCAAAAAATTATAATTAAACTTTTTGTTTGAGATTTATAGGCATCAAAATGAAGTTTTGTTTCTTAAAATAAGAAACAAAACAAAAATACATCGTATTATGGATACAGTTTATTTTTTAAGCTAAAATGCGATTGTTTTTAATGTTTTTAAGTTCTTTATTGAAATTTTAAATACCCTAATTAATATTTTCTGCATTGAAATGTGAAATTAATTTTTTTTATTAATATAGAGATAATGAAACCTTGCATCCAGCACAGTCTATGGCACCTTGACCTCCACATGTCTCACATTTCTTGAAAATCTGCAAGAATTAATACATTAGAAAACCATATTATTTTATATTATATACAAAATTTTATCAAAAATTACTTTAAAAAAACCATTATGAATAATCATATAAATACTAATCTAATACATAATTTAAATAATTACCGTATAAGATATAATATCTTATTCAAAAAGTAAAATTGCACCAAAAATATTTGAAAACCATGAGTTAAAACCTTAAATTTGCAGAATTATAACTGAAAACTTATAATTCTAAAACCAAAATGAAAACAACTTTACTTTCATTTCTGTTTTATTATAAAACAAGAATTTGTTTACAAAGTCTATTATTAAAAGAAGTTTGAATCACAAACTTTCTCCAAAATAAAGATTTTGATTAATTATTTCTTTAAAATGAAAGCATAATTGATTCCATATTTTCCATTTTACAAATAAGGTGACTTACAGAGTTAAGTGAAAAACCAGTGGATTTTGAAGCATGAGTTGTTATGCTGCTTCCCCTTTGAAGATTAATGGGACTTGAATTCAATTTTGGTTGAAGATAAATTTGTGAACAATATTGGAAAAACAGGCCATGAGAACCCATTTTCTTTTTTTCTTTTTTTGTATTTTATTTTTATGTTATTTTGTGATAAATAGTAGAAGAATTATTTTTGTTTTAATAAATAGTACCATTGACATGAATTGGATAATGAACTCATGGTTCAAAGTTGCATATCTTCATCACCATACACCAAACACAAATCTTTTTTGCTCCACAAAGATTTTTATTTGTCTAACTAGCAAATACCTTTTTTTTAAAGGGTATCTTAGGCATTTGTCTATATTAATCATTGACAAATTTTAATACTGCTAAAGCATGCAGTCCTGAGATAATTTCCCAGTGGCCACAAGTTGTTTGCGCCTGGATTGAAACATAGGGTAGATGGGTTATCTAGTCTTATCCCTCATAAGACTTAACCAGTACGCCACAAGCATTGTGGTTAACTTTTTTTTGTAAAACAAACTTCAAAAATCACCATTTTGAAAAACCGACTTTCAAAATTCTTATTTTGAAAAATCAAAACAAAACCAACTTTGTTTTTAATTTTTATTTTGAAAAACATGAATTTCGTCACAAGTCTTTTTAATGAAAAGTTTTAAAAGTTGAGTTCTCAAAATGAGATTTTTGATAGTTGGTTTTTCAAAACATGAATGAAATCGAATATAGTTCTATTTTGGAAAATTGACTCAAATGACCGAAATATAGTTTTGATTTATCTTACTAACCATTTCTCTCCTAATTTTACACAAATGTTACTGGATCCATAACCCAGGTCCATAAGTATTGCGGACCCCCCAAAACGACATCGTTTTTGGCAAGGTCTGTAAGCCAGGTCCATAACTATTACGGACCCGACCCAAAACCCAGTTCCAGCCGCATCCATCATATAATGCCAAGTCTAAAAATAACGTGAAACCAAGTTTTGGGTTCGGTCTATAACTATTACGGACCTGGCTTACAGAACTGATAAAAAACGTCGTTTTAGGAGGTCTGCAATACATATGGACCCAGTGACATTTGGGTAAAAATGGAAGAAGGATAAATCAGATATGTATTTTGGTCATTTGAGGCAATTTACCTTCCATTTTATTGCAAGTATTTTTAGTTAATGTATCATAGGATACACATCATTCGTCAGGTCAAACATGGTCTGAATCGTTTACCAGATACTTAAATATTTGAGATGTACAAAATCACTCTCCAAAAGTGGAAAACAATCTTAACAAACAATCATTCACCATATACAATTCATTAATCTAAATCATAATGCTTTACAAAGTCAACTATGTACACAATGGTCAACTATTGTTTATATAGTTTTTTCTTCAATTGTGGAAGAAAAATGGTGGTTTTTTTTTTCATTTTTGAGCTTGTTAAGCAGCAGCAGCCTGTCGTTCTCCGATCATCCATCTTGTCAAGTGAGTTGGGTCGACGGCCAAAGCCGTGAATGTTTTGGGACAAATCCCGAGATCCGCTCCAATGAGTTCGTATTCCATCACCGCTGCTTCCATTTCCGCTTCTACACTCCCATCTTCCATGGATTCCACTGCTACCGAATCAAGAACTTCACCATAATGCTTCTCTTTATCGCTGTCGTTTTGAAACGGTTCCATCACCGGGCTCTGTTTGTTGCAAAAATTCAAAATTATACCGTAAAATTATTAGATTAAATCCATCTAAAAAAAATTAAAAAAGTTCGGTGAAAGTGTTACTATTATAGTTAAAAGGCATAGGATCGTGTGAGAAAAAGAGTTAAGGTGAGAAGCGTAAGAAGGATCTGAACCCTTAATTAGTATTTAATTGCGCTTTAGAAGGGAGTTGATCTGATGCAATTCGGTGCACCTCATCTCGATGTAGCTCATCCTAATATGCATCCAAGGGTGAAGAGCCATTCTTACGCTTCTCACCTTAACTCTCCTTCTCACCGGAACCCAACCCTATAGTTAAATATCTAAAATACTCTTCAACGGAGGGAATCTCATGGGTCAAGATCATTACTAATGATTACAATGGACAAATAGGTAATTTTAGCTTAATAAGGGGTTGTTTGGCAATTGCTGAATGGGTTGGTGCAGGATGATTAAGAGGCTCTTATGATATTGTGCAAAATGAAATATAATTGTTTGGTAATTGTTCAGGATGTAATTAGGGCTCTTAATGGTTAAGGGAGGTCCAGGATACAAAAAATGATTCTGAGGGATTCAGAACCATTAAGAGGCAGCCTTATTTTTTGCCAAACAGGATTCACCTCTTAGTGATTCAGAGGCTGCCTCTTAATGGAACTGTTAAGAGGTAAACAAACAGCTCCTAGATATTACTACCTCTGTCCCAAAATAAGTGGTCTACATTTCTACTTTTGTTTGTCCCAAGATAATTGTCCACTTTCAGAAGCAGATGCCTACTTTCCAATTCTACTATTAATTATGAGATAGAGAATCATTACTCTCCCTAAGGGTAAAGTTGTCATTTAATTAAAAAGTATAATTATTACACATTTTTTAAAACCATGGGCCTTTTCCATTGTCGACATTTATTATGGGACGGAAGGAGTAATATAGAAGGATATACTATTAATTAACTCTCTTGGACCCGGTGGTTGTGGTTCAACAAAAAGCCAACATCACATAAAATAACTAATAATATCCTAAGATACGGAACCGATCAGGACTGGTTCCGGTTCCGGTTCTCATTTTTTTGGAACCGTTACATGCTGGGTACCCGCCGGGGCTGGTTCTGGGACCGGGTACACGCTACTTTTAAATAATTTTTTTACATATTTATTAATAAAATTATATTATCTTTCAGGTTAAAGTTAAACGAGCTAGGTATGTTTATAATAGATTCAAAATTATATTTTTATCGGATTAATTTTGACCATTAGTTGTATTTATTACTTTAAGTTGGTACTTTGTACTTTATAATAAACTTAAAATTACATTTTTATCATATGCAATGTAAAATTTTTAAAAAAATTTGAAACTGGGTACCCGATTATGCTCACCCCTAGTAACAACCAGCATAATTTATTGACAAAAGAATTCTACCATGAGGAAGTAAAAAGGTAAAAAAAAATATTTACCTGACAGAACTGAGCATAATGTCTATACACCTCACTGGTTTCATCTTGCTCAGCAAGCAATGTACCTCCGTACCATCCATTCGCTTCATCTATTGAAGTCATTGCAAGATATCTACAATAAATACAACAAATGACACATTATTACAAAGAAGATTAAATTTGTTTAAAGAGATTTAAAGATGAAATGATATGAATAGCTCCATATAACCACTAGGCTACTGCCAAAAACAAGAATGGCGCTATATTTTTGTGTCTGGGAGTAAAATGAATGATGCTAATATCGAAATTACATGTGATGCTGAATGAAATGACATTTGGAATTGATATAATATAATATGATTGAATTGTAATTGTTTATTTGAATTCTTTTTTCTATTTTTATGTTATTGATCTAGGGAAAGAGTGAGAATAATAATACCTAGATGTAGTACTAGCAGCTATATGTTTGATGGGAATAAACTAAGTTTTAGCGATAAAATGTACAGTTAAGATAAATCAAAGATGTTAGATCTATAGGAGAGTGAAACATTGAATACCTTCGAAATACATCCTCTTCATTAGTGTCAATAGCCGAAGAAATCCAATTGGGGTCACATAAGTCATCAAATTTCTTTTCATCTTCACGTCCTCTGATAGCCAGTTCATCTGCTGCAACTTTTGGTACAGAATTACTTTCTTCAAACTTCTTGTGGCCAAAAAGCCAGTTTGGGCTTCTAAGTTGTATTTCTCTGCAATTACCAACTATGGTTTAGTAAATGAATATAAAATACCAATACCAGTGGCAATGCTAGCTGCGTATAAAAATTCATTAGAGTTCTATTTGAAGCAAAGAAGACGATAAAAACAGCCAAAGTCAGAATTAGGGTAGTAGAAGTTTTTCACGTATACATGCATGGATTATTATGGAACTACATGGAAGAGGAACATCAGAAAAGTGAGTACAATTCAGGAAGAAAGCTCATATGCTGCTTTTTTACCTCATAAAACCAAGTATAAAAGCGTCTCCAACAACTTCTCCAAAATGGAGAAAATGGGGATTTTGAGCCAAAATGTGCTCCAATAGCTTCCCCAAAACTATCTCCAAAATGGAGAAAATAAGAAAGAGAATACATTTTTCTCCAAATATAGAGAATACTTCAAAAATGATTACAAAGTGAGATCACCAATAGAAATTTTTGAAAACAAATATTTAGAGAGAAATAATATTTTCATAGATGAATCGAATATTTTAATATTATAATCCTTGTTGGTTTCTCCAAAATGGGGATTCTGTTGGAGATGAATGTAACTTATTTTAGAGATTTTAACTTTTGGTTCTCCATTTTGGAGAAATTTTGGGGAATCTGTTGGAGATGCTCTAAGTAGAGGTGCTTTAACATGTAAATTTATACTTGTTTCAGAAACATAATGAGTTCAATATGAAATATAAAGGATTTATAGTTATATATTTCATTGTTCTTTTTCCCACTAGCCCATCTTGTGCATGATGTATGAAATGCATCCACTCAGTAACAAATTCTTAAAATCCTAGATAAATATGAAAAGCAAGCAAAGTTTTAGAAGATACTTACACTGCATCAGGTGCCATTCCAGAATTTCCAGGTGGTTTGTGATCTGGTTCGCTACAAAGCCTTACATTCTTTATCGCACCACTAGTTCGTTCTATTAATTTGGAAAATGATGTCAACTTGATCCGTGAAAAGTCCTCTTTGCATGCTGCAATAGGTGTCAGAGTGCGGCCCACACCTATAGGTTCAGCATCAGTTGGTGAACTGCAAACACAATATCCAAAAAGGTAAGATTGGTAGACTACAGCCCCAAAAAGCAAGAGGGATCAGAAAACTCTAATAATGGATGAAAAAAGTTGGAAGAAACTTCAGGGAAAAGCAAAATGAGGGATAGGCTTCGTCCATAAGCACACATAACTTGGTAGTATAGAAAAAGTTTTCAATTATTTATAAATCAAAGATGGAAACTATATCCATACTTGTAACAATTTGGGTTTTTATTATGATAACAGCTTTGTTTTACAACTATAGGTTATAGGTATACAGTGCTGCCTCTTGAAATTCATATTTCTTTTTTTAAGATTATATCTCCTTTCCATTGTATGCATAACAGGCTATATATAAGCTCCAACATGAGGATGAGTCTAAGAAGATAAAATTACATTAAATTAAGATCTTTAGATATATTAGATTTTACACTTACAGATTTACCTAATCACATTACTCACAATTTCATGGATTCACACACGTCATGGGCTCGTGGTTAAAACGAAGTTCTAAAACCGTTCCAAGTTCTATGTTGAACATTTGATCACAGACTCTATATAATACTAATTAATATATATGACTTTTCTTCTTTTGACATGAATGTAAATTTTTTAATATCATTATATCATGAATAATAAATAGAAAACATATGTGTGTGTATATATATACAGGGAGGTTCAGGGGAAAACCTCAAAAAAACCTAGGAGCCCTCCATTGGGACGGTATGCATTTGTGCATAGACGGTATGCATAAATGCATACAAGCGTTTTTTTTCTATGCACAAATGCATGTTACAAATTATCAATATGTATTTGTGCATACCTTCCAGATGGAGGGCTTCCAGGGTGTTCTTCGGTTTTCCTTTTTTTTGAGGTTTTTCCATGAACCTGGCCCTATATATATATAATTAATTATATATATGACATACAAATTTTCTGTCTTATGTCCCTGCCTTGAAACACGCCACGTCCTCGTCATGTAAGGCTTGAGATTTGACCTTGCCAATACGCCAAGCCTCACGCAATTTAGAACCTTGGGGTTGATGTTAATTTAAATATAACAAGGTTTTTGGATCCTAATAGTTACACAAGACAAATTCTGGAAGTGATGCAAGAATTCTATAAATCATTCTACCACTACTAGTTACCATAACTTATTAAAGTTGAAACAATAAGAGTACTTGCACATTGTAACATCAGTCATATATTGGAAATCATTGCATTTGAAATTTACCAGCCTTCTGGGATGAGGTCATCCCCTATCCCAGATACGTGAAGATAATAATCAGAATCAAGTTCCCAAAGTGCTGGTTTTCCTTCCTGTGGCTGGAAGTACCCCAAAAATCTGGTCAAAACAATAAATAGATGGACTTAAAAGCTCGGTAATGGGAAATATAAAAAAAATTAAACTACCCAGAGCGTCCATGAGAAGGAAAACGAACCTATATATATTTCCAGTAAGGAAGAGTAGATATTGAATCATAAATATAGTGGGGCATCCATGGGATGATAAATTAAGCAATTAGACATTGAAGTAATGACGTAAGATAGAACATTACAAATTTATAGCATCTTGTTTTTCACCATCTGTATAAGCATTGCTGTAGTAGCGTTTGATAGATTTTAAAAATTCTCTAGATTGTGTTGTAGCTTTCCACTTTCCTTGCCTCTCTGGGAATACCTGCAATCACCTTTTGTTGAGTGGGCTGAAAATTGGAGATATATAGGAAATCCATATAGTAATTCCGTTAAATTAACAAGTCAGAAAGTTATCAAAAAGAGAATCCATTGACAAGTCCAACCCCAATATCTTGATTTCTAGTAGCAATGCATCATGAACGTATATATATAGGGCCAGGTTCAAGAGAAAACGCCAAAAAAGAGAAAACTGAAGAACACCCTGGGAGCCCTCCATCTGAACAGTATGCACTAATGCATGCTGGTAATTTGTAACATGCATTTGTGCATATGTACCAATGCTTCTATAATTATAGAAGCATTGGTTCTTAGAAAAAAAACGCTTGTATGCATTAGTGCATACCATCCGGATGGAGGGCTCCCAGGGTGTTCTTCAGTTTTCTCTTTTTTAGTGTTTTCCCTTGAACCTCCCTGTATATATATATATATATATCATCTGCTAATACACGCCCAATTAATGTTTGGATAAAAATCCTGTTCGTCATATCCCATTTCGAGAACTTACAGATGATGAACGGAATAATAAATTAAACCCTATCATCGTCTTGTAATAATCTCCATAAATTAAAGTGTACTTACAGTGTTATGAGCTGCAGATCCACCATACTGCTGTGCAAGAGCATCACCCATGCTTTGGTACATATCCATTAGAGCTGCAGCAATACTACTATCAGCATCCACTTTAGGATCATCTGTCAATCCCATGGCATGGAGTTGGCGACCTAAGGCTGCTAACCCATATGCATACTGAGCAACATTTGTGCGATCTAAGCAATCAATGCAATTAGTTCGTAAAACTCCACTCTGGAACTGCGGATCTTTGTTACTGTGGTTATATTTCTTAATCTTCTGACTATGGTTCAGATCTCTGTCTTGTTTGATTAAGTCACTAGACTTATCAGTATTGCCAGTTATCATTGATAGATCCCCTGAACCAGTTCTCAGATCTTTAAGGGAAGCCTCCCTGCAGAAAGTTACAATGGCTATAAGAATTACAGCTATAAATACAATAATCCGAGAGACCAAACTTTGGTCCAAGATGAGATGCAAAAGTTTATGCAAATTTACTTTAACGTCGCTTCCAAAAGCTAAATTTTATCATGCTAAACATGTCCAAGTCCAAAAAGCTAGATTTTCTATAACATAACAAATCAATGAAGATAAATTACAATATAAGACAATCACAAACACACTTTTTAACTTTTCATCTTGCACATCATGATGAGAGATAGATTGGAAGGGAGAGACTGGTGAAAAGAAGGGGAGGAAGGCAAGTAGAGTTGAGGGAAGGGTAATAAGAATCTTCCAAAATTCTTTAGCTTTTATCAGCAGTTCCATGAAACATTTCCACTTACTTCTCTTGCTACTAAATTCTGGAAGCAAAATCACCCTAATACTAATAGTACCACTAAGGATCTGATATTGAATAAAAAGGTTCATACATCCTTTGGAGGACTAAACTCGATTATACCATGTGTCCTGTTTCAGCTTGTTATGAAGACTTGGGAGATTCGGAAACTAGAGAGATTTGATTCTTGCATCTCTTGTAAAAAAATATGCATATACCTATGCATGTAATTTAAACACAAACCAAAAGGAACTACTTGTTACATGGTATCTAAACTTAAGGTTACAATTCAAAGTTATGTAAAAATTAAGGATTTTTTAAGCTTTGAACTAGGGAACCCATTAGTTCTCACAGCCCCCATAGAAGGACTTAGACGAGCTTTGCCGAGGCATACCAGTGAGTACGGTTGCCATCCAAACATTTTTTCAGTCTCACTTTTAGAAAAAGGATTTGGGATCACTTAAATATAGGAGTAGAGAACATAAGGAACAACTTCTTATCTAAAAGAAAATATGTTCGCTATCTTCTAAAAGAGATATTTTGAAACTGAGATCTAAACCAAGTAGAGCCCCCCCCCCCAACACACACCAATAACTCCCAATTTATACCCAAGAAAGAACCCAGAGAGGTATAGGCGACTTGTTGGAAAGTTGAATTACCTTAAGGTCACGACCCGACATTGCATTTGCCATTAGCGTCGTCTGTTGATTTATTTCCGCTCCAACAATTAATTATTAGACCCTTCTAGAACAAATTCTTTGTTACCTTAAAGGCGCGCTAGGACAAGGATTGTTTTATGAGTGCCATGGTCAGAGTTGTTAAAAGGCGCAAGGCGCACTTAGGCACGAGGTGCGTGCCTCACGAATGCGAGGAGCGTCGTATAAAAGAATAATATATATACACACATACACATACATACATACATACATACATACATACATACACATAGTAATACACAACTCCAATACCATTATATAAAACATAGTTCAATTTCAATTTCCAAGAAGTAGTATCTAAAATAATAACACCATTAGATATAACAATTAATGATGTATCTAAAATAATAACACAATTGTAGCAGCTAAATCATATACAAATACTATAAACAAATATACACAATTTAATAAAACAAAATAATGTTTAAGACATTTTATCACAACATGATAATAAATTATCACAATAAGTGGGTAATATTTTAAAACAAAAAAAAAAACAGGTATACTACTCTGACATCAAACTGTTTCAGCCATAAGATGATAAGAGTTGTAAGTAAAAAAGTAGCTAATAGATTAAATTTGAACTTAAAAAAAGAAAACCTTTAAGGAGTATATTCTTACAGCAGCAAATGGTAAATGGCAAAATCAGATACAATCAAAGACAAGTTAAAGGGATAATCAAAGAAAACTCTTACAGCAAGTTAGGAAAAGAGAGAGGAAAAGTAACGTGAGACGTAAAGTGGTTTTATTTGCAGTTATTCTTATTTTTAGTCAAGGCTTCAAATATGCAAGGGTAGCTTTCAACCTTTTTGGTTCTTACGTAAGTGGTCTTTTCTTTTTTATTAATTCTTCTACATCTCAATTTTTTGGGTTACACTTTAGACAGAACATACGACGTGAGACGATTTGCCTCACTGTCGTCATCGTACCCACACTCATGGCAAGGGATGCCAATTGTCATACCCTGGGTTAGGCTAGAGGTCAAGCGGTCAAAGTTGGTAGGTTGGGTAGAAGAATCAGTTAGTTTAGTGTAGTCGATTAGAGAGTCAAAGTTGGTGGGTTGGGTAGCATAAATAGGGCTAAGGAATATAGAGGCGGACATGAATTTGATATTGTTGAACGGGCAGTATCCATGGGAGACCTTCACTTCCTCGAACTGTTGGAACTTTCATGATGATACTACTTCAATAGAAATTACGGTACTTGATAAGTTAGTGTTCATCAATTGGTATCAACGATAGGATAATGACGAGCATTTCATCAAGAGTCGACAAAATCGAGGAGAGTTTAGGGAAGATGCATGCCAAACTCTATTCCAAAAAGAAGATGTATAAGTTGTAATGAAGCAAATGGAGCGATTACTCAAGATTCTGGAAACGGAAACGGAATTTGCCAATTCAGCCGGAGAGGACTCGATTGGGTTTTGCGGTCCAAGGAATAAAATTGGAGGTACTGTCCTTTGAGGGAGTGGATTCTGACGGTCGGGCAATGTGTGTTGAAACTTGAAAGGTAGGTGAACGAATCAACCGAAGAGGAGAATATTCAAATCATCATGACTTTTTTCGAGACGACCTGTTACACTGATTCCAATAGGGGGGAACCAGTGCTGACTGTTTACTAAATGGAACAGACTCAAGGTGATGTTACGACAGTTTAGGCCGATGGATGGTGGAAGCATTGGTGAGCCATTTTTGGCACTGAGAAGGGAAGGTACCAAGAATGAAGACCGGAGGAAAGTCATGGCTTGAACTTCTACATTAAACGATGCATCATCAACACTCACCGTCGCGGTGAAAGACCACCACTTCTCCTTTGCCGTCGGCAATGTCAAGGCTGGTAAAGATGTTGAAGTATACAAGGTCTATGAGAAGTCCAACAAAATGGAGGTCAAAGAGAAAGGGGTATTAAGCGTTGAGTTGTTTCAGGTTAGAAGAGGTGTACAGGAAGTGAGTCCTAAAAGGGAAGAATTTAAGAAGTTGGATAAGATTCATGGTGACCTTGTGCAAGAGAGGTCCAAAAGTCATTAAATCCCACTATTGAAAGCCGAGATTGAAGCCATGCACAAAGAACGCCAAACAGGAAAGACAACAGTCGGGTATGGAAAAAATGAGAGTGCCAACAACCTTGAACAAGGTCAAGCAATGTAAAAAAGTATGCTTTCTATGACCTGTTGGGGAGGAGCCATAGTGGGCTAGTTATGTGACAACCATTAAGAACCAGCGGCACCGGTGATACCACCACCACCATTAGTCATTGATGTAAAAGAACTGGAGCCATTTTTTTTATTTCTTCCCACCTTGAGGACGAGTATTGGAAGGCGGGTATTGTTATACCCTCGGGTAGGATGGAGGTCAATTAGTCAAAATTGGTAGGTTGTGGTAGAAGAATAGGTTAGTTTGGTGTAGTCGGTTAGAGAGTCAAAAGTTGGTGGGACAGGTAGTATAAATAGGGGCCGAGGGATATAGAGGCTGACATGAATTTGACATTGTTGATTGGGCACTAGCCATGGGAAAGCTCCAGCATCTGGAATTGCTGGAACTTTCATAATCACATGATTTTAATAAAAAAAATACAGTATTTGACCATCTGTGTTCGTCACCATGCCATATAAGTACCGCCTTCACACCAAGGAGACACCATAACACCATGATGTATACATATATGTGTGTATATGTAGTTATGTACACACAGACATGTATTTTGTGTGTCTATTGGATAAGGTACTGGGATAAACACGAGCCAATTGTTATTCTAAATCATTCCTCCCAAAGTGGCCTGTAGATTTGGAGAGATTACCAGGTAAGCTAGTAGTTGTCATCAATATGGGATCACTACATGAAATAGGCATAACTCAAGAAAGAAAAAATAGAACAGCGAAAAGAAAGAAAAAAGAATTACAACAAACTAAAGAACAAACAGAAGTTCAGAAAGAGAAGCCTTCATTGAAAGATTTATAAGTGTGATACAAAGACAAGTTGATCCAAAATTTCAGTAACTAAGAGGTTGTGTACAGTGACCTAGACACTTGTGCGGTTCTGCCATGCCCATAATCACTTAAGGAGCACACATAAAATAAAGAATAACCAAAGGGACATTGGCCCAGCCGTACCGGGTTTACTGGTAGAGCCCAACCTCCTTGGAGGTCAAGGGTTCAAACCTCACCAAAGGTGAGGTAGGTGCGTGAGCTTTCCCGTATATAAATATTATATACTTCAAAAAAGAGAGTAAGTATCTTACCTTGCAGTGCTTGTCCGGCTAAGTTGAATGGACTTTTTTTTAATAACAGATGGCTTTCCGCTATAATAGAACCCTGTCAAATCCAGTGCTTCACTAGCAACACCACCCAAAACTCCCAAGACATTGGCAGACTTGCTTGAACACATTGAAAACAAAAGAACAGTCAATGGTAGAAGCAGAATATTTTCTTGACATACAGAACATACCTACCTCTTTGCAAACTTGTGGAAGTCCCAGTGGATAAACCTAAGCTGATTTTCTTCTGGAAGTATCTGGTTTAGATACCCAACTGCATTGGTGAACTCACGGCGTAGCATCATTTCTCGTGGCCTTTTCTCCACAGTCTGCAATAATAACCATTACAGGTATTGCATTTTAATGTTGCTATTTTCTATGCTAATGGTACTTTTAGAGCACACTTAGATGAAGGGGAGACAGCAAGAGTAACTGAAATTAAAAAAGAAAGTGAAGAATGAACATAGCTTTATGACAGTGAAACAAAAGATCTCTCGACTTAAAACACACATACATAGATGACAAAAAGCCTTTATGTTTAAATAATGGATTAGTGAAATATATTCAGTCACAACTGTGTTCCTAACCAAGAGAAACTGCAGCAAACATGAGAATAATAGCTAAAGCAGGAGTGTGAGGGCTGGAAAGAAGCAAGGAAGAAAAAGACTAAAAACAACATAAGCTTAGAAGCATAGATGTACCAGTTGAGATGGAGATAGATCCAGCCAAGCTCTGGATTTCCTCAAAAGGATCCAAAGTAATCACCAAATTATCTCTATTTGGATGTAGCAAATAATTATATCTGGTTTCTCGCATGAACAACAAATAGCCATTTTTATATTATTTCTTCTTTCAGATTATCCTTCTATTTCAAAGGAGATTTCCAAACTATGGCTATCAACTTGTAAATCTAATCAACATTAACACCAAAAAATGACTATCGTCAAGGCATATTCAAACAGATGTACAGTTGGTCAGGAGGCAAAGAAACATATTTGTACGAAATCAAGCTTAAATGATTTGACAAAAAATAAGCATGCTCTAAGGATTTTACTACTTTAGTTCATAGGTCGTTGGTCATCAGGATCAAAAGGTTTGTTATGCTCGTGGGTTAAGGCCAACTAATTCACTTGGTACATAAGTCGAGTTTCAGTTTGGACCAAGCAATTTACTCTCCGAAACAAAGTTGTCACCTCAATATAGTCCTTTCTTTATAGATTTCTCAAGAAAGGCCCAGTTAGGAAAAAACAGAAGCATCTTTGTTTGAACAAGTACTAAAGGGAGGCCTTGGCTTCAAAGGGTTGGAAAAATGTAAAAAGACACAGATATCTTTCTATGCGTTTCAAGTTGGATCACCCAACACATCTTCTATTGGTATAATGGATTCATCAAATATGTTGAAGAAGAACTTTTCAGATCTTGAATTCCCATGTCTTTTAGGTGGAGTTAGAGGGGAGTTCACAGCTATACTGATTATATTAGTGCAAAGAGTGAGGTATGATAAACTTTACATGGTTACGAAAAGTGTACACTGGAATCGTCCAGGGCATAGAATACTCTCTTTATGTGTCTAACTGCCCCCAAAAAGAATACTGATAGACAAATGGATGTGATAAGGTAATATCAAAGTAAAAATTTATGTAAAGGTAAACACCCGAATGAAGTAACTATCTGACAAACACACCAATAAATTTAGGAAACAAACCTTGATCAGATTAAGCACAATAATCGGATTGTTATATCTCTTTTCCAGATCTTCAAAGTGAAGTTTGGTTGCCTCATACGTGGGATCATATCTTTGCACTAGAACCAAAGGCAAACAATCAACAAAATGTAGTCTGTCAGAATAAACACCAAGATAACCAAGAGCATAGTGCTGTGAAAACAAGCTGTATTAATTGGTGATTCTTACATATGATATCAGGTTTTGGACTGAATCGTGAAGCTTCTTGTGACCAAAACAGGGGAATTGAACCCCTCATTTGTACAACCGAACTCATTTTTCCTTTGCATGATCCAGATTCTTCATCGAGGACGATTTGTTCTGTTTCAACATCATTTGCAACCCTACCCCGATCATTTACTCCCCTTTTCAAGTAACTGTATCAATGGAGAGCAATAGACAGCTAAGAATACATGACATGTGAAGTATTTCATTTTGCTAGAGGTACGTTTTAACAATTACTGACTGTCAAGTAAGAAAGTGGCCTTCCAAGGTAGAGTTGTCACATAGAATATTAATATCTGCTAGCTATTGATGGTAAAAAATCATAAACTATAAAAAAATCTTAACAAATACATACACCAAGGTGCTGATAAGAGTCTAAGCTCATTACTCCTTTCACTACTTATGGTTTAACTTGATTTTAGAGGATTATACTGCTTTCACTACTTATGGGTTCGTTATCTAGAAAAATCTTATGTCAGCCTTATTTATAAGACACATAGTAATGTCAACATAAATTATGTTTTTGTTTTTGTACTTTTTCCGGGATAATAGGTGCTATGGAAGACTGGAATAACACAGACTTGAGCCACGTAGTGTACCTCGGACAGACCAATCCAGTTCAACAGATGCTTCAACAAAGTATATCTTTCAATTTAATTGTTCTCCAACACAGTTGTTATGAAGCAACACAACATTTTTACTACACATATTATACCATTAGATTTAGATATTTAAAAGCCAGATTTCATCATGTAACACTTTCACAAAACAGAACTTGTATCATACAGATAAAAAAAGTTATTTCAGATTCCCAAAGTCCCCAAAGCATTGGATATATTCAAAATATAATGTACATCAGAAAGATTGATTGTAATGTTTTTGAAGAGTTTTATGGTGTGATTGTACACTGCTAGTTGTACTTCACAACTTGTGTGGTGTGATTGTAAACTGCTAGTTATCCGTCACAACTTGTATGATGAAAATATTTGTGTTATCATTTAGGTTAAAGTGCTATGCTTTAAGACTTGTACATTACAATTTACAACTAAAGGTGCATTATAAGTTGAACTGTATAAGTCCTGTTGCAAAAAAGTGTTTTTATCATTGATGTTATGGTATTATGTTTTGAAGAATCGTATCGTATAACTACAAATGGCGTTGTAACAGTATGTGTTCTATGACCAAACTTGAAGATTATTCTTGAAGACATGTATCTTAGAAGTCCGTCCAAAAATAGTATGCCAAAGTTGCAACATAGAAATAGCTGTTTTATCATTGAAGTCCATGCTTCAGAGACTTGTACACATAGGTAGAAAAATGTTGGTAGTGTATTAAAAAAAAACATGTTGATTGCTAATTATAAGGTACATTTTCTGCAAAATTACGAACTTTGTCCTTGAAACTGGAGGCTTGATGTTCTAAAAACTTACACAATACCAATGTAAGTGCTTTGGTGGTCAGAAGATACAAGCCGTGCTGAATATATGAGAGCTTTCTAAATGGATCTGATATAGAGCAGATTAGACGGATACAAGTTGTTTTATCATCGTCTATTTCTGCATCATTGATCCAAATGGATCAGAGCTCAGGAACAGCCCTCATCACCTTCCACCCCATAGTTCCAAAAACACATGAAGTGTATGCTAAGAAAACAAATAAATTTATGGTGTAACAGTTGAGAGAAGACCACTCATTAGATAGACTAATTGAATGCCCCACACCACTACTGTTAGTTATAAAAAGACCATCATCTAGTCAATCCTGTAAAAATACAACCAAAATTTTATGCAACTACAGAAAGAAACTCTTAATTTTCCAATTATAGAAATATAGCATATAAAATTTTAAGTGTCATACAACTCCATTAATAGTCAGCTTTTTCATAAGGCAACACACTTGCTACAAAATTCTGCAATTACTTCAGACATTTTTCACTTCAAGAACTATCTGTATTGTGCATACACAAGGTGTGCCAGAACATTAGACATAAAGAAAGAGGTGATTTGATTCTGTAAGTTTGTCTTGTTTAGAATGCACAAGAGCGCCTTTTTTTTTACTTTATTAATAAAAAATATGATTGCTGCCTCAGACATGAATTTAGCTGTAGAATGATGAGAATATCATCATTTCAAATTTTCAATAGCTCGTGCAAAGCCCCAATCATGAGTTGAATGTTATATGAGCCGCGGATTCTATCAAAGATTTTCTACACATCGTCTATGGCTTAAAAACATGATGAACAATTTTGTTATAATTGGTATTACTGGATGTACTTGAAGTAGTTAACGTTTCTTGACTCATTGTATTTGCATTTTCTTAGCGATTTCCTTGTACAGCAAAAAAATTAATTGACTTCTATGTTTGTTACCTTTATTATCCCTGTTCTAATAAGGTCGGATAAAAAGAAGTAATTATATGATACTCAATGATATCTGATTTGACTTATCTTTGACATTGATCTTCTGAAACTCATATTTCAACCTAAGTAAGACCTGAGAATGTAAAAAAGATATCCTACCAAATATAATTTCATCTAGCCTATTGGCTTCCTTAGTAGTCCCTTTCTATAAGTACATCAAAGTAATAAAACTTTTGTAGTTGGTGGATGTACTTGAAGTAGTTACTGTTTCCTGACTCGTTATATTTTTAATTTCTTAATGGTTTCCATCGGCAGCAAAAAAATGTTTGAATTCAGTCTGTTACACTTTATTATTTCTGTTCTAAAGGGGAATATGAACTAGTGTTTATGTGATACTGCATGATAACAAATGTGACTTATCTTTTGATACTGATCCTATGAAACACGTCTTTCAACCTAAGTAAAACCTGAGCATGTAATTTCTTTTTTTCCTACCTAATACAATTTCACCCAGCCTCTTGCCTTCCTCTATAGTCCCTTTTTATAAGAACAGGAATGTGTTGAGATAAACCCTCTAGAAGAAAGCTTTTATAATCCTATAATTTCAATGTTACATTTTTATATTCACTCACCAGCTTTTAGAGCAAGCTTTAATAGTTCCAATTCATAGTAACTAAATTTGCCTTCAAGCTATATGAATTGAACACACAGATAATACGAACAGAGGTATGAAAGCAACTCCAAACTTTACCAAGGAAAACCAAACAGGTCTAAATTATTACGAATCACAAGGAAGTAGACACTATTGTTCATAGCAACTACCTAGAAGAAACAAATACAATTCCAAATAACAGTTTGTACTCATGTATCAACCATTTATTCAGTCACAAGTGACTCACAAGTCAAAACTGCTATATGAACCACTATATGCAAAAGCAAAAAGGAATAACCAGATATTACATTCATACAAAACAACCAAGAAAGAACTATTAAGAAAGATAGTTCCAACTACCTGAGTTCCAACTTGGTGTATTATGGTCTAAGGCATCATATAACTGCATACTCTAAAACATCATATAATTGCATACTCTAAAGCATCATATAACTGCATACTCTAAAGCATCATATAAATGCATACGGAAGAAAAAGAGCTCAATCAATTTAAAATGATCTCAAACATCATAGAGAGCATACCGTGTCCCTGCAAAGTGACGAGATCGCTTAGATAAGAGTGCAACACTGAAGTCTCTTCCAAAGACTGATAGTCGTATCTGTAATCATAAATGCACAATTCCGCTTGAGTGAATCCCCATCTAACATTTATGAATTGACACTGACTTGAATACAGGATAAAATATAAATGAATCTATGCATACAACAACACACCCTGATTACTTTTTGTCTTTGAAAACCCCCAACAAGAGGGAAAATAAATGCTAACAAAAATTTTGTTTAATATACATGTGATGCAAGTTAAGATTTATAAAAAATCTAATTATCTAATCACATGAAAAGATAAATCCACTCTGTTTGATGATGTATTGCTAGAGGCTGTTTTTCATTGAATACACAAGTATTCTGTATTCCTATTAATAATCGCTATGTTTCTTTCAAATATAAATAAAGCTGAAAATATCTTTGCTGGTTAAGAGATACAAATTGCAAGTTTTGACTTCAACAGAGTTAAAAGAAAACTTCATTAGCTTTCTGAAACCTTTCTGGGCATGTATCAATCTACTGGTGAAAACCAGCTTCTGAACTTATCTGTTCCACCCCAGAAAGATGAGGAAAAGATGGTAAGATCAGAAAGCCTTTCAGGAAGCAGAACCCAATATTGGATGGATTTGTGTCCCATTTTCAGGCTTGCTAAGAAAGAACCAGCTTGTGGAGGATATCCAGGTTAATCAAAAAACATTAATATTTTGATATGTTTCACTAACCTGACAGTCCCACCAGACAACCTAATTTAACAATTTAGTTGCCTGTCGTTTTATTTTGTGTTTATTCTTTTGAATAATGGAAGGGAATTGCAACTCAAACTAGTGTCGTTGAACAAGGCTTTTAACACTAAGCTATGATGTTGACCCATATAACAATATTCTCTCTTTTCTTTTATATTATCTCATAATTTGTAAGAAGAGGAATACAAAAAAAATTTATAAAGGGGAGCATTTGTCTAACAGAAGAGAATGAAACCCTAAATCAATCCAACATGAAGGACACCTACAAGCAAGAGAAAAAGCAACAAACCTGTTTAAAATTTCCATGAACCAGAGCAATTGTCCAGATAGTGTTCTTGCATCTTGATCGAATTGGTTGTGTTAGAAAAGCATTCCACACAAATATATCATCATATGGCATCCCTTCGTTACCAGCGGATAAAACATTCTTCTGTAAACTTCGCATTATAGGATATGTGTAACTATAGTAGAAGTCTTTTGTCAAGTCTACACTGGACAAGAGCTTCTTATACCTGCAGCAATAGTGTGAACTCTGTTAAAGACAAAGAAACCAACTCCCCTGATGTTCAATTATTGTGCATTTCAGAAGATATGAGAAATGGGTTCAACATCAGTACACCTTTAATCCAGACTAGGAGGTTATTCTAGATTGGGGTAAAGTTTTAGTAGATTACTTAAATCGCCACAGATCCCATCTAATTCCTCATCTCTGTGAAGGTTGTGGTGTAAACAAATAGATTTACAACCGAAATGGATATGGTAACAACACGAACAGCATCCTTCCACATTAACATATTCAGGAACAATTAAATCTGATTTCAGGTGGGGTGGGGTTCACTAACTGCATTAAAATTTAATAACAATTGTCTAGAACAAAATGGAATAAAAAGTAAAAATGGAAGTTTTCAAACTGAAGCTAGAAATCTCCTTCCATTTAGTAAAATATACGTATATTTGAAATCCAAGTAGTGAGTTTAAAATGACAACGATGATACATAACATCACATTTTTACGCAAGTACTTGCTATTTGATGTAATTAGTAAATTTGACGGTTTTACATTTTCTTTTCCTACTTAAGGGGAATATTCATGTTACAAACTCTTGCGGTTGTGAGAAGGAAAAGAACATAAAAGAAGTATAACATAGCCCAAAGGAGAGTTAGGAAAGCTCGCAAGGCAGTAAAGAGAAGCTAGAGGTAAAGAATACAAGAACTTCTATAAGAAACCAGGGACAGGACTAGAGGGGGCTAATACAAGCCAGCTAAGACGAGAGCAAACTACCAGGAACGTATATCATATCAAAGGCATCCAAAATGAGAACCGAAGTCTCTTGGACAAAGAAGATGAGGTTACAAAATCCTGGAGGTAATATTTTGATAAGTTATTCAATCGAAGGAGTAGCAAGGTATAGGGAAACTTACGACTTTTTATGGTGGTTGTACATAAAAGTATAAAACCAGATTGTTAAAAACAAAGCATCAAAAACTATGAAAGTAGGTAAAGCATTAGGTCTATGAGAATTCCTGTACGGATTTGATAGCACTAGGGGAGGTCGTCTTAGTAATTAGTATGGCTAATTATTTAATTAACGAAGGAAAGGTACGGTAATAACAATCTACAAGAACCAAACGAAGTTTTCAAAGTGAAAATTTTCATCAATAGTCAATAGATCAAGCCTACAAGCCATAAATAGAAAGTAAGAAAGAGCATAGATAAAGGGCGAGACTATGGCGTTGTAAAAACAATAATGATTTATATTGGGAAGATCAACAATAACGGCTATTTTCTTGCTAGTCATCTAAGATATGAGAGGCATGAGGAGGATTTAAATAGGATGCTTATTGATCTAGAGAAGGCATAGGGTGAAGGAAAGTGATGTAAGCTCTTGAGAAGAAAACACTACCTACAATGTAAACTAATGTGATGGTAGCTATGGTGCCGACCATGAAAGGATGTCAAAAAGCAAAAGAATATCATAAGGTTAGACTAACAATTAATGTTGAGTTCTTACTTTTTGCTTCAGTTATTGATGGGGCGGGAAAGAAATAAAGATGCTATACCGTAATATATGGTTTTTGGCTAAAATATCATATTGACCAGTAAGATTAGGAAGGTATTAATGTGATTTTGGAGGTATAGAGAAACGGGTTGGAGTCTAAAGGTTTTTGTAACACACATCCGAGAGAAAAACATATCTTCAATTCTTCATTATAGTGAAAGCTTTATTACAAAAGATATCATCAACATTTGCAACATCACGATTACGAACTAAAACATAAAAGCTAATACCCACGTTACAACTATTCCTATCATCGACAAAACTATAAAAGCCCCGTGAATATTCTCATGAACTCTAATCCCACCACATCTCTCATGTCTTACCTATGATACACATACATTTTTAAGCAAATATATTTGCGGGTGATTACAAGTTTTCTTGATTGGTGCTGCTAAAACAATTTACATGCTATGTTCATGTTGGATTTCATGTTTATGATGAAAGTTGTAATTTAATCCGAAATAGAACAGAGTAGATTAAGCACCACTTTTGTGCCAAGCATATTAAAACAGTATCTCCTGTAAAGTTTAGAAACCAAGTGAATATTAGAACTACAAATAATCCACTTGGATTTTCGGTGTTACAATTATCATGCAGTCAACTTTTTGGAATTGGAGAATAACATCTATAAATGTAGACTAATTATATTTTTTATAAGTAGTGTCAAGGAGGTCACTTCTGGTGGCATTGAGATATGTGAACAACTTTTACTTAACACAAAAAAGAAAGAAATAACAAACTTGATGAGTCTGAATAGTCTATCAGCAGCATTGTCATGGCAAAGGAACTAGAAATCTACAAATAAACTACCACGATTATCATGTGTGTTTGTCTTATTCATACACCTTGTAACAGGAGCAAAATCATTCATAGTCACTGGTTTAAGTCAAACAATAAATAAAACGAGCATCATATGAGGTAATGACAACACAAGAATACCTCAGCTCGTTTTTCGAATGAGCAACATCGGTTTGAACAGAGACATGTGGAATTGTAATAATTTGGCTCTCTTCAATGCTATATATTGCATGACCACATATACACCCAATCTGCCTACGTTTTGTAACCAATATCAAATAATATGACTCCAAGAACTTAATACAACCTGAAATCAAAAACAGCAATTAAACTGAAGTTAACAGATCAGAAAATGATCAAGTTATTACATTGCAAATTAAATGAGCCTTCTGACCATTAATTTGTGCCAAAATAAGCAACACATGGTTTAGTTTATGGTATTTTTCATCTCATAAAGTTTCTCATCCAGTATCAGGTTTTCAGTAATTAAATGAATGCAATCAAAATGTGTAAACCAATTTCACCATGATAACTCTGATTTCAATATTCTGCTTCAAAAATCAATCTCTGGAAGATTTACACATCCAAACGATTAAAAAATTACAACACCATGATAACTCGATTTTCAATATTCTGTTCAAAAATCAATCCTATACAAAAACAAAACTCAATTAGTTTGTAACTTAGGAGTAGAATCCATCGAATTACATACCAGCGATGCCGTAGACCTTGGCGACGAAGGACAAACCACCAGTAGCTCGATTGCCTTCAGCAATCCGCTGAAGCAAACTCTTGACTTCCTGAGGAGGATAGACTACAGGGTCTTCGCTTATATTGAGATCGGAGGGTTCCATGCGATCAATCTTAAGGACTCGGAAGAATCTCTTCTTCCGATCACTGCCGATGAGATAAAATCTGGCCCTGGTTTCATAGAGTTTGAATTTCTCGAGGGAGTAAGAACTAGGGTCCATTTCTGGATCACTGGTTGGGTGGATTTTGGTGGATTTCGCCATTGCCGATTGCTGGATTGTTTCCGGTGGTAGTTTCTTGAGAATTTTCCACTCCTCTCTGATTTTTGGTTCGGAAAAAACTCCGATGTCATATTTACATTTGCACCCTAAATGTTTTAATTTCACAGTTTTTGCCCCCACGCTTTTGAAGCATCAAAAGTTTACACCTTTGCTTTGCTTTATCTTCCCACAAAATTATAAAATTTAAAGAGTATATATTTTCACTCCATTTCTAAATAGTGATGGCCAAAATTTGGTCCCGGGCCGAAACCGTACCGGTCCAAGCGTAACCGGTCCCGGTCGGTCGAAATGGGTAGGCCTGGTTAAGGTACTTGTGTAACCGATTCGAGTAAACGGTACCGGGCCAGACTCAAACCGATCCTTCATTAAAAATATATAATTTATGTGATAAATTTTTAACAATACACTCTTCAATATATGTAATTGGGTCACTCAAATACACTTGTTGATTATCATCATCGGAATCCGACGATGGATTGAGTTGAAGAGTTCCAGTAGTTTGAATTGTTCTAATAGCCTCTTCGTCATCAACATAGAATTCGTCATCATCTTCATAGGGTGAGAAAGGGTTGTTGTCGGTATCAGTAGTTGGCGGTGTACTTAGTCCCATGGAGAAATCGTTTTCTTCCAAGTTTTCTTCTATGTCATCAATCTCGTCCTCTAATATTGTCGTGTGTTGTCTCCTTTCAACATTATCCAAGTAATCCTTCAGGCATAAGCAACACTCTACGGATTCTGAGGTTAGTCGTATCCGGAGATAATCCTTCCACTAAAAGAAAAGGCGGACTCCAAAGCTACGATAATAGATTGGATTGTTAGTAAAAATTTCCAAGATCCACAGGTTCATTTCAGTTTTAGCCGTTCTCCACATTTTAATTGCATCACATCTAAGAGTTCGACGACTTACCAATTGGTAGTGTGGTTATAGTGTCATTTGGATTATCTCTATATGTGAGGGTTGTCGAAATGTCCGAACAGTAACCCGACTTGAATGACACATTTTGTCATCATTTGTCGGTTCAATCGGGCATCATACTACCATATTTGACCTTAATTGTCAATTATCTGTTGGTTTGGATTGTCCCCCGCCCTCAACCCTGGGCACGTTTTTTGGTCTGCCGTCTTAAAGTTGAATTTCCTTCCGTCGTAAGGAGGGCTCGACACATTTTGCATTATGCCTTCTTTTTCCCCTTGGCGAGTAAAACCATGTTGTAAAAATTCCAAATCTCATATTTTCATTTGCATGATCGTCGGATGCATCATTTGAGGCGGCCATCTTGATTCTTGAGTAATAATAAGTAATAGCACAAAGAAAGAGAGAAAGAGATGAGAAGTAGGAGATGTTAGAAACCAAAATCGAATACAAGTCGGAAACACGAATTCTATTGTGAGTTGGTATCTAAACTAATATATAACATGACTTATTTATTGTATATTGGGGCTCAAAAAGACAAAAAAAACCCGACAAAAATGACCAAAAACGGTCATATGGACATTACCTAGATTATTTTGAAAATTCTCGGTTCGGGCCGAGTCGGGCCCATGAAAACGGTAATAATCCCAACAGGTCCTGGACCACGGTCTCATAATCGGTCCTTACTAGTCTTCGGTCAGGCTGGTCCTAGGTCGGTCCCGATTCCGGGCCTCCGGCTATTTCGGGTTGGGTCGGCCCAAATGCCCATCTATACTTCTAAATCATTGTAATTCAGAGGTGGATGTAGATTTTTTTTTGCATATGGAACTTGTGTCAAGTCATGTTGGAACTTATTTAATAAAGTGTAACATTAGGTTTTACATGAAAGAATGAGTTACATGGACTTGGGCTTCAATGTTTTGATTCGGTTTTGTAGTGACATATATAGCATAGTAGCCTAGTAGGGCCTTATATAAATATCAGATGCTTTTAGGACAAAATATCACTAGTTTTCTTGGGTTCTTACATCATTTTTCCACCAAAAATCCATCATCAACATAGTTTGATTCACTAAATTCAAGTTCAACTTCAATACGATTGTTATAATGACTAAATTTTTTCTACCTTAGGACTCTGAAAAGTGCAGGCCTCAATCCTTTTCTTGATTATTGCAAGAATAGACCTATTAGGTAAGAGTTTTATAATTCATTTCTATATATTGCTTGTTTGTATGTTCATACTCTTGATTTACTCTATTTTTTGCAATTTTTTTATTTATATATACATATATTTTAATCAAATGATTTATCACTCCTAACAGTGAATTCATTCATGTACAAAATAGTGTGGTCATGTGCCGTCAGTACGTTGTTCTCGAATTTAAGAAACAAAAAAGAAATGAAAAGAAAGATAAGTGTTTATTTGTGTTTCTAAAAGTGAAGGAATAGAAAATAAAGTTTCATGTTCTTGAGCAGGAGAAAAAAATATGTCAATTTTATAAACACGCTCTTATTTTTTTTACAGTAGATTATAATTGATGGGTAGAACTGTAGAAGTGCAATTTTACGTCATTTCATTTCTATACATTTACTCCCATACTTAAAGAGGAAAGTTTTGTGAAGAAAATCAACTTTATTTTCCTTTTCTTTCGTTCCTAGAAGAACTCGAGAATATGACATTTTTTTCTTCCTCTCCCTCTTCCTTTCCTTTACTTTCCTTCGTAAGAATAGGCTCGAAAGTGTGTTACCTATTGTTGCATATCCAAAAGTCAATTACAGAATGACAGTATGATTTGACATTTTGTCATGATATTAATCTATACTACTTTATAAAGCAAATCCACAAAACTCTTAAAAACAACCAACAAAGCTGAAAGTACAACAATTTTAAGTCTGCTTTTTAAGAATCTCTTAATTACAACTTGATATGCTTAATGTACAACATCTTTAAGCCTATTTTTTTAAAATCTCTTAATTACAACCTAAGATGCTAGATGAACAACTTTATCAATACCACCCTTTAAAATTTGGATTCCCCACGCTCTCATCTCATCGAACGATTCAAATTTCAACCTCTCAAACACTCTCATCGCTCATCATCAGCGGACGATTCAATCTCTGTTATTTACCCAAGACGACGATTCAATCTCCATGGTATTTATTGATTCAAGATTGCTTAGGGTTCTATTCAAGGTACTTTCCCTCTTCTCTATCCATTATCATGTTAGGGTTTTTTCAGATCAGGAGAGTTTTACCCAAAAAAATTCTCATATTACATTTTTTACGGGTGAGTCTTGCTAACCTTGATTTAGATTTCCTGCATCTCAGGTTTGATCATTGATCGAAGAATTTGTATTTGTTTTATTTCGTTTTTTCTGCATTATGATTGCTAACTCATTCCAAATTGTGATTTTTTTTTCTGTTTTTAGCTCCATGCCACATCTCTTCTAATGGTAAGTCTATAAACACTCCCCTGCATGATTCAATGTCTCCATCACAACGACATCTCCAAATCACAATTCAAATGCTTGAATAAACTTTGATGAAGAAGATGAACTGATAACCCTTTTTTGGAGTTTTCCACCATGGTTGTTCATCATATCATCATCTATTTCACTTGTCTTCTTCTTTTCACTCCTGTTCTTTCACTTCCTCTATGTACAGATTCAAGTATCAAAATTCTCAGAAACCTTATTTGCTATTTTTACCATTTTATGTTTATAAATTTTGTTTTGGTTCTATTTAATGATCTTCAACTGTAGGAACACCACTTACGCACAATATTCCACTGGTTTTCTGTGGTTACAATGGCACTTCATGTTGTGGTTCCATCCAAGATTCAAATATACAAAAGAAGTTTGAAGCCATGAATGTATCGCATCCTGACTGTGCTTCCCTTTTTTAATTCCATCCTTTGTTCGGTATGACCTTGTTGTAACCTTAAACTTATTCTATCCAGTTTTAGTAAAGTTTTCTTTAAATACATCATATTTTGTCTTATAAGTCTTTTGTTTCATTGGTTTTGTTGAATTTCATGGGTTTTGCTTCATGGAATTTCATGGGTTTTGTATAATGTTTGTAGGTTTTTGTAGAGGTTTGCACTCTCAAATGCTTTATCAAACATTTGGTGAGTTTAAAGCACCCTCACATTTAATATTATTCTTTCTTCTAATCCTATTCACTCTTTTGATGTTTCAGGAATGTTTACCAAAAGAAAAGTCGTGCCAGGTTTGTGCTCTTGGACTTCCAGGTATGTATGTATGTATTCTTTTTTTCATTTGGGTATGAGATGCAAAGCCTAGAGTATATTACTCTATTAGAGCATAAGACAGTTTCCTTTTTTAGATGGAATTCTTATATGGTTTTCTAAACATCATATTGTTTTTGCTTTGCCAGGACACATCAATGTTTTAGAAGATGGTTGGCTGCTTAAATGGGCTATATCGATATCATTAGTATATTTAACCTTTCAAAATTGGATATCTGCATCGAAGGTACCAACAAGGATCAATCTTTTAACTATTGTCCGTAGAATAAGAAAAGAATAGATGAAGTCATTTCTATTGTTAAAATTATTTGTTTGTCCCCATGTTTCATGTACCATTAACTTTTTGCCCTCTGAGATAATCATGTATTCTAAAACATGAGACGAGGATTATATTTTATTTTCTCATTTCTGTGGCTTTTGTTGGTTGATATAATGGTTACCAAGATCACTTGACTTCTTTGGCTGGTGCACGTAAGGTGTTGAAGAAGACCTCAAAATGTAATTGGACAATGGACAAAGGCTAAAATTCTTTTGGTTTTCATTCACTAACCTACATAACCACATGCAACCATGATTCTTTTGGTTTGATTCGTATCCATGAGTCATATTCACATTATTTTATTTTATTAATTAGTTAGTTTCCTTTTTATATTTGAATTGTGAATTACCTATTCTAAACAAAACCATAAGGTGGGGGTAATGTTGTTGATTGCTATAAACATATGATTATATATATAGTCTCAACCAATCAAGGTTCAATGTTATGCATAAGGATTGTTTTTTTGTAAATCGTGATTGCAATTTCAAAGTTGGAAGGCAAGTTGTGAACGTTTCATCGTTCATGGTGAGAGTGGACTCATATAAACACATTGACTTCTCGCTCACAAGTTCGTTTGGAGGTTGTCGAACTTCCACGGAAAACTTCCATAGAACATTTGCATCCCGCCGTATTGCGCGGGTACATTACTAGTTAATTAATAAAAGGTAATTCTCAATTGTTTTGTTTTCATCTTGTTATGTGATCTAATTAAGCATATAATAACCTTAAACTGATGTATTCAAAAAATTCAATGTTCAATTATTAGTTTGAGTTTTGGCTAGAGTAAAACGATAACATATATAGATAACTAAATATTCACATGGGCATGGAATCCACATATGGATAGAAGATGAGGATCTTATGTAGGGTTGTAAACGAACCGAACAAACAACTAATAAGAACAATAACGAACGAAACTATTTGTGTTCATTTTCGTTCGTTTAACTTAACTGAACAAACAGACGAAAATGAACGCTAAACGGGCGGAATTTTTTGTATTCTTGTTCGTTTGTTAAGAAAATGTGTTTGTTAGTGTTTGTTTGTTAAGATGTTAAATGAACAAACATATACGAATGATTTTTTTGTTCCTATACGTTCGTTAAGAAAATGTGTCTACTTGTGTTCTTTTGTTAAGATAACAAACAAACAAACTTAAATAAACATAAGTGAACATAAACAAACAACACAAATGAACAAAGAACAACCACTGTTATTTATTATGTCGTTCTCTAAGCTAGCATAACAAAATGTAAAACGGGTAAATTTAGGTGAAATAGAAAAGGAATTCTAAAGAACTTGATTTGATTGTTGACTTTACATACTAATGTCATAGTATAAAAATATATTTATAGATCTAAACAAATATAAATGGACGAAAGTAAATAAACGTAAACGAACATAAATGAAAGAACGTATATGAATAAACAAGGT
Source organism: Silybum marianum (assembly GCA_036898165.1). Lineage (NCBI taxonomy): Eukaryota > Viridiplantae > Streptophyta > Magnoliopsida > Asterales > Asteraceae > Silybum > Silybum marianum. Next base: position 24,559,427 of record CM072535.1, read on the forward strand.
CATTGTTCATGTTCGTTCATTTAACTAAACGAACAAAAAAAATTGTTCATGTTCGTTCATTTATTAAACAAACGAACTTCCTGCCCAACGATTAACTAACAGTTTGTTGAACGTTAGGTTCATTTACAATCCTAATCGGCTAATCTTATCTATCCAACATGACTCGCTATGAGAACAACATATTGGATATTATATGAGTATCATAAGTGTTGAGTATGAAGTTTGTTGTGTGAGTGACATCCTTTGAGACTAGTTTTAGTCATTCTGTAACTAGGTGACAGAATAGTAGTTGAGTATGTCATATATCACATGGTACTACTATCATGTATCGAGATAAGATTTGTCCGTCTTGTATGACGAGAGTGATGTCTCTAGGCCCATTGATCGAATGGATACACGGTAATATGATCGATATAGAGATATCAATATATGTTTTATCACTATATTTGGGAATCAAGAAACTAGGGACTGGACTTAACAAGAATGACACAAGCATGACTTGTGTAAAATTTGGGCATAGAGAAAAAGGTACGTACCATGGACATTAATAATGATCACAACTTTGTTGAATAGTTGAATCATCACATTTTATTATTTGGTAATGATTTACTATTAGATGTTACTCTTCATTTATGAGTAAAAAAATGATTTATAATTGTTGTCAAAATGATAAAGTTTCCGTCTGCCAAACGCATAAGTGCATCAACATCTTCATTATAATTTATATGATTTAAATTATTAATTAGGTAATTTTATATCAAAAATTTATTATATATTAAAAAAGGATGGTCGATAGTTGAAACTTATTAAAATACAACGTAATATTACATTTTTGGTCTATGTAGTTGCCACCTACTTTGAAATATAGTCCCTAAACTCAATTAAATACTTTTTTGGTATTCATAATTTGCTACTTTATTACGCGTTTGGTCTCTATGTCACTAACTTTGTTTAAAAAAACTCAATCAACTTGAGAGCACGTTATCCTTTTACTCTTATATATTTTGTTTTTTATTAATTTTATTAGTTTTTTTATCTTTAATAAATTTCAATTTACACATAAAGCATGCGTAATGATAAGGTTAATTTTTAGAGTTATCCCCATGATAGTTTTAGCCACCATGGAAGCATCTCAATACCAGTGCTCCCAATATTGAGTCTATATAAAAAATTACACAATCGATATGATTTACAAGTCAAATGATCAAATGATCCAAGTCCCAAACAAGTAAATTATATTCCAAAAGAAACAAGAATTCAGTTGTATTTAACAACCATAAAAGGAATTTGGAACCGATATATTCGGATTAGGAAGCCTTATGCAAACGGCTATCCTCGTGTCAAGTGAGGTAAGATATCCGTACCTTAGCCAAAATTGAGAAGAAACGCACGATCAACGAAACACACGATAAACTTTGACCGGTCGCGTGCCTACCGAATGCATAAATCGGTTATTATTTAAATGACGTAAAACCGTATCCTAATTCTTCTAATACTTAGGTCCTACATGATAATAATCAACTTAGACTTTAATAGAAACAGCCGGACACGAATTACGGAATCACACTCAATATTTGGTCTAGTGTAGCTTTATATCGGCACTTAACAGCTTTCGATCCTCTTCTTTTTGAGCATTTTACTCCCACTTAAAACCCAATACAGATTACACAATCTAAATGAAAGTTGTAGATTGACCTTTTTGGATTCTATAAGAAACTGGAATCGTTTCAATCGCAGTTATTTGTACTTTTTATCATCAAATTCGGTCATTTTGTTTTCTAAACCTCCATTTTTGCTCTAATATCTTTTTTTTGAGCTAAACAAGTGTTTTCATGTCTTGGAACCATTTAATGTGATTTTATGCTAAGAATCCAAGATTTCATCAAAAGTGGTATCTGGAATGGTCACTCTAAGTGACAGATTCAGCCAAGTCATTAAGACAAATTCTGGAGGCCAATAAGTTGCTGCTTGGGGAACATCAAAGTTGAAAAATGTTAGATCCCAAATATCAAGAATGTAGAAAGTTTAAAGAATAAGAACAAGATATTTATCACTGAAGTTGTATGTCGTATTGATTATGAAAACAGTATTACAAAATGTGTATCTTTACAAGCTTTATCTATCAACGTTAGTTCTAACCGTCAAACAAACTATCTATTTATATACAAATGGAAATGCTAAAGATACAGTACAAAATATGACAGACAAGTTCAGAATTGCTTCTGAACTTCTTCAGAACTTCTTCAGAAGTGTCTTCAGAACCATCTTCTTCAGAACTTCTGAAGTAGCCACTTCAGAAGTTATGCCTTAGGCTTTACTTCACTTCTCTTCTGAGTTCTGAACCTTTCTCTTCAGAACCCAGTCTTCTTTTGAAGCTACTTCTGATATCTATCAATCTCCCCCTTAGCTTCAAAAGTTCAAATCATAACTCCAGAAGTTTAAGATTTGTCTGACATCCTTCAGAATAAGACTTCTGTATTCAAGCAAGGATTCAATGATTCTGAGCATCTCTTGAGCAAGTTTTTTGTATTTTTCCCATTCTTTATCACTTAGATTCTTTTGCCTTTTATTTTGCCTTTTTACCAATCTATCTTTTATAGCCATTAAAGTTCCATTACAGCATTTGTGAAGTTCTTCAAATCTGATAAACAGCAACTCTTCAAAACATTTGCAAACAAATCATGGAGGCTGAATAACCAGTGTGCTTCTTTTGAGATTATCTATATTTGGCAACTTGAAGTTTGGCCTGCTTAGATGAACTTTCTCTTGATTTAGAACATATGCAACTTGAAAATCAGTCTTTGCAGCCCAAATAAATTCTTTGTAGAGGCCATCTCTGAGAACTGGGAAAGATTTTCTGAATTTAGCAATGGAGTCATGAAAAGGATATAGACTTCTGTATACTCTGAGTAAGTTTCTAAGGTGAACATTCTGAAAATCAGCTTCTGAGAATGTGGAAATCTCACCATTCTTTCTTTCCACAGTGAAGAAGGCATACTTGTAATTTGTTCTTGTTTTTAAATCTACTGTAATCACTTTCACAATTGGACTTTCTTTTCTAGCTTCATTTACAGGAATTCTGATCTTCTTTATAATATCTGAGTACCATTGCTTCCATCCAAAAGATTTCTTGACCCAACAATCAATATAATTGAATTTCTGTTCATACTCCATGAACATTTCTGGATGAAAGTACTCAAGAAACATTGTGAAAGCACTTTCTTCAATTCTTTGTTCTTGCATATGTGTTCAGATTCAGAAACTTGTGTAACAGGGGCTATTTCTTCATATATATGTTCAGAAACCTTTTCTTTTCCTTTCTCTTTCTCTTTAAGGCTTTCTTCTGAACTTACAATCTTCTAAATCTTCAAGATTTTTTCTATATCTTGTTTCTTGGTGTGAATTTGAAATTCATATACATTGCTTAAAATATAGTCAGCTCCTTTAATTTGATTTACTTTTCTGTGCCCAGCAAGATAACTTTTTCTGATAAATTCTCTGAAATTTAATCTTTCCTTGATCAGATAGTAAATCTCTTCTTTTATATCAGATGCAGGAACAAACCATTCAGCATATTTCAGAAGCCAATTCAGAGTAGAAGTAGAGTACTTTGGTATATCAGATACAATAAAAGTTCTATAGGTTCCTTCTACTTCAAACCTGAAACCTATATCTGGTTATGTAAATATTTTAGTCAGGCCAGTTCTTTCAATACTAACTGGCTCTAAAAGATTCACTTTATGTAATCTGAATTCCAAGGCTAACTGAAAATCATGCTTGATCAGATTTCTGATATAAATTCCCAAGATTCTTCTAATTTCTGAAACAAGTTCAGAATCTTCTCTTTTAACACAGAAAGCCAGAACTACAAGTTTGTCTTGTAATCTCAACTTATAAAAGTTAAATAGAGAGAATTCAGTTAGAGTGTCATCTCTTCTTTCAGCTCCAAACTTCACAATATAAAGATCATTTATAAAAGTTTTTGAAAGGCTTCTGATCTTCTTAATCAAAGTAGAATCATGTAGGTCTTCTCCCCCTTTTGATTATCAGGATCCTGATCATCAAGACTCCTTTTGGAAGTATCTGCTTGAGGCCTACACTCTAAAACAGAGAGTCTATTATTCAAAGATGATTGAGAATTCTGAATTGAAGATAGTTGATTCAGAATCTGAGAGATATCTTCCTTTGTAGCAAACTGGGAAGAGTCTGGCTGAGTAGAAGAAGTAGAAGGCATAGAAGTATTCAGAGAAGCCACTGTAGAAACAACTTCAGAAAAAGCATTCAGAATTGCCTGCTTGAAAGATTGTAGATCATTTGAAGTTGATAGCTGAAAATCATTCAACTTATTTACCACTGTTACCTCCTGCTTATCCAACCTATCCTCCAACACCTTAGAAGTTTTATCCATCAAATCCTTTATGTCCTTCTGATTCTTTGCAAATTCAGAAGTACAGAAATCCTTGAATTCTGAGAATTCAGAAGATGTGGTTAAAGGTCCAAGACCAACAAATGGTCTTGTTTGCAGTCCTTCAGAAGAAGGTTGGCCTGCAGATGCCACAGCATCATGAACCACATGTGATTCTGTAAATGGAGCTTTAGTGATGTTCACTCCACCAGGACTTACAACCAATCTTTGATAACCTGTAATAGGTATATCTATGGTTGTTTTGGCAATGTCACTAACACTTTGCTTGTTTACATCTGAAAGATGTATGCTAGTGTGAAGAAAATCCACATTTAGTGGTTCAGAAGGCCCAATGTTGAGTGGACTCTCAGACTCAATGTGCTTAAAACTGTGAGGGGGGACATATATCCTTCTTTTTCAACAATAGGTTCTTCCAAATGGGAACGTATTGGTAAATTAGCTGCTTGCCCCATATGTGTTAGTGAAACACCCTTCTGTTGAGAGATGGGTAAGTTGCTGAAGGGGTTAACAAGTTTTGCCATGGGCTCACTGGCTTTTTCAATATTACCCACCAAAGAATGTGGAGTAATAGATGATGTGGGTGCCCGACTTAGAACAGTTGGTTCACAAGTTTCTTTATCTTTTACTTGTGTTCTCCCCTCTTCAGTTCTTTTTCTTACTCTTCTACCCAACCTCTCATTTTCATTTTTCCTCTTCACACCATGAGGTTGTTCTCCCCCATGAATAACCTCCCCACTCTGCCTAAGAGTTCTAGACACCTCACGATGCTCACCACTCTTGTTAGAATCAGAGGAAGAGACTACTGGTTTAGGTAGTCCCATTGATTCACAATACTCATTCAAGAACCTATTTGATGATTTTACATATGCAAGTAAGTAACCTGGTAGTGGTAAAGCATTTGAAAATTGTAATTTAGCACTTGGTGGCTTGAGATTATCCATTGAGAAAAGGGAAACATGTACCTCATGAGTTAAAACAGGAATAGCAGGAACAACTTTCATGGCCCCTTTGATAAAGGTTTGAAAAAAATCTCTGAAATGGTATGTAGTTGTAAGTAGATTTCTTCAAAACTGCAGATTTGAGTTCTTCAAAAATAAGAGAAGCATAATTATAATGCTCGTTGAATGCCACTCCATGAAAAATGATCCTTCCATTTGTTGATGCTTGATCCAGACTTGAACTTTTCCCAGACAGACAAGTGTTGAGAATTGTGAATAGACAGTACCAGATTGGGGGTAAACACTTCCTTCTGAATGAGCTTAAAGCATTCAATTGTTCAGAATATCCTAACTTCATAAAATCTGAGATCATCTCAGAAGAGGATGGAATAGGATCAAATGAAGTTTTCCCAACAACTTCATCCTCCTTTGGAAGAAAATGAATACTTTTAACATATTCAACAGAGATACAGACTCTGTAGCCGTGTACATATGAAGAAATATCATCTGCCTCTTCATCGACTTCAACATGAAACCACCATTGTTGCAGATATGAAGCAGGAACCAAGAATTTTCTGGATAGCAAAGCTCGAAGGGGATGTTTCTTTAAAATTTCAATTAAGATCATTTGATATTCATTGAAATCAGTAGACCTAAGGTTCAGGGCGCAGTTGTTCTTTTTGATGTCAAATAATTTTTCTTCAGGAATATATAGTTTAGACAAATCAGGGCCATCACTTCTTTGTGCACGAGATGAAGAATCAGCAACACCAACATTCGACTCAGAAGCCACTTTAATAGGCTCAATTTGAGTTTCCCAAATTTTATCAGTGTGCGGGTTAGGGTTAGGGTTCGAAGGACCAGCTTCAGAAATCACAGTAATAGCGGTGTCTTTCAGGATTTGTTCATCTTCTAGATTGATCTCCATTGATCCAACCATTATCTTCTTAGGTACGATTTTGAATGAAGCATCACTTGAAGATCCATTACTATCATTGAAACAGGACTTTCCAGATTGAACATTCGAAGTCGACATAGTTGAAAATGAGGAAAAAGTTGAGTTTGAATGAAGATCAATGAACACAAAGAGATTTTGGAGGAAAAGATCACTAAAAAATGAAGACGAAGATGAATCCATGGATTATAAATGTCTGGATAATCGTGGATGGACACGTGGCCGAAAGTAATGGTGATTAGAGTAGTAATCATCATTTATTAATGATAAATGAACCGTTTAATCGACGTGATTAAGGATTGACCAATGAAATTAAAACACGTGACGCACGATTAGTCTTTACAACGGGAAGAAAAATTCTGAGAACAAGTTCAAAAACTTCAGAAGAAGTTCAGAACTTCTGAGAACAAGTTCAGAAGTTTGAATGAAATAATTCAGAAACACTTTAGAACTTTCGAAATAAGTTCAGAACTTGACTTTTAATACTTCAAAACTACGAAAATCATTTAAATCTACAAACTTCTGAAAAAAAAAATAAAACATTTGAATAGTTCAGAAGTAGGTTTGAACAATAAAAAAAATTTATCTTCAGAAGTTTGTCCATATTCCTCAGATTTGTTAGATATAATGTGTTACCCACCATTTTAGATTTTGAGTGTTATAGGAGAGTTCTAAAGACTTGGATTTGAGTATGACTCCCCCTTGAATCAAAAAAAAATATGATTCTTCCCTTTAAACAATGCTAGACATCAAATTTGTTAGAGATAAAAAAATAGAGAAATGAAAGAAAAACAAATTCAAGTATTGGAAGACAATCAATTTTTGAAAATTAAGAAGGAATTATGCCTCTGAATCATGAAATATAAGGTTCTGAAAACATAACTACAGAAAGTCTGAAGTTAAGATTTCTCAGAAATTTGATGAAATAGATTCAGAACATAATTTTTTTTTAATTTTGAATTGATGCTTAATACTTACACAGACATATTCATCATGCCCAATTTACTTACCAAAAAATTAAAACGTTTTTCATCAAGTGCTTTGGTAAATAAATCAGCCAATTGATTATCAGTCTGAACAAAAAACATTTCAATATTACCCTTTTCAACATGATCTTTGATAAAATGGTTTCTTACATCAATGTGCTTAGTTTTTGAATGTTGAACAGGATTTGCAGTAATTGCTATGACACTTTTTGAATCACAATATAGAGGAATCTTTTTGAATGTGTAGCCATAGTCTTTTAGTTGTGTTTGCATCCAAATAACTTGTGAGCAACAAATTAAAGCAGCAACATATTCAGCCTCTGCAGTAGAAGTTGAAACACAATTCTGCTTTTTTGAAGACCAACTCACAAGTCTATCACCTAAAAATTGACACGATCCAGATGTACTTTTTCCGTCTAGTTTGCAACCACCATGATCTGCATCTGTGAAAGCTGTTAGCTCAAAGCCATAATCATTTGAATACCAAAGTCCCAATGAAGGAGAACCTTTGAGATATCTAAGAATTCTTTTAGCAACAAGAAGATGAGATTCCTTAGGATTAGCTTGATATCTAGCACAAATACATGTTGCAAACATTATATCTGGTCTACTAGCTGTTAAGTAAGTTCAGAAAAAATTTCAGAAATGTTTGTAACATTTTTATTTATAACTTTTGTTTCAGAAACTATCTCTGTTTTTCCAGAAATAAGAGGTTTTTCTTCAGAAAATAAAGTCTATGATTTTTACAAAAGGAATTCTTTCAGGTAAAGAGTAGTTAACAGGTTTGGATATGACACTTGTGTTAGTTTCATTAAAAATTTTCATTTTTGAATAATCATAAAGATTTGCAGGTGCCTTTTTTAGAATTTGACTTTCATTATATCCCAAACCTGCCTTTATATTATAAAATTTAGAATTCTGAGCCTGGTTTGTCAAAATATTCAGAGTCTGTTCAATTTGACCTCTTTTAAAGTTCAGATCTTCTAATTCCTTAATCTTTTATAAAGATCAAGTCTTTCTTGATTCAGAAAGTTCATTTTAACATTCAGAACTTCGTTCTCAGATTATTCATTTATGTTATCTTTTTGTAAGCTATCCATCTTTTCTTTTAATGATAATTTTTCTTCAGAAACTTTTTCAAGAACTTGTTCAACTTCTTGGCAGTTTTGTTTATAGATTTGGCTTTCAGCTCTGAATTGATTCACCAAAATTCTTTCACCTTTGATTCTGTTTTTGAGATTTTCAAATTCAGAAAACATATTCTGAAATTGATTTTGCATTTCAGAATCTGCAAAAATTTGTTTAGAATTTGATTCAGAAGAGGAATTTAATTTAGAATTTAGTTCAGAAGATGAAAAAGTTACCTCAGAATCATGCCAATGTTTATCTTCTAGATCCATTTGGCACATATAACAATTTGAAGCAAAATGAGCTACTTCTTCATCATATTCACCACCACTCCAGTTTAACCAATCCTCTTCATACTTGGTCACCAGAGCTGGATTAAGCTCCTTCTTCTTAGCAAGAAGATGCTTCTTCTCATAGTAGCCTGAGTTTTTAACTTTGGGCATTTTGCACTGTCTTGCATAATGACCAGGATTACCACAACTAAAGAATCTTGCTGGTTGAGATGTCTCAGTTTGACCAGCATCTTGACTTTTCTTAAGTCCAACTTCAGATTTTGGTTTATTATGATATTTTTGATTATATCTTTGAGTGAATTGCCTTGTCATAAAAGCAATATTATCAGAAATTCTCTTAAGTTCTTCATCTGATTCATCCCCATCACACAGAGTTGTCTCTGGGATTTCACAAACTTTGTTTTTAGCAGTAAGGATCATTGAGTTGTTATACTTCTTACTTAATAAGGCTACTATTTCATTTGCCTTTTTCTGTTCATACTGTCTAATTTTGATCTTGACCTCTTGTTGGAACAAAATGCCATAGACATCATGAATAGATTTCCTAGACAAGTTTCTAGTAACCATATTATCAGAAAAACTTGACCGTTCATTACCCAAGTTTTTCAGAAATTTGTTGTTTATCTCAGAGTTTGATTTCTGAACACCATTTCTTCTCAGATCATTCAGTATATTGTTGAGTCTATGATAAGTATCAGTGATTGATTCATTTTCTTTATACCTGAAGTTCTCATAAGTACCCACACATATATTCAATCTTTGTGCTTGGGCTTTTGTGCTACCTTGCATATGGGCTTCAACCTCATCCCACATAACTTTGGCAGATGTTAAACTATCTACCCTATTGAATATTTCATTGGGAATGGCCATTGTGAGTAGAGTTAATGCACTTTTGTAAACCTTAGCTTGAAGTTTTTCAGCTGTACTGTACATACCTGAGCTTTTCTTGATTAGCAATGCAGGAATCTCAGGAGTAGATTCAGTTCTTGGGACCGCTGGAATTTCCACAAAGACCTCCAGAGGGCCATTTACAATCGATTGCATTAGAGCTTCATTGATATTGTCCAAAAATTGAATCAATCTGATTCGCCATTGATGATATTCACCCAAAAACAAAGTTGGTGGTTTAGTTTCTGATCCGATGGAGACAATTTCTTTCGACATCTTTGATTTGAAGTAGATCGAGAATTCACCTGAAATTGAATTTTGAATTTATCGATCAAGAACACCAAGAACTGTCGGATCTGACAAGTTCTTCTCTAAATGTCAAGAATAGATGAATTGGCTCTGATACCAATTGTTAGATCCCAAATATCAAGAATGTAGAAAGTTTAAAGAATAAGAACAAGATATTTATCACTGAAGTTGTATGTCGTATTGATTATGAAAACAATATTACAAAATGTCAATCTTTACAAGCTTTATCTATCAACGTAAGTTCTACAGTCAAACAAACTATCTATTTATATACAAATGGAAATGTTAAAGATACAGTACAAAATATGACAGACAAGTTCAAAACTGCTTTTGAACTTCTTCAAAACTTCTTCAGAAGTGTCTTCAGAACCATCTTCAGAACTTCTTCAGAATCTTCAGAACTTCTGAAGTAGCCACTTCAGAAGTTATGCCTTAGGCTTTACTTCACTTATCTTCTGAGTTTTGAACATTTCTCTTCAGAACTCAGTCTTCTTTTGAAGCTACTTCTGATGTCTATCAAAAAAGAATCCACTATGTTTTGTTTTCTGCTGATGGGTGAAAAGAAGATTTCAAAGTGATGGCTAAAAATAATATAATATTCAAAAGCTGCATTTTTAGGAAACGTATTTTTACCCATTAGTTTCCTTTGTTTTCTCATTGTGTTTTGACTCTTGAGTATTTGTAAAGGTGCTTTTTGGCCTAGTATATGAATGCCATGACATTTACTCCTCATAAACCATCCACCAATTAGTCTTAGAAGCATAAAAGTTAGAGTAGTTCTTAACATTTAATTTAGCATTCAAGTTTTAGATATAAGCATTTTAGTTTCCAGTAGTTAGTCTATTTTACAGCATTAGATAATTTATACTTTCGATATTGTAAATCGGTGCCTTTGAGAGTGGGCACATCATTTTCCAGTTTATTTATAAGCTTTCGGTATGATTTCTTGCTAGCTTTGATCTTCTGCTTTCTACTCTTTCTTAAACATAAAGTAAACATCTTTTGAGATGTAGAAAGGAGAAATACCTATATTTTATGTAAAAAATTTGAGTAGTCTTATATTTTTACCCTTTTTCGGTTTGGTAGCCTATTGTACGATAAAGCCTATGATGCAGACAAGTTCTTCTCTTGAAAGTGTCTAACGTCTAGTTTGAGATCCAAAGATGGGCCAAACGTAGTGACATGAGCTTGGGTGATGCTAGGGGATTCGAGAGAATTTTTATAACACCGACAAAATTTGGGTGTACCTAGTGAGCACTCCACATACATGGAGTAGAGACAAACTCTTTGGACATTAAAGATACTTAGAGCATTTGTTTCTACACATTTCATAGAAACTCAAGAGGGTCTTCAGGAGGACTCACTAACAAATCGAAGAAAGTTAATTATATAAGATTTTAGTTGGAAAAATATGAGTATAAGTTGAGACCAGTTCTCTTAACAGAGAGTGACCACTTCTCGCAGTACAACATGTTGATCATTTTGAACTAAAAGAAAACTTTTGGGCGGAGTATACACAGTCATAGTAAAATCTTGGTTTATTTAATTATCAGGAACTCCCAAGCGCACGAATTTTCAAATGGAAAAGTGACCACTCTTCTAAATCAGGTATTTAGTGTAAAATTTGGGGAAATTCACAACTACATCTCATCTTTAAGTATAATGTCTTTGTTAAATCAGTTTTACCAAACCAACCAAAATATTGCCTGTTAAATTTGTGTCGATGTCTTACCTTAAGTATTACACCTTGTGGATCCTAGTAAATCAGGTAACGATGTATAAATCAGCAAGAACACGAAAAACACTTCTAATATTGATGAAGATCCAATGTCGGATATCTCACTTGTATTGAATATCGGTTACAATGATATTATCTATTAAGCTCTCTCTAATGATATGAATTAACGTGTTCGTTCTAATGCTAGCCTTAACCCTCTGTTTGCCATAATTAAGAGCATTCCTATTTTCTAAACCTTTCCTAACATAAAACCTTCCTAATTAATGACTTAGTTGACTTTACAGTTTGGCCCTTCATGTCTTCAATATTTGTGATCTCAGATACAATCTTTTCAGACCTAACAATCTCTCCCTTTGTATTCGAGATTACTATTCAGCAAATCAGCACTCTTTTGAAGACAGTGAAACTTTTGTCAACAAATCTTTCTTCTTGATTCTTTTGTCCCCCCTACAAAAATGATCTCTTGTAAGTTTCGTAACTCCCCCATAATATTAGCATAAAGTTTACGAAAAGAAAGTTTGAAGGAGCCGTGATGTCGCAGGGTATCTTTCTTTGAGTAGAACTTTCTCGTTTGATGAAAGAGGCAAAAGATGGTTGTGATATCTTGATGTTCTCGGGTTAGCATTGAGGTTGTCGGGTTAGGCAGATGCGATAACTTTGAGCTTGTCGTATGATGATCTGAACTTGTTGAACATGTCGGCTCTTTGGGATGCGACTTTGTCTTTGATATAACTTTTCTCCCCCTCAGAATGATAAGGAGAATCCGAATCATTATGAACAATCAAAGACAATATGTGAGAATATGATCAAATGTAAATATGGAATATCGGGTAATGGGCTAACAGACAGAAGCACATGTAGCAACTGTTATCACTTAATCAAAAATAAATTTAATTAAGTGGCCTATATTCAGTGTTGGCAGCGGGTTGACACTGATAGGACTTCCAGTTATCACAGAAGTAAGTTATAAAACTAACTTCTCAAACTGTTACGGCATAAACACAAAGATATGCAATGTGAATCACAAAGACTCGTGCAATGTGTAGAAATAATTTGTATATATATATATATCGGCACAAAAATAGACTCGATTGTGCATAGAATATGAAGTTCGAAGACCGGAGGTGTGTCTTCCTTTTTCAATATCTTAATCTTCCGTGTGAAGAAAAGATAGCAGATATGCTCATTCTCCGTGATATATGAAACAAATATCTTTTGTGAGATACTTGAGTAGCTGGGTGGGGTGACACAAATTATCGACATTGGGTCCATGTCTATTTTCAATATTCATCTCCAAAGAATTGTGTGGCTACCCGGATAACTATTTAGGTTGGTAAGGACCAAATTTATTTTAAGTCCTGTCACACCCTTACTTTTTCTTTTATCTCACAAGTACTCAATTTTGTCACATTCATACCCTTTCAAAATAACTAACCTAAGGATGTGTTTCATGGGTAGGTCATCTGGATTGACCATTGAAACTTCTAAATCCTAACACACATATTTCTTATATGAATATGAATCAGTTTAAGTTCGAGTTCTGAACTGAAGTATTCAGAAGTCAATATGTTAAGAGCATGTTCATAGCTGAGATACTATGAAGCTAATAAAATAATAATAAAAAATGTGGTACTCCCCCTCAAATGTAGCATTACCTTTTGAAGGATTGTCATGTGATGTGAATATGCCGAATTTAGAACACATATGATATACCTACAAAACAAATTAAAATGATTTTGGTACCCAAGCTTTGTTGGGTCCTCGGAGGTTAGCTTTAGTTTTGACAAATGGGGAATTGGGGATACTGTAAGTACCATACCATTTATGAACATACCATTGATCGACAAAATCATTTGTTTCACAAGTAGAACAAAAAAGATTTGTGGTGCTTAGACTGATTAACTGATTGATTGACTTGATAGAATATGGTAAATCAGTCTTGGAAACAAATGATTTTGCATCAACTACAGGAGATGTATGTGACATGTTTCCAACACTATCATCTGTAGTTGGCTTCTTTTTCCAAACCATTTTAAACTTCTTAAAATTACCGGAATTAGCAACAAAATCATTGCGAAACCGATTAGAATTATGAGTCTGAGAATTTAAAGAACTGTATGATTTGGAGCTGTTAGAATAACTATTTGATTGAACACTTGAAGAACAGTTGGAGAATGAGGAGTTATCTTATAAATTGAACTTGAAGCATTTTTGTAAGAGAAAACATAATCAGAATCAGATGAATTATCATGTGAAGAAAGAACAGTAGTATCGGGACTAAACTGTTTAAGAATTTCAACTTTAACTGAATTCTCTTTATTGTGTTTTGAAATTACATCTTCAAGTTCTCTAATTTTGTACAAGAGATGATTTCTTTCTTCTGTAATCAAATCATATTTTGTTTGAAATTCAGATCTCATTTTCTTTCCATTCACAAGATTTGTTTCTAAAACAGATAATTGATTTGAAAGCTTACCATTTTTCTCTTCAAAGGTTTTCTTTTCGTTTTCAAACAGTTTTTCCAACTTTTTGTTTTTAGCAACGATCAAAACACTTTTCTTGAGTAAATTTATCTTATCAGTTTCAAACACTTTTCTTTCATCTTCCAAAAGATTTTGAGTTTCAGAAAGTTGCTTTGAAAGTTCCAAACATTTTGTTTCAGAAGATTTTCTTTCTAAAATCACAACTTGTTCAAAATCAGACACTTGTTTAGAAAGTTTTTGAATGGTCAGTTCACAAGTTTTAATTTTGCTTTCAAAGGATTTTCGCTCTATTTCAAATTTGTGTTTTTCATCAGAAGTTAAAAGTCTTTCTTTCTCGAATATCATGAATTCAGAAATTTTACTTGAAAGAGAAACACTATAAGTCTCAGAATCTTTGAATTTCTCTAACTCAGAAATTTTGTTTTTCAACTCAAAATTTATTTTTTATCAACTCAAGATTTTTCAATTTTTCATATCTCGTATGATTTGGATTCCTAGAAAGCTCGTTGGGTTGATATTGAAAATACTCTTTATCTTTTTCAATTCTTTTCTAGTTTGTTCTGAGTTATGAAACTTAGATTTGAGATAAACGTGTTCACTTAAAAGTTCATTAAAAACTTTCATGTTATTTGTGTGTCTTGCTTCAAGTCTTTTAATTTCAGCATTGAGATCAGAAATTTGATTTTTATGACTCATCCTTAAAATTAAAAAAATAAAGCACTTGTTACCTGATAAAGTGATCGTCGATCAGTGAGTTTTGAAAAAATTCTGAGTTTTCGCGAACGTAAGATTTTAACTTGGATAACTGTTCTGAGTATTTTTATCGGGTTCGTAAGATGCGATATCTGGTTTATCGGTATAGAGGGTCGATAAATAGAAATATCGGTAATAAAGGAATATCGGGTAAGACAGATAAGGTGAAAAGTTATATCGGGTCACCTAAAGTCGATAAAAACTCAAGATTGGTGATTATCGGGTTACCTATACGCGATAAAAAATTAATGAAGGTTGATTATCGGGTCACCTTGATGATCAAAACTAAAGTGATGTATTTTCGAGTAGGTTAAAGCCGAGAGAAATCTAATAGCAGATGCGATAAAACAAGGAAAAAAATCTGTTTTGTTCTTTAATCGATGAACTAGAAAGCTAAGACACGAAGGGTTCTTGACTAAAAGATCTAGCGTAACAGAGTTATCTAGTCTTTTAAGGAAAAGAACAGCTAAGCTCTTGTGTTTCAGGTTTTCTCAATTAAGGTCACTGCAAACTTCCTAAGACTTAAGATGTTTACTAGAGGATTCTTTATCTAGAAAAGCTGCAAGAATCAAAGACCCTGAGTTATTTGTTGAAAAAGAATAGCAAAAGTAACGCGAAAATAAGCAAAAGTAGTTTTGCTAGTTGACTGTGAAAACAGATTTGTTTGAAGAAAAACTTTTCACAATAAAGTAAATAGAATTACTAAATTTTATGGTGTGTACTTGAGAACCCTTAAACCCGAAAAGCTGCAGAAGTAAGAGACCCTGAGTTTTCTAATTAAAGTGAAGCAAAAGTAGCACATAATAAACAAAAGTAATTATAAATATTTTTTTTTGAAAATAGGATTCAGTAAAAAAATTTAAGGAAACAAGGATGTAAAAAAATTAATTTAACTTTTTTTACTATTCACCCGACAAGCACTATTCACCCGACAAAGCACTATTCACCCGAAAAATTTAAAAAATGTCCAAATTTAATGAAATTTTAGTATGTTTTTCGCAAGACAAACACCAACAACTTTAAAGCTTGGAGTTTGGGAAAAATAGATCAAAATCGATGCGATACGAAATGAAAAAGTAATCGTTTTCGGAAGAAAAAATCCTTAAAAAATCAAAACTTTTTGACGAAATCGATTTAATCACAAAAAAAATCACACACATATAAATCAAGATCAAAATCAAATATAAACAATCACATAAAAAAATATATTAAATCTCTAAAATCGCAAAAGAAACCGTGTGTACCTTTTTCTTCAAAAATCGATTAGAAATCAATCAAAACTCTGATCGTTTGGCTCTGATACCACTTGTTGATCCCATATTATATCAGGTAACGCAGTAATAAACACAATAAAATATGAAGAACACGTTGAATATGAATAACTGACGTTGTATATCTCACTTGTATAATATATCGATTACAAAGTAATCTCTAATAAGCTCTTTCTCTAATGATATGAATTAATGATCTACTTCTAATGCTAGCCCTAACCCTCTATTTATATAGCGAAGAGTTATAATGAGATAAGGAAACTATAAGAGTTTGAGGTATTATATAATTGTCATAATTACAAGATAATTATTCTTTCCTTATTTAACACAATTCTAATTCAACTCTAACTCGAATTACTAAACATTTCCATATTTATGACTTTTTTGACTTTACGCTTTTGGTCCTTCATGTCTTCAATAGTTGTCATCTCGGATACAATATTTTCAGACCTAACAAAGCTTCCATGAAGGCTTGTCATTTGTTCATAAAGCAACCATCTTTTTAGCCGACTATGAATAGTGACCCTATCAGAGTTGGTAAGCACGTGAGAGGCAATAAAGTAACTTCGTACGTACTATCTGACGTAGGTTATAGGGAGGTCGACTTTTGTGCATCGAGAATAAGACAAATTCTAATCTTGTTGAGTACGTTTCATTTTGATCACTAACACTGAAGGCTCAAGGATGATCCCTTCAGGTATCACCGAAGCACACAAGATCTCACACTTTATGTACACGATCTTCGCTATCACTGAACCGCTTCAGATCACGAGCCGATTGTCTCTTTCTTCAACTCAGTTTTCGACATTCGCCGAAGGTTCCTTTATGTGAACTTTGTCTTTGAGTCTTCTAGTTCAGATCTTATTCCTGATGGGTTTCAGCGATCACTGAGTGCAATCAGTGTTTGCATTCGCTGAACCTAAACATTATCTAAAACTAAGAATTTCACTAAGTATGGAAGGATCATAATCTAATCATTGAAGGATCTTGGATAAACAATCCCCCGTTATTTGATTATGATTAAACAATATAAGGAATTTGCTTGAAATTATTAGTGAGGAAATAAGATTTATGAAGTATAAATCCTAAATACTGATATGTGAGATCTTTTTCAGCTTTTACACTATCTGAATTGAGTTTCATTTATAAGAGTATGAAATCACATATTATTACATGTGTTTTTAAACTAAGAAAGCATATTCGCTGATAAGTATAATTCAGAGAGTTATCAATGAATATAAAGATGTTTTTAAGATAAGGACTCATAAGTGCCTTGCACCTGATTACTATTTTAGGGATCTTTTCAGTACTAAATGGAGTAAAGTACTTTATTGGATATTTCATTAATGATTAGAAGGAAGATTTACATCAGAAAATGAAATTACAATATTAAAGTAAAAAGTACAATACATTGAAGTTTATAGAGGAAAAAAAATAAAGATTGATTAGCATGGGAGGCTATGATGTCTTTTTTTCTCTGAACTTCTTTCTCAATCTTTCTTTTCATCGTTTTGAAATTATCATTGTCATCTGTGCAGTAGTAGTGAAGGATTTGACTGAATTTTACAAGAGCGATGGTGAAGAATGGAGGATTGATAGGGACATGAGTCTTGAGAATGGAGATGATCTCTAAGAGATTTTCCCTTTGCTTCTCAACCTCATCAGGTGTGGGGACAACCATACCTGATTCATTGGTTGATGTGTGGACCAAAGAAGAGTAGGTAGAAGAGAAATAGATGGAGAAGGGGCAGTGCCTCTAATACCTAATTCAGCTTCAGTAGAGTTGGCAACTACTTTCTCAGTGACCATGGTCATTGGAAGTAGTGGTGCCGATGAAGCAGCAACGACTTCAGATGTCGTTGTCGTGGTTGTGGCTGGCGGAGGTGTTGGTGTTACACCAAAGTCTGAGATTAACGTATGTTAAGAGACGGTCTTCTTGGCTTCTTGTGTGGGGGCTTATTTGATGTGGACTTCTTTCGTTCATCAGTGGTTGGGTACTTCCTTTTCAGGGAAGGGAAGGTGGTTTCTTGGTTACCATAGATGGGTTTTCCAATGGTTTGGATACATGAACATCTACCATGAAGGTAGGATAGGAAGAGGTTGCAGCGCCAGAGATGACCATTGGTCGCTTAGCGATCTCCATCATCGTAGGGAATAGATGTACGTCTCCATCCTTTAGTGGATGCTCCAGGATGCGGTGCCCAATCTGAGAGAACTTCTGATTACCCGTCTTTGGGTAATCATGGAAGATGAATTCCATGATCATGCTCATGAAGCGTGGGTAAGGGATACCCTTCTCTCTTTGTCTTTTATCTACACGCTTCCTTAGATCATCAAAGATGATCTTCGCGTAGTTGATCTTTCGACCATGGCACAGAGAATAAGCCATGTCGAAGAACTTCCTGCTTGCCTGTTCCTGACCCCTAGTTTTTTTCCCAAATATTGAATGATATGGGAGAAGAGGTATTGCCATATCGTTGACATGTGATTCTTCTCAATCTTTGTCAAAGCCTTGTTGAGTTCCTCTCTCTTCTCTTTCTTGGGTCAATCATACCTGATTCGACCGAGGAACTCGACGATTTCCTCTTTAGTTGGTTCAACGTCCCATGGTTGACCCTTTCTTTCATGGAATCTTAGAGCACCACTGATAGCGCCTACAGTGATGACAATAATGCCTAGGCGAATGGAGAAAGTGATAGTAGGGAATCCATTTCCCTTTTTAGTGATCTTGGTGGTGTTGCAGGCAGTATACCAAAATTGCTGGAGATACTCCTTTACGCCTACAGGTTTGTGACAAATGGCGTGGCTGAGTGGGCATCTCTGTAGAAAGAGTGCAACTGTAAGATCTTATATGCTCACGTCATATGAAAACACTGCTGACATCAGATGACCTAGAGGGTCACACGCATACGAGTGTGTAGATCACGAATTAACCAAGTTGGTTATAACCTGGCAAAGTTACAAGTTGTAAAGTGTAGAATTATTATTCTAGTAGAATAATAATTAAAGTGTGTGAAACATAATTATGTTAATTATATAATTTAATTGTTAAGTTAATAATTAATTGGGCTAATTATTATGTTTAATAATTATTATAATTAAATATCCATCGGGCCTGAAATAATGTTTTATTTAAAAGCCCAAAGGGTTAAATAAGGTTTAATTAAGCCCAAACCCAATTGGTTAATTAATTATTAAGTTAATAGGTTTAGGAAGAGATAGAGCAACAACTTTCTTGGATTTGCATTCACTTGAAAAGTGACCTTTGCGTTAACAGTTACAACATATTGCAGATGATTTATCTATAGAAGAGAGCTTTGATTTGTCAGAGTCAAGGATAGAAGGATTTCTCCTAAAGTTGCTCTTCTTGGAAAATCTTCTGAAAGTATTAGTCAGAAGAGCCAGTGACTCATCGAATTTTGAAAGGTCAACATCCGATATGTCCTCAGAGTTAGATGGATCTAGCTTAGTGATAGAAGTAATAGAGGAATAGACTATTTTTGAAGGATCAGTCTCTGATGACAGTAAAGCCAAAGAAGAACTTTTAGAGCCTTTTGTGTCCTTTACCAAATTCTTCTTTAATACTTAGGATTGCTCATGATTGAGCAAGATTCCATATAAAGAACTTAACGAAAGAGAGTTAGTATTCTTTGAGTATTTAAGACAAGTAGTAAACGTGTCCCTTTGTTTAGGAAGAGATTCCATGAACTTTGTCACAATTTCAGAGTTAGAATATTCTCGACCAACTATTTTCAGATCTATAATTAAACAATTAAACCTTTGATGAACCTGAGATAGGGATTCGTTCTTACCACGTATGAAGCTTTCATATTGTCTTACTAGGTTTATTTTTCGATATTCTTGTACCTCATTGATACCTTCATGTTGAACATAAAGACTGTCCTACATGGATTTAGAGGTTCTCATCTTCATGATAGAGTGATAAACATCATCTGGAAGGGACATAGTAATAATAGATCTAGATTTTGTATCAACGTGTGTCTCTTTCTTGTCTTTCTCATTCAATTGATGTGGAGCTTTAGGAATACGTCTCTCAGGCATAGCAACAGAAGTTGTAGTCTCAAGAACTATGGGGGCTAGAGTTGTTGGAATAAATGGTCCATTTTCTATATAGTAGGGGATCTTAGGATCTAATCCCTCCAGAAATAAAGCCATTTTTCCTTCCTGACAAGGAAATTGCCCTTGCTAAACTTCGGATGTTTTGCAAGTGATCCATTGTCATTGTAGTTTGTATTAGGATTAGCCATTTCAAAAATTAACAAGATATTAGTTTTTGAAGTAAAGAAAGCAATAAACACTGCTCTGATACCGCTTGTTGGTCCCAAAGGATTCCACAAGAGGTTTTATAAGTACCATTATAATTTGTGTGTGTGTGTGTGTGTGTGGGGGGGGGGGGGGTTAATACAAACACAACCTTTAAAGTTTTAAAAGAGCTTATTATGAACAAACATATTTACAGACTGTTTTTGGAATAAGAATAAGTATAAATACCGATTCTAAAACAATCTAAGAAACACTAAGAGTTTATGCACAAGATAAGGAAAAGAAAGAATTAGAGATTCAAGAAAATAGACAAGTATGCACTAAGATGAAGAAGATGTTCTTCATCTATTTATACCCAATGACTTTAATGTAAGTCAGAATGTACATGCCACGTGTCAAGCATCCATTGGAGGCTTGTCCTTTGTTCATAAAGCAACCATGCTTTTATCCGAATATGAACAGTGACCCTGTCAGAGTTGGTAATTACGTGGGAGGCAATGAAATAACTCCGTACGTAATTATAGTCATCAAGTTCAACCACCCACGGCCTGTTGTTGGGTCACCGATGATTTGGTGATGAACCTTCTCTCCTTATATGGTTGATCTTTTATAGGTTCTTTTGAAAGTCTGAAATATACTTCCAAGTATTGGAAAATCAAAGACTATCCAATCAAAGGTTGTACATCAAAATGTGGAATTTTTGATGTATCAACTAACATTAAAATTCACACCACTTGCCGACATCAAAGAGGTAGTCACCGAAAATTGAGGTTGCTAAAATTAAGGTTGAGGTCACTGAAAATTGAGGTCACGACACAAATGTGTACACTTGCCAACAGTTAGTGAAAAATGAGGGTCACCGACCCAAGTGCTATGCACTTACCGATCCTGCACTTGAAGTGAAGTCACCAATCAAAGAAATGTGTACATCTGCAAAATCCAACCTTAAAGAGAACTAACCGATATGATACGTACTTCTATGTATCACTTAGCAATTTTCAAAGACAAGTTCTTATGACACAATAAATGCAAGATACGTGTGCAGCAAGAACGTGGGCACCAAACCTTAAATTCAGACATTCTCTTTTATTCTCATAAAAGGGATGTTTGTCTTTAGCTAAAAGGTTTGATGGGACTTTACAGAGCATGAAGAAAAAGAGATAAAGTTATCTGACATTGCATGCTACAAAGAATGGTTCATCCATTAACCTAGTACAAAGGGAGTGGCATCTCCCTTTGTCTATCAGATATACTTCTAGCTAATACATCCTTGACAGTTGTCCTCATGCATCCCATGCATGGGCACTATAAAAGGAGATGAAGTCCTACACATAAACCTCACGCTTTCAACAAAACATCTGTGTGATCTTTTTTTTTATTCCGGCATCCTGTGTGTTTTAATAGTTTCATTTTAGCTTTCTTAGTGCATAAGTTAATTACTGTTTTCATG
The DNA here is from genome assembly GCA_036898165.1 of Silybum marianum. NCBI lineage: Eukaryota > Viridiplantae > Streptophyta > Magnoliopsida > Asterales > Asteraceae > Silybum > Silybum marianum. The sequence goes on from CM072535.1 coordinate 24,581,329, forward strand.
TGTTTCATGTGTTAAGTTTGTTAGAATTGTGTGTCTATTCTTTTCCGCAACAAACTTCTGTGTGTAAATTTTTAATATTTATATTAAAAAAATTTAAAAGAGTAAAAATTGTGTGTTTGTATTCAACCCCCCCCCCCCCCTCTACAAACCTTTACTTACGTAGACATCTTTAAGTAGGGACTAACAAGTGGTATCAGAGCAGTTGGTTTAATCTAATAAACCAGATCTGTGATGGCTACTACTCCTTCAAATGTTGATGGTGCTCTGCAATGTCCTTTTAGTGGCACATATGATTTAGGCTCTTTAGCCAAACCTCCAAGGTTCAACCCAAGTAACTTTGGGTTATGGAAAAATCGTATGTTATTATTCTTAGAAGGAATTGATTGCAGGTATCCTAACATTCTGAGTGAGGGATCTATTGTTCCTAAAATCTGGGCTCGATTTGGCCAGCAAAAAGACGCTGAAGGAAAAGATATAGAGTCAGATGATGAAAGGAGTGATAAGACTGGCAGATATATTATCAAACCTTCAAATAAATACAATGAGGATGATAAACGCCTAGTTGCTCTAGACACTAAAGTTAAATCTGCTCTTGCTGTATCTCTTCCTGATGAAGTGTACCATTCTCTTCTAAATCTTTCTACTGCAAAAGAAATGTGGGACACTTTGAGTATCTAATATGAAGGCACTAAAGAAGTTAAGAAATCTAACAGGATATGTCTTGTTAGAAAATATGAACTATTTTCTCATGAAAAAGGAGAATCCCTCTCTGTCTATTTTAATCGCTTTAATTGTCTTCTAAATGACCTCAAGGTTCTAGGAAAAGTTTATGATAATGAAAAGATTATGTGCAAGTTTATGGACTGCCTCCCAGACTTCTGGGAAACCATATGTACTTGCATTAAGCAAACCAAGGATCTTGAAATCATGCCGTTAACTGCTCTTTATGGGACTCTTTTTCATTATGAACAAACCAAGAACCAAAGAAAATCTCTCATAAAAGACATTAAGTCTTCTTCTGTTGCTTGAATAGGTGATTCTAAGTCTTCTTCATGTGTTCCTAGAATCACCTATCCCTCTTCTGAATCTGAAAATGAAATTAAGGAAGACTCACCTCATCTATCAGATGCTTACTAAAGTGATGCTGATGATGAGGGAGAAGAATCTGCCATTGACATATTGTCTGATAGTATGGCAATGATTGCAGGAAACCTTAAAAATAAAAGATTTTCTTTAAACCGTTCTAAATTTCAAAGAAAACCTTTTTCTCAAAAATCTTCTTCTGACAAAGCAAATGAAGAATGCTTCAATTGTGGAAAGAAAGGTCACTTTGCCTCTAAGTGCAGATCTAAAGGTTTCTCTAAACTTAAATCTTCTTCTTCTGGCCATGACTTCTCCAAATCAGCTTCTAGGAAGTCTGAAGAGAGAAATAACCGTTTTTCTAAGGAAAGTCCTGAATCCTCTAACTCAAAAGAAATCTCTGGATACAAGAAATATAAAGCTAAGTATAAGAGAGAAAAGGAAAAGAACCAAAGTAGAGGAAAAACTTTGGTTGCTGAGACCCATTGCTGGGAAGATGAGCAAACTTCCGAAAGTGAGAGTAAATATGTCACAAAGTGCCTTATGGCCAAAATTGATGAGGTATCAACTTCGGGAACCAAGCCCCAGGTACATCCCTTTACCTTTCTTTCTAATGATCAAAAAGTTGATGCCTTTGACTCCTTAACTGTTGAATTCTGTAACTTAAAGGATCAAAAGAAAAAGACTGACATACATATAAAATGTTAAAATGATCAACTTTTATATTGCTTTTCTAAACTTAAAGATTTTGATAAAATGAAAGTTGATCTAGAAAACCTAAGGTATTTAAACGACAGTCTTTTTGAAGAGAAAGCAAAGATCTCTAACACTCTTGAATAAGAACAAGAGGTTCATTCAAAATGGACTAAATCTTCCAAAAATATTGAAAAGATTCTTCAAGATCAAATCTCTTGCAGTGATAAGTCTGGACTTGGATATGGAAAAGATGATCCTCAACCTTCAGACCCTTTACTTCCATCATCTGAATTTCAAGGCTTTCCTGCTGGCTTCTTCTCCGATGACGATGATGATCTCTTGGATTACTCATCTGAGGATTCAACCTCCGTTCATTCTATAGACTTACTAGACATGCTCAAAGTAGAGTCTAATACAAAAAAGTTTGGAGTTTTTGTAAAAGCTGAAGAATCCTCTCCTGAGCCTTCAAAAATTTCAACTCTTCCTAGATCTTCCTCTTCTTCTCTCAAACCCATTCAAAGACTTCTAAATTCTCTAAGTCTTCGTGAGTCAAGGTACTCTCATGAGTCACCGACTGTTCCTGAGTACCCTGTTACTAAAAGATTTTCTCATTTTCAAAAGAATAATTTTTCATTCAAAAGGAAATCTCAAATAGTTACTGATTTCATTCCTCGCTCAGTGAACTTAAAGAAATCTAAAAATCCTGGTAAAGGTATTCTTAGACCATGACCAGGTGTCGGTCTCCCCTCCTCTTCTTAGTCACCGACCTCTGCTCAAAGTTTTGATAGTATGGATTTCAAAAAGGCCTTTACTATAAAGAAATGCTACAATTATGGCAACACTCTCCATCTTGCTAGAGATTTCCCGAAAAATTTTGATCTCTGTAGAAACAAAATGCATTCTAATCCCAAAGGACCTACCTCAAAATGGGTATCAAAAGTCTAAATTTGTTTATGGGTGCAGGTACCAAACAAAGATCATATTTGGTACATGGACAACGGCTGTTCAAGGCACATGACCGGAAACAAATTTCTTCTCTCTAACTTCTCAAAAAAAAAGGACCCACTGTTTCCTTTGGAGGAAATGGGAAAGGTGTTACTAGAGGCTATGGTACCATATCAAATGGAACCATCACTTTTTCTAAAGTAGCTCATGTTGAGGGGCTAATGTACAACTTACTAAGCATAAGCCAAATATGTGATTTGGGATATAAGGTCATGTTTCAACAGTGTGTTTGCTTGGTCTTTGATGTGCAGAATAAGTTGTACTGGCAGGTACCCAAATGAACGATGTATACATAATCAACATGAAGGAAAGTGCTATTGGAGAAGCTGTGTGTCTCCTTTCTCAAGAAATAGCCAAACAAAGTTGGCTATGGCATAAAAGGTTTTCACATCTAAATTTTAAAACCTTGAATAAACTTTCCAACAAAGATCTAGTTGTTGGCATGCCAAAAATAGTTTTTGAAAAAGAAAAGCTGTATAGAGCATGTGAAAAAGGAAAACTTACCAAAACTTCCTTTAAAACAAAACAATGCTCATCCATCTCTCAACCCCTTCAAATGCTTCACATGGATCTGTGTGGACTAGTGAGCACCCCTAGTTTAGGGGGTAAAAAGTATATGCTTGTAACACCCGAAATTTTTAGCACGAAAAGTTATGTAATTGTGCATTTTAACATTTTAATTATGGGCAAGTGAAAGGTTTCAAGGGTATAATGTCAGGTTGCATGGATCGGGAAGAAAGGAGCGAAAACCGGAACCAACTGAGTTCGGTACCCAGTTGGCGATCATGACTGGCGATCTTGCCATGTCATGATCGCATGACATGCTATCAGATTTCAGTTGGAAACTCGCGGTACATACTTAGCGATCATGACAGGCGATTATGCCATGTCATGATTGCATGGCATCATCGCCCGGTATGCACCAGGAAGTTTTTTTTAGCACACACTCGCGGTACACCCTCCGCCATGTTGACAGGCGATCATGCCAGGGCATGATTGCAAGACAAGATCGCCCGTGTTGCCCAATTTGGTACTAAAGTGCCATTTTTTGCTCATTTTGCTCATTTCTATCAGATACCATTATAACCATTGTTGGAGAGCAAGTCAGGGGCAATTTTAGGGTTTCAGTTTTCTCACCTACCTCCTTCCATCTCATTTATTTCTTCATTAAGTGAGGATTCAAGTAGAGCTTTGGGATTTAAAAGCTTCAAGTGGTGGTGTTCTTCATTCTTGCAGCTAGTTCCACCATCTCCATCTTCTTAGAGATTTTCTAGGGTTTTGTCAAACTCTAGCTTGTGAGTTCATTCTTACCTTTAAAACTTTATACATGTCAAAATAAAGTATTTTACCTTAATATGATGTTTAAAATGAGTATTTCTATACTTGGAAGATTTTGGTAAAACTAGGTCAAAATGTGTCATTTATGGTTTTCTTTGAAATGATGAATTGGATGTCAAGAACGGTTTTGGAATACTCTTATGAGTTTTAAATGCAAGAAAAATGATGTATAAACCTAAATGATAATTTGACCTAATTTTGGAAGGAAGGTTCTTGGAAACACGATGTTATACTTCACAAAGGTTTGTGAAGAGAAGCTAATACATTGGAAACAATTGTATTAAGATGTTAGACTAGTGTAATGGATCCATAGGCACATATAGTCAGAAGCACTTAGGGAGGGCACTTGTAATAGATCCCGGTTTGGGGTTGAACTCGTGAGGATTAATGTGATGACGGGTCATCCCCGTAGAAGTTTCCCCCAAGAGAAGTAAAGCGTATCTTTCAGGTGTAAATCGCAGAAGTAAAGAAAAAGAGATGTTTTGAGAAAAGCTTTCGGTTATATGTTTATTTACCGTTTTCGAAGTTTAAATGGCTTTTCTATATTTTGAACTCTTTGTTCTCACTAGGCTTTAAGCCTAACACTTTTTCTTAAAATGACATGTATATCAGGTGATCAAGCGGATGGGGCTTGATGGGATGAGAGAAGCTAGGTGCCGGTAGTGGCATTCTTTTGAAGTGCACCTCGTGTGTATAGATGGAATTACATAGAAGATTATTTTGAGGATTTTAGTGACACCCGAACTTAATCTGTATTTTGAATTATATAGATTACTAGGTTGTCATTTAACTTTCCTGTAGATGTTGTAAACTCCCTCTAACTTTCTCCCCATCTTTATGGGTGATGTTTTATGAAGTAGAAGTTATTCCGCATTTTATTTTGGTTTAAATTAACTCCCATTTTTAGGGGTGTTACAATGCTAGTAATTGTTGATGAATTCTCTAGATATACCTGGGTGTTCGTTCTAAACACAAAAGTGATGCTGCTGAAGAAATCATCAAGTTTATTAGAAAGATTGAAAATATCAATGGTCAACTGGTGAAGTCTATCAGAAGTGACAAAGGCACTGAATTCAAAAATGTTGTTCTGCAAGATTTCTTTGACTTAAAAGGAATCTCTCAAAACTTCTCTGCCGTACGCACTCCTCAGCAAAATGGTGTTGTTGAAAGAAAGAATCGGACGCTGTGTGAAGCTGCAAGATCAATGTTGAGTGAATCCAAGTCGCCAACCTATTTTTTGACTGAAGCAGTTAACACTGCATGCTTTACTCAAAATAGGTCTATCATAGTCAAAAGGCATGACAAGACTGCTTATGAAGTTTTCCATGGTCGGAAACCTGCAGTCGACTTCTTCCATTTATTTGGTTGTGCATGTCACATGCTAAATGACAGGGAACAACTTGGAAAATTTGATCCAAAGTCTGATGATGGAATTTTCATGGGCTATTCTCTCTCCTCAAGAGCCTTCAGAATCTACAACCTCAGAAGACAATGCATAGATGAATCTATGCATGTGAAGTTTGATGATTTTGAAACATCTTCATTATCTTGTAATGAAGAAGAACTAAATCAATGGATAAACTCATGTGTTGGGGAAATTCAATCTCATTCTACTCAACAACCTTCTCAACCAAGTCAAGAAGATAACAATCCTTCTCAGCCTCCAAATAATACTACCGTATCTCCTGAACCCATTCTTTCTTCTCCATCTCCTGAAATTGACTCTTCAGGAGAACACTCTCATCTAAACACCATATCTCCCACTAACCTACCCTCACCATCTCAAATTCCTACTCCATATTCCTCTATACCTCCTCCCTTGCCTCCTGCATTAAAATGGACCATGGATCACCCAATAGATCAAATCACCGGTGATCCTCAAGTTGGTGTAAAAACAAGAAGAGGCATCAACAACCTGTGCTTATATGTCAACTTTGTTTCTATTGTTGAGCCTAAACTGATTAATAAAGCCCTAGCTGATCCTAGCTGGCTAATTGCCATGCAAGAAGAACTCTCAAAATTTGAGAGAAACAAAGTCTGGAAGTTAGTTCCTCGTCCATCTAACAAAACCATTATTGGAACAAAGTGGGTGTTCATAAACAAGATGGATGAAGAAGGAACTGTCATAAGAAATAAAGCAAAGCTGGTTGCTCAAGGATATCAGCAAGAGGAAGGAATTGACTATGATGAAACTTTTGCTTCTGTTGCCAGATTGGAAGCTATCCGAATATTTCTTTCCCATGCAGCTTACAAGAACTTTCGGGTATTCCAAATGGATGTCAAAAGTGCCTTCCTAAATGGTTAGCTAGCTGAAGAAGTGTATGTGAAGCAACCACCTGGGTTTGAAGATCCAGTCCATCCATTTCATGTGTATCGGCTAGATAAAGCTCTGTATGGACTAAAGCAAGCTCCTCGTGCCTGGTATGATACTCTCTCAGACTATTTTCTTAAAAATGAGTATTGTAACACCCTAAAATTTAGAGCAAAAATAAACCAAAACGAAATGCGGAATAATAAAAAAATCACCCAATAAGTGGGGATAGAGTATGGGAGTTTACATCTAAACATGGATATTAAAATAACAAACTATTAGTCTAAGTTATTCAGACTATAGATTTCAATTGGGTGTTACTAATATCTTCAAAAGAATGAGTTATAACTCCAACTATATATGCTCTAAGGCATATCTCCAAAAAGGTGCCTCTCTCTCGACACACCATCCCGCTCTTCACTAAAGAGCCCCGTCAACCTGCTTACCTGCTAAACCACATTTTTAAAATCAAGTGTTAGGTTTACGCCTAGTGAGAACAAACAGTTAAATGGATAAAGCTGTTAAAATATTTAAAAAGATAAGATACGGTGCATTTTATCCCATTTAACTTCACTTGAAATAACTTGTTCTTGATGATCAAGGATCCTTTAAAAGCAACCGAGGGAGACCCGGTATTCCGTCCTTAGTGACAGATACCAGAAGTAGGTCACTACACGATGTTTGAGCTAACCGTAAGAGCCAATGGCAACCGTCAACAACCGGCTATGCACCTTAGTACATGGCCCCCGATGACTCCTACAAAAGCCCGCACAATGGGTCAATGTCAACCGGCAACAACCGGCTATGCACCTTAGTACATGCCCCTACTAGACCCCTACTAGCGCATACATAGAGTCAATGGCATCCGGTAATGATCCGGAATAATACCCAACGGTACGAGGCCCTACTAGACTACTATGCAACCAAAAGGGACAAAAATCCCGCTTTTTAAACCGATTATATGCCTATGGATCCATTACATACTAGTCCTACGACCGAATATATCAACGAGACGTATTACTAGTTTTCCAACCTTGAAAACCCCCTTTCAATAAACCATTTCCTTTCAAATCCAAGTTTTACCAAAATCTAGGTCAAATCATTTTGGGTTTCAAAACCAAATATTATTTCATTTTATAACCTTTCCAAGTATTTTAAACCATTAATGATGCTCAACTCATCATCTACAACAAAACACTCAAAATCCTCATTTTGACCTAAAACTCCAAACTTACCCAAATACACAACTACTTGAAATTAAGTTTAGGAATCAGTAAAATACCACATTTACAACAAGTATTTGAGTTTATAAGTTTAGATTTGAACTCACGTAGTTAGATTTAGGCTAAATCTAGGTTTTATCCCAATACCGAGCTCCATTCGGTGAAGACTTTAGATCCCCAAGTTAAAACTATAGATCCATGTTGTAATCCCTTCAAGAAACCTACATAACTTCCAAAACATACACAAAAGAACCCAAGAGAGAATGATGGTTGATGGTGTGAAAATCCAAACCCTAGATTCAAGATTTCGGAGAGGTGATCGTACCTTTCAACATATAGGAACCCCAAATCATCAAGTAAACTTTAATCCTCATTGTTACCATCATAAAGAGCTCTGAAATACGAAACCATAGCAAAAAGAATCGCCTCAGTCGGAGCTGTGATGAAGAAGTTATGGCCAAATGAAGAACATCCAGTTTTTAACTACTAGAGGCCGCTCGCGATTATGCGCCGCGATCATGCCCTGTCATACTAGCATGGCATGATCGCCCGTGTCACCCCAAAATGGTGATTTTCATGTGCAAGTCACGGTACCAGTTGTGCGATTATGACATGCTATTATGCCACTGTCATAATCGTCGGGCATTATAGCCTGGACCATTCCGAGGTGTTTTTCTCACTTTTCACCCGTTTTGATCCCGTTTCTCATCTAGTAAATGATACCCAATATAATTAACTTCAAAATACTTATCTCGTTGATTCTAACAGTGGAATACAAAGAGGACTCGGGATTACCTTTTACCAAAGACCCGGTTGGTACATTGTGCCATTGTTACTATAGCATGGCACACTTGTTGGGACCACCAATCACTTGGTACCACCGGTGCTATTGTGACAGATGTCAAAACTGTATGACACAATAGCTAATACAACCATACTTTTAGTACTATTGGTGCTATTGTGACAGTTGTCACTATCTCACAACACCACCACTCAAACTCTGAAATTAGCTTCTCTTTAATAGACCACCCGGTTCAACACTTTCTTCAACTTGAACAGAAATCAGGGTGTTACAAGTATATACGAGGAAAAGTTGACAACACTCTTTTCTTCAAGAAATCAAAAGGTAATATCATTCTTGTACAAATCTATGTTGATAATATAATTTTTGGAGCCACCGATGAATCCCTGTGTGATGAATTTAGCAACCTCATGCAAAAAGAGTATGAAATGAGCATGATGGGGGAGTTAACCTTCTTTCTTGGTTTGCAAGTAAAACAATCTCCAGAAGGTATTTTCATTAACCAAAGTAAACACATTAAAGACCTTCTGAAAAAGTTTCATCTTGATAATTGCTCTACCATGAAAACTCCTATGACTCATCCTCTTAGAGTTTATTCTGATCCTGATGGTGTGTCTGTCAATATCACAAATTATAGAGGCGTGATAGGATCTTTTCTTTATATTACTGCAAGTAGACCTGATATAATGTTTGCTACTTGTCTGTGTGCTCGATATCAAAAAAATCCTAAGGAATCACATCTAGCTGCTGTGAAAGGATTTTTAGGTATCTGAAAGGTACCATAAGTCTAGGTCTTTGGTATCCCAAAGACTCAGGTTTCGATCTCATCGGGTACTCTGATTTCTGATTTTGCAGGATCAAAAATAGATAGAAAAGTACAGCAGAAAGTTGCCAACTTCCTGGTGGAAAGCTTGTGAGTTGGTCAAACAAAAAACAACACTCGGTGTCTACTTCTACGGCTAAAGCAGAATATGTGGCTGCTGGAAGTTGTTATGCTCAAATATTGTGGATGAAAAATCAGTTACAAGATTACAATCAAATCTTCTCAAAGATCCCAATATTTTGTGACAACTCAAGTGCAATAGCCATTGCAAACAACCATGTGCTTCATTCAAGATCTAAACATATTGATATCAGGTATCACTTTATAAGAGATCATGTCTCTAAAGGTGATGTGGAAATTCACTTTATTCCCACTGATTATCAATTAGCTGATTTGTTCACAAAGCCTCTTGATGAAGCAAGGTTCAAGTTCCTCATCGGTGAATTAGGTATGATTATAATAGATTAATATATATATATATATATAAATAATAATAATAAATTATATATATATATGTATATATATAAAGTCGGTGACCAACTCACCGACGTTTTCTTTCTCTCTCTTCCCCACTCACCGATATAACCCTAAACCATCAAACTCACCGACGATCAACTCCAAAAACCACCACTCACCATCGTCTCACCTTTCTCCCTACTCACCGACATCTCTACTCACCGACGGTCACCATCATGCACTCACCGACGTCACACTCACCGATGTCTCTCTCTATCTCTCTCTCTCACCATACACACTCACTGACGTCTCTCACTCTCTCAACATACACTCACCGATGTCGTCTCCACTCACCGATGTTATACACCTTCCGACGTCACATTCTAAAACCCTTCATATTCCTTATCTTTTAAAAGATAACTCTTAGGTTACCAATCTTGGTGACTAAATATCCTTTGAACCTATCTATAATGAGTCATTATTGTCAGAAGCATGCGCCGATTTAAGCCTAAAACCCTTAAAATTCTGACCTTCAATCACCTCAGTCATCATTATTTTTGAAAATCAAAGTTCCCTCCTCTCATATAAATAACCGTTTCCCCACTTTCCTCTCCTTCTTTATCGCAACCATCTTCTTCATCGTCTCTCTCTCATAACAGTTCGAAGAACACACCTGCAATTCTTAAAGTTCATCAATGGCGTCCTCCACAAATCTTCCTTCAAAATCTCCCAATACTCCTGAGGAACAAACCCTAACCCGTGAATCACTTACCGTTCCTGCATGCAACTATTTTGGTCGCATTGGCATTGATGAAGCTCATCCGGAATATAACGAGGTTTGTTGGTTCCTTCAAAGGTGTCCTCTATAGTATGCTCTTACTGCTAAACCCAAGATGAGTAAGTTTCTTCTGGGTAACTTCTGGCTAACCTGCACTTTTGATGCTTTTTCGGATCAAATACTAGCCTCTGTACTTAGCGATGATGAACCTGATGTAATCTTCGATGTTGAAGATGTACGTATCATTCTTCACCTTTCTTCATATGAGACATATGAAACCTTTCCCCTTGGAAATGAACACCAACAGGTGGTGTCAGCGTTTGTAACACCTTAGGCAGATCCCATATCGGCCGTAGACAGGAGTGATGCTGGGTTCATAAGTAAACCTTGACTTTCTTAAACACAACGCATTTTGGGGTCACACGCAAGGCAGGTTCTTGGAACTCTGTGGTTAAGTGTGTTTGGGTGAGAGTAGTACCAGGATGGGTGACCTCCTGGGAAGTCCTCGCCAGGTCTCCAGAAACAAATCCGTGCGGCTTAGGCCAAAGCGGATAATATTGTGTCGTGGTAAGGCGGGGTGTTACAAATGGTATCAGAGCCGCTCCTGTGCCGTTCGGGATGTGGGGCAAACCTCATCGAGGACGATGAGTCCCTAAGGGGGGGTGTCTGTAACACCTTAGGCAGATCCCATATCGGCCGTGGACAGGAGTGATGCTGGGTTCATAAGTAAACCTTGACTTTCTTAAACACAACGCGTTTTGGGGCCACACGCAAGGCAGGTTCTTGGAACTCTGTGGTTAAGTGTGTTTGGGTGAGAGTAGTACCAGGATGGGTGACCTCCTGGGAAGTCCTCGCCAGGTAGCCAGAAACAAATCCGTGCGGCTTAGGCCAAAGCGGACAATATTGTGTCGTGGTAAGGCGGGGTGTTACAGCGTTGAACTACATTAAAAAGAAAAGAGGTCCAAAATCCAAGGGTCCAGGTACCTTGGTAAGGAAAAACATGGGTAATGTCTGGAATTTTTTCTTTGCTCATCTTATCTTGTGTCTAAGCAAGAAAACTGGTGGTCCGGATCAAGCACCATCTCAAGTCACCGAGCTGGCTCATGCATTGATCTTTCAAAGAAGAATAGACTTTGCAGATTACTTCTTCAATGAAATGATCTCATCTTTTTCTACATATCGGCGACCTCAGGTACCTTTCCAATGCCTCTTCTCCCTTATTATTAATGGCAAGCTTGCTAAAAAGCTTGAAAAGAGGGATGATATCAAATATGATCTCCCACTTCATCAAGTTGGCAAGCAACTCATGTAAAAGGGAGTCTTGACCACCGATAACCCTGTTAGACCTAATATGATTGAGTTTGCAAGAAGTGCAACTCTATCTTGGGGTGAAAATGAACCCAGACTTCGGAGACCTTCAATCACCGATTCACCCCCTCTGTCTCTAAACCACGAGTCACCGATGTGCCCAAATCTCGAAAGAGATCCAAGGCGTCGGGCACATCCACCTTCGCACCCACCGATGCCACGAAGCCAAAAGAGCCTTTGGCTTCTACCCAAGCACCGAAATCCCAAAAGCGGAGAAACTCGAAAATCCCCACGAGGACTTCCTCAAAGAAGTCCAAGGGAACCAAAAGGGTCATAACATAAAAACCACCCACCGACTCCCAAAAGTCAATGAGTGTTGAAAATATCCTTACTAGACCCAAGGAACACTCAACCCATCCTAGCTCCTCCATACCTTCCCAAAAGGACATGGTTGTAACAAGGGTTACCCAATTACAACCTTCATCAACCTTTTCCTTGGTTGATGAAGATGACTTGGACTCTCCCATCCAAGGCGCATCTTCACCACCCTTTGAGCTCTCATAGCTCCTTTTCCAGACTCCAAATGAGGATACATCACAACCAGGTGTATTCGATGGAGCTTCCTGCTTTACCGATTCCTATTTTCCGACACTACACCTTGGTCACGTATGTCTCCCATACATGACAAGGTTGTTGAGGACTCCCCTCACAGACACTCTCCTCATAGTGTCCCCTCCCCAAAATCTCAATCTTCTCCCAAACAAACTTCGGACCCCCCCCCCCCCGAAGTCCCCCCCAATTAAACCTACAGGTTTGGTGGACTACCCTTCTTCCAGTGATGACAATGATCAACTACCAAAGCCTCAACCAACCAACCCTATGACATCTCAATAAGGAGATGATCTTCTCAAAGCCTTCAATAATTTTTCAAGTGACACTATTCGTCGGGTGGAGGTCTTGGAAGACCATGCTAATAAAGAGATGGAAAGATTGACTTCCCTGGTAATACAACAAGCAATCTTTCTACCACTCTCAGGTCCAACATTGAAGAGTTGTCGGTGACTCACCCCACTCTTATGACATGTCTGGATCTCCTTCATCTGGATATTCTTGGTCTTCAACAAGGTTTGCTTGCAAGTCGTAAATCTGTGGTGACTACTATCAAGGGACTTCAAAGTGACTCTGAGAAGCAGGCCACCGACATTGCTTCTATTCTTCAAAATCAAAAAGCAATTTTGGAGTCTCTTATTTCTCTTCATGCAAAGATTGATAAGGTACCAACTTCTCCTCCAATAGTTGAGCTTGATGTAGGTGATACATTTTTTAAAGATAAAGATAGATTCGTGCTTCAAAGAGTTGAGAAGAAGTTGGGTGTTTTGAGCTCCGATGTTGAAAAGGTCAAGACTTTTCTCTCTTCAGTGGGTTTCGAGGGATCAACCACTGAGGGGGAGAAAAACAAGAAGGCGGCAAAAACACCACCACCACCAGTCACCGACGTGACACCACCACCACCAGTCACCGAGGTGACTCCTCCTCTGGTCACCGAGGTGACTCTCCCTTTGGTCACCGATGTACAGGTCTCCGGAACATCTGCCAATGAATCTCTAGTACCGGGTAACACTGGGTTAACTGGAGATGAGGCTAAAGAAGAAACTGGAGCAACAATTGAGGGGGAGGGTGTCAGTGGCCGATCCCTTAAAGAGACTGAAGAGGAGAAGGAAAAGAAAAGACAAGAAAAAGCTAAAGGAAAGAAGCCTCTTTCTTATGAAGAGCAGCGTGAAGAACAAAAGAAGAAGAAAAGAACCAGGGGTCCAGAAGCTGATTCTCTCCGTCTACAACCTGACTCCAGGCTCACTGATTCTCTTGGGATCATACTCACCGAGTCTGAGAAACAAGATGCAATAAGAGCATAACTTGAGTGTGATCAGACTAATGTACTCAAGTTGGCTCAAGATGAAGCCAACAAAGCCAAGGTCACTGATGCTATTCAAGCTCAAAAAGATGAGCTTGAAAATTTAAAGAAAAATTCAGAAGCAATGAAAGCGGTTGCCGATGCCAAAAAGACTAAGGAAGTGGATTGGTTTTAAAGAAGACTCAAGAATAGAAAAGATGATTCAGAGATAATCGGTGCGTCCATTCATGCTCCAACCATAAAATCTCCTAAGTTACTTGTCACAATTAATAGGGCAGACTCTGTGAATAAAACTTATGAGATTGAATGGTTGGAAGTTCTGGGGATCACAGAATGGTTGGAGATCGCTAACCTTGTTTCCAAGAATAGGAGTAAGTACAAATATTTTGTGCTTGACACACTCCGAAAGTTCTTCATTAAAATGGTCAAAATTCAGACGGAACATGGTAGAGCAGTTTCAAGCATGGAAGGGCAACAAATGTACCTCATTCAGCAAGGCCTTTCGGGAGAGGTCATTAAAGCACCAAGGAACAAGAGAAAGGGACACTTTGTTGCATTTCATGAAAAGGGAATCAAGATAAATGCTTCGGGTATTAATCTCACCATTCCAACTCCAATCACTTACACGGAGCAAACCATGCTTACCGAACCCGAACTTGGAGTGTTCTATGAAGACATCTTTGGAAACATAGGTTTCTTCAGAGCTTCCGACATTCCAAGGGCTCACAATTCCTTCCTCACTGCTATTCTAGGTGTGCCTCCTCTTGAAGATCATGGAATGACTCGACTTATCCTCGATGAACTGAAAAGAAGAGAACCCACCGATCCTTAAATTTTCTACTCATAGTATGAACTTCATTAATCATGTACTCTGTGTGATGTACTATCCTGTGTGTTGATTAATAAAATTTCATACTTTTCTTCATTTTATACTTGTTCATATTTTAAATTTTTGCACATACTTATACTGTACATACTCAGTTAGTATATATATATATATATCTGAGTAAAAAGAACCCAACAGAAGAATAGTAAGGGTCAAGAAGTATTTCTTTCTAACATACATGTATCATCATCAAATAGGGGGAGATTGTTGGGTCACCGATGATTTGGCGATGAACCTTCTCTCCTTAAATGGTTGATCTTTTATAGGTTCTTTTGAAGGTCTGAAATATACTTCCAAGTATTGGAAAATCAAAGACTATCCAATCAAGGGTTGTACATCAAAATGTGGAATTTTTGATGTATCAACTAACATTAAAATCGACCACTTGCCGACATCAAAGAGGTAGTCACTGAAAATTGAGGTTGCTAAAATTAAGGTTGAGGTCACCGAAAGTTTGAGGTTGCCGAAAATCAAGGTTGCCGAAAATTGAGGTCAGCGATACAAATGTGTACACTTGCCAACACTTAGTGAAAAATGAGGGTCACCGACTCAAGTGCTATGCACTTGCTGATCCTGCACTTGAAGTGAAGTCATCGATCAAAGAAATGTGTACATTTGCTAAATCCAACCTTAAAGAGCACTAACCGATGTGATACGTACTTCTATGTATCACTTAGCAATTTTCAAAGACAAGTTTTTATGACACAATAAATGCAAGATACGTGTGCAGCAAGAACGTGGGCACCAAACCTTAAATTCGGACATTCTCTTTTATTCTCATAAAAGGGATGTTTATTTTTAGCTAAAAGGTTTGATGGGACTTCACAGAGCATGAAGAAAAATAGATAAAGTTATCTGACATTGCGTACTACAAAGAATGGTTCATCCATTAACCTAGTACAAAGGGAGTGGCATCTCCCTTTGTCCATCAGATATACTTCCAGCTAATACATCCTTGACAGCTGTCCTCATGCATCCCATTATTGGGCACTATAAAAGGAGATGAAGTCCTACCCATAAACCTCACGCTTTCAACAAAACATTTGTGTGATCTTTTGTTTGATTCCGGCATCCTGTGCGTTTTAAGAGTTTCATTTTAGCTTTCTTAGTGGATAAGTTAATTACTGTTTTCATGTGTTTCATGTGTTAAGTTTGTTAGAATAGTGTGTCTATTCTTTTCCGCAACAAACTTCTGTGTGTAAATTTTTAATATTTATATTAAAAAATTTAAAAGAGTAAAAATTGTGTGTTTGTATTCAACCCCTCCCCCCCTTCTACAAACCTTACTTACGTAGCCATCTCTAATTAGGGACTAACATCTGTACCTCAATTCCTCCATTACATCTGTAGATTATAGCAATAATTAAACAACGATCACATTCTAAACCAATAAGTAACTCTTATGTCTATGGATTCATTGCATTACACTCTAAAATTACATGGCACCAATTGAATGACTAACACACTCAAAACGTGTAATATATTATATAATTATGTCATAATTGCATATATCTCCAAAAGCTCAACATAGAGAAAAACAAGCCGGAAAATTATCCCTAAGACTCATTTAAGTCAAAACCGAGCCAAAATCTCAACAATCCAATTGACTATTTCATAAAAGACATCAAAAGCAATAAAACGTATTCAACCAACGTTTATGCAAAGACACGTTCTAAATACATGACTAACTCAAAAACATATTATTTATTGGGAAAAATCATTTTCCAATTTAAACCATACCGTTTATATTTCTAAAATATCCCATAATATAAAAATATGCATTTTTCAACCAAATACACTAAAATGCATTTATCATCAAATGATCTTTATTTAAAGCATAGTTACTTATGATTTATTTATCAAAAGACTCAAATAACCCAAATATAATGTAAAGCCAAATATACCAAATATGCAAAACTCTTCAAATAACTCACACAATTGATAAACAACAAGTAAAACTTGATAATACTTCAAAGTTGAAATTTTTAGCATGTACATAGTTTTCACATTGCAGCTTGAACTCACTTTTTTAGGTTATTTTAAACCTAGTTTTCATCCAACTTGCGCCAATCTTCTTGCTACGTTGATAAATCATGTGTCATCACAAAATCAATGAAATAATTTTAAACAAAATATTTAGACAAACCTTTGACCTTTCCAACACATCAAGAATCATCTAAATGGATTTAAGACTAATTTTATACAAATATTTGAAAATGATTTCTCAATCCCATCATAAAATCGAGTCTGCTATTAAAATCGATTTTCGACCTCCATACAGTCCGAATCAACTCTTTCTCAAAAATACAATTTGTAGAGGACATCTCAACGGATCCAGGGACATAATACATGCGTCAAGCCAATCTACGAATGATTTATTACGATATTTACAATATCTAGACAACAACCAAAACGAAGACTGCAACCCCAAAAATGTGGAAATTTCAATTCAAGGAAGAAAAGTTGTTCTTCAAACTTATACCTACTCAAAATAGATACAATACAACCTAAGCTCCAACAGAGCTCCCAACACTAAGAATACAAGATTTTATTAAAAAGAACAAAACTTAAGTTTTACAGTTTTAACTTGGTAGAACTCAAATGGAAGCTTCAATGGTGGTTTTGAGATATAATCTTCAAGCAAGTTTTTTTATCCACCAACACCAACAGTTTTCTTCCGTGAATCTCAACTCAATCCATTCTTGCAAAAAAATGGATTTCACTCCCTTGAACTCTTTGAGAGCATCTCCAACCGCAAGGCAATTAGGGTCAAACCATGTAGTGGGTGACATGGGCCTTCGCCTATGGCATCACAGCCCAAGTGCCCTTGACCCGTTACTAGGTTCATTCAACCCGACGACTTCCAACGTATGAGTATTGGTTGTTGCACCTCTCGATTAACCAAACAACATGAGCTCCTCAAGTATTTTCCTTTTAAATTTCTAATTCTCTATGACTGTGACTTTGTTTTTAACTTCTTATCTATATTCTTAGTTATTTTTAATTTGGTGATTCACTAATTTGATTTCCAATCTGATTATTTGATATTTAGTTTAGGGTATTCATCAAGGTTCAAAAAGGCATGAAACGTGGCGTGACGACGAGATCAAGCCTTAAGCCTTATGCGCCATGGCGAGGTTGCGACGTTTTTCAAGGCGTGACAAAAGGCGGCAAATTTGTATGTCATATATAGAATAATATATAAAGATATATGTTTTTTATATATTACTTAATAAAATAATGATATTAAAAATGTACATTTATTTTAGAAAAAGAAAAATCATATAGATTATTGTTATAAAAATAGTTTTTGATTAAATATTTAAAATATAACTTAAAAAGGTAATTTAATTTACAACTTCAATCTAATCGTGAATCCATAACGTTTATGAATTCATTAAAATCTTAGTGACGTGATAAAATAAATCTATAAAAGTGTGAAATTTAAAGTTAAAAGTATAAAAATACAAAAAATAAAAAATATATTTTTTGAAAAAAATCTCGTCATACAAAATAATGCGCGATGTGGCGCGCCATGGTGCGCCTCAAGGCATCATGGCGCGAGTCACGCCTTATAGAAACGCTATAGGCTATTTTGTAACGGCGGAGACCCGTCTTATGTCATATTGCCATGGCGCCAGCGGTGGAACACAAGCATTCTAACCACAGGGGCCAGATCTAATATATTATATATTTTCAAAAATACCAAAAATACACTATCCGAAGTTATAACATAATAAGTTTTAAAGCTAGACGTTAAATATGAACATGTCAAACATCGTTAATCAACGTGGAACCCGTCGATCTTTTGCGGCCTTGAAGTCTTCCACAATTTCCACCAAACTAATCTTTTCAGCAACTTCCCATGAATGGTAGATTGAGTTTTCATCTTAATCTACACGTGAAACATATTCAAAACATAAGTACTTAACGAATTTGACACAAATCCAGACTCAATCAAAGTATCAGACAATTTCTAACAATTTTAAACCTAATCATCAATCAAACAATTCAAAACTGATCAAGATTCAAGGCTCAAGCAATAGCATTTTAAACTAATCAACATTTAACAAGCAATATTCCTTCTATTATTGCAGTTTGGGGGCTGCTCGACAAAAGTAACAAAAGACTTGAATGTGGATAAAGCTATCAACAATTTAAAACGTTTCTCAAGAATGCAGATCTTATGATTTAAAATTCATATAATGCTGAACTAAGGTTATGAAAGAAGGATGACATCCAAAAGTGACCAAAGTCAATACCAAACGTAAAGCTTTCACATTCAGCTATTTCTTACTTTAATAACTAATCAACTAGAAACCATCAGAAGAACAACAAAAATCAGATGCACATAGCCTTGAGTAAAATAACATACAACAGTTTATGTGGTTCACAAAAAGACCAACACAAATGATAGGCTGATCACAATGAACATGAATATAAGCAAGCAATTACCAGTGGAAAACCAGTTCTTAGGTACAAATTAACCCCTATGTATTTCTTGTAGGTTCAACATAACATTTACCATATCTATTAATAATATCTACTCGAACAACAAATTCTTGACAACAATGAAATCAAAAAATTGGTTTGTTTGACCTCAAAATGTGCCATTGCCGGAGACTCAAAGTATTAAATAAATTTAAACCTAATCATTTCAATCTCATAAATTTCAAAAAAATGTATTCCTTTGAATTAGTGACTGTACTAATCCAATTATTTGTAACATTTGTGTTTGGTTCTTCATGCTTGTGCTCGTCCATGGAGATTGGAGACGAGAGAGGGAGAGAGGATGGAGGTCGAGTCGAGAGAGGGGCCAGAGGCTGGAGCTGGAGGTCGAGTTGAGAAAGAGGGTCTTCGTCGATGTCGAGTTGTCGACTCTTGCTGCTGCTGAAGACGTGAATATGTTGTGCCTATGTTGTTTTTGTTGGTGACTAGTGGAGGGGCCCAAAGTTAAAAAGAAATATTACTAGGCTTAGACCTAAAAATTTAATGCTTCGCAGGTAAAAAGGCCCAGGGGCCCTGGTCCCTAATAGCCTCAATGGGATTCCGCCCTTGCATGGCGCGCCTGTTTGAACACTAGTATTCGCTTATTTGCAATTTTTCATATTTAGTGATTTACTATTGATTTGAGATCTGCATATTTGGTATCCATGTTATAGTGTTAGTGGCTTAGTGTAATTGCATATTTGGCATTTGACATTTGACATTTGTGTTAGTGCAATTGCATATTTGGTGATTTCTTGCAGGGGCGGAGCTAGGAATTTGTTTGGAGGGAAGCACCATATAAATAAAATAAAATAAAAAGTCAACGTTGAAAATAGCCAAAAATAACGATATTATATCGTCATATTGATGATATTAGACCTTTACAGATTTAATACAGTAATGACGACGAGTTTTCATTTTCTGGAACAACCGAACAGTGGAAGCCTAAACATACATGTAATTAACTACACAAATTAACAAGTACTCCACTTATTACTGATGTTTGAGACCGTAATATAATTATATAAATATACATGAACAACCGAACAGGGGAAGCCTAAATGCTCAATAAAATGGTTTTATTCAAGTAATTAACTCCCCAAACTAATTCAAATCATATTCACAAGTTTAAAGATATTCAAAACATATCTAATATAATCTGAGAAACATAGAGAATGCTTAAAAAATGCATCCAAATACATAACATAAAAATGACATTTAAACAGAAAGAAAAATGGCGCTTAAACTGTTAAACAAGAAGAAAAATGGCACTTAAACAAGAAGAAAAATGGCACTTACAGTAGTATCGAAGTTGAAGCCTTAAAGGAACCATTATAGAAGGAACACTAGAACTGGTACACTAAAAGACTATAGGAAGCCATGACTGATAACATCAATTGATCATGTGATTCCCTGAGTTGTTGAGCAATCAATTGGTTTCATGACTCGTCAACTACCTGGATTAAAAATTGCTCCCACAAATTTCTAAAAGGAAAGCTAAGCATAATGCATAAACCAATAGAGTGTCTATTGGTCGACACAATTAAAAATAACATAACTTTTGATATTTAAACAATAAATAATAAATAATAGAAAATATACAAATCAAAATAATTAACATTGGAAATTGAAGAATCCTCGTTCGGAATATAATTCCAAACACCAAATCACTTTTAAAATTAGATAAACTCCTAAATTGATACTTACATCTCAATTCTCAAGTTTTCAACACAACAATCAACATATTCAAAACCATTAATTTGAAACCCTAACCCTAATATGTAGAATTGGAGATTTCAAGGAGGAATTGAAGATTCCGGGAGACACGAATCTGATTGTCGGCTAAGTTTGTCGTTGCCGGTGTGTTCAACAATGTGGCTAGAGTTCAGAGAGGAAGGAGCGTCGTTTTCTCTGTAATCGACTAATTGTGAGGGTGAATTTCTTAATTTTTTACCCTGTTGACATTGTAAACATATTGCAAATCAGTATAAATAAAATTTAGGGAGGGCCCATTTAAAAAACTTGTGGGCTTTAAGTTTAGATTTCAATTTTTTATTGATGGGCTTAGGTATAAAACTAAAAAAAATTAAGAATGCAGGGGGATCATGGGCCACTTCTGGTCATAGTGTAGCTCCGCCCCTGATTGCTTGGTATTCTTGAATCTCGAATCTTAAATATGCTTCCTAGATCACAGCCTTCCGGTACTCAAAATAGAAAAAGAAAGGAAAAAAAGCAACAAGTACTTGTTCATTCTTTATATGGTTTTTTAAATAAATTTTGTGAGGCAAGAAAAACCCATTGATAATGCTAACTTTGATGAGTCTCATGTTGGTAACCCGAACTCTAATGACTTTGATGAGCCTAATTTGAATATTTTTGAACCAAGTGTTTGAGATAGTTAAAATTCAAAACTGAAAGATTTACTTAAAGAGAAAGGGTCTGTTATAGAAACTAGCATTGTTTTAACGTGAAAACAAATGAGATTGCGACACATGTCATATTCCGTGAGACCCGTGAGACCACGTGAGACCTCCATGTTTCCGTGAGACCCGTGAGACCACCTTTTACACTTGAAACTTCACAGCAAAAACACTATGAAGGTAAAAAAAATATGAACAGTGTGAAATCATATGATATTCATAATGTGTTTTATAACAAGTGTCACCAATGTGTTTTAGATCAAGTGTTCACAATGTGTTTTAGAACAAGTGTTCATAATATGTTTTGAAAAAAGTCGTGTACATCGTGTATTCACAACATGTAAAATGTGAGGTGTGCACTATGTGTTCACGAAAATTAGGGTGTAAATGCAACGAGCTGGGACGAATGTGTGTTTGTGCACACCATGATCACAAAAATTGGGGTGCAAATGGAACACGAGTTGGGACGAATGTGTGTTTGTGCACACCGTTTACACAAAATTGGGTGCAGGTGTTCTAACGGTTTGGCAACGAAGAAGGAGAGGAGAGAGAAGATTATAAATACCCGTAATGCCCTTTATTATATTTTTTAATTAAAGATTACCAAAATTAAAATTTTCCTATTTTAATATTAATTAGTGGCTGATAATGGATCTCAAGTTCTCAAAATAATTGTGGTTATCAAAAGAAGGTCCATCTATAATTATATATATAAGTGGTGTTCATTTATATTTATGGTATTAGTCCATTTAAAGGAAGCAATCAAGATTATATGTACAAGTGGTATTCATTCATATTTGTTAGGTAATGAAATCACGTGGGTGATGGAGACCTGTCAACACCACTCATTGAATTGCATTAAATATTTATTTATTTTATATTATTTTAAAAACATGGTTTTTTTAATATTCTTTCTGCTAGAATTATAGATTTTATCTTTCAAAAACAAATTAAGTCCACATCACTAAATTAAGAAGTCCCTAAAAATTTCATAATGATGATCAAAATAAGCATTTTTCTTGTACTCATTATATTGGTAAGCTAGGAAATGGTGAATCCCATGATCGAAAATGGTTGATTTACTCCAAAGACTTGGATAAAGTTTTTTACTTTTGTTGTAGATTATTCAAAAGGCCTCAATCAAAAAGCTAATTAGCAAGTGACAGACTTAATGATTGGGAAAATCTTAGTGATGCGTTATCGTTACATGAAAATAGTGTTGAAAGCTTTGTCTTTTAATGTTGTACAAATACCTAAGCTCTATGTACAAGTAATTGACTTGTAAAGATTGCTAACCTATGGAAGATTTTGTTGCCAATCATTGCCAACTTTCTTACTTATGGAAGAACTAGGGATGGCAAAAAACACCGAAATCGACGGTGAAAACTGAAAACCGAACAATTCGGGTCGGGTTCGGGGACGTCTTAACGGGGACGGGTGGGGATCGGGGATCTTAACGGGGTCAGGGACGGGGACGGGGACGATACTCACCGGCCCGGCCCGGCCCAATAGTGTATATATATATAATATTAAATATATATAAAATATTCAATATATATAATATTATATATATATTTATATATGAATAATATATAATATAAATAATTTTTAAAAATTAATAAATGGGAAAAATATACTAATAATTAAAAGCCTAATCTAAATACTTTTGAAAACTTTTGAATTTTTTCTCTTCAGGTTCGGTTTCGGGTAAAACCAACGGGTAACGGTGATATTTTTGCTTAACGGGTTCCCTAACGGGGATCGGGGAAACTGCGGGGACCCGACGGGGATCTCCAATAAGATCCCTGATGGGGATCCGGACGGGGAAGGGAATGGGAACGGTTTTCCTTATCGGTTTCGGGGACGGGGATACTGATCTCCGGCCCGAGCCCGCCCCGTTGCCATTCCTAGGAAAAACTTGTTACCAACCTATGGAAGACTTTGTTGCCAATCTTTGCCAACTTTCTTACTTATGCAAGAACTTGTTGCCAACTTATTGAAGACTTTGTTGCCAACCTTTGCCAACATGCCATGTGAAGACCAACTTCACTTGGATATAAATATGAGTCATGCAATTGAGATAACACAAGTGAAAACATGAAGAACTAAGAGAAGTCTCTCTTTTCTTTTGAATTTCTTCTTCATCGGTTTTTCTTTTCAATTTCTTCTTTTCGTTTCCCTTTCTCAATATATATATATATATATATATATATATATCTACACACACACACATCTATATATATATATATATAGTTTAGTTTAACGAAACTTTGGGTGGATGATTCATTGATCTAAGGATCTAGTAAACACGTTGTAATCTCTCTCGGTTGGAAATATATCGAGCTCTCTCTCTCTCTCTTTGATGGATGTACACTATCACACTGATAGTGGAACCACGTTAAATTCTCGTGGTGCTAATTTTATTTGGTGAACTTGTCATTTACGTAGATAATAACATTTATTGTTATTACTTATATTCGAGGGTTGTTTATTTCGATAGAGTCATCGTGCAACATCTAGATCATTGTTATCCGCATTTGTTGTCGAGTTATTTGTGTCTTTAGATTTCTATTCGTTTGGGACCTTAGAAATCACTTGCTAGCATTCATTTCGTGACATATATTTCCTTACAAATAGTCCTTAACATTGGGTTAATTTAAAAGCATGGTCTGAGTTAAAAATGAGGTTGGATAAGAATCATACAATTGACAAGCACTTACAAAAGTTCATCAAGAAATATACCGCTTATTGGAAACAAGTTTTGATTCGAATAATTGTTGTCGTGTAATGTTTGGCATAATATAATTTGGCTTTTCGTGGAAAAAATGAAAACTTTATGAAAAGTTCAATGATAACTTTTTAGGCATTCTTCAAATGATTGTTAAGTTTGACCCCATCATGCAGCACCATTTTCATTGGATTAAAGAAAAAGAAACTCATCATCATTATCTTAGCCATAAAAGTCAAAATGAGTTGATTGAAATGTTGGCACTGAATGTGAAAAGTGCAGTTATTGCAAAAAATGAAGGAGCCAAGGTATTTTTCAGTCATTCTTGATTGTACTCATGATGCAAGTCACAAAGAACATATGACTGTGATTATAAGATGTGTAGATATGACGATTGTTCCTATCAAAGTAGAAGAGTTTTTTTTTGGAATTTTTGGTAGTAGGAGATACGTCTGATAAGGGTCTTTTTGATGTGCTACAAAATGTTTTGAAAACTCTTGATTTAGTTATTAATTGTGTACGGGGACAAAGCTATGATAATATGGTTGATATGAAATAACAGCATCAAGGTGTTCAAAAAAGGTTGCTTGATATAAACCCTAAAGCTTTTTATATGTCATGTGGATGTCATTGTCTTAATCTAGTTTTGTCTAGTATGACAAACTCTTGTCATAAAGCAAAAATAATTTTTGGTACATGTCAAACAATTTATACTATATTCTCTAATTCTACAAAAAGGTGGAATGTTTTACTTGAATATCTTGATGATTTGACTTTGAAATCTTTAAGTGTTACTCGTTGGGAAAGTCATGTTGAAAGTGTGAAAGCAATAAGAACCCAACTTGGCCAAATAAAAACCGCTTTGATAAAATTATCCAATGTATATGAAGATGGAAAAGTGTGTAGAGATGCCGAATCTTTGATAAATGGCGAGCTTTCAAGTTTTGAATTTATTTTAAATTTGGTTATTTGGTATAAAAAAATTATATAGAATCAATTTGGTTAGTAAAAAGTTACAAATCAAAAGATATGCTTCTAGATATTGCGGTAAAAAACTTGGAAGGAGTGGTTGTTTATTTTGAAAAGAATAGGGACAATGAAATTGACTTACCTATCATTCAAGCTAAAGAAATTGCATAAACCATTGGAGTTGAACCCGAATTTCCTATAAAGCGTTATGTTTGTAGAAAAATGCTATTTGATGAGATCCCAAATAGCGAAAGAGAACAACAATATACCCAAGAATCATCTAGAACCGATTACTTTCTAGTTTTATTGAATATGACACTTTCTAAACTAAGAAGTAGATTTGAACAGATCAAACATTCTGAGTCTATATTTGGGTTCTTCTTTGATGCATCAAAGTTGGTTAAATTGAAAGATGAGGAATTAAAGAATTATTGTTTGAATCTTGAGGTTGCTTTGACACATGGTGATAACGTTGATATTGATGGGAACTATGAAGTATCTTTATACAAACTTACAAATTTTGCGAGGAATGATACCATATGAAGCATACGAGGAAGAAAAGCCTTGGACGTCTATTCAACTTATGAAGTTTGTATGGAAGATGGATATGTTCCCGCACATGTTCCTTGCCTACAAGATTTTGCTAACCATACCAGTCATGGTAGCATCCGTCGAAAGAAGTTTTTCAAAATTAAAACTATTAAATTCATATTTGCGGACTACCAATAGAGGCTTAACGGATTAGCAATTTGGAGCATCGAAAGTAAGTTTTAGCAAAAGTTGACTATGATAGATTAATTGAAGATTTTGCTTCACAAAGTGCACGAAGACACCGTTTTAGGTCATCTTATCTATGTTTTGTAACTTTTGATGCTCGGTGTTTTGGTTAATGTCCACCCCTTGTAACTTTTTTTTTTCAATAATAATCGGCGTGGGATTGAGCCTCCTAGCTTGACTAGGTTCCAAACCCCATAAAAAATTGTGTCTTATAAGGGGCATTTTTTTTACTCTTCGCCCAGGGCATCCAAAACCATAGGACCGGCCCTGACGGCAACCCTAAATTTTTGCCGGCTTTGGCATTCTAATTGGACGGCAAATCCCAAATTTATTTGCCTGGTCCATCACTTGAACGACATACTTGTTGGACGAATTGTGCACGGCAAATTGATGGGGCCTTCCATTTTCTCCATGTTAAACAATAAAATAATATTATTTTCATCTATTTAAATATACATTAACATATATATATAGGGGGACTTTTTTTGGGAACCGTAATTATTGTGATAACCGTGAGGTCCATTCTTAGCCGCTCATTCTATTTAAATAAGGAAGTTAATAATTTTGATAATTTTGAATTACAAAAATAAATAAAGACATTATAGGTATTTGAAAGTTTTATCTTTCCTCTCTCCCCTCTCCTCCCCTCTTTCTCGGCCCCTTCTTTATCCTCTCTCATTTTTCCACGGTTGTGCATAATATGTGAACACAAGTTCACATTGTGCATTTGCTTGTGAATACTGCAAATGAGAATATTGTGAACACTGTAATGAATAATGTGTATGGTGCATATTGTGAACACCATTAAAAACACACTGTCAACATCATTGAACACACTCTGAACACGAAATAACATTCATAAAAATGGAAATGTGAGGCTTAGATCTGTAATGAATCGGACAAAGAGGATGAATCTGCAAGCTTTTGGGAGAGGATGTGGAACCTGGAGAGAGAGAGACAGAGATATAAACTTTAACTTTTGTTTTTTAATATGGTAACAATCCAAATTACATAAATATCCTTTTTTATTAATTTAAAAATGCATTAATTTATATAGAATGATTGGCTAAGAATGGACCTCACGGTTCCTACAAAAAACATGGTTCTAAAAAGATTAAGCCCCTATATAATATATATATATATATAAGGGTTTAATCAAATAAAAACCAAAAAAAAGGTTACAAACTCGTAAAAACCGATATAAAAATAAATTTTTTCATAATTTTTTTATCAAATGCTAGGATTTAAGATATTATTTCACATATATTTGTTTCATAAGGTGAAATTTTCACATGTCTTTGTTTCACCATATGAATTTTTTGTATGCATATTTTTTGCTTCACTAGGTGAATCATTCACAATAATTATATTCATAAGGTGAACACAAACATATATGTGAAACAATATCTTAAATTATAGGTTTTGATAAAAAAATCATGAAAAAAAAATATTTTTATATCGGTTTTTACGAGTTTGTAACCTTTTTTTGATTTTTTTTAATTATCGTCATATATATATATATATATATATCTGACAATGTCTTCCGCCCGGATCGGCTTGCCGAGACGAGCCTTAGGTCCAAAAAGAGGGGCATTGCCCCACTTCCGATTCACGGAATAAGTAAAATAACGTAATATAAATATTTATCTTTTGTTTCTTTATATTTATATTTATTATGTAAATATATATATATATATATATAAATTAAATTTCAAATAAGACAAAGAAAACATAACATTAACATAAAATTAATGAAGTACAAATTCATAATAAAGTTAAACATAGATAATACCGAATAAACGTAGTTTCATAACGGGAAATTTAAAAACTAAGGCATCAGTGAAAATATCCAATTGTTTCCGTTAGCCATATAGTGACTAAAGTTTTCTGCCACGTTTTGAGATCTTTCCGCTTGGTCTTGACATCCTTCCACTTGTTCTTGAACTTCTTCTTCTCCAGATCTTTGATGTTGAGATACTCGATATCGAGATCCTTGATATTATGATTGATAACTCTATATTTTAGAGTTATTACATGCCTTTTATTTCCATTTTATTTTGTCAAATTCGGTCATTTTGCCTTCTAAACCTCCCTTTGGCCTAATAATGTTCTCTGAGTTATTTGTGAGTACTTTAATGTCTTGGAACCATTTATCACGATTTTACATAAAAAATTGTATTTTCATTGAAACTGGTATTCGGAGTGACCACTCCGCCATTTAGATTCAGTCATCCGATTAAGCCAACTGCTAGAGCCCAATAAAGTGCTGTTTGGGGAACACAAAAGCTGAAAAGAAGGCTCACATGCTTTACTTTCTGCTGAGAGTTGAAGAAGAGACAATAAAGGATCGCCAAAAATGATATTTTAATCAAAAACCACCTTTTAGGGAAAATGCAATTTATCCCATTGTTTTTTGTGCTTTCTCATAAGGCAATGACTCTTGCGCAATTCTTGTACTTGCTTTTAGCCTAATATATAAAGGCTTGAGCATTTACTACTCCTCATACACTAGATCAACAACTTAGACATAGAATTTAATTTTAGAGAGCTTTTTAGAGAGAGAAGTAGTAATAGAATTTACTTTCTTTGCTTTTACTTTCCTTAGCAAGTAAGAGTTAAATTTCAGTCTTTATTTTTCAGCAAGTAGTTTAATTTTACTTCCAGTAATTTATTTTAACTGCAGTAACTTAGTTTCCAGCTTTGTAAAATAGTGTCGACGAGAGTGGGAACTACGACTTTCCAGTTCAATATAAAATCTTTTAGTATGAATTATTGCAGTGTTTTACTTCTTGTTTTCTACTCCTTTCCAGTCATGAACTAAACTCTTTTTGAGATGTAGAAATGAGAAGTACCCGGACTTTATGTAAAATTCTTGAGTAGTTTTATATATTTTTACCCCTTTTTGATTTGGTCATTCATTGTTCGATAATGCCAATGATGCGGACAAGCCGATCACTTGAAAATGTCTATTGTCTAGTTCGAGATCCATAAATGGGCGAAACGTAATGACACGAGCTTGGATGATGCTGGGGAATTCGAAAGGATTCTTACAACACCGACGAAAGTCGGGTTTGCATAGTAAGTTTCCACCATATGGAGTAGGAGCAAACAATTTGGCATTAAAAATACTTATGGAGTTTTACTTACTGCGTTTACCATCGAGACTCGAAAGGGTTCAGGAAACTTACTAACAAATCAAAGAAGGTTAACTATATATAAGACTTTAGTTAGAAAAAATGCGAGTATTAGTTGAGACCGACATTCTGGACAAAGGGTGACCACTTCTCGCAGTACAATGACCATTTGACTAAATCAAGTATTTAATGTAAGATATGGGGAAAATCATAACTACATCTCTCTCTTTAATTATAAGATCTTTGTTAAGTTATTTTCACCAAACCAACTCAAATAATTGCTTCCTCTCTAGTCAAAACTTGTAAAAGGAAGTTCATGCAAACAATAGTGTCTTGATAGTTTAGTCCTTGAGGATACGACATTTGGTTCTTACCACTTTATTACTTGGTAAACGATCATAGTGACCAGTGTATACTTGCGCTGTCTACTATGAACCGAGTTGCTAACCTCACTACGATACACATATTTCGCACGTACCAATCATCCTTGTCCATATGTATCAACCTGAGATTCTTCTGTTCTCTTTCTCATCATTCAAATATGTTCACTTCTTATGAACTAAAAGATACGGGATCGGTGATAAAACTTAGATTAGTGAACATAATTTTTTCATTCGCCAACCTTATATCTATTGCATTTTTCTGATTTTGAGTTTCATACCTTTTCATCATAATTTCATTGTTTATGTCTATAGGTTTGCTCATTTTTACTAGCCTTGACTAGAGTCTCTAGCTTATTATTAGATTGGATCTTTGATTTTGCCTTTTTCACACCAATTGGTCTTTGAGTTAACGTAATAATACCTTCTTCGTTGTTAAGATTCAACGAGGGTAGACCGACATCTATCCCTGACGATGAACCATAACCGAGAGAATGTGATTGATAAGGACTTTGTTGTTGATATTGAGTCGATGCACTGACATTTGTAGCATGATCAAAATCTTTCATGAGGTGCCAGACATGATCAAACTTAAACCCCTTCTTGTAGGATGCATCTAGTTTTAACATCTCTATCGTGTCGTTCATCTATAAAAAAAATACATGTTATGTTTAAATTAATAAACTAATGGTCAACTAAAACAATAAATACTTACGATATCTTGTTCAGAAGCACAACTTGGATTCATATTTTGAACTTGATTGATACACCCTCGTAATTTTTTGGTAGCTTTCAGAATGCTAGACATTAGCGTTTCCAATTATCTTCTTGGTTGAGGATTGGTTGTGAACGGTTCAGTTGGATGATATTGAGTTTCTATTCTTTCCCAAAACTTATGTTTTGTTTAGTTTCTATAGATTATTGGATTTTAAGATATATCAATATAACAATGACATAAATTTATATCTTCGTGATCTTTGTAGCCTACATGTCGGATTGATGAAGACATTTTTTATGATCAATAGATCGATAGAAAACTAAGTTGAAGATGATATGTGTGTGATTTAGCTTATCGAATCAGCCACTATATATACATAAAATTTTCACTCCACTCCAAATAATATGCTTCTGAAAAGCCTGGTAATATTCTTTAAAAACTCTGGTAAGATTCTTTTAAAAAGCATGTTAAGATTCTTTTGAAAAGCATGAGAAGAATTGACCGTACACTATTTTTTCACTATAAAACTTGAAATATGGTTATAGAAAAAATATCTCAACTTTATTTGCAATCTTCTTTGTTGAGAAATACCACTCTTCCTTTCCCCCTCAAATGGTTGATAATTCGTATTCAGACGATGAGGCTTTTGATAACGCTAATGCCGAACTAATGAGTGAGGCATCAATCTAGCATCTGAAATGAATAATTATATCCTTAATTATTTTCACAACAACCAGGTATCTTATCGAGGTTCTATTCTTGGTCATATCGTTATCAACCGTGATCGAGAAAATGCTGATGCCATCTGTTCAATGAATATTTTTTTGAAAATCCTCAATTTCCTGAGTCGATGTTTCATTGACGATCCGAATGTGTCGTACTTAATTCCTTCGTATTTTTTATGTTATCTGAAGTCATGACAACTACTTTGTTCAACAAAGGATGGATGCGGCAAACTTATCTGGTTTTCAAAAAGTAACTGTCGTATTTCGAATGTTGGTATATGGTGTTTTTGCAGATTCTACAGATTAGTACATTAAAATTGGTGAATCCACGGTTTTAGAAGCTTTGAAGTGTTTTTGTCGTGCCATCGTGGAGGTGTTTGGAGACCGCTATCTACGAACACCCAATGCTAATGATATGGCACGACTATTCCAAATTGGAGAACAACGAGGTTTTCTAGGAATGTTAGGTAGTCTGGATTATATGCATTATAAATGGAAGAATAGTCCAACGGGTTGGGAGGAAAATAATCCGGTCATAGTAGATCTCCAAGTATTATTATGGAAGTTGTAGCTGACTCTGATCTTTAGATATGACATGCATGTTTGGGTTTACAGGGGTCCAATAATGATATTAAGTGCTGGAGTCTTTCCATATTTTTTGCAAATCTTGTAGCTAGGTAT
This sequence comes from Silybum marianum, assembly GCA_036898165.1. NCBI lineage: Eukaryota > Viridiplantae > Streptophyta > Magnoliopsida > Asterales > Asteraceae > Silybum > Silybum marianum. The sequence goes on from CM072535.1 coordinate 24,612,967, forward strand.
GTTCTTCCTGGTAATTATGTTATCAGAGGAAAAACGTATAATATAGGTTGTTATTTAGCTGATGGCATATATCTAAAATGGGCCACTCTTTTTCAATCCATTCATGATCCACCTAACCTTAATTTTTTTGCAATGAAACAAGAAGCATGTAGAAAAGATGTGGAACATTCATTTGGCATATTACAATCAAAATTTGTAATAGTAGTAGGACCTGCACGATTACGGAGGAAGGAAATATTGAATGATATAATGACTTCGTGCATTATTATGCATAATATGATCATAGAAGATGAACATGATATTAATATCCCAATTGAAAAACGACATGAAGTGCAAGACGTGAGAGTTGAGATGGTGAAGGATAACAATGGTGGACTTGAACAATTTCTTGCTCGACATAAAAAATCAAGGATAAAGACGCTCACTTTGAACTTAGAAATGCATTAATTGATCATTTGTGGGGACCAATATCCTAACTCGAAGAATTAGTATTATTTATGTGCTTTTTATGTTGTATTATATGAATTAATGTAATTCTTTTTACTGTAAACTTTATTAATTCAACATTTGTCATTTTTATTTGAGTTAATTGCATATTTCGTCCCTGTGGTTTAGTGCTTTGGGTCCCTATTTTTAACTCCGTCCAAAAATGTTGTTAGATGAATTAAATTACAGGGGTAATTTAGTCTTTTTACAGTTACTTTAAATTTTTTATTAAAAAATTCTTTTTTATGTATTATATATAATATATATATATATATAATGTAATGTATTATGTTATATATGTATATATATAAATATCGTGACCCTGTGGTATATATCGTGAGTTCCGGCCACCCCCATCAGCACTCCGACCGATCTTTGTTCGCCACCTGTACCTACTCAATTTCGTCCCCCTTTGTCTTCTCCGGCGAACCAGCAACCACAACCAACCCACCCCTTTGTCTTCTCTGGCGAAACAACAACCACAACACCCTCCCTTTGTCTTCTCCTGTGAAACATCAACCATAGAGCCCCCTCCCTTTGTCTTCTTCGGCGAAACAACAACCACAACACTCCCTCCCTTTGTTTTCTCCGATGAAACAACAACGACACCATCCCTTCGAGAGACACACAAAGACCAAACAAACCGGAAACCTAAACTCAGATCTACTCACTGACCAAATCGAGATCTGGGTTTTTTTCTTCTCATCTTCTTCTGCATCGGCAAGTTGGTGGTGGTGGTTCATGGTGGTTGGTGGTAGCGGGGTATTTGTTAGAGGTATGGTGGTTCATGGTGGTGTTCTTGTTAATACCAATTAAGCAATTGTATGGTGGTTCATGGTGGAAAAGAGAATCGTTCGCCGGAGAAGACAACGGTGTGCAGGGGTTGAAGGTTTTATATATAGAAGTGGGTCATCGTAGAAGATGACAGGCATTGATGGAGGTGGGTCGTCGGAGAAGATCACCGGTGATGAAGGTGGGTCGTCGGAGAAGATGAATCGGTAGGGAGAGGACGGAAGTTGCAGGGGTGGAAGGTTTCTCCATCATAGACACCGTCGACCATTTTGGTCCATGTGTTTGTGTTGCTGTATATACGTGTGTATATATATATATACACCTATATATGGGCTTTTCAAGAGAGATCTAGGTTAATCTTGATAACCATGAGATCCAATCTAAACCACACATTATTAATAATCAATGGCTATTATTAAAAATATTAATTTTGGTAATTATCTATTATTTAAATAAAATTATATTTATAAATAATATGTAAGGGTTAATAAGTCTTTTTATAAATCTCTCTCCTCTCTCCTCCCTCTTACCAAACTTATTCCTTAAACCATGGTGATCATATCTACTATGATACAAGAATATGTACCATACACATTCATACGAAATTGACCATACTTAATAACCCGAAACCTTATTGCTAAACCTTGGGTTATTAAGTTTAATTAGTTGGGCTTGGGCTCTAACTAAAGTTCTTGGGCTAGGGCTTGGATTATCCTTAGGCCCATGGTATAAAATGAAATGAGATGAGAATTCCTCGTTTGAGGTAGAAATCAGTGTGTGTTTTGTGTGTGGGTTGCAAGAGATGCAGAGAAGGAGAAGAGGAGGAAGAATCATCATTCTTGGGAGGGAATTTTAGCAAGAAAAGGTTCAATTCAGGTATCAAACCATCTTCTCTATTAGGTATTTCATCTTCTATGATATGATGGTTCAATGGCGATGCTAGAAAGATAGATGTTCTTGTTTTGATTTGAGTAATGAGAGGATTTATATGTTTTAAGTTGAGTTTTATAACTAGCACAATTTGATGAAAGGATTTCTTGTGTTCATCAATGGGGTTATTGATTTGGAATCTCAATTGCAACTCCATTGATGAATACTTGAGAAATTGGATTTGATACTTAGTTGGGTAAATCATGTTCTAGTAAGGTTTAATATGGTGGGGATGAGTCTTAATGGTTATTGTTAGACTTCATTCTGTGGAAAGTATGAACCAAAATATCACAAGTATCGAAGATCAGAAGTTAAGTCAGAAGCTCATCTTCTGACTTAACTCATCTCAGAGGCGTCCAGAGACTTGAAAAACCTCTGGACTCAAACTGTTAAGTCACACGCACTTGTGATGACGTGGCGATCACACTTTCCGTGCGTCTCTATACGTAACCGATTCTGTTAACTAGTATAGCTGACGTGTCAGTTCCTGATAGGCTAGATCGTTGACTTTCACTTTGTAATAGTATAAATAGATTCATTCTTCACTGTAATAGTTGATGATCTTGGAGAGAAAAATCACGCAGTTCATTCATACGCATTGTAATCAAGCTCAACGTTATTAGTACGATTTCCTGATTGTTCTTCAAATCTGTTCTTACTGTTTATCATTACTGAATTACTGCTTATTATCAATCATTGATCGACATTGCTTCCGCTCATACTTTGTCATACGGTCTGTTGATATTTTATTAGCAAGGGATATGGGTTCCAACAATTGGTATCAGAGCCTGATAATCAATCTATTGATTATTAAATCTCTTCCAGTTTCGAGAAATCCCTGTTCTATTTGCAGTTTATTTCAACTTTAAACTACCGTTCTCGATTCTACCCTGTTTTTCGAGATTTTGTTAATTTCATACAATTCTCTCTAAATCAACGGTAATTTTTGTTTAATTTTGAAATTCAGTAAGAATATCGTCTCGTTTCAACTCATTTGAGATTTAATTGATCTAAATTTCAATCGCCTTACCTACTACTCTCTTAATTTCTGTTTATAGAAAAATGGCGAATCAAAACATGAACGCCATATACACCTCCGGATCCTTAACCAAACCTCCAAATCTAATCCGAGATGAGTATCCTTAATGGAAGATCCGAATGATCAATTTCTATGAAGGATTAGATGTTGAACTCTATCCTACCGTTGTGAATGGTCCATTTATACCAATGACCACGATCCCAAGGATTCCTACTACTGCTACTATGGATGAAATTCCTGCTCGACCTATTTCAAAGCTAAGAGGAAATTGGTCTGATCAAGAAAAGGCAAAAGTGGAAATAGCCAAAAAGGCAAAGAGTCTTATAATTATGGCTATTCCAAACGAGATTTTCCAGTCTCTAGACACATGCGAAACTGCTAAAGAGTTGTGGGATCAGCTTGAAAATCTTCTCGAAGGAGGAACAAAGATGAAGAAAAACAGATGAGCTCAAACTCTGAATGAATACAACAGTTTTAAAGCTATTCTAGAAGAGACTTTGGAACAGACCTTTCACAGATTTTACACCTTGATTAATCTGTGCAAACGATGTGATATAGTAAGATCCAAGGAAGACAATAACGTTCTATTTCTTAAACGATTAAATCCAGAATGGTCTAATATATCTATGTCTCTTCAAGCTAACCAAGACCTAGAAATGTGGTCTCTGCACGATATCTTTGGTACTCTTCAGGCTCACGAGAAGGAAGTTGTTCAGAAGAAAACGTCAATTGTTGGACCTCTGGCCCTAATTTCTGAATCTAGAGGGTCAGACAGAAGGGGTAAAGAAAGTGAGAGGAAAGGAAAGAGTAAGACATTCATCTCTAAAGCAAGTCTAGAAGATGCTTTGGATTCTGATGATGACATCAAATCTTTTGCTGAGTCATTAGCGCTTATTACCAAACAATTTACCAAAAAGTTTGGTAATAGATCTTTTCAAGGAAACAAGAGATTTGATCGTCCCACTCCATCTTATGCCCCAAGGCAAGAGATCTAGAAAGCTGAAAAGTTAGAAGCTGAGAAGAAAGAGGAAGAGATGAAAAAGAAAAAGGATGTGTGCTACAGGTGCGGAAAGCCAGGTCACTACTCCAAAGACTGCGGAGGTGCTCTGGAAAAAGACAAGCCATACTACAAGAATAAATACAAGTATAATGTTGTCGAAAGAGCCCACTATGCAAAAATGGAGAACTGGCTGGATGATGATTCAAGCGGAGATGAAGCCATGTTTTGTGGAATGGCTAAGGCAGATGAATCAGAAGATTAGCCTTCTGAAACTCCGGTTTGTACTCTATCTGAATCCTCTGACCTTGAAAACACCATCATGATTTTAACAAATGATTTTGAAAATCTTAAGCAGAAGCTTATTATAGAAAAGAAGTTGAGAAAAACTCTTGAACAAAGTTTTGCTACAGTTCAAAGAGAGGGAGATATTTACAAAAGAGAAATGGATATTTTAACTGAAGAAAATATGGAAATTTTTGTTGAAAGTGAAAAGATGTCCAAACTTTTGAAAAACACTGAAGCCAAACTCAAAAAAGAGAAACATGACTTCATTAAACTTCTTGAAGGCAAAGACAAAGAGATTAAAGCTAAAGAGAGTGACAGATTGAATTCTGTAGCACTCAAAAATTATTTTTTAAAGGAAAGAGAATTTTTGCATATTGAACTTCAAAACAAAGAGCTACAGATTAAAAAATATCTGGATGCTCAGAAAGTGCATGATAAAATAAATTCAAAAGTAGGGAGAACCGGACTTGGTTTTGAAGATTTGGATCCCTATACGTGTAAAAAGCGGTCTACTCTGGAATCTGTATTCTGTTTAGGAAAAGACCAAAAGCCTGTTTTTCCGATCTTATATGAGCAATCTGTCTTCAAAAAAACAAGAAATGAAAATGGTCATCGTGTGAGAAATCTCAAGTACAAAAATATCAAATACTCTTCTAGAAAAACAACTCACATTGATCTAAATTTAGTCCAAAAGAAAAGTGATATTTTCAAGTTTGGATCGATTACTCATATAACTTTGAATCCAGAAGCTGATGAATTCATACCTGTACAGGCAGAAGAGGAGCTAAGACTTATTTTTCAAAACGATATTCTCTCAACTCTGGATGAGTTCTTTAAACTTGAACATATGATTGATCAAAAGTCTACTGAAAATCATCCAGAGATTTTTCCTTGTTCTTTTGTTGACCTAAATCTTTCCAAAGTCCAAGACCATTTTGAGTTCATTACTTATCCCTGGGAATCTGATGATCAAGATGATGATGATTTCTTTGACAATTCAGAGAAATATATTTCAACATTTGAAAATCTTTTGCCACAAGAAAGTACAAAGGCTCCAGAAGTGATTAAAAATGAGGATGCTCCTTTCTTATACACTAATGAACCTCTGGAAATCAGAGCTTCTGGCCCCAATGTTGAAAAGCATTCGAGTGGAATACCAATACTCTTAGTTCCTCCAAAAGGACAGAGAAAGGCGGTGTCCATTCATCCAGACTTTCTTGGGATGTGTCTAAAAGCTAAAACTTGTCTTGAACTCGAAAAGGAGGAGAGTCTAAAAAAGAAAGCCAATACTCAGCAACAATCTCAGAAATCAAAACCTTAGGAGTTTACTTATGAGCAAAAAGGAAAATGGAAATCTAACTCTTCTACTCTTGTTTCAGTAAAGTCCAAGGTTCCCGAGAAGTCTCATCAGAGGATGCCTCAACAGAAAAACACATTTACTTCTAAGCATAAGTCTAGCCTAGATAAGAAGTTCGATATAACTGCTGATGCTAGAATAGACAGACATAAGAAAATTTGTAATTATCATTCTAGTAATGAAAATTTCAAGAAATCTTTTATGTTTCAGAACTCTGAATGTTTCTCCTTATTCTTAAAACTTAAGCAATTTTTCTCAAGGCCCTCTGATTACTCTTTTAAATATCAAAAGTATTCCAACTTCATAAATCAAACCAAAAGGAACAATGAAAATAAAAAGAGAACACCGATAAATTCTAATAAATTCACTCAAGTTCATGTTAAAAAGAATCAGCCATTCAAACCTAACATTAAAGTGCCATTGAAATGGGTACCTAAATCTCTCTGATTTTGATTTCCGAAACAGCGTGTGCATATCTGGTATCTTGACTCTGGATGCTCGAGGCACATGACTGGCACGAAAAACTTACTCTCCAAATTCAAAGATAAAATTAGAGGAGCAGTAACGTTTGGTGATAATGGTAAAGGTCAAATAAAAGGCTATGGAACTTTACATGAAGGAAATATTACGTTATCCAAAGTAGCGCATGTCTCTGGTGTAAAACATAACCTGTTAAGCGTAAGTCAATTATGTGATTCTAAGATACTTGTTGTATTTGATGAGAAACATTGTTACTTATTCTCTAAGGCAGGTGAAGAACTATGGAGAGCTGACAGAAAAAGGTAATCTATACATGATGAATTTCATATCCAAAGATGGTAAGGAAACTCTCCGTCTTATCTCCAAAAAGAGTGAAATTGCTTGGTTATGACACCATAAAATGTCTCACTTGAACTTTGACAATGTTGAGATGTTGGTAAAACACAATCTGGTGACAGGCCTCCCAGAGGTACACTTCCAGAAAGATCACCTCTGTCTTGCATGTGAAATGGGCAAAAAAAACGAGTGACTCACAAAACCAAAAGTGACCATTCGTGCTCTAGACTTCTGCAATTGTTACATCTTGACCTCTGTGGTCCCATTGCAATTCAGAGCTTGTATGGCAAAAAGTATATCTTGGTGGTAATAGATGAATTTAACAGGTATACATGGCTTGCTTTTGTGCGTAAAAAATCAGAAGTGCCAATTGTATTACAGAATATGATGACAAGAATACAAGTTCTTCTACATCAGAAAATAAAGCAGCTGCGAAGTGATAATGGAACTGAATTCAAAAATTCCAAGCTTGAATAATACTTTGTTGCAAATGGAATTACACAAAACTTCTCTGCTATACGCACTCCTTAGCAAAACGGCGTAATCGAAAGACGCAACAGAACACTAGTGGAAGCAGCCAGAACAATGCTTGCAGCTTCTGGACTTCCTATCCATTTTTGGGCAGAAGCTGTAGCCACGTCATGTTTCACTCAGAATAGATCTATCATAATCAAGAGGCATCTCAAAACCTCTTATGAGCTCATAAATAATAGAAAACCCTCTGTAAAAATTTTCCATATTTTTGGCTGCAGGTGTTTTATTTTGAATGATAGAGAAAAACTTGGCAAGTTTGACAAGAAATCTGATGAAGCAAAGTTCTAGGGATATTCGTTAAATTCAAGAGCCTTTAGAGTCTTTAATTTACGAACTAAGACTGTAATGGAAAGCATAAACATCGATTTTGATGATCAAACACAATTGACTTCTGAATATTCCAATTCCGAACTCAAAATTAATATTGTTACCTCTGATCATCTTTCAGGTTCCAGAGAATCCGAGATTGATGCTCTATTTGATGATTTTCTGGGAGAAGAAATACCTTCAGAGAAACCACCTAATACTCCACCCTTGAGTATTCCTGAAGTACTTCACGCCTCTGTCATATCTCTCTTTGGTCCTGTGTCATCAAATGGAAGTCCAAAGGAAACCTCTGCACCTCAAGTATCTTCAACTGCATGTCCAAAGATACCCTCTGAACCTTCATTTGAGTGGGAGATTCTAGGTGCTTCTTCAGATCCAGAACCTACTCCAATATCTGATGAGGCTACTCAATCTTCGGAGACAGAGGTTCAAGCTCAGCTGATACCTCAAACAAGGATGACAAGATGGACAAAGTCTCACAATCCAAATCTAATAATCGGAAGTCCATCTGAAGGGGTTAAAACCAGATCTACAACTGCAAATGAAGCCTTCTTTGTAAATTTTCTGAGCATGATCGAACCAAAGAAAGTTCATGAAGCTTTACAAGAGCCTAGTTGGGTGGAAGCTATGCAAGAAGAACTACTTCAGTTTGATAGAAACAAGGTATGGAACTTAGTACCTCTGTGTAAAGACAAAATTGCTATAGGTACTAAGTGGGTATTTAGGAACAAGAAGGACGAAGATGGTATTGTGATCAGAAACAAGGCAAGATTGGTAGCCAAGAGGTATTGTCAAGAAGAAGGCATAGACTATAATGAGACATTTGCCCCAGTTTCAAAACTAGAAGCCATAAGACTTTTTCTTGCGTTCTCAGCATACAAAAACTTTAAAGTATATCAGATGGATGTTAAGTGTGCATTTCTGAATGGAGATCTCAAAGAAGAAGTGTATGTTGAACAACCTCCTGGATTTGAAGATGCTAGACACCCAGAATATGTCTATCTTCTAGATAAAGCTCTCTACGGAATAAAGCACGCACCAAGAGCCTGGTACGAACGATTATCCACATATTTGATCATTCATTCTTATGAGAAAGGTAAGATCGACACGACGTTATACATCAAAAGAGGAAAAGGTATGTTAACCATAGTTCAAATATATGTGGATGACATTATATTTGGCTCTAGTCATCAATCAGAAGTTGATATGTTTTCAAAACTGATGGAAAAAGAGTTTGAAATGAGTATGTTGGGAGAATTAATATTTTTCTTAGGACTCCAAGTCAAACAAACTACCTCTAGCATTTACATAAATCAAGCCAAGTACGTTTCTGACATGTTAAAGAAATTCAAACTTCAAATTCCGCCACTATGAAAACTCCTATCTCTTCTAGCACAAAACTTGATCCTGATCCCTCAGGGAAATCAGTTGATGTTACAAGCTATAGAGGTATGACTGGATCACTTCTATACTTGACTGCTAGTAAAACAGATATCATGTTTTCCACATGTCTCTGTGCGAGATTTCAAGAAAATCCAAAAGAATCTCATTTGGCTGCTGTAAAAAGAATTTTTAGATACCTAAAAGGAACTCCATCACTTGGTCTCTGGTATCCTAAGAATTATGGTTTTGATTTGATTGCGTACACTGACTCTGATCATGCAGGATGTAAGTTAGACAGAAAAAGCACATCTGGTAGCTGTCAACTTCTGGGTAACAAACTAATAAGTTGGACATCCAAGAAACAAAACTGTGTTTCGACATCCACAGCAGAACCCGAATATGTTGTTGCTGCTAGCTGCTGTTCACAAGTCATATGGATGAAAACTCATCTCAGGGACTATGGTCTGGTGTACGACAAGATACCCATCCTATGTGACTCAGAAAATGCTATTGCAATCACTGAGAATCCAGTTCAGCACTCAAAAACCAAGCACATTAATGTGAGGTATCATTTCATTAAGGATCGTGTGGAGAAAGGGACAACTGAAATGTATTTTGTCTCCACTGATTATCAACTTGCTGATATCTTTACAAAAGCTCTGGATGAAAAACGATTCAATTTTCTGGTCAACAAGTTGGGTATGCTAAACATGTAATTTCCTTAATACCTATGGTCTTCATAGTATTAAGACAAATTCACTTGTTGTGTATATATCAAAATTTTCTTTTAACTTCATAAATCATAATCGCCCAGAAGCCTCTGGTCACTTCTGATGAATCTCATAAGCGCTCAGAAGTCTCTGATCACCCCTGTTCTTCAATGAACATTTGTTTTCACGATTTATCCAAGTATAGACAGAAAGAGCTGCTCAATTTGAAAAAGCAAGGGGGAGCGGCATACTCAAACGTCAAGGGGAAGCACATTGTGCTACATCTAAGTTGTTGAAGGGGAGCACAGACGTATACAATATCTCAGTTTTTAAGGGAGACCACAGACTTGTGCTATTTTGGTTCACAGACAAATGCTATTTCTGAAGAAACTTGATAAACAAGTCTAACAAATGTTAGCTGTCTTCTGAACCTCTTTACTTAAAAGTTTTTGTGAATTTGTTACTTTTGAATAACTCTTGTCGCCAAGGTTAATAAGAAATTTCAAATTCTACTAAAATTCTTCTGAAAAGACGTTCTCGTGACAAAAATCTTGGTCTTAATGTTTTATATGATCATCAAGTCATTCTCTGATTATGTATTTCTCTTGAAATTTATTTTAATAAGCTACTTCTAAATTTAACTCTTGCCTCCAAGGTTAATTAGAATTTTCTTATTTTATTAAATTTCTTAAGAAATGCTATTTATAGAATTCAAAACTTTCATTTGGTACAAAACTGATTTACTTCTCCAAATGTCTGATTTTAATTTGATTTAAAAGGAAGCATTAATTACAAAAATTATTTTTTTAATCCACAATTTTTGTTGATTAATTGACAAAAAAAAATTAATTTTCTTTTAAATTTTGGAGGGAATTTTCCAAATAGCAACCGATTATCATTATTAGCCGTCGAAAAACCTTTCAGTGCCCCATCACATCCATACACGCGCCTGACATCAAATAATACACGCAAATGTTATTGCCACGTGTCATTAATCGTTCAACTGGATGAGGGCACGCCTGCTTGCTCACATCAGCACCTATTAACCGTTCGCTTTTCCCCAAATCAAAAACCCTCGATCCCTAAAATCACTCGAGTTCAATCTCTCTCTCTCATTATATAAACTCAAAACTAGAAGCTCATCACTCTACTGCTCACCGTCCTCCTCTGATTACCACCACTTTTTGATTACCTGCACTCTCAAGCTCTCAAAAACCCCAAAATCTCTAATGGCAATCCCAACTACAAACGTAAATGTGCAAGAAGACGAAGGACGGTTGATCAATTCAACGGCAAAAAGTGCCCCAATCATCAAGCTACCACTGAAAGCTAACAATGTGCAAGTTCTTCTTGATCCAAATACGTATCAAGAAGAGTATAAGGTAATGATCGAGTTCCTGCAAAATCATTCACTGAACCGAACCCTAACCCTAACCAACCCTAACGTGCCTGAAATCTATGTTCAAGAGGTCTGGAAATCACTGTTTGTTGAGAATGAAGAAACCCTTATAGGAAATTTCAGCCATCCTACTGAACCTGGAAACGCCGTCCAAATTCCCATTACAAAGAGGAAAATTTCCAAGTACTTCAATTTTCCCCTGCCCGTTATTGAAGTCGAAGGCCAGAAAGTATCAAATCCAGATCTGGAACACAATCCTACACCTGAAGCTCTGCTGGCATTCATAAAGTTCTTCGGATACAATGAACCACTTACCAAGTTGTCTGAATTCAAAAGGAAGCACCTGCCTCCTATGTGGAATGTACTTGTCTCTATTCTCAACAAGAGCATAACCTGCAAAATAGGCTCTCAAGACCAAGCTTGCAAAAACATCCTTACAATAATGTATGGAATGCATTTCAACAAACCTTTGGATTATGCCAGTTTAATTTTTCAAGAAATGAAGGCTGTTGTTCACACCAAAGTTTCCCATCAGAACCAGGGCAAACCTCTTCCAACATTGATGTTTCCAAGATTCCTCTCTCTCTTCACTTACTCTGCCATAGATGCTCCGGAAGCACCTTTCCTTCAACCGTTCTTCAAGATAGCCATAATGGGATCTCACAAACCCACCATTGACAGACGTGGCTCCAAGAGAACTATCCAGGTACATGCTTAACCTTATTCCTCAAACCTCTCCTAATCTTATTTCTTATAGACGCTATTTGGTATACTCAGAACCGAGAATACCTACCCCAGAGAATTTAGAGCCAAATGTAGAAAGTGAGGGGTCAAGTGAGAATGAGTCTGAAAAGAATGGTAGTGAACAACCGAGTGATTCTGCCCATCACAATAGATTAATGCAAGAAGCAACAGAAGATGTCCATAGAGACACATATGAGCGAATCTCACCGAGTCCAACAAGGGCAACCACAACTGCTGAGGTAGATGCCAAGACATCTACTCTCATTGAAACAGGACAGCCCAGTCCAAACCACCCTAAAACCAACCGATCAGAGGATATCCTTCAATCCTCTGAATCAAGCACTGCCGGGGAAACCACATCATCTTCATCACCCTCTCAACAGGGTGGTGATGAAAATATAAGAGTTCGATCGCCCTAGAACTCGCCACTACCTACGCATTTTGTTGATGTCTCTGTGATCAACGAAGCCTTAGGGAACGCAGAAGGTACGTCCATACCCTCTGCTAGTGTAGAAGCTGAAGAATTCTCATCAGAGGGGTTACAGCATCAGGATGCACCACTTACCGGAGTTTTTCTACTCCCAAAAGGTAAGCACATTGTGTCCAGCTCCCTATCCTCTGATTATCGGGACACAGCTGAACCAATCAGAACAACCAAAGAGGTGCCTATCATTGATAGCCCTCGAAGACAAGTTGGAAGTCCCTCCACGCTCAACGTCAAAACAGGCGTGAACCAAGGCCTCTCTGAACGCGAGAGACAAGGGGCCCCATGTGTTGGGGATGCACCGGTTACCTCTTCTGAATTTGTCACCAATGCAGCGTTCCAAGCATTTGGTGATAAAATTCAGAGATCTGTGGAGGATCTAAAAATCTCCCTTGAGTCCCATCAAACAACGCTCAATGATATCAAGAATGCTCAACTTGCTCAGACTCAGGCTCTAGAAGCTATCCAGAACTTAATCTCTGATAATGCCGAGTCTCAGAAAAACTTTGCCTCTGATTACTTCAATAAACTAGACGCAGGAATCAAAGCAAATGCAGAGGCAGTCTTTCACATTCCCAATGATATTCCAGCTCCAGAGGTCACAATCTCTGCAAATGAATATGGGTCTTTCGTTGCTGACATCAAGAAACTCATTGATGCTGTGATCCCATCAGACGCTTCTGTCTCCACATCATCCTTGGTTCGTAAATCAGATATGGCCATCTTCCAGAAAGCTATGATGGACAGGTTCAATGCTTTGACTGCCAATTATGTCTCTAAGACCACTTCTAGTTCCACAAATTTGGATCAAAAGGTATCAACCTTAGAAACCTTTGTTTCAAATTTATCATCTCTGGTCATTTCTCTGTATGCATCTTATGAAGAAAAGAAGAAAGCCAAAGAGGCCAGAGCGTGCAAAAAGGCAGCATCGAAGCGAATGAAGTCTGAGGATCAGGATCCTAATTCTCAGAAGGGGAAGAATACATCCAAAAAGGCAAAAACGGATGGCGCTGAAACGACTAAGCCTCAGGATAAAGGTAAAGTTCCTGCTGTTCCACCTTCTGAACCACCACCATCCAAACAAATTTCCCTTACACCAGAATCATTTGTCGTAAACTCTGGCCCACTCCCCAAAGATCCAGATATGGCCAAGTTCATTCTTGAGCTTTTGGGAAACACAAGAAAGCCACAACCTCATCCCTCACAATCACAGCCATCTAATTCCCCCAACCTCAAAAAGAACAACCATCAAACTCTCCCTAACCTCAGAAAGATCAATCAGTTCCCTCTTGTGCCAGAACCATAGAATTCTCAGCACCCCAAAATCCAAATCTGAAACCCTCTGACTCTGTCCCTGAACAACCAAATGTTCAAGAAGCTGAAGAAGAAAAAGCCAAGGCTGAAGCAGATACAGCCAAGGCTGATGCAGATACAGCCAAGGCTGAAGCTGATAAAGCTAAGGCTGAAGCTGATAAAGCTAAAGCTGATAAAGCTAAGGCTGAAATTGAAAAGGCCAAGAGAGAGGTGTCAAACCAAAGAAAGGCAAAGATCCAATAAAAGAAAGATAAGTTGTGGAGATTTGATGAACTTCCAACTTTGGAAATTAAGAATAGCCACATATATGCACCCACAGATCAGAAAATATTCTTAATGCTTCCTAACTTCGCCAATGACTATCATGTAAGCGATGAAGTCAAAAACAGATTCATGGGTCACAGGCAAGTAGGGAAAGAGACTTATTCAATAGTCCCAATTAAGAGTATCTATGGGATCAAGCATGTCAAAATTTGAAAACACAGAGATTATATACACAATCAATGAAGTGACCAGAGAAGACAACAACACGTACTACTTCTGTGACAATGATCTGTTATCTATCAATCCTTCTGGTCTCATACCTCTGGAAAGATATATGAAAAATAAAATGAATCGAAGGACTGATAATCAGAACAAAGTTGCCTTCCTCCGAATCATTGAATGCATGAGAGCCTTCATCCGGTACAAAAGACAGGTAGACTTTCAAACGGGCCTAGATCACAAGGTAGTAAACTTAAGTATCTCTTCTCCCAACGAAGACAGAGAGGGCCTCAATCATTTAAATGCTGGGGAAGTGTTGACAAAACATGAAGATGGCATTGTGTTTAAAAGACCATCCAGAAGAAGTTTCTTCAGGATCTCAGAGGCTCACAAGTACTCTACAAGAGTTGTGGAAATTGTCAAGAGCTATGCATCTCTCCAGACTGATGACAGAACCAAAAGTAGAAAAGACAGAGACATAGCTAAAAGGATGGATCAGAAACTCGACACAATCTTAAAGGTGAGGGAAATCACTGACCTGTTTCATAAGATTGTCATTTCTCATTCTAATGCTCCCTTCTGATCCAATACACGAAGCCCTTTATCAAGAATTCAAATACTTATGCGAAGCCCTTTATCAAGAATTCAATCACTATGGACAAAGTGTTGATGCTGCACCAACTGTAAGTGGGAAGACTATATGTGCAGAATTTGCAATTTTACGGAACCATTAGAAAAATTCTGATAGCGTCATGCGTGTTTTGTACATCGCCTTTGTTGAAGCACTTGCCAAAGAGCGTTATAACGAATGGAAAAAGAAATTTGGAGATGGTGTGGATTTAAAGACTTGAAATTGTCTAAGGAAACAGCAACAGATTTGAAATTGCCTAAGGAAACAGCAACAGATTTGAAATTGCCTAAGGAAACAACAACATATTTGAAATTGCCTAAGAAAACTGCAACGGATTTGAAAGTACTTGAACGAAGTTACTTATTCCACATTCTGGACTTCATACTTAGGGGAGATTGTTAGACTTCATTATGTGGAAAGTATGAACCAGAATATCACAAGTATCGAAGATCAGAAGTTAAGTCAGAAGCTCATCTTCTGACTTAAGTCATCTCAGAGGCGTCCAGAGACTTGAAGAACCTCTGGAATCAAACTGTTAACTCACACGCGCTTGTGATGACGTGGCGATCACACATTCCGTGCGTCTCTATACGTAACTAATTCTGTTAACTAGTATAGCTGACGTCTCAGTTCCTGATAGGCTAGATCGTTGACTTTCACTTTGTAATAGTATAAATAGATTCATTCTTCACTGTAATAGTTGACGATCTTGGAGAGAAAAATCACGCTATTCATTCATACGCATTGTAACCAAGCTCAAGGTTATTAATACGATTTCCTGGTTGTTCTTCAAATCTGTTCTTACTGTTCTTACTGTTTATCATTACTGAATTACTGATTATTATCAATCATAGATCGACATTGCTTCCGCTCATATTTTCTCATACGATCAGTTGATTTATTATTAGAAAGGGATCTGGGTTCCAACAATTGCATGATTTAATCATCTTATTTAGTATTTGGGGTTTGGGGTTTGGGGTTTGGGTTCAGTTAAAACTCAATGGATGAGTTTTAATCATCAAATGTGAATGTTAATCCATAGATTCAAATGTGATTTTGGATTGGTAAATGTTTGGGGATGATTATTAGGTGTTGGGATTGAGTTTTATGCCTTAAAAGTGAAGGAAATCGATTTGGGAGTTGGTTTTGGGGTCTTCTTCACGATATGGGTTTGTGCAGGATATCAGTGACTAAAGCGAGTTTGTGGCGAGTTTAAACTCGTTTGAAACCCGCTTTGCTGGCTGTTGTATTTTTGTAGCTTTTCGTTAAGTCCGATTTGAGGTTGTAGCTTGGGTTCTTGTTTGAGGGGTTTGTAAATGAGTCTTTTTGGGTTACTTTGGGTTTCTAAACTCATAATTTGGTAACCTCAATTCAGGTGTTCGGTTGGTGATTCTGTAGAACATAAGTGAGCTTAGCGGTTTGGCAATTCAGGTGAGTTCCCTTCGTGTGCTAAACTTTTATAACTGAATGTTTTAAATTGAAACGTTTAATTCATTCATATTGGACAATGTGTGTCCATTGTAAGGATCACGGTGTCTGTGATCATGCTAGTCACGGTGTGTGTGACATTAAATATTTTACTGTTGCAACAGGTACGTGAAAGATATTTTGAGAAGTGTGAGTTAATATTCATGACTAACCGTTCTTATAACTGTCATGCATATATTAACTGTTGTTTTTGGGGAATTCACTAGGCCTTATGGTCTAACCCTCTCTTTTATAAAACTGAAAACCTTTTTAGGGGAGCACATGATAGAAAATTCGAGTAAGGGCAAAGGGGAAGTTGTGAGCCCGTGTGATAGAAGTGAGGTGCTATTCGTAGATAGTAGCCTAGTTTTTAGTTGGAATATAATAAATCTCATTAGTTATATTTATTTCTGCTACGAACTTATGAGTTTAAGTTATAGTTTGGGACTTACTGGTGTGTGATTGCTACTTTTAGAGCAATGATATGTTTTACCGATATTTTAGAATCGGGGTTGTTACAAGTGGTATCAGAGCTCATAGTTTAAGAGATTTAGGTGTTCAAGGGGCATCTAGACTTAAACTAAGGAGTGGGAGCGGAACTGAGATTTAAGTAGAATGGGTTGATTGTGGTTTAACCGGTGAGAGTAGTAATAGGGTAGAAAGGACTAACGTGTAAGGTAAATTCAAAATCACATTTGGCCGATGTCATTGTGAATTTACAGGTACATGAAGGTGCTTGTATACCTTGTTATGATCTAATTGTTTGTTGTTTAGTGGTTCGCATAATTTCAGAAGTGTAGAGTTTGTTTTGTTGATCAGTGAGGATCATGTCTGTGATAATTGAAGGAGAAAGTCCTTTTGTTGGAGTTATACAAACGGAAAGAGTGGAAATTAGGGGTGTTGCTAACACCCGTGATCGAGGAAGTGGAAGGATAGTGAATTCTGTGGGATTGTGGTGTCAGTTGGGGCTCATGAGTTAAGAGCTTAATGTTGGTAAGAGGTTGAGAGGGTAAAATTTGAATTTGCTAGTGTATGAGTATGCTTACTCGCTATAGTTGAGGCAACCATATGTGGTAGTGTGTATAAAGGCTAGTGTTGTAAGATTGATTGGGAGTTTTGATGTATTATATGAGGATGCAAAGTGAGTAGTTGTTCGGAACTTCAAGATGAAGTTTAGTTTGAGAGTATTGGTGATTCATCAAGATATAATTCTTGAGAATTGAGCAAGGAAATATATTGTCTAAGGGTGTACCTTGAATAGTGGGCAAGTTCCCAAATGTGGGTTTGATCACATCAGGCGGATGTTATGGAATAGACAAGTGTGTTTGGATTTTGAAAGCTTCTGTAAGGAAGCGGATAAGATTATCTCTTGACTCATAGTCATCTGTATATGAGATAAGATTGTTGAAAGGATAGAGTTGTTATGCGGGAAATGAAGGCAAATTGTGGAATGAACGAATGGATCAACAAATGATCTAAGAAAGCCGAATTGCTGAAATCGAGTGCTTGATAATTAGTGATGAGATTGGACATGGTATAGTCCGAGAAAATCATGAATATTGAGAAAATTTGTTTGGAGAATTTACTACAAGAATAAAAGACTCGTCCTTCGATCTTGAATGTAAGTGAATGAGAGGTTGTTGCCAAATTGCAATAATCCAAATGAAGGAACGAGTTCATTACAAGCATTATATTTATTGTTGGCATTAATTTGGATTGATAGATCCGAGTTATATCGTTGTCACATGTGAGTGAGCAAGCGTGCGTGTAAGTGTGTCGGCATGCTTGGTGCTATGAACTCGTAGGGCTATTGGGTTTAGATTTTCCTTTAGAAGGATGATGAGAGTAAAGGGAAAGAGAGGTTGTCAGGATATGCGGTTTGGTCATTTGAGGTTGATTCTTGATCATGGTATGCTAGTATGTGGATGGTCGGTGCATGATGGTAATGCAAGGAGGTAAAGTAAGTATTGATAGGAATTTAAAATTCCTTGTCCCAGTATGGTTGATGAGGTGGTTGACAATGGATGCTGATATTCAGAATATCTTAAGCCAAAACGTGCTAAGAAGTAATGGTATGATTTTTGTTGTAAGAATATCGCTACCCTTAATAATCAACACTAAAATAGACCTCGGCGCAAGTATACACCTCGGAATACTGTCGTATTGTAACAAGTAATAATGGTACAAAGTACCAGATTATCGTTCCAAAAGAGATGGTGTTAAAGCTTGTAGAGATGAAAAACTTGACTTTTAAAAGACTGATTTCAGAGGGTGAAAAACAAGAGGATTTTTTATTAACTAATTTGGTTGGTTGGTTGGTAACGCTGAGAAAATACAATTATAAAAAGCAAGTCTGGGGTGTAAGGATAAATTGAGATTGGTTAATAATTCCGTAAAAAGATATTTTGTAATAATAATTGTTGTCTTTGAAATTTAATACCTCTTTATAACCTCATTAAGGTTAACCCGTTTAAATACCAATAGTTAGTTGTCAATTAACTTTAGGGGTATTACCACGAAGTGTTATAGATCCAATTATGACAAGTTTGTCAACTATTATTACAAATTCGATACACCTCTTTATTTTATTACTAACGTTAAATCTCAATTTAGGAACTCACACCCCAAACTTAAGGGTTTTAGCCTTCCATTAAAAATGGGTTTTATAGGGTATTTTTGACAAATGATAAATGATAATAATTAACTAAAGTGAACATTAATCTAAACGTAAACGAAACGGCAAACTATGATTATAAAAGCAATTAAAGAAAGCATTAAAGTGCAGAAAAGTAAAAGTGGGACAAGTTTGTGTTAACGAACTTGAGTAAGAAATCTAGGACAACTTTACCATTAGCAATCTTGAATGAGAAATCTAGGACAAGTTGTCATTGAAAATCTTGAATAAGTGAACATGGACAAGTTTATAGGTAATGATCTTGAGAAGAGTGCTTGGGACAAGTTTACCATTGATAATCTTGAAACACGTTTAGGACAAGAATACCGTTAATAATCTTGATGTTCAAAAGCGCTAAAATGTAACAATTAAGACAGAAATAAAAATAGGCAAAAGAGAGCAATAATTAAGACAAAAATAAAAACTGTGACAGAACTTCAAACTACTTGATAATCTTAACTTCAAAACCCACTTGTATTATAAGGTAGATACTAAGTATAATTAAAATACTTAGTAAATGCCTTCTAACCAAGATGAAGTTTTTATCTTACAATACAACTTATACTACTTAAAAACATTTAGGATATATTTTACTAAATTACCAAATAAGGATGATGTACCTTAGAAGCTTCCCCTCATTGGGAACCAAAATGGAGGAGAATGGGATGTGATGTCCCTAAGATGTCCCTCATTTACCAACAATACCAACCTATTTATATGAGCTTTCATAAAGTTGTGACTTAATGAATAAGCCAACAACTAAATGAAAATAGCCCATGGGCCAACCTACATACTAGGAGCTCAATAAACTAGTTACACTACATACTAGGTACATACTAAAGTTTTGGACAAAAACATAAACTTATACAAAGCCATATCAACCCAAGCATCCCTTGGGTCTTCGTTTTCTTCTCTTGCATGATCATGTCCATCACTTCTGTTGGTCCCAGAGGAGTTTACAAGAGTTCAAAGGATATAGAAACAGTTTGTAGAAGGGGGGGTTGAATACAAACAGATAGATTTTTACGTTTTTAAATAAGTTTATATTGAGTAAACAAATTTACAGTTACAAGCGGAATTAGAACAAGTTAAATAAGCTATTCTATTGTAACTTAAGAAACACACAGATTTGATGCACAAGAAATTAGAAAGAATTGAAGCAGAGGTTCAAGGAGAGTAAGTAGCATGCATGAGGATGAAGAAGAAATCTTCATCCTATTTATACTCGTTTGCCTATCATGCAAGACAAAAGGTATTTTGCCACGTGTCAAGCTTTTATAGGAAGCTTGTCCTTTGTCCAAAAAGCAGCCATGCTTTGGCCGAATATGAACCATACCATATCAGATTTGATGGGGACATAAGAGACAAGTCGTACGTCCTTCTCTGACATAGTATAAGGTTTTGACTTTTGTGCATCGAGGATAAGATCAACTTTAATCTTGTTTGAAGTCTTCACTTGATCGCTGAACTTGAAACTTCAAGGATGAATTTTCAAAGTGTCGCTGAGACTTCACAAGACTTCACACTGATTTAGATAATCCTTGCTTTCACTGAACCGCTTCAGATCACTAGCTGATTATCTTTTTCTTTAGCTTGGTCTTCGACTTTCGTTGAATGTTCTTCTGGTGTGATAGCTGATCTTTAGGTCTTCAGAGATAGACTTAAGGTTCCTGAGATTTCAGCGATCGCTGATGGCAATCAGCGTATGCTATTGCTGAAATGAACTTGAGTCTATAAATGTGATTTTCACTGAGTATACAAAGGAATCATATTCAAATCACTGAGAGGAGTTATGATCAACAATCTCCCCCTATTTGATTATGATTAAGCAATAAAAGAAAATTGCTTGAAGAGATTTGTAGGGACTTAAAAATTTCTAAGTAAAAGTTTTAAGAACTAATTTGTGAGATCTTTTTCAGCTACTCTATTTGAGCTATTGAGTTTCATTTATAAGGATATGAAATCTCAAGTTACAAGTAAAGGCCTTAAGTACATTCACTGATTTACTTTTCAAGAGTGAAAACAATCAGTGAGTTAAATTTGTAAGAAAGAATAGAACTCTTATGTTCGTTGTCCCATTTACTATTTTAAGTGATCTTTTCAGCACACAAGTGGAGTAGAGTACTTCATTTGAATTTCATTATCAATAATCTGAAAAATTACAGGAAAAAATGAAATTACATATATAAAGTAAAAGTACATTACGCTGAAGCATTATTACAAAGGAAATGGAAAAAGCTAATTAGAGATTCGCTCATGTCTTCTTTGTAGTTCGTTTTCATAGATCATCTTCTGCCTATTCATCAGAGGGGTGTCTGACCAACAGTAGTGATGCATGATCTTGATGAAAGCTGAAGGAGCCTTGCTGACTTCTGAGTTTCTGAAAAGTCCTAAGATCCCTTCATTATCCAAATAAACCATACCTGGTTCAGGGAGTGTGATGATTTCACTTTCTTCATAGCGTTGGTCTTGAGGGAGCGAAGAGTTCAGCATTGAGACATCGGGGATTTCCAGGTGGCCAAGAATGCTTTCATAGTTGAACTTGGTTTCATGCTCATTCTTCGAAGAGGAACCACCTGCAGACTTTCTTCTCTTAGAAGTTTCAGGGAGAGGAGGGATTTGAACTAGTTGAGACATTTTCTGCAAGAGTTGATCTAGTGCTTGTTCTACCACGTCTTTGAATTTTGATTTGGAACCCTGAATGGCATCTCTGATTTCTAGCCACTAAGAGTATCCAAAGAACTTTAAGAACTTTGCTTCTTCTTTTTCACATCTCGTTTGTCTGTACATTCGTACGTAAACCTTCAGACCATATCTTTTGGAATATCGTCCTTCAATAGTCGCACGAACGATTTTGGAGTCAGACCTTCGATAGTTGAATCTTTCAGAGCACCAGCGCAGTTCTTCTTCTCTGTGACGGGATTCTTCTTCAGAGATAGCACTAAGAATCTTCTCTTGAGCAAAAATTGGATCTACATCGATGTTCTCTCTGACTAGTTCCTTCTGCACCAGAGCTTCAGCAAGTTGTTTACTTTTCTCGTTCAACTTTCTTTTTGCTTCTTCTCTGGCAGAGTCTTCCCTAAGAATCTTCCTTGCGAGTTCAAGATCGTTTTGAGTCTGCTTCATCTTCTCATCCCTGAGTCTCTGTGCTTCCAGAGCTTGAGCTCTCTCTTCTTTTGAAAGAAAATAAAATTCATCCACCATGCTGATGGGTATAGGATTTTCAGGTTCAGTGAAGGGCTTCTTTATTCTTTTTGCATCAAGCTCCTTTAAAAAGTTTATTCGCCTTTGTTCTTCCTCAGGCTCGCTTATTGGAGGTCTCTTTGCGCGCCGTCTTGGAATAAGGCCTTCTTCATCTTCAGAGTCAGAGTCGGTTATATACATAAACTGATCTTCAGATGAAGGTTCCTTCAATGAAGTAGAGTCCTTTGGGGGACTAGACTCACTGAGAACGGGAGAAGGTGAGAGAGCTTTGTCAGAGCCAAAATTTGGAGGAGGGAAGGATGGATATGTAGGGGGTTCAGAAGTTGGAGAGATAAAAGTAACAAGGGGAAGGGTTACCTCTACAGTGGTCTCCCCCTCAAAGATAGGAATGGTGGCATCAATATAACACCCCCGAATTCATTCTGTTTGTATCGTAGCAAAATAAGATAGCAACTCGGAAATGTATGTATATGTATGTATATATGTATGTTATATTATTGGTGTATTTTGTGAAAATATCAAATTTAAAGGGGACAATGGAGTAATAGGGTTGTATTCTAAATTGTTTCATTCAAAACACCGCCTCTATCTATTGCTTGGGTTTGGAAGATAAGATAAAAAGAATAGAAGAACAAAAGGGAAAGAAAAAGGCAAAAGAAGAGAAGAATGGGGAAGGTGAAAGAAGAATGAGGAAAACAAATATATTTTCGGATTTTTGGACAGCAGTGTGCGATTTTGATCATGAGAGCCGATCAACAGGAAAACGTGCTCCGATTGAGCTGAAATTTTACAGGTAGCTTCCTAACTCACTGTTCTTGAATCTGAACGGTTGGATTTTGATTTGGAAGAGTCTAGGTCTGTTTTTCGTACTAATTACAGTGACCTTTTTTTATGAATTTTTATGGGTTCGAAAATTGGAAGAAAATTCATTTTTAAGTCATTATTTCTTGGGATTTAGCCTTTCTTTTCTTCAGAACTTGTTCATGTTGTTGAAAAGATTAACATACTAAAAAGTCAGAAGGTTTGGTGAAGGTCTCGATGGTCAATTGAAGATATGTCTTTGATTCATGAAAGTTGTGTTTTAAGTTCAAAAATGGAAACTTTGGATATGTTTTGGTGAATACTTTCTATGGGACAATACATGTTTTGATAGGAATGTTGAGATGATATTTTAGATGCAATCAATAGAGAAAGTTTCATCCATACATGTTTTGATAGGAGATTAAAACTTAGAATGAAAACAGTTGACTTTTCACAAAAAGTCAAACTAGTTGCTTAAATTTCAAATTGATTGGCTTTATGCCAAGTTAAAAGTTGAAATTGAAGGGGTCTAGTTATGCAAGGTATACAAAGATGTTGTAATGATCGATTCAACATTTTGTATGCATTTTGATGGATTTTCAAAAGTATATGATGATTATGTTCGGTTTGAATAAAGATACGGATATCAATGCTCTAGTTGGACTTTAAGTGAAATAATGAATACATAAACCTTCTAACATATCTTAGATTGTAATGTAGATATTTTGAAGGTTTTAATGCAACACAAGAGTTGTTTGAACGTGTTGCTAGCATGATTGTGATGATATAAATGTTATATGAATTGTTTAGGTGTGGAGAACGGCTACACGGGATATTTAGAGACCAGATTTGAATCGATCTAGCTAAGGTGAGTTCAAGTATATTTTAAAGGGATACACGTCAAAGATATGTATTGTGACATAACTGAATTGTGATGTTTGCGTTCGAATATGTTTTGTGAAAAATGCATGATTTATAAATTGTTATAAAGTGCGGTTATTAGATGTTTTATAAAAGTAAATTTGAATGTGAAACAAGCATGTTAAGTGATATTGAAACACTATGTGGAATATACTTTTGAATTATTGAAATTTGAAGTTTACTAAAAATATGCTTGAGTTGTTGTGATGGACATATGTGATATGTTGGATTATTGATGCAAATTGAATATTGAAATAGAACGTGAGACGTTCAGTTTTTAGATGTCTAAAGTCCGGGGTTGGTATAGATTGGAAATATCTTGGAATGGGTGGATACATATTGATAAAAGACATAGGACGTGGGACGTTCACTAAATATGTCTAAAGTTGGAAGGTTAGGAGACTAGTTAGGCGGCAATTTAGGCATATGGCCCGGGGGGCCAAATACATACATAGACCTGGGAGGTCATAATTATGTGTGTACCTAGACCTGGGAGGTCAAACTTACATACGTACATGGACCTGGGAGGTCCCATAACATGCCTAAGTTATCCAATGGTGTTGATGAAATGCTATTGCACTCCTTCATCGGCCGGTCATGGTAGGACTCCCCTACCTAGAGATCAATAATGTGATTAACGATGGTATATTGTTATGAGTCAAATATAGCGGGATGGAGATTGTTTATGAAAGGCTTAGGACATTATATCTATTATATGTGGGACATATAGAGAATAGAATGAAATGAGTGAAGTTTGATAATTATACTTGTTTCATTATAGCATATAAATATGTTATGGATAAACATATCTTTTATTGATGTTTGTTGAAAAAGTAAGTAATTATGTGGGTTTCCTGATATCAGTATTTATGATTATGCATTGTTTTGAAAATTATGAGTGATTCTGATTTTATTGAAGGTTTAATGACGTAAATCTTGAACTTACCAGGCGTAAAGACTGACTTGTTTTATATGTTGATGTGTATTGCAGGATCAGATTATTCAGGTGCAGCTGATAGTGCTAGCGATAAGAATTACTAAACTAGTACATGATATGGTAAGATGATGAAATGTTGATGTCCCGTTTGGGAAAAATGGAAATGATTTAGCCTCCATTAGTATTGTGATGAAGAATTGTAGTAGTATTATATTGGAAACTAGTTTTATGTAATAAACTAGCTCATATAATTGTGGCTTTTGTATAGTTTTCTTTTGGGAATCATATTATACATATATAAGTGGGATTCGAAACAGGTATATGAAGAATTTACGAATAGGTCATGTCGAAATTTCGTTAGATTTGTTATGTAAATTTGAGGGTGATACAATCAAGATCCACCACCTGCTTTCCTTTGCCTGATTGGCTGGACGGCTCTTGAGAAGGAGTGTGTCCGTCCCCCAAAGGCTCTGAGTAGTTGATCTCAGGCATGAAGTTGCCTGGTCGACTTCTCTTGAAGTTCTCTAGGGCACCTGGAGGGATGTCATCATCATCATCATCATCAATCCCCTTATAGATGGGAATTCTTTCATCTTCTTCATCATCATCTTCTTCCTCATCGTCTTCATCATCAGCAGCGACGACTGAGGGTTCTTGCTGATGGATGTAGGGAGATATCGGTGTGCCTGGCATGCGGTTATTGGCCTGACCGATTATCTCATCAGCGATCTCCTTTGCACATCTCTCCCCCTCGATGTTGTCAGCGGTGAGAACGTGCACAGCGATAGTCTTGACATTCGAACTAATATCCTTGAGCGAGTCAGAGTGCAGGGACTGATTTGTTAGAACATCGCCCAGGTTCTTCCTGTCGTCAGAGGTGAAGGAGGGGCCAGCATCAGATATTCTGGTAAGCTTGTTCATAATATCAGCTTGAGTCTTTTGAATAGACTCAAGCACTAGGCCTTGGGCTTTGAGAGCAGAGGCAACCGCATCGATGGCCTGAGAGTTTCCCCAAGTATCAGCCTTGAGTCCCTGGATGTCTACGAGCATATTGTTCAGTGTGGTCTTCATACCAGGTGTTCCAGCGACTGTCTGGAAGATATATTCAGCAGAGTGCTGAAGATTATCCACCCTAGCTCTGGTTTGAGCACACTCATTGACAAGAAAGTCAATGGCAGGGAAGGTAGGATGTGGAAGACTGATTTTCAGAATCTCCACTGAAAAGGGAGGAAGCTTGGCAGTTGTCTTCTCCTGTTTGACCCTTCGAGCTTCTTCAGGGGACATTGGGCGCTGGGCACCCTTTCATTTGCTTCTTGGAGAAGTAAGCTGAGTGGAGATGGTGGTTGCTGACGTCTATGGGGCCGTACCTGATGACAACATAGACAGAGCAGCAAAGAAGAGCTCTGGGTTAGAAGAAGGATGATCTAAGGACATGGTATGTAACCTAAGAGTATCGTGAGGATTACTCTTGGGTGCAGAAAGTGCAACGGCAATGTCCTGAGGATCATGTGCCTGTGTCTGAGCATGCCTGAGAGAGGTATGCTGAGGCCCTGTGTTACTGGCTTTCTAAAGTTCAGATTGTCGAAACAAAGTTGAAGTTTGAATAGCGTGCATTTCAATATCATCAGAGATAGGGGGAACTATCTCTGAATCACGTATTGATGTGAGGACCAAAAAAAGAAGGGGTAGAAGAAGAAGAGAAGGCAGTGATAGTATTACCTGGTGCAGCTTCAGCGGAGCTGACTCTAACACTTTCAGTGACCGGAGTCGCTGAAAGTAGGGGTAGCGCTGAAGAAGCAACAACGGACTCAGATGTCGTTGTCGTAGCAGAGGTTGGCAGAGACGTTGGTAGTACGCCGGAAGCAGAGAGGCCAGTCTTTTGAGAGACTGTCTTCTTGGCTTTCTTTGAAGGGGGTTTTTGGGCGATGATCTTTTTGTGACCATCGCGATCATCGCTTGGTTCCTTTCGCTTGGGGGGAATGGTTGTGCCGGGGGCACCCACTGATGGGTTTGGCAGTGAGGTAGGCACAGGAGCAGTGGCTGCTATTAGTCGCAGCATGTAGGAAGTGTAGGGGGCATCATCTGGACGAATTCTCTAACTCCAGAGATTTATTCCCCACCAAAGAGAAGCTTTGTTTGCCAACAGTGGGGTACTCCTCCTTGAAAGCAAATTCCAAGATAGTAGAGAAAAATCTTGGATAGGGAATGAATTGGTTTCTCTTCGCTACATTGACCCTGTTGTACATGTTGCTGAAGATGTTGTCAGCGTAGTTCAGCTTGTACCCTGTATAGAGAGCAAATCCGATGTCCTAGAAATGCTTTCTTGCCTGGTCATGAGAACCAGTCTTGGAGCTCAGGCATTGAATGACTTGAGTGAAGAGGTATTTCCAGCGAGCAGGGAACCTCTTCTTTTCCATCTTAGAGCCCACCGTCTTGTGCTCAGGGTTCTCCCAAATGTAACCAATTGAGTCCAAGGAGTCAATCTGCTCAATTGTGGGCTCAGGGGCCCAAGATTCTGTCTTCAGCTTGGAGGGGAGGCGGAGAGCATGCCTTAGGAAGCCGGCAGTGAAGGAGAAGTATCCCAGAGAGGGGATAGAGAAACCAATTGCAGGGATCTTCTTACATTTGCCCGTAGTGACGGTGGTACACTGAGCAGAGTACTAGAGAGCCTGTAGGTGTGCAGTGATTCCTACAGGGTTGTGTACAAAAGCGTACATCAGAGGACACACTTTGATGAAGGTAGCTCCATCATTGAAGTAGGCTTTGTCAGCTGGAATGTCGACCAGTGCTAGGTAGTTGCAGGCCTTGAAAGTAGCTTGTTCATGCTGAAATTGCTTGCAGGAGCCTTCTCGATCATGTTGGTGCTTGATGATGCCATTTCTGTTTCAAAGATTGGGACATCAAAGAGGAAAATCATGGTTTAATACAAGAGTAATAAACCAGAGCAGGTTTTGGTACAAGAATTACCAAAATGTGTAGAAGAAAAACAAGATTTTGATGAACAAAGATCAAAGTACTTGTGTTTTTAACACAAAATAGACTAGTTTTGTTTTCTTTAAAAAAGTTGATTAAGAAAATACCAATAGTTTGGTCTTTTGTTCTAAGTTTGAACCTAGAACAGGTTTTGGTAAAAAAAAAAACTTTGAATCTTTTTAACTCATTAGTTAAAAGAGTAAAGTTATTTGTTAAACAGAATTAAAAGAAGAGATGAAAAGAAGGTTTCGTCATTGTGTTTTACACACAGAAGAGGGTTAGATCAAACTTTGAAAGTGAATACTTTTAATAAAAACGCACAAGTGCGTGTTCTTGGTGTTCTTGAAGAATGCTTGAAGGTCGAGAGAAAGTTCTTGCTTTTTGAGAGTAATATGAGCGCGTAAAGAATGAAATGAAAAAGAATTTTTCTTAAATAGCAAGAGGAGAGAGAGAAGGATACCTAAACGACGGTTTTAGCTTTTAGAAAAAAAAATGATGACCTGCGCACGCCCCTAGAAAGGAGTGGAAAGGAAACGTCGTGGTCCGTCGTGTGTCAGATAAAGGTCTGACGTGTCCTTTTCTTATTTGAAAAAACATTTCATTATCATTTAATAAATAAATGTTAATCATTATCCTTAAATCCTCATCAATGGGCAATAAACGATTGTTACTGATGGGTTTTCGTTTTGAGAACATACTCTCTGAAAAGAAATATTCAGAGAGTGGAGGTTAGAAGTCATAGCTGAGAAATGTCAAGTATCACTGAATTAGAGTTCAGGGAAGGGAGAAGTTATTCAGCATTTAACATGCCAAACTCACTGATGAGTAGATTAAATCTAGTCTCATCAAGAGGCTTTGTGAATAAATCAGTGAGCTGATATTCAGTTGGCACGAAATGAAGTTCGACTTCACCTTTCATCACATGATCTCTGATAAAGTGATATCGAATCTCAATGTGCTTGGTTTTAGAGTGAAGAACCGGATTGTTTGCAATCGCAATAGCACTTGTACTATCACAATATATTGGGATCTTAGAAAGGTTTAGGTCATAATCCCTGAGTTGATTTCTCATCCAAAGGATTTGAGCACAACAGCTACCAGCGGCAACGTATTCAGCTTCAGCGGTGGAGGTGGACATAGAGTTTTGCTTTTTACTAGTCCAACTAACCAACTTACCACCCAATAGCTGACATCCACCAGTGGTGCTCTTTCTGTCAATTTTGCAACCTGCAAAATCACTATCAGAGTATCTGATTAAATCGAACCCTGAGCCTTTGGGATACCAAAGAACCATATTAGGAGTTCCTTTCAGGTATCTGAAGATTCGCTTTACAGCGATGAGGTGAGATTCCTTGGGTTCGGCTTGATATCTAGCACAGAGACAGGTAGAGTACATGATATCGGGTCGGCTCGCTGTAAGGTATAGCAGAGATCCGATCATCCCACGATAGGCAGTGACATTGACAGGTTTTCCATTAGAGTCCTTGTTCAACGTCAGAGGAGGTGCCATGGGAGTCTTCATCACTGAGCATTGATTCATATCAAATTTGTTCAGCATGTCCTTAACATATTTACTTTGGCAAATAAAGATACCTTTGTCAGATTGCTTAATCTGCAAACCTAGAAAATATGTTAGTTCACCCATCATACTCATCTTATATTCTTTTTTCATTCGATTTGCAAAACGAGTACATAGTTTAAGTCTTGTGAAACCAAATATAATATCATCGACATAAATTTGGACAAGAATAGTATGACCTTTATGTTTTCTTAAAAACAGAGTTTGATCAATTTTTCCACGAGTAAATTTTTCTTTAAGGAGAAATTTAGAGAGGGTATCATACCAAGCTCTAGAAGCCTGTTTTAACCCATAGAGAGCCTTTTTAAGTTTGAAAATGTGACCAGGGTGACTAGGGTCAGCGAAACCAGGAGGTTGTTCAACATAAACTTCCTCGCTGAGTTTTCCATTTAAAAAAGCACTTTTAACATCCATTTGAAATACTTTGAAGTCTTTATGGGCAGCATAAGCTAAGAAGAGTCTTATGGCCTCTAGTCTAGCTACTGGAGCAAAGGTCTCATCATAGTCAATTCCTTCTTCCTGTCTGTAACCCTGAGCAACAAGTCTAGCGTTATTGCGAATAACAGTGCCATTTTCATCTAGCTTATTTCTAAAGACCCATTTGGTTCCTATCACTGTTTTTCCAGATGGACGAGGGACAAGGTTCCAAACATTGTTTATTTGAAATTCAGAGAGTTCTTCTTGCATGGCAGAAACCCAGCTAGGATCAGAGATAGCTTGATCGATCTTTTTAGGTTCAGAGAGGGAAATGAGATTTACATAAAGACAGATATTACCTGAACCTCTACGAATTTTGATACCTGCATTAGGATCACCAATAATCTGATTTATTGGATGATTTGCAGTCCATCTCTGAGCGGGAGGTTGAGGAGATTGATCAATAATCGATTCAACAACTTCTTCTCTTTCAGGGATACTTGTTGATGGTCCAGCAACAGGGACTTCATCATTTAAGATCAATTCTGGAGATGCAGATGAAGCTTGGTTGTTCACTGAAGAGTTTCCTTGAGAGGTATCAGATGGATGAATCTGATTAAGAGGAGTGACATTGATCCCTGAAGATGAATCAGTATTAGGAATAGGAAAATCAGGGAGACTATCATCATTCATTTCAGCATTTGGTTGACTGGTGAAATAAGTTTCAGGTTCTTCATAATGTGATTTCATCCATTCATTTAGCTCCTCATCTTCTTCAGGGTTAGGAGCAGAGTTGATTGGACGTGATTCATCAAAGTTGACGTGCATAGATTCTTCAACATGTTGTCTTCTTTTGTTGAAGATTCTGAAGGATTTAGACACTAAGGAGTATCTAAGAAAAATTCCTTCATCAGCTTTTGGATTGAACTTTCCCAAATGATCTCTGTCATTCAGAATGTAGCATTTGCATCCAAAGATGTGAAGATACTTCAGAGTAGGTCTTCTTCCCTGAAATAATTCATACGGGGTTTTCTTGAACCGCTTCACAATCAGGGATTGATTCTGAGTAAAGCATGTTGTATTGACTGCTTCGGCCCAGAATTGAGTTGGAAGGCGTGATTCGCTGAGCATTGAGCGAGCTACTTCAATAATAGTTCGGTTTCTTCTTTCAGCAACACCGTTTTGCTGAGGAGTTCTCACTGAAGAGAAGTTGTGAGAGATACCTTTTTCATCAAAGAAATTTATCAGGGTACTATTCTTGAATTCAGTACCATGATCACTTCTCATGGCACGAACAGTCAGATTGTTCAGAACCTCCATCCTTTTGATAAATGAGATTATCATATCAGGGGTGTCACTTTTGGATCGAAGAAAGAATACCCATGTGTATCTGGAATATTCATCAACAATCACAAGAGTGTATTTCTTTCCAGATATAGATTGGACAGACAGGTCCAAAGAGATCCATATGGAGTAGTTGAAGAGGTGAGGTTACAGAGGAAACTTGTTTCGATCTGAAAGATGCTTTTGTCAGCTTTCCCTTTTCACACGCTGAGCAAAGAGATTCCTTTGCAAAGCTATGATTTGGGAGATCTCTGACGAGTCCCTTTTGAGACAGTTCATTAATTGTCTTAAAGTTGAGATGAGAGAGTCTTTTATGCCATAACCAATTTACATCAGATGATGCTTTAGAGATAAAGCACACGTTCTCAGAGTGAGAACTATCCATATTGATTACATATACATTTTCAACTCTTTTGCCTGTTAAGGCAAGCTTATCATTGCAGTCAGTGACAGCACATCTATTCCTTAGGAATAGAACTTTGAAATCTTTGTCACATAACTGACTAACGCTTAAGAGATTGTGCTTTAGTCCTTCAACGTAGGCAACTCGACTAAACGAGGTGGCTCCGTTGGACAAGATTCCATAGCCTTTAGTGTATCCTTTGCCATTTCCACCAAAGGTCACTGATGGACTAGCTTCTTCTTTGTAGTCAGAGAGCAGAGATTTTCTGCCAGTCATGTGCCTTGAGCATTCGCTATCGAGATACCAGATACCTTTAGCACTCTGCATTCAACAAAGAGATTAACTATTTGAAGGTACCCATATTACTATGGGTCCTGCTTTGTTAGTGGAAGGAGTGGCGGAGGAGCTACTTGCTGAAAAACTTTCTTCAGTGGATATCTTCACCTTTGATGGTTTTGCAACCTTGGTGGATTTCACTCTTGCTGATTTATCAGTTTGAGCTACTTTCTTTCCATGAGCTAGTTTATCAGCTTTAGTAGCATTAAGACACTTACTAGCAATGTGGGTAGTTTCACCACAGTGACAGCACTTCCTATATTTGTAAGGTTTGGAATTTAAAGATTTCATAGAGATAGAAGGAATTTTGTCAGGAATGGGACCAAGAATTCCTTTATCCATTGTTCTTGGAGGTATAACAACCTTTTCAAGAACAGGAGTGAGATCAATCTTAATTCTGGGGGTTGATCTCTGAGAAAATTCAGAGATCTTTCTCCCAGGTTTAGGATTGCTCTCTGAGGACGTAGAGGATTTCTTGTTCTTCTGAACATTTCTATTTCTAGGAACCTGGTCAAGAATCTTGTTTTTGACCACTTTCTTAGAGTAGAAAGATTTTAACACCGGAGTCTTCTCATTAGATTTAGGTCTCTGAGACGAAGAGGAGAGATCAGGGATAGAGGAGACAAACATTCCAAATTAAAGCATGGAACGGTCTTTCTCTGATTCTTCCTTTTCGAGATTAAAGCCTAACCCACTTCTTACTTTCATAAGGATCTGGGCATTGATGATCTCATTTACCTTGTCAGAGGCTTTGAACCATCCTTCGATAGTAGCCTATTCAGACTTGAGATCAGCGATGGCCTTTTCTCTTTCAGCGATAGCTTGCTGCTTTTCAGTGCTAATTGTTTGATTTACAAAGACTTGGTCCTTTAAGGTTTCCTCAATCTTTGAAAGTTCTTTGATTTTTAGATGACAATTTTTTAATTGTTCAGATAAATCAGTGTTAATTTTCTCAGCTTTGATTTTTCCATTTAAAGCATTGTAAAAATCAACAGTCATAGCATCAAGCGCAGATAAGTTATCATTTTCAGATATTAAGGAGATAGAAGGATTGGATACCTGAGTAGAAGGGGACTCAGAGGAAGAAGTTTCAGATACTTCTTCAGCGTCTTCTATTCTTGCCATCAGACATAAGAAGGCAAGATCTTCTTCATCTGTGCCTGACTCATCAGAGGTTTTAGCTCAGTCATCTTCATCATCCCAGTCAACTTCTTCAGCTACAAGACCTTTGCCTTTTGGCTGGTTTTTCTTCAGGTCTTTGTATTTGTTTTTTAATTTCAAATACTTCTCTTTCTTATCAGAGGTCAGCGAGGTAGTGGGGGCTGCAACTTTCTTGGATCTACATTCACCAGCGAAGTGACCCTTTCGCTGACAATTGTAGCATGTGGCTGAGGCTTTCTCAGCGGGCATGGTTTTCAATTTATTAGAGTCAGCGAGAGTAGGTGTTCTTCTAAAGTTGCTCTTTCTGGCAAATCTCTTAAAGTTATTAGTTAACAGAGCCAGAGAGTTATCGAACTCAAAGATGTCAGCATCAGTGAGTTGATCTTCTGAATCGGTTTGACCTAATTCGGTGATGGAAGTAATAGTAGAGGAGGAAGCATTTCTTAAAGGATTTACCTCTGAAGACACGAGTGCCAAGGAAGTACTTTTGCCACCCTTGAGTTCATTGATGAGGTTTTTCCTCAAAACTTGGGATTGCTCTTCATTTAAGAGCATTCCATACAATTCACTTAAAGAAAGAGTTTCAAGATTCTTTGACAATTTCAGACATGTAGTGTACACTGCCCATTGTTCGGGTAGTGCCTCCATGAATTTTGTCAGAATTTCAGCGTTGGGATAGTGTTTGTTGACTGTTTTTAAATCAATCAACAAGCAGTTAAAACGCTGGTGAAATTGAGAGAGAGTTTCACCTTTATGATGCATTAAACTTT
Source organism: Silybum marianum (assembly GCA_036898165.1). Classification (NCBI taxonomy): domain Eukaryota; kingdom Viridiplantae; phylum Streptophyta; class Magnoliopsida; order Asterales; family Asteraceae; genus Silybum; species Silybum marianum. Next base: position 24,646,668 of record CM072535.1, read on the forward strand.
CATACTGTCTTACTAGGTTAATACTTCTATTGATTTGTATCTCAGATGTTCCTTCATATTGAATACATAGAGTATCCCACATGGATTTAGAAGTTCTCATTTTCATTACTGAATGATAGACTTCATCAGGGAGGGACATTGCTATTATGGATCTTGCTTTTGAGTCAATAGCAATTTCTTTCTTATCTTCTTCAGTCCATCGATTAGGAGTTTTAATGATACTCCTTTCAGGGATGGCTGGAGTAGTAGTGGTGGCAGGAACACCAACTACAATAGTTGTAGGAACAAATGGTCCGTTTTCTAGATAGCAAGGTATCTTTGGATCTGATCCTTCTAGAAACAGAGACATTCTTTCTTTCCATAATGGGAAATTATCATGGCTAAATCTTGGAGGTTTAGCTAAAGATCCATTGTCATTATAGTTTATATTAGGATTTGACATATTTTAAAATAGTTTAGAAAGAAAATATTTTAAATATAGAGAGCACACCGCTCTGATACCACTTGTTGTTCCCAAAGGAGTCTACAAGAGTTCAAATGATATAGAAACGGTTTGTAGAAGGGGGGTTGAATACAAACAGATAGATTTTTATGTTTTTAAATAAGTTTATATTGAATAAACAAATTTACAGTTACAAGCGGAATTAGAACAAGTTAAATAACCTATTCTATTGTAACTTAAGAAACACACAGATTTGATGCACAAGAAATTAGAAAGAATTGAAGCAGAGGTTCAAGGAGAGTAAGTAGCATGCATGAGGATGAAGAAGATATCTTCATCCTATTTATACCCATTTGCCTATCATGCAAGACAAAAGGTATTTTGCCACGTGTCAAGCTTTTATAGGGAGCTTGTCCTTTGTCCAAAAAGCAGCCATGCATTGGCCGAATATGAACAGTACCATATCAGATTTGATGGGGACATAAGAGACAAACCGTACGTCCTTCTCTGACATAGTATAAGGTTTTGACTCTTGTGCATCGAGGATAAGATCAACATTAATCTTGTTTCAAGTCTTCACTTGATCGCTGAACTTGAAACTTCAAGGATGAATTTTCGAAGTGTCGCTGAGACTTCACAAGACTTCACACTGATTTAGATAATCCTTGCTTTCACTGAACTGCTTCAGATCACTAGCTGGTTATCTCTTTCTTCGGCTTGGTCTTCGACTTTCGCTGAATGTTCTTCTGGTGTGATAGCTGATCTTCAGGTCTTCAGGGATAGACTTAAGGTTCCTGAGATTTCAGCGATCGTTGATGGCAATCAGCATATGCTATCGCTGAAATGAACTTGAGTCTATAAATGGGATTTTCACTGAGTATACAAAGGAATCATATTCAAATCACTGAGAGGAGTTATGATCAACAACTTCTTTCTTGGACTCCATCCTACTTCATTTGTTACCTAAACAAATATCACAAAACATGAATATTGGCATGGAATTAACTCACTTTGTTAGCCTAAAATTCAATATTTTTGTAACAATTAAAACTAACGTTAAACACTAAAATTAATATTTATATTCTAAAATGGTATAGAAAAATCTAACAAAAAGAGTGAAAACTAAAAAAAATAAGACGAAAATACGGGTAATAAAATACCCATATCATTTTTTGAAGAAGTACTACCTGTAAGGGAGTGAAAGAGGATTATCAATCAAAGTGTTCATAGAGTGTTAAAGTAGACTTGCAGTTGGGTTATGAGGTAATGAGGTCATGCATCATTATCAAGTGCGGCCTATGAGCAGTTATTAATGGGTGTGGGGCGACTAAAGTCATAGGTTTAGGAATTGACTATAATGTGGTTAATTGGTTGTGAATAGACAACAACGTGAGTGGTCGTATGGACAAGAGGCATTCTTCGCTTCAGGCTAATGTCCAAGTGTGATTGTTATGAAGTTTGGAGGTCGTTAGTTTGGATTGGTGGCTTAGTATGAGAATAAAGTAGCCATCAAGGATGGAAGTGGGTGTGTGTGGGACTATAATGGTCCAGACAAGAGGGTGCTTTTCTCTTTGATCGAGTTGAATGTGTTGCTGATAGTTGGCGATAGTGTAACGTGGGGTTGTAGTCGTCGTGGTGTTATGGCGTAAGATGAGTGGAAGTTTGTGTATAGTTAGTGGAGTAGGAATGTGGTCACTCTACGGTTTGCATAGCTCAAGGGACTGGCAAGTGTGCATAACTAGAGTTAGATGGATGTTGCTTAATATTACCCGGGAGGAAATGAAGTCTTTAATGACTATAGTGTGTGATGTTATGTGAATGGCAGTTAGAATGTTCTTGGTGAGTATGCAAGGCCGATGAGTGAGATTGATTGGAGCGTCGGTGTGAATCGTTGTTGGGTATCTATTGGGGAGGCATTCAAGAGTGTTAACTATGATTGTTGAGGCGTAGAAATTTCTTGACGGCATTATAATGCCTTTGTTTGGAAGAGAAAGGACTTGAGTGGTAATTTGTGACGGAATCACATATTTTCGGATACGTCGTGATTTTGAGAAGTTGATTTATTTTCGTTGGGACTTTGGCAAAAAGTCAAAATTTGGTTGGCGGATAGGGCTTGATAGTAGGATTACGGATTTGCTTAAAGTGGCAAAATATTCCTTGTATGTAAAGGAATGTTAGCGGTTCGATTATCTCCCTTTGGGAATCAAAAGGCGTGTGGTGGTTTGAAGTAGCGGTATGGATTTGTGAGAGCCAAGTGTGGTGGCATAGTAAATTATCCTGAATGGAAATTTTGATGAGATCGTTTAGCTAGAACTAGTGTCGCAATAGTGGATGTGTGGTTTTGGTAATGGATTGCGTTGAATATTTGATGGATGGTATTAGTTAGACACCAGTAATTCAGAATAGTGTGAGGAGGAAATGACATGTAGCACATATGATTTTGATGAAAGTAAGGAGTCAGTTGAGTGATGTAAAGGAATGGAGTTGTGGCTAAGCATGTCATTTTGTTGGGTATATTTATATAAACCCTTCAAGAGGGTAAAGGTGTTGATGCTAGCTCTAGTTAAGATAATTGGTAAAATGAATCGGGAGATTCTTTAAAGCTTGCTTTGCTAGCAAGTCTTATATTGGAAGTGTGTGCCTTTTAATTTCGATAAAGCGAGTGAAAGTAGTTGGAAGTGGTGTCTTGAGAGACAGGCTGTTGAAATTGAATTAGTATTGGAGTGGCAGGCGTTTTGTGTAAATCTTGTGTTCGGGGTTGTGCAAGATGGAACGATTCCCAATGAGTGGTTGCTCCTTCTGTGAGGAAATTTATTGTGGCGAAAATCTTGGGTATTGGTCGACTCGATGGAAATTTCGGAAAGGTGTTTACGGGATTGGTTCAATCCTGATTGGTAGGCTATCCAGACGTTACGTGGTGAAAGTTTATATAAGGACGTTTACTTATGTATGTAAATATGTTAATTAAGTTGCGAGTAAGGTGTGCTACCTTCGGAAGAAAGGAGTAGTGTTGATGAGTTGATGGTCAATACTATAGTAGAGGTACAATATTAATAATATCCGGATGGATTTAAATTGTGGCGCCAGGTGTTATGGGAAATGCATGTTGCTTGTTAAGCAACTCTTAATTGAAAGTCTAAGTGAGAGGTGCAAGGATGACTTGTTGTTAAGTCAACAAATTGGGTGGAAATAATGATTAGTCGGGGTTCGTGTTTGTTGCGGAGTGAACTTCATTAATAATTCTTTCTTTAGGAGAATTGAAGCTCATTATGAAACCCAGGTAGACGCGTTTTAAAACCGTGAATTCAGATGTGTGGACAGATCAGACGATAACTGGTATGGTTGGCCTGGAATGTTATAGGAAGTGGTCGGTGTTTGTTTCGTGGTATAAATCTTGAGTGGAGAATGTCGAAATGGAAGCTTGGTAATGGTGTGAATTGTTGTGAAGTACCCGTAAACGAGGTTGGTAGTGATCGATGTGTGTTTATGAGGAATATCGTGTGTCTGTGCATGCAACCGGTGTCATACAATGGAACTGTGAAAATCTGTTGGTATTCGTGTTGTGGTTTGAGAGAAATTGTTCCGAGAAGGAACAAAGGATACGTATCAAGGACAAAGAAGTTAGTATGGTGTTGGCCTGTTAGAAACCTCCTAAAGGTAGGAAGTATGGCGGAACTTTGAGTAGTCAAATTTGGCGGTTGGTTGCTCGCGGTTGTCGCTTGAATGAATTCCGGGGCAGAATTCTTTTAAGGAGGAGAGGATGTAATAACCAGAAACCTTATTGCTAATCCTTGGGTTATTAAGTTTAATTAGCTGGGCTTGGGCTCTAACGAAAGTTCTTGGGCTAGGGCTTGGATTATCCTTAGGCCCATGCTATAAAATGAAATGAGATGAGAATTCCTCATTTGAGGTAGAAATCAGTGTGTGTTTTCTGTGTGGGTTGCAAGAGAAGCAGAGAAGGAGAAGAGGAGGAAGAATCATCATTCTTGGGAGGGAATTTTAGCAAGAAAAGCTTCAATTCAGGTATCAAACCATCTCCACTATTAGGTATTTCATCTTCTATGATATGATGGTTCAATGGCGATACTAGAAAGATAGATGTTCTTGTTTTGATTTGAGTAATGAAAGGATTTATATGTTTTAAGTTGAGTTTTATAACTAGCACAAATTGGTGAAAGGATTTCTTGTGTTCATCAATGGGGTTATTGATTTGGAATCTCAATTGCAACTCCATTGATGAATACTTGAGAAATTGGATTTGATAATTAGTTGTGTGTAAATCATGTTCTAGTAAGGTTTAATATGGTGGGGATGAGTCTTAATGGTTATTGCATGATTTAATCATCTTATTTAGTGTTTGGGGTTTGGGGTTTGGGGTTTGAGGTTTGGGGTTTGGGTTCAATTAAAACTCCATGGATGAGTTTTAATCATCAAATGTGGATGTTAATCCATAGATTCCATGGTTGATTTTGGATTGGTAAATGTTTGGGGATGATTATTAGGTGTTGGGATGGAGTTTTATGCCTTAAAAATGAAGGAAATCGATTTGGGAGTTGGTTTTGGGGTCTTCTTCACGAAATGGGTTTGTGCAAGAAATCAGTGACTAAAGCGAGTTTGTGGCGAGTTTAAACTCGCTTGAAACCCGCTTTGCCGGCTGTTGTATTTTTGTAGCTTTTCGTTAAGTCCGGTTTGAGGTTGTATCTTGGGTTCTTGTTTGAGGGGTTTGTAAATGAGTCTTTTGGGGTTACTTTGGGTTTCTAAACTCATAATTTGGTAACCTCAATTCAGGTGTTTGGTTGGTGATTCCGTAGGACATAAGTGAGCTTAACGGTTTGGCAATTCAGGTGAGTTCCCTTCGTGTGCTAAACTTTTATGACTGAATGTTTTAAATTGAAACGTTTAATTCATTCATATTGGACAATTAAATATTTTACTGTTGCAACAGGTACGTGAAAGATGTTTTGAGAAGTGTGAGTTAATATTGACTAACCATTCTTATAACTGTCAGGCATATATTAACTGTTGTTTTTGGGGAATTCACTAGGCCTTATGGTCTAACCCTCTCTTTTATAAAACTGAAAACCTTTTTAGGGAAGCACATGATAGAAAGTTCGAGTAAGAGCAAGGGGAAGCTGTGAGCCCGTGTGATAGAAGTGAGGTGCTATTCGTAGATAGTAGCCTAGTTGTTAGTTGGAATGTAATAAATCTCAGTAGCTATATTTTATTTTCGCTGCGAACTTATGAGTTTAAGTTATAGTTTGGGACCTATTGGTTTCTGATTGCTACTTTTAGAGCAATGATATGTTTACCGATATTTTAGAATCGGGGTTGTTACACATACACATTCAAAAACCTATTATGATACCTATCATGATAATCAAAAACCTATTATGATACCTATTATGATAATCAAAAAACCTCTCACCATACACATTCATAAAAGGTAACACATATCTTCAAATATTTTGTAACTCTGGTGGTACCTTTTAAGAGGTATAAAAGGTATCACACACATATCTTCATAAAAGGTACCACACATTCAAAATATCGAATCAAAAACTATATCATACGAATATGTACCATACACATTCATAAAAGGTACCACATATTTTCAAATATTTTGAATCCGGACTATGAAGGAATCGGCTGAATGAATTTGGTGATTTGTTTTGATATTAATTAGTTAGATAATTTAGGAAATACATCTTCCTAATCTTTATCTGATTTGAAAAATAAAAATATATATTTAAATATTTAATTAATAAATTAATAAATTTGTTAGGTTACCAAATTACCCTTTTATATTTATGCTAATTAATGGATCTCATGGTTATTAACTTTTATGGGGTTCTCATTTGATTATGCCTATATATATATAGAGAGAGAGAGAGAGAAAATTACATATATGATCCCTGTGGTTTTGATATTTGGAAATTAATATATTAGAGTAAGTTACATATTTGGTCCCTGTGGTTTTAATATAATATAAAAAAGACTAAAATGACTAAAATACCTCTGTACTTTACTTGCTTAACAGAAAATTTAAACGGTGTTAGATTTTAGGGACCCAATACGTTATAAAATGCAAACCACGAGTCCATATTTGTCATTATTTTGGTTTAAGGACCCGGAGTGTTAAAACCACTTAACCACAGGGACGAAATATGTAATTAACTCTTTTTATTTTAACAAGTCTTCATTAAAAAAAATTAATTACTAATTATATATTATTATAATATGTATTTACAAATTAAAATATTGTTACTAAAAATAGTAAATATGTTATAATATAAATGAAATAGAGCACCAATAGAGTAGAGAGAAGAAATCTGTAATAATTCTCATTAATCATAAACCCTTTAAATAGATATGTGTTTACAATGAAAATGAAATATTCGTTATGGTAGTTTCTAATACTTGGAAAGTATTCTATCAATCACTTCGTTTTGATGATGGCACATAATCCTTCAACACTCCCCCTTGTGCTGAATCAAATGAGTGATGGTGCACAACTGTTGTCTCGTTAAAACCTTACGCCTAAATAAAAACCCAGTGGAAAAAAATAAAAATAGGACGAAGGAAAGAGTACAACGCAGTAGCTTCTTTGCAATAAAAACGTTTCCTTTAGTCTAATATTCCCATAGATTCGTACATTAATCATAAGAGTTAAGAAAGTAGGATGATATATTATTGTTGTCTCACTAAAACCTTACACCAAGGAACAAAATCCAGTGGGGAAAAAACCTTGGGTGAAGGAAAGAGCACAACATACCAATATTACATATATAGTAGACACCCCATTTTGTCTACTACCCCCCTGATTCGTGCATTAATCAAGAGAGTTTGTTATTGCTGATTATTTAGAAACTTAAGTATAATATGTTTTTGTGTTATCACCCTTGATATATCTTACTTTCATAATACAATTAGTATTATGACGCCTAAAATACCCTCATCAATTTGCCTTGGTATTTAATTAGTTGAAATGATTGAAGTGAGAAAATAAAAAGAAACTAACAAAAGAATTTAATTTCTTTTGCACATGATGGTTTCGTGGCCAGCATTTAAAAAAAAGAATGAAAGAAGAACAAAATCAAGCCCAGCAAAGTTGCAGCCCATATCAAGAAAAGAAAATTGAAGAAGAGAAGTTGGGCCAGTTCACGTGAAGCAGCAACAAGTCGCCCAAAAACCTGCCTTATTCACTGTCGATGGCAATTTTAAAATGGGACAACCACGTTTTCATTCCTGCGGTTTTTGTATGGAGGTATAAAAAGCTGATGGAACCGTCGACTGAAGGGGGGAATCGCAGCAGAAAATTGAAGAGAGGAGGCGATTTTGGGAAGCTTTTGTTGGTAATTTCTTCAATCCATTAGGTATTTTAGATTAGGTTTAATTTTGCTTTTCTTAGTTAATTTTTCCAAGCAATGAGATTGTAATCATTTAAGGTTTGGATTTGTGTTTGAGACTTTGTATCTGAATATGCTTTCGTTCATGTTTTATTTATGTTAACCTTGGTTGAATATCTTCATCATTGTTTGGTTGTTCAAATTGATAGGGCCAATTGATTTGTTTAACCTTACTTTGTATTTCTAGTCGAAATTGAGAATCCGTATGTCACACCCCGCTAAAGCGGAAACACGAGGCGTGATAGCGCAAGATTTCATAACAATAGGATAAAAACAACACCAACCATCCATTCAAATAAACAACAGTTTAAGTTTAAAATTTTACATTTTGCATCAATTACAAGTTCTAACAAAAATCAAAATAAACCAAGTATTTCGACTAAACAGTTTTCAAATAAACAAGATGGTTGATGTCGACGCGCCCACATAAAAGAAAGATTCGGTTAATCTTTTCTTACCCCTGAAAAGCATGATAAAAACAAGGTCAACTACAAAGAGTTGGTGAGTTCACAGGTTTTCAATATTTCAAAAATAAACAATTGTGTGAGTGAATATGAGCAAAATAAATTTTTGGCACTTTTTGATATCTTAAAACGTTAAGGCATTATGTACTCTAATTTTTGTATATAAAGAGCCACCACTAAACCTTTCGACCACAAAAATATATTTTTAATTCTACCTTAGCGGTGGGACTAATACCCCACATATGTAGAACCTTCGTTTTTAAGTATCGTGCACCCCTACCTGTAGTTTCTAGGTGGGATTGCTATCCACACCCCTACTTATCGGTTTTTAGGTGGGATTGTCCGTTCAAATAGCGCTATCCACAAATACCCTCGGCTCCTCACTTGAGTTAATAGTAGTGTACAAACTTTTATGTTACATTTTACTCAATATAACTATTAGTGTACATGCCTTAGTGCCCACAACATCAAATTTAACAAGATTTCATAATCATAATGACAATGGCTCATAAAACACATTCAATCATGCTTTTCACCCCAAAACGTATAAAACACTTTGAAAGAGGGGCTGTGAATACTCACCTTGTAGCAACGCTCCGCAACGCAAACAATACAATTTGAATCTCCGCACAATGACCTAACGCTTCCCTATCAAAGAGTAATACTCAAAACCGTCACTTATAGGTCTAATACTACTTAGAGGTGAATAAATCTTAAGCCCATAAGTGTCTATATATGTCCAATTATACAAAATGCCCATATGCTCATTAATATCGTAATTTATATCGAAAGTGATCTTATTATCCATCACACGATCAATATTTATAAAAATCAATTAAGTCCAGAATTTCTCTTCTGGAAAGAAACTAATTGTCCTAAAAATGATCAGTTTTCAAGGGCTTCCAAAATGATCTAGTTTCCTATATTTTTATATAAGATAAAGTACTGAGTTATGGTCTTTGTGACCAAATTTCATGTCTTTTGGACACGTACAAGTTGTTCAAATAATTCATGCAAAACATTATGTCACAACCGGTAAAACATATTACACCATGTTAGTAAATCACTCACTTGAGGAGTTATACTCAGTGTTTTCTAGAATTTCCAGTTGGATTAGAATCATAACTCATAAAGGAAACTTTTGAGATAAGAATCACGGATTTTGAAGAAGTTATGAAGGAGGTATGACACTACAAAGTTGCATGCACAATTCTGCCATTAGCTGACAGATTGCACACTTAACTTAAATAAATTGGTTAGTGCCTCAAGACTTCATATTTTTGCATGAAACTGGATCCATATGAATCCTAACTCATAAAATGAAGTTCTAGAAAAAGAATCATGCATTAAAGACAAATAACAAAGGAGATACTAACACACAAAGTAGAGTTTAGCTGCTGGTGGTTTCACAGATTGCACACCTAAAGTATTTTAGGTGTTTGGAGGGTCAAAACTCCATATTTTTAAGTGATTCCACTTGCAAACTGAAGCTAACTCATAAATATAACTCTCAAAAGAAAAATCATCCTTTTTCATTGAGTTTTGAAAGAGATATGGCCATTTGAACATGCATGCACAAATCTGTCAGCTTTGGACAGATTGCACACTCATTTTGTTTTGAAGAGTTGAAACCTCAAATAACCATATTTTTTAATGAAATCAGATGCATATGAAAGGTAACTCATTAAGCTAACTTCCAGAAGAAAAATCAAGTGATTTGGAGGAATATTCAAAGAGTTATGGTCGTTCAAAGTAGGGTTTACCTACTGTTGGACTTCCAGATGCACATGCATCTTGTTATGAGCATTTGGGGGGTCAAAACTCAATGTTTTTGAGTGAGACCACTTGGATTAGAACCCCAACTCACTAAATAAACTTGTAGAAAGAAGATTCATGATATTTGAACATAAAAATTGTAAGAAATTGACGATTTACACACATGCATGAATCTGCCAGAACCAAAATAACCATTTTTGTTCAAGAACACATAAAATCATGATTTTTCCCCTATTCTCTTGAGTTTTATTTGTGTAGGTCATAGATTATCACCATTTTATAAACATTTTACATGTTTTGGTGTAAAATCTCTCCACAAACTCAGAATTTTTGGATATTAGAAGAAGTAGCTAAAAAAAATGTAAGAAAAGTGGGGTTTTCACCCAAAAATGGTAAGAAAATGAGGGTAAAGTTGTTACCTTGTTTGGATGATGATTAGAGCTTCTAAATCCTTGTATGAACTTGATCTTGATGATGATTTGAAATGAGAAATGGCTGGAGTTTTTGTTTTAGAGAGGGAGAAAGTGTCTCTTCACTTCTAGAGAGAGAGAGGTGAGAGCAAATTTTGAATTTTGAACATGCAAAATGAGGAGAAAAATGAAAAAAAATGTATTTATATGGGGGTTTAGAGAGGAGGCCGGCCATGGGGGCCACTCCTCTCAAAATCATATATTTGTTTTATAAATAAAATAAAACTCAAGCCCAATTAAGAATACAATGTCATTTTCTCAATTTTTGGCCCTTTTTCCTCAAAATGTAAGCCCAAAAGTGATAAAATTCTATAAAAATAGAAGTTTTATATTTGAAACATTAAAACTATATATTTTATATACATTGGGTATAAATTAGAGCATTTGGCACTGTATTGGAAGTTTCGGACAGTTACGGGTCGGAACCGGACATTTTTAAGCGACTACTGGAAATGCTAGGGGTTTTTCGGCCATTCTAAACCAACTATTTCTTAATCTTAAGATTTAAACTATATAAACACTAATAAACTTATTAGAAGCTAACCTGAAAGCTCGAATTTTGACAGTTGTCACACCGTAATTGTTCTTAGTTTTGATAAAGTAGAGATTAAAACTCCGAATGACCACCAGATTATTTGGAATGTGTAATAGGTTTTCATAATCTAGCTTAAATGAGTGATCTTCTCATCATTAGTTAGGGTTGGTGTTTATCTCGTTGTTAATGCAATTGGTAAAATAACTTCTATGTTCGTAACTAGAGTTGTTTTAACTAATTAGGGACTTTTCATCGAGCTTCTCATGATAGTCTAATCATAAGGATAAACAGAGTGTTTGATGCGTATCGGCACTTATGGCCATTCTGAAATTGAGCGAAAATGTATTTGGGGAGTCAATGATACACAAGTCTGAACTTTAATTGAATTATAACTCATTGCTAGTTTTTAGTTATTTGTTATTTGCTTTAATTTCATATGCTTAGTTTAATACATCAATCCACACCTCCCCCCCCCCCTTTTTTATATAAAGCGTAAACGTTAATAACCTTTCACGACCAATCCCTGTGGATTCGACCCTGCTTGCCACTATTACAATTTAGGTTGTAATTCGAGGTAAATAAGATAATTATTATTTGTCGGGCTCGACACCCGTCAGAGCTAAATCTAGCTAACGAGTTCATTGAGAACTACAATATACGGTCAAGTGTATTATGCTAAGAACAATAATGTGCATATTGTACTTAGATACGGAATTCCAGCCCCTAACACCTCTTCATCATTATCCTTTTAGACGAAATGGATCTTCCCTTATATCCAACACTATGACCGATTATGGAAGTGCTAGCCAGATGTGCTTTGTCCATGTTAAATCGCCTGATCATTTTGACATATACGGATCAGTGGATCCATACTCCACAAGCTCTGTGTCCTAGTTCATATAACTAGTAAACACGAGTTTTTCCAAGATCTTTTATCTCAACTTTAGATTTCAAGTAGTTTATGGTTTCTCTTATTTAATCAAGAGTGTCTATTAAGTTCATAACATCGACATATAAAACTCGTTTTCTTTATAAATATGCATAGGCACAATTCATCGTTCTTATACCCTTCGCAATCAAGTATTCACTTAGGCAGGTATACCGTATCCGCCTAGATTGCTTTAATCTACAAAACGAGCATTACAATTTCATTGCAAACGCATTTTGTGGTTTCTGGTAATATAATGTCATCAAACACTTTTATATATCTCTTAATTGAGATCCCCATAGAGATATGTAGTAACCGCATTCATGAGCTGCATTTCCCATCTTTCGGAAACTACTAGGCTAATTAATTAGCAGGACGTTATAACGTCAGAGTAAGTATTCTCGTGGTCAATCCAGGGCGTAGTGAGAAACCTTGCGCCAAAGGAAATCTGTATACATTATGACTTAATTATTCTCTTTACGCTTTCTGACAAATGATTTATCTATGTCTTACAGGATTTACACTTGGTGGGGTTAGCACTACCTGACCAAATACCCGTTCATTTGTATAATTTTCCTGGATTGCTTATTTTCATTTAGGTCAATTTGCTCTTTGTTGACTTTCTTCAACTGAGCATGGTTCGATGTTATCGTGCTCGATCATCTCATGAGCAACAGTATATATGAATATATCATCAATAAGTATGTATGATCTGTCCATCGACTCATATGCACTTCCATAATTCATTTGAGATTTCTTTGATCTTTGGAATCAATATTAACTTCGGAGCATCCTCCAGTAGTGATTCATAGACATAGTTTTAGTCAGAGACAATCTCATGAGAGGTTTATGTATTGATGATAAATTGTTGTGTTTTACTCTTCTTTTCCTTTAGATGAGTATATATCGAACCAAGTAGCCTCCCCATTTTCTTTTGGGAGCCACGACCTCAACCACACCTCTACCATGTATGATTGCAACGCACTTTCCAATGACGTTGTGCCCTTGTTTAGGGACTTTTAACCTTGCGGGTATATTTGCAGCGGATATATGTGATCTTGTCACTTGTAGAATAACATTAAACGTATCAGGTATCAAGTCTGATTCGTTTGACTTCAACTTTACATTGTGAAGTTTGGGGATCAAAATGAGATAGTGTGAAAATATTCTATGACTTTTCCTGTCGTTCCCATGGAAAATCCTTTTTCCTATCTCCCCCTAACGATGGGAAGACTGTCTCATCAAAGTGACAACCCGCAAATCTAGCGGTAAAGAGATCACCCGTAAAGGGTTCAAATTAGCGGATAATTTTTAGGAATTCATATCCAACTTATATAGAATGTTTTTAATGACCCATTTGGGTGCGCTGTGGGGGCGCCATTGGGCACATATATTACACAATCAAACATGCGTAAATGTGAAATATCAGGCTTATATCCAGTTAGCAACCGGTACACATGATATTGGTTGGCTAGTAGTGGGTCAAAAAACAAATAAGTAAAGTTGCATGAAATATTGCATAACCCTATGTAGACTTAGATAAATTGTTGCGCATAACCAATGTCCTAGATACCATCTATATTCTTTTGATGACAACTTTTACAAGACTATCTTATATATATACATAGGGTATAGGAAACTCTACATTGATCCCAATACATATGCAATAATAATAATTAATCAAATACTTATGATGTAAATTCTCCAGCATTCCAAGTCATGTAGACTTGATGAGATAATCAAGGTGGTGAGCCCTTAAATGTATAACTAGTGCTAGGAGTGCAACTTTTCATGTGGACAATGATACGACATGTGCTCATCGTGTCGAAACCAGAACCATAAAATACTTCAATGGCCCACACTCTGGTTGTTTATGTCCATAAAAATTACCTTGTATTCGTTGCAATAATGGAATATTTTTGTATTAGCTTTAGGATGGTCTCATTCTTGTCTTAGCTACGAATTAGGGTATACAAAAGTTTTAGGTATTCAAGATGACATATTATGATAGTGGTGTTGCTTCTTGTGCTGCAGAAGTCAACAGTTGCAAATTGGTTAATTGCTTTATTTTTTCCTTTCACTCGAAAGATAATGTGCCTATATGTATTTTTCAATACATGGATCATTATGTCATAACCATGGTGTCCCACAAGGTCATGTCGAAACATATATGTGTAATTGTCCCAAAGTTCTTTATTGATGACATAATATGATTTGATGAGCTAGATAATCCACTAGTGTGACACATTATTTTCTCTAATATACGTTCCTTTCAAATCATTAGAGTTAATGTACATATATACCCATTTCCATTCTTATATTATGATTTCCAATTTATACGAATATCTTAACAAGGTTCTCATTAATATAATCTTTTAATGACTATTAATCTTGTACTAACAAGAAAATGACAGTCCATCGTCTAAGTATTTTGGTTGGAGGAGTTATAGATTGTTAATTCAAAGAATAACAGTTCATTTTCTTAGGATTGTATAGGGGGCCTACACAAAACACTTAGATTCTCCTCGATACATTCCTATATGGAACGGAGAAAATTGAGAGCTTGGTATTTGATTTTGATATATTTACTTACATCCACAATGATTTAGATTCGGATGTATATATGTAAAAGAAATTAATTCAATGCTTAACATAAATTTCAAGTAAAGATATACTCAACAAATCTTAAATATGATATAGTTCCTTTTCAACTTGTTCCTATTTTAATTAGAGTGTTCCACTTGTAACACTTTCATTATTTACCATGGGAATTTTCTTTGTCCCGACATGGTTAGAATTGTTATCTGAAATAACCTTGTTATATCTCTCAACGACTTACTATACATTGATGAGTTTGTCTAAAGGTTATACTCTAGCTTATATTGGTTCATTAATATGATTACCATTATATGAAGGTGAAAATCTTCTTGTGAGTTCCTTGCCATAAAGACTGAGATGCATTTTAAGACACAACATTTCTTTGTTTAAATCAGTCTTCTTCTTGCAATCGAGTGAGTTTCATTCCACTGTATGATTAGTTTGGGAAATACATGGTAATGGATACTCCTGATTTTCCTTTTCTGGGAGTCCCATGGTTCTTGGGGGATTCTAGTTAACGATATTCCATATGAAGGTTGTGACTGTTGTATTGTCTCAATTATCTTAAGGTGTTTACTTGTAACTTAAGAGTTGATTTTAGAGTCAATAGGTTTTGATAGTCTTACATATTTGCATGTGTTTTTATGAACCTATCTTATGGTACTCAAATTCTTTCGAGTCCAGGAGGTCACAAATAATGGAAAAATTATGATTTTCTAAAAATTATAATTTATAATCATTATATTATGCTTGAAATTTCATTATCATAATAATATTGTATTTTTGTATGTTAATTTTTTGTTGATAATACCTCATCAAAATTTTAAAATTTTCAAAATCAAATCACTTAATCTATTGAATTTCCAGGTAGTAGGGGAATCACATGAATTATTTAAGTCCCTACAAACCATAGGGCTATTTACACTCGTTTGACAAAATCCAATCAATATTTTGTGATTAATCATAAAATTGTATTTTTGGAGCTTCTTGGCAAAAGGCCAAAGGGAATATGAGTTTGGCATATAAAGCCAATTTCAATGTTTTAATATCTTAATAGTATTTTTGGATGCTTTTGGTAGAAAACCAAAAATATGTGGGTAGGAAGTGTAACTTCCAAATATTAATTAAGATCGAGTAGGAACCCATAATCAGGATAAGTATTTGAATAATATTTTAACATTTTCATGCTATTTTTTTGGAGCTTTTGGTAAAAGGCCAAACGGTACAAGGATTGGAAAAATAATTAACTAATTATAAATTATAATTATGATAAACATACGAATACGATATGGATAAATCAATTCAAAAACTATTACATTCAAATAAGATAATCAAATATTCACATAATAGCATACAAATATGATTATCCAACGATATTTGTAGATCTACCTACCAAATATGTTAATGTAAGCATAGTAATGTATGACTTGTAGAACAATAAATCTTTATAAAGATATACCTATCTCTATTGCCATAAAAAAAAGATTTACGGAAAACATTTAAAATAATTGTACAATCTCAACATATAAATTTTGAGATATTTTCAAGTATATTTATCTAAAATTTCTTATTTATTTTTGAACTATTATTATGTAGGAAAATAATTTATCTATTTATAAGCATGAATTTCTATATTTTAAGATGAATTCATCGACGACATAGTGTAAGCAAAAAGCATAAAAAAAGATTATAGCAAAAAACAAAAGGTTGCATCGGGGATTGTGTCGGTGCTCACCGCTCACCAACGGGTGAGCGGTCGTACCTTGACCTTGGTTGACCAGCGGCGATGGGTGAGGGGATTTGTGATGTGTTGTCAAATTGTGTAATATAATTTCTGATTTATTGCATATATATTAGTCCTTAAAAGAATTTTTTCTTTGCAAAAAGGGGTTTTTGCTTACCGGATGGTGGGCAGTGAGGAGATAAAAGGTTATATATGAAAACCCTGATTTTTTTTGGTTATTTTCGTAATCCCATTTTTCAAAAAGATTAGGTTGCGTTTAGTTCGTGAAAAAATTTCTGTTTTCTAGAAAAATTTTCCAGAGAAAATGAATATTTGGAAAACGCGTTTAGTTCGTTCAGTTTTCAAAAAATTTCCAAAAAGATTTTCATTTTCATTTTCTAAATTTATATTAGATTTAGAAAACAACTTTTTTTAGTTTTCAGAATTTTCATTTTCAAAATAATTTTCTACATATACACACTTACACTTTTACACGCGTGCACATACACACTTTCACACACACACACACACACTCTTTCACTTTCACACACACACTTTTTCACACACTCACTTTCACACACACATACAAACACTTTCACACACATACACACACATATATACACTTTCACACACACACACACACTTTCACACTCACACACAATTTCACACACTTTTGCGCTCACACACATACACACATTTTCACTTTCACACTTTCACTTTCACACACATACACGCGTGCACATACACACTTTCACACACACACACACACACTCTTTCACTTTCACACACACACACACACACTTTCACACACACACTTTTTCACACACTCACTTTCACACACACATACAAACACTTCCACACACATACACACACATATATACACTTTCACACACACACACACACTTTCACACTCACACACAATTTCACACACTTTTGCGCTCACACACATACACATATTTTTACTTTCACACTTTCACTTTCACACACATACACTTTCACACACACACACACTCACTTTCACAAACACACACACACATACACTTTCACACACACACACTTTTTCACGCACTCACTTTCACACACACACACTTTCACTTTCACACACATACACAATTTCACACACTTTCGCGCACGCACACACACACACATTTTCACTTTCACACTTCCACACACACACTTTCACTTTTACACACATACACTTTCACACACACACACACACAAGCACACTCTTTCACACACACATACACAAGCACACACTTTCACACACACACACATACATACATACACAAACACACACTTTCACACACACACACACACTCATTTTCACACACATACACTTTCACACACACACACATACATACACAAACACACACTTTCACACACACACACTCATTTTCACACACATACACTTTCACACACACACACTTTCATTTTCACACTTTCACACACACACACACATACACTTTCACACACACACACACTTTCACTTTCACACACACACTCACTTTCACACACACACACATATTCACACACACAGGCCAACCACATGTGTGTGTGAATGTGTGCGTGTAAAAGTATGTGTGTGTGAATGTGTGCGTGTAAAAGTGTGTGTGAAAGTGAAAGTGTGTGTGTATGTTTGTGTGAAAGTGAAAGTGTGTGTATGTTTGTGTGAAAGTGAAATTGTGTGTGTGTGTGTCTATATGAAAGTGAAAGTGTATGTGTGTGCACGCGAAAGTGTGTGTGTGTGTGTCGTGTGAAAGTGAAAGTGCGTGTGTGTATATGTGAAAGTGTGTGTGTGTGTGTGTGTGTGTGTGTGCGAAAGTGTGTGTGCGAAAGTGTGTGTGTGTGTGTGTGTGTGTGTGTGAATGTGTGTATATATGTGTGTGAAAGTGAAAACGTGTGTGTCTGTGTGTATGTTTGCGTGAAAGTGAAAGTGTGTGTGTGTGTGTGAAAATGTGTGTATATCTGTGTCAAAGTGAAAGTGAAAGTGTGTGTGTGTGTGTGTGAACCTGTGTTTATGTATGTGAAAGTGTGTGTGTGTGTGGTGTGTGTGTGTGTGTGCGCGCGCGTGTCTGTGAAAATGTGTGTGTGTGTGCGTGTATATGAAAGTGTGTGTGTGTATGCGCACACGTGCGCGTGCGTGTATGTGAAAGTGTGTGTGTGCATGTCTGTGAAAGAGTATGTGTGTGTGTGTGTGTGTGTGTGCGTGCGTGTATGTGAAAGTGTGTGTGTATGTGAAAGTGTGTGTGTCCGTGTGAAAGTGGGTGTGCTTATGTGTGCGCAAAAGTGTGTGTATACACACTTTCTAATTTTAAAAAAATAAAAAATGGAAAATGAAAACTGGTAGAAAATGCACAACTAAACGCGTTTTCTAAAAATCTGAAAATGAAAAATAAAAACTCCATTTCAGCTAAACGCGTTTTGAAAAAATTTCATAGAAAACTGAGAATAAAAACTCAACTCTATTTTCTGAAAACATTTTCTTGGAAAATGAAAACTGTTTTCGCTAACTAAACGCACCCTTAGTTTGGTTAAAAACCCTATTTAATAGGTTAGTATGTTTTATATAAACTTGGTTTTGGTTCCCATAATTTCTTATCTAGTGGAATTTTAGTGTATTTTTAACATTTCACCGAACAAAAACTTTAGCATCGATTAACCTTGTGTGATTAGCTCAGCTGAATGGGAATAAGGTTTTGGGTCTTTGAGGATCCTCCTCAAAGGTCACCAGTTCGAATCCTAAGGATTTTTCTGGTTGTTCTCTAGGACCCCGGATATTAGTTAAGATGCGCACAAGTTGGCCCGGACACCCATAGTTAACAAAAAAAAACCACACTCAATTGTGTATCAATGACAATATTTTGGATAGAAAAAAGTGTACTCAAATTAACCAATTTAAAAGTGGATCCGAAAACAGTTCAAGACTAAGGAGCCGTTTACCAAACGCTTACGGGTGAGAATGACAACGACCGAGAATCTTACCCAGTAAGTGAGAGAGAAGACTCTTACCCAGTAAGTGCTTACCGGAAAACAGACACCAATAATTCATTTTGATAGCCAAAAATGTTACCCGATAAAGTAAATGAGGCCGGTGCCTCTTAACCGTAACAGTTTACCCATAAGTCTTTAGTAAATGGCCCCTAAACAACAACTAAAACGGACCTTATCGGTCATAAGAAGACAGAATAACATAAACCCTCTTCTACTTTGTTTAAGCAACAACAATATCATAGTCTGTTATTCACAACATATTACAGAACAAAAGGGTGCGCAATACTTGGTAACTTTATCGAGAGCTTATCAAGGACAGATATCTGTATAGCAAACTAACTGATTGCAATTCAGATGTGAAAACAGTTGAAATAGGGGATCAAGAATTCATGAATCAACCTTGTTCTTTGTAAGGAGTCCAAATCAATTTGCTAACATCCACCTCCAAACCACCACGACCAGCAGCTTTTAAATGACGGTCTAACACCTTCGGATCTGCACATATCACATGCTGCCCTTTTCTGTACTGTATCAATTCTAAGGCCTGAAGAGTTGCCAAAATGTCTTCCGCCTTGATGGCCGTCATGTCACTAAGCTCCTAAAAAAATAAAATAATTTTTTGGAAGTATATAATAATTATATACGGCAAAATGTAACAAATAAACTCACACACCCTCCTCACCTTCGGTGAGGTTTGAACCCCTGACCTCCTAAGAGGGCAAGGGCTACGATACCGCCAGGCCAAAGGCCCTTTGGTTAAAAAGAATTCATTAAAAAAAGAATTTATAATACAAGAGAAAAAAGAAAAACAAGTTGGTTTCTCAAAACAAAAGAAATGGTATGAGTTGCACTAGCTATTTCGCTATTGTTCTTCATGGGTTGGTTCTGGTTAGGAGGAGAGTTAAGGTGAGAAATGTAAGAAGGGATCTCCACCCTTGGATGCACATTAGGATGAGATGCACTGAGATAAGATGCGTCGTGATGCACCAGATCAATCCCCATACGAAGCGCTATTCATGGGTGGGTTTGAGATTAAAGGTGATCAAGGGTCCAAATCCGTTCTTACGCTTCCCATCTTAACTCTACTTCTCAGACGATCCTGCGCATGTTCTTCATATCTTAAAAAAGTTCTATATGGAGAAGAGACGAAGGATCGTGTGAGAATAGGAGTTAAGGTGAGAAGTATAAGAAGGGATTTGGACTCTTGATCACTTTGAATCCCAAAACAACCCATGAATTGCGCTTTAGAAGGGAATTGATCTAGTGGTTCTCTTCGGTTAGGATTGATCCAAGGGTGGAGATCCCTTCTAACCCTTCACACCATAACTTTCATTCTCACTGGAACCCAATCCATTTAGAAGATATATCATATACATATCATGGATGCCCAACTACTCAGAGGTCAACCATTGGTTAGTAGGTTTTTATTTGGCGTCAAATGAGGAAGAAATAGGAGAGTTTATTGCTAAAGTGCAGAGTCAAAGAATTGAGCTAAGATAACATCCCATAAGAAATGATATAAGATAAACAACTACACATGTCTGCATGAGTTGTGATTTCTTTCAGACAGATTCAAGTCTTTATACAAAGAAAGTAAGCCGTTCCTTCCCATCACGAAAACGTAGGTTCTCCATAGAGGTGATTGGTTACGGGTTTGGATTGCACACGGGCCTGACCCGACCTTTTTTAGTCTAATGGGCCTAATACAGCAGAAACCAAGTCCTTTTTTGTGGGTTTGATATGTTGCCCTAACCCGCCCTGTAAACCAGCCGGGCTTTTTCCACAGACCTGAAATGTCTTTCCCCTTTAAAGAAAGACGAATCTATTCAAAATCATACAAAATACACCATTTCCTTTCCAACAAGATTCAGGCTTAGTACATGCATAGTGTTAGTGTAGTTAAACAAAAACAATAGTTTCACAAACCATGGATATTTTCTCCCTCGATCCCAAAAAAAGGAAGTTTCATAGTATTGTTTTAGTATAAAGAGAAACAAAAAGTTGCTTGGAGATAATTGCATAAGGTGGAATTCTACCTTTTAGAACTGTGATTGATTATTTGATTAATCGAGATAAAGATATCAAAAAGTGTTTGCCCTCTCAATTGATGAATGTGATAAGAGTTGGTGAGTTGTATGCATTTTTGAAGCTTATTTATGATGTGACTAATACATTTTCGACATCCAAGAATCCTACTGCGAATTTCTATTTTGATCGTGTATGAAGGATGCATATTTAAAGTTCATAGAGGTTGCAACGGGTCCTTTGTGTAAGTTGTTTTCCATGTCAAAGTATATGCAAAAAAAGTTCGATAAGTATTGTCTAACAATAACATTCTTCTTTCTGAGTTATCATCTTAGATCCCCACATTAAAGTAGAAAGAGTTGAATATTTGCTCTGATAAGTTAAATGGGGAACATATGCTAGGGAGAAGGTTCAATGTATTACAATTACTTTCTTTAACTTATTTGATGAGTATAAGAGGATTGGACAAGGTGTCGCTTCTCCCACTCTTGTCACTAGCTCTGAAAGAACCCATCGTCGTAGCGAGGATCAAATAAATGAAATTGCAAAGTATAAAATGTTCTTGACAATAACAAGAGTGAATTGGAGCTCTACTTAGAAAAGAATTATGATATTATTGAAAAATGTGATGCATTTGGATTATTGGAATTGAAGTTCAATCTATTATCCAAAGTCCAGACCATGTATGTATGGCTTATGACATCCTCACATTCCTATCTCTAATGTCCCATCAGAATCTGTTATTAGTACGAGAAAAGAACCTGATAAATCCTTCTAAAGCTTCTCTTATATTGGTTGGGAGCAATAGATAAATTCTATTTTTAAAATCTAATTATTGTAAGTTGAGTTTATAACTTTTATGGTACTTTTCTAATATGTATTTTTGTTTTCTTTGTTGGATGTTCAAGAACGTTTTTAGCTATGGTAATTTTGGATGTTGATGAAGAAGATGATGATAAAATATAAGTTGATGGTTGCTCTGTTTCTATTTACGTGTCCTACATAGACTAATTCTTTATCATATTTTTTGTAATATTTTCTACTATCTTAATATTTTTAAGTGGTGCAATATTTGTCTGTTGAAGAATTTGGACTATAAATGTTGCTTAAGAACTTGGAGAGAAAATGACCATATTTTGTGAAGCTATTTTTTTTCTTCAGCTATCCTAAGACTATGTATGTACTAAATATTATTTTAAGTTGGAAAGGAAATGGTGTATTTTGAATTAATTTACATAGATTTCGTTTTTTAAAGCTAAAAGACTTCTTACGCGCCTTTGCCCTTATGCAAACCTGGCCCATTTATAGGACGGGTAAGGGCAACTTATCAATCCCATGGTCTTGGAAAAAAAAAGTAGCTTGGGCCCGGCCCGTGTCACTATGTCTTGCCCAAGCCCGCAAATGATCAACTCTAGTTTTAGCCTAAATATTTACATGGTAGTCCAGAGAAAATCAGGATTGTACAAGAGTCAGAATCAAGTAATTGTAAAATCACAAGGAGCTCTAGTAAACTTAGAAACAAACCTTAATCGATATGTTGCCTTTGTGCTTTTTCAAAATGTCTAAAAGAACCCGAGTCCAATATCCCCTGTAGCTAAGCAATCCCAAGTCAGAAAGAGGTCTTTCAGGCGTGCCAACTTTACCTTCTTTCTTGGAAAGTTCATATGCTGCACCATAGTAAAAGGTGTTCCATCATTCACGTGCCAAATGCCAAAGATAAAAGCAAAATAGTGAAACAAAAAGACATGCGAGGATTTTATCTCCTAACCATGATTGCAGAAGTGAAGTGTAAATGCAAAATTAGGGGTGGCAATGGGTCAGGTTGGGTTGGGTTCTCTGCTGAAAGGAAATCACCCTTTTCCCTTTCCAGTTTACAAAGGACAAGGTATAGTTATTTCAGGTGGAGCTATGATAAATACTGCAATTGTTACTCCATATTATTATAAGCAGTCAAGGTACTATATTTATTCATTTCATGTTCTAAAAATTGTGAAGAGAGTTTACACGATTAATATGTTGTCTCTGAATTGTGTGTTTAACCAATAAAAAATGCTGAAGTATTACATTTTTGGAATATCCTAATGCCTCCAACAGACCACATTTGAGGGCAAAATGCAGGCCATCAACAGATAACATGTACACAAGCAAGTGTAGCAGAAATGCAAACATTGAGGTGGAGAGAACATTTGACAATTTAGAAGGTTAAAATTGACATGGAAGTAGTGTACAAAGATATCTGTGAGTAGGAGGTACCAAAAGTGTTGGCCTTAGATGGAGCATGTGGAAGAGTGCAATTTTTGCCTTCTAACCCTCAGGGTATAGTTGAATCCCATTTTAGTCTACCCCATTTGGTTTGGATAAAAGCCTTGTTGATTTTGATATGAAATGGCAAGAAAAAAAAACATGCTGACATGAGTACTACCAGCAATCATATTATTGTGCTACATTGATGAATAAATATTATGTTAACACCAATGCAAACACCCTTGTATAACTAAATTGTGTTACCCTGAATGATTCCAATGTTTTTAATATCGCAGGTTAAATATCAATAGGCTATTTATGACTTTGATTACCAAGTTCACACCCTATAGTTTAAATCAAGAAAAGGATAGTGCATGTCCTTAAACTAAGCAACCATAAAATGCTACCATTTCTATGATGCATTTTTCTTGTGGACATAGGATATAGTCACAGAACAAAAGGGTATCTACAAACCAGTATATAAACTTCTTTTTATTAAAAGGTAGGCTCAAATGTCATGACAATACAATTTGTGTCCATTTAAGAATATGAATCATGTTATTAAAGAGTTTGAATTTTGTAAGAGGTTCCATTTATTGTCAAAATTACAGTAATATGAAAAATACGGAGCTACCAGAGAGTTGGAAAAAAGTCGAAGAAAAAAAGGAACTCACAGAATGCAATTAGAAATTTTCCATAGCCTTTCCTCTGATATGGAGGAAGAGTTAGAATGCATGCTAGATTGTAGGACTCCTCTGAATGCTTCTCCTGCAATATCAACAACAAACTTTGTTTATTTTTGCATTTCTTGGATTCCCAAAATGTGGCTTCAGCTTCCTGAAACTCAACTAAATGTTTCTAAAATAAAATAGCGATTTTATTATTATTTTTAAATCATCCCATCAGGAAAGCTTAAACAGGATTTCTTAAAACACATATGATATCCATGGAACTTTGAGTAGCATCAAGTGATGGTCTCAACTGAATTTGATCCTTACGTCCAATATTGAGCGGTTAGGAGAGGATATAAACATATTTTCAGGATGAAGGCATGGCCAATAAGAAGGTAACTAGGTAAGAGTGAAAACTAGAAATCAATGTTTTAATCAGGAAATGTTTATTAAGCACATGGAAACACAAGTATTCCACTGATTAACATCTAAAGGTTATAATCTGTAGTTGCAAAGTTCAGTAAAACAAACGGATTCTTTACATGGAGTCTTGGACACGAATGCTAGGGGCATATCATTACTCAAAAAGGTATGGAATGGAATCAGAAGGTTAAGTTTAGACCTTACAAGAACATGTTGCATCAAATTTATTTGTGAAAAATATAAAGCAAAGAAAATCTACACATGTCGGAGTAACAAATAATATGTGTGTCAAACTGTTCCTGAATCATAAGATTGAGCAATTATAAAACAAGTCATGACTTTGTATAATGGATCCTGCCAAAATTCATCACGTATAGGCAGTACAAATCCTTGATAGAAAGTGTCCTAATAAGAGCAGCAAAAGGAAGATAAATTACCTTGGAGAAATAGCCAACCATGTGGCACCCACGATCATCACACTCACACAGCACGTAAAATAGAAACAGGTCAACATCATAGTAGAGAGTCTTATGATCAAGAAACAATTTTGCCAGATAACAAAGGTTTTGGCCATAGACCTTGTTCTTTTTCCCATCAACCTGTTCCAAAATGTAATCATTGCAACACACATTATTGATAAGAAATGTCAGTGGAACTACAACTAATTTAGAAATAGTGAGCTAATGTGAAATGGTGCAGTAAAACTCCTTTAGTGACCAAAATATAGTTCATATAGGAGTTGAACTTTGGCGCATGTTGTATGCATGCACATGTTAATGTCTCAGCATGTGTTAAAATGTCAAGAATATACCTCAAACATTGACAGGGTACCACTTCGATATATCTCATCACCAGGGGGATGCTTGAGATCACATTTTTTCTACAAGTACAAAAAAGCAAATGATGATACCTTAAGTTAATTGTGCAAAAGAAAGAAAGAGGAAATCTAGGTCCACTTCTTTACAAACCAAAAGAAATAATGATAGTTAAGAGACTTGGACGCAAGACAAAACCATCTATTACTTCACAGATGGAAAATATAGGAAGAAGATTTAATATTAATATATAACATATATTCAACCTAAAAAGAAAAAATCCATACCAAGAACAAAGTTGTTGCATATAGCAAAATGAAACATAAGTGTCCTCTTTGCTAATTTAGCTTGGTCCTCCTAAGTGTTCTAGAATAATACGTAATATGCTTTAATTAATAATAGACAATAAGATAAACAATACACCAAGCTTGGTCTGTTAAGTGATTAGAACTTCCTTCGGATAACCAAGAGATCCTAAATTCAAATCCACACTTGTGTATTGCAAAGCAAAGGACCAAGCTGCATAATTGGGTTGGAGGCAAAAGTTTCATCCCCTTAGATGGTTTACCATGTCTTCTAGAAAAAGCAAATAACATATGTTTACTATGATATAACTTGTGTTCTAGCCATATATTCTGATTTCAAATATACAAATTATGTGTTCAAACATCTCTTGCTAGTAAGATTAGGCTATGTAAATGAACTAACTTGCTCACATATTTATAATGGTCAAAGTGGTAACCAAGTTGGTTTTTCTAGTCAAATTGTCTCCTTAATTTGAGTCTGTTCAAAATAAAACTCATTAAATGGAGCAAGTAAAGATCTTATGGTGAAATACCAAGTGTGAGGTGAGCATCCTTGGAAAATGATTGGGAGATCTGGTCCGAATTCACGCACGACCCACCTGCACCTGGGACAGGCAATTTAACCCCTCCCATGATGGTCATGGGACCGGTATAGTGTGGGTGTCATACCAACCCAAAAGAGCCAGTATATCCCACTCAGAGCTGGGGTCTGGAGGGGTGAGATGTACACCGACATGACCAGTGCGGCCGTGCCCCAAATAGTAGAGTGGTTGTTTCCATTAAGACCCCCCCCCCACTTGCAAAAAGTGTGTGTAAAAAAGAAAGATGGCCCAGAAAGGCTGCACAAATAGAGAAAAAGAAGTGGAAGAGAACACAAAAATGAAAGCTAGAAACAAACTAAGATAAGAAAACCACTGCAAGGGAGAGGTAAGATGCACCAAAGGAACAAAGTAACATAGAAGCATGATACCCTATTTGCATATTGTTCAAATATTGAAATACTTTTCAAGACATTATTACTAATAAGATAGTTAAAGAACAACCCATAGCCATAGGTTGAATTACAAAGATAAAATAATATGAACTCCACTTCATGTGACATGTACACTCTGGTAGTTTTAGAGCTTTGTGGTCAAATTGATTATTACCTAACACTCTTCCCTTCATAAACATGGCATATCATGGTGGAAATAATCACAAATTAAAAGATGGAAGAAATTGAAACATAACTCACCATATGTCTCTGAAGTTGTTCTTTGCGCTTCATGAAATTCAGACAAAACTCACAAAAGTACAGATTGAGGGAGTCATTGTATTCTGGTGGGAAGGGGGAGAAGTACCATGTCTCAATCTCGTACCTTCCAAGCTCTATAGTCGCAATATTTTTAACTTTGGTGAATTCTTCATGTTCACGTAAGCTGGCAGCATCAAGCTCTTCATGACCCTATATAAGCCAATTGAAAAGGAAGGTTCAGAAATCAAGTTTTGTATAACTTCCACAACCTTGGTCTTGAATAAGTTGTGATTGTTAAACATGAAATTCTTTAAAGGACACCAACTAATGGGGATAGGGAGGCTCACTTCATTAACAGAATCTAGTTGTTGGTAAAAAAGTGCAAAATTAGAATTCGTTGGACTAATTTGCAGAGAAAACCTTAAGACAACGAACAACTTTTGTAATATATCATTCTTTGCTCATCATTCTAGTCAACTTTAGAAGAACCCAAAATTTCAACAACTCCAAAGCCATAGCAATCTATAAGCATTCAATAAACAAATTTGACCTCCACTATGCATATGAAGCAACAATATACAACAACAAGATGATGAACAGGACTATAACTTGAGCAGAGATGGAGAGAAATAAGATGGTAACACAAACCTCAACATGAGTCTCATCAATCTTACGTTTCTGGTGGCGTGTCATTTTCAGACCTGTAACCTAAAAACACCAATGCCGAGAGAAGAAATCAGGTAATCTCTTCAAATTTCACCACAATAAATTAATACAAAAAAGACACATCAAAAACAGGAACAAGGTACAGATATTTTTACCTTGTCTTCCACCTTTTCATCTACATCGTTTTCTACTGAATCAAGGTCAAGCTGTTCCAGTCTAACCCATTCATCAAGTCTTCTATTGACTGTTAAGAAAATTGAGAGAACTGATCACATATCAAAAGCAGAAAACCACCTTGCCATATGCATATGCTATTATTTATTATTGCAAAACATTAACCGCATACATATTATATCTAAATCGTGATAATGTGGACACTACAAGAAAAGCAAGGTCAAAACAAAGTCATAGGCAACAAGAACATGCAAGAAGCCAAGAATATACATACTTTTCTTCTTGAAATCGAAGAACGTGCATAGCTACTTAAATACACAAGGTAATAAAACATGAAACAAAAGCTACTCAAATAGATAAGGGAAGAACATTTTATAGACCATCTATTCATCATTTGGAAAATAGTTACAGCAAAAATGAAACAATAGCTTCTAAGTGTGTTGTATTAATATAGAACCCCTCCATCCCAACAAAAACATTTAGTGAACAAGTTCGCAAGCTATGAAAAGAATCATCTCTTTCACTTGATACAAAACATATAGGTTTCCACTCCTTTGTGAACTCCTATCCACAGTAATTCCATTAAAGTTGATTGTAACACTCTCCCTCTTTTCTTTTCTATTTTTTACTGGAACATACTCTTAACCCACACTTTCCCAACATAGACTTGACCCCCAACCAAATCTCAAGTACACCGGCTGATACCATTGGGCTAAAGGGCTCCCGATACCAATCTTTGAAGATCACAACCGGCAATTAAGTGCATGATTCTTAACTAATACTCTAAGAAGCAGGCAGTTAGTAGCACATGCAAGTCCAATGTTATCTAGTTAGTAGCACATGCAGGTCAATTTTACTTGGTGTTTCCTATACGGATACAACTGCTTCCATAATTTTGAATCATGATACGAACACAAAAGTATTTCCCTCCAACTCCAACTCTATTTTCCATCTCATCCTGGTTCCACTATTATCCACCTGCGATTCTGTTAATTATGCCCTCTAATATCTAGGGTCAGGTTCAAGGGAAAACCTCAAAAAAAATGAAGAACACCCTGGGAGCCCCTCCATCTGGACGGTATGCACAAATGCATACTGCAAGCTTATTATCCATTTCGAGATAGTTGCTACCTATATGTTCCAATTCATATACTGCAAAAAAGCCACTACTCCAAGTGTAGGTCGAGATTGAAAGGCAAGAAGGAGTGTTCAAGCTGTAGATGGTTCCCAGCTTGTTTCCTCTGTAATTGTCATGACCATCCCAACTCTGAATGTTTTTATCTGTATCATTTAGGCAGGTTTCCCACTATTTGAGAAAAGGCACAAGTGACAGAATTGAAAAGAAAAAGAAGTGAGAAAAGTCAATAAAAGATCAAGATATGTACTAACTTATTTAACAATTTGTTTCCACAAATCCTAACGGAATGACAAGTCAACTTTCCTTCTCCTGCTTGGCTGCTTCCATCATAAATAAAAGGTCAAGCTTCTTATACTTGACAAAATATATCTCCAGTAGATTAACAAGCATGTTTGTCTCGGTGGCCCTTGTACATTTGAAAAAAAAGCTTATAGTGGCAAAATCATACCAAATAAGTCGCTTCCTTCAACGAGGAGCTTATGTGCACTTATTCTCTAGGTATCAAAAGCCTCGTTAGTTTGTTAGGTCCACTCTTATGAGTTTTGCCCAAAATCCTTTCTTGCAAATATTTCTTGATTTAACAAACAAACCCTCTTCAAAATCATCTCCTTGAATTAACCTCATTTTGCAATGCTTTTTTCCCTCTCAGCTAGTAGCCTCTCTTTCACCTTCTCCAATATTTGTCAATGGATGTCCGGTGAATATCAAAAATTTATGTGTGATCCAGGTTCAGGTTCATTAACAAATTCTGTCTGCTCTATGTTCTTCAATGGGTGTTCAAGTTTTAATGTTGTCCTAAATTCTATGATGTTAAACTCAAATTGTGTAATATAGGCGGCATGCGAATGACAGAAAAGAAAAAACCAAAATCTTCGCATCATATACATCAGAAAAGCAGAATAGAGAAACATGTAGGAGTGTTAATATTCAATATTAAACTTTTAGCTTTTTTCAGTACCACTTGTATTGTTCATGGTGCTTAAGGTAGCATGGCGTAATTTTCAAACATTTTTAACACACAATATAGACTACAAATCCTCTATTGAAGTCTTTTAACAAAGAAGGTAGCAGACTAGTAGCTCTTCAGTGAAAATTGTCAAATTTATTAAATTGAAATAATCTGTGTCAATTTCTTTCAGATTAATTACTCAACAATATTTGAAACAAACAAGAAAGGATTGAAATAAGTTGAAAAGTTCATCATAAAAGCAGAAATACAAGTCTTCAGTAAAAAAATGAATAAAACGGTCTCAACAGTTCAGTTATTCTGTGGCAGCCAGCACGTTTTTTTTCTTATTGTTTACAAATTTGGATAGCCTAAACGGTTTTATATATACACTGTAGTATCAACACCTTCGGTCCCACTAATACATGAGATTAATGCAAAGCGCTCCTCCCTCAACATGAACCGGGTAAGCATGGCTCATTCACAAGAAATGTCACAAGCTGGGATCAGAACTGGCCACATGGGTCTAATAAGATTAGTGTCTTTGGCCTGAGGCTTGAAAGCCATGATGACACCCTTGACAGGTTCTGTTTTCCACTGACATGTAAACGAAGACTGTTCCTTTGCATAAAATTAAAAAAACTTAAACTGAAAAGCATTTGGCAACACATTTCTGTTCTTTACGTTCAGATATTTTTATTGTCTTTTCGGGTCATACAACAGCTATAATGAAAAAAAGTACCAAATGCTATGATAAACAATTAACCATGGCCTTACATTATCTCAATCTGAATGCACCAAAATGCATGAAACCAGCTAGTGAGATCGCTTGTCATCCTGATTTATATAAACAAGAGTTTGATTCTTGAATGCTGATATAATAAGTGTTCAAACATTATTTGACAGCCTTAAAACTAACCCAAATAAGTGATTATGCTAAAAAATAATACTCCTCTCTCCTCATATTAAATGAAACATAAACATCAGAACTTCCTAGAAACTAAAAATCTGTCTAATTTGGCAGACCTAGTCCTAATGCAAACTCAAACTATTTCAAGTCACATTGATACAGCCACAATTCAGAATAAGATACATTTTACTTCCCTCTGATGTTTTAAAGTGTGAATTTTGTAGACAAATCTTTCATTCCTTTTTACTGCTATCAACTATTGTCGGGAACTACAGTTTATGATGCTATAATGACGTGTATATATTCCTTTCTGAGCAAATCTACATTATATGTTACATACTTACATTGATTTAAAACCTTTTCAAGATGGGCGTCAATTTCGATTCATAGGAACGATTTGAGCAATGATAGAAAGTGCATCAAGCAAAATAAGAGAGGGCAGTGAACGCCAAGAGAGACGAGAGAGACCACAATTACTTAAAGAGGAAAAGACATTATGTGGTTCTATCTTCTAATAGCTACTTGACCTAAAAAAAGGGACTATTTGTGAAGAAATTTTTGAACCCGGTCCTCATCAAGTCAGACTGCCAATCCCATGTCTTCCTTTTTTTTTGCCAAACACTGTTTTCATCATCAATATTTTTAAACATAAATTGAAACATAATTCTTTTAGTTGTTGCCAAAAGATGGGTCAGAATTCAGTTTTCAGGAACTCATGTTACCAACTCAGGATCTCATTCACTTTTCAGCAAATATCCATAACAAAGTTACAACAAGGGATCCAACCTAGAGATACATAGCATGGCTTGTAGAGTTCAGAGATTGTACAAAAACACATAACACATGAGTTTCTGAAGAAAGAGAAACTCGCTGGCTAATATCCTCTTAACTAACCTAAATCTGTTTCTTAGAACTTACTGAATTTCAAGCTTTCACCTCGTAGTTTTTCCTACAAAATTGCAATTTTTATGTTAATCTAAAAATACTCTTTCCATATCTCAACGCATCCAATAAATCTACCCAATTCAGCTGATAAAACATGGTTATTCTTCAATTCCTCCTCCCGACTGCCATTTCGCCAATAAATTGTGAAAACCCAAACAAGCAAGTAAAAAAAAGGAACTTAATTGCAAATTACAAGCTATTCTTCCAAAGCCCTAGCCTAGTATCTCTATAAAACCCTAATTCGTAAACCTAGATCGTCCAGTACCAGAAGAACAGACAAAAAAAAGACAAAATTGGCACCATACAGAAAATATCTTGAAGAAATTTCAAATCAATTATCACAGAACAAATTGTAGGAAGAAGTAGAGAAAGAAAGTAAACAAAAAGTTGGTATCTTACACTCGGTGTAATGAACGTAGTACTCGTAGTCATTAGGGCCACCGGAGTGAAGTCTACGGCGTTCGATGACCTTCACGGGATGATGCTTGCCGTCCCTCCACCGGCACAGAACGCGAGTACCCACTTCTAGCGGCTGCATAGTCTTGCTTTTGACAATGATTTCATACACACAACAGTTATATGGAAGAAAGAGGCGCGAAGAGGACCGTTGGGTATGATCGCATACACGAGGAGGGTTGAATCCTTGTTCCAAAATGTTGAAACCGAATGAGGTTTGGTTCTTTTAGTTGTGAGGGTGTTTGGGATTGCTTATAAAAACAACTTATTGAGTTATTCCGGTACGATACCGGTGACAAGCACTTTTGAGTGTTTGGTAAAACAGCTTATATCGGTGTCAAATCGGTGATAAGGAGTTTTTTGAGAAGTAAGGAGCTCCTAACTTATTAGAAGTTGGTAAGCACTTTTCAGTAAAAGTTATAAGTTGTTTTAAATAAGTAATCCCAAACACCCAATTAGTTGTTCAAGAAAACCCAAAAACCAAACCCAACCGAAAAAATCAAAAACTGAAAAGCAAAAAAATAGGGCGAGTATCGGAACTGGGTATCCGTTTTTGGAACCTGAACCGCTTCGAAATTATCGATTCTGGAACCGAAACCGATGTGATTGTTTCCGGTTCCGGTTCTTAAATACGGAACCGATCAAGACCAATTCCAGTTCCAGTTCTCATTTTTTTGGAACCGTTACCCGTTGGATACCCGCTACTCGCCACTTTGAAATAAAATACATTTTATATATTTATAAATAATTAATAAAAAAACTCAAACTTTCTAGTTTGATTATATAATAATTAGTTTTTATCGGATTACTTTTGACCATTTGTCGTAATTATTACTTTAAGTCGGTAGTTTGTAGTTTGTAATTACATCTTTATCGTATAAAATGTAAAAAATTAAAAAAAAAATTGAAACCGGATACCCGGTACCGGAACCGGTTCCGGTTCTAAAATATAAGGAACCGGTGTTAGCGGTTCCAGTTCCGAATTTCCAGGAACGTCGGTTCCGGTTCCATGAAAAATGGTCGGATATCCGATAAATAACTTAAGCGAAACCGAACAAGATATAAATACTATTTATGGATCGGTTTCGCTTTTGAATTTTAGGTATCAATGGATACATGAACCAAACAAGATATAATATATATATATATATATATATATTACATTATTATTTATTAACATGAATTTTTTCTTTGAAGTATTTATTAACATGAAGTTAAATAAGTAAAAAAAAATTGTTAGTCAAACATTACATTGAATGATTAAATTTAACGGTATGAAGTTGCGAAAGAGTCGATATTAACCTAAAAATGGATGTTTTTAAATAATTAAGCTTATTTTAATTTATAACATTTTCATTATTTTTTTTATTTGTTGTGCAGTTGTTTTAAAAGTTATATTTTGATATCATTTTTATATTGTAAATGATATTTTTAATAAATTCGGGTAACCGAACCACGGGTACAGTATGGTCTTACTCAAAAACTTCTTCTTTTTTACATTTTCACCCCTTCACATATTACGAACCTAAGGATATTTGGGGAAAAAATTGGGAGAAATGGGCTAGAAAGTAAAACCAATATTTGAGAATGGCTATTTCAATAAATTTCTTAATAAAAAATTTAATTAAAAAAAGTTTAAAAAAAGAAAAATGATAAATGGCTAAAACGCCTATGAGTTCAACGGTTAAAGTATGAACGACAGAAACCCGTAAAAAATTGTATACATGGTTCTTTTATAATAAATGAAATTAAGAGACAAAATCCATAATTTTGATATACCTTAGCAACCAAATCCGTAATTTACTCTAAAAACAATACATTATATGTTTAATTTTTTTAAAGAAAATTAAAGAAGTTATCTAAATTGACAAAAATGTCCTTGCCTCTAACTGAGAAAACAAAAGGTGTTAGTGGTTAAGGATCACTTTTAGAGTAAAATAAAACCATGGGACAATTTCTAAACTTGTTAAAGTTCAGTTCTTGCTTTCGAGCCGGAGTTTGGTGGGTAGCGAGTTCGTGAAGGTTAAATAAGACTTATATCAAGCAAGCTGACTGAGTAGTTTTAAAGATTTTAGTAAAACACAACCAAATTAGAGTTTACTTTTATTTTTATACGATTTCTATATGCTAAACAATTATTCTGTCCTGTTACGTTAAACAATTGTTTTGTCATGTTACATCCTACCGGTTGGATACCAAAAGCACCCTTAATTATCATGCCTCCTTTGGTACTTTTTAGATGATGGCACAATAGAGAGAGCTTTTATCTAATTCAATAATTAACCAAATCAAATAGAGACAACAAATACATCAACATCCATTGATTCAAAAAAAAAACCTATTAATAAAAATACCATATTGATGGATGGATTGATGGATTCATACATAGATTTTACATCTCACAAGTTACCCCAGTAGTAAGTAAGTAGTTTTTACTTCATCTTCAACAACAAACAACCCATGTTTTTTTTTAACTTTATACCTCTCAAAGTCTCTCTCATCATTACACCATCTAAGAATCAATCAATCGTTTCCAAAAATCATCTAAGGCCTCGACCCATTGTCCTTATTGCTCATTTGTGGAGTATACTGGCTTGTCGATGATGGTGAATACCCAGGTGCACTAGGCGAATATCCAGCACTCGGACTACATACAATAAACCCACATGCAATTTAAACATTAGCATACCATAATAAACCTTTTGACATAAAAAGTTTAAACTAACAATCAATCTCATCGATATCTTGCAATGATTGCTAAGTTCTAAGCATCTCCAATGGAAGGTTCTCATAAACAAAAAGTGTAGTGGCTTACAAGGACTACCATTGTTGAGAGGTTCTTATGAGAACCTCATGTCATGTAGGTGCGTTCAAGAACCTTGATTCTTACCATGAATGAAGTTTGTAAGAAATGACATTTTCATTTGACCTTTAATCTATTTTTCTTGACTTTATTATAATTATTGTTGCTTAAAAAATCAATGGGACCCACCAAAAAGAGGTTCTTATAAGAACTACCATTGTGGATTTTTAGATGAGTTCTTAATTTGATGAAGTGGATATAAGTTGGCAACAAAAAGTGTAAAAAAGATTGGAGATGCTTTAGAGCATTAGCACAAAGTGTAGTGGCTTGTAAGAACTGGTGAACTACCATTATAGAGAGGTCCGTATAAGTACATAATGCCTTTTAGGTGCTTGAACAAGAATCTTGGTTCTTACTTCTTACCATAAAGTTTGTGAGAAGTGACATATTCCTTATTTTTTATTTTATTTTCTTGACTTTATTTAATATATATAGCTTATTTAATGGGACCCACAAAAAATAGGTTCTTATAAGAACTACCATTGTAGACTTTTAAGGGAGTTCTTAATTTGATGAGTTGGCAACAAAAAGTTGCAAAAAGGAGGTTCCTATAAGAACCTCCATTGGAGATGCTCTAAAGATAAATTCCAATATCAATCTTTTCCTAGGCATTTTCTTGAAAAAACCAAAACTGAAAAGTTGCATCTTTTAGGACCAAGGAAGTGTCAAATATTGCCAGGAACTAAATGAGACGAAAACTCACCTGTATTGTGGTGAGGTTGGGCTGTAGTCAGGAGCCGCACCTGAGTTGTAAGGACTGCAGAAATACACAAATATCAAGAGTGCCAAGATACAAACAATTAAGATGAGGGCATGAACCCCTCTTATGTTTTCAAAATACGCATAAAAAAGGTACTGTGTCCACTTAAAGATAGTTCAAAACTAGATGGCAATGCTAAAATAATGACAAAATACAGAAGACAATATAACCTAAATAGGCTGCTATACAACCCTAAAGGTTGGCCTCATGTTCAATCACCCTGCAGGCAGGAAGAATTTGAAGTTTGCCCAAGCTATATGGAGGGATGCTTTATGGACCACTCAACTATTTAATCAAAAGATGCAAGATAACACAGTTACCAAAAAAAAGCCGTTATGCTAGTTAAACACTTAAACTGATGAGCTTTTTGAGATTTGCAGTATTCAGTGAAGCACAAGATATATAGATGTACCTGCTGGGACTGTATGTAGGGCTTGAAGGAGAGTAAGATGGAGACGTTGGAGAATATGATGGCGATGTGGGACTGCAAAAAGAAAGTTCACAACATTTAAAATTACAGTGAGGTAGAAACCACCTGTAAGACCTATGTCATGTAACAACTCAACTATAGAAAGAAAAAAAGAAGCCAAGTAATCGACCGACTCAGAGAACATAAACAAGCAGTACACTTAAGAAAGAAGAGATTGGCATTGGTACCTGTAGTTTGGCGATGTAGGACTATATGGACTTGAAGGCGATAGTCTTGGACTACTAGGAGAATAAGCCAGTGACGGGCTATACTTGGCTGACGACGGATTATAGCTTGGTGAGGTTGGACTGTAGCTAGGTGAAGTAGGACTGTAGCTAGGTGAAGTAGGACTATAGCCAGGTGAAGTAGGACTGTAAGCAGGTGAGGTGGGGCTGTATGACGGTGAGGTAGGGCTGTATGATGGGGAGGTGGGGCTGTATGACGGCGAGGTGGGGCTGTATGATGGCGATGTTGGACTGTAAGATGGCGATGTGGGGCTGTATGATGGCGAGGT
Source organism: Silybum marianum (assembly GCA_036898165.1). Taxonomy (NCBI): domain Eukaryota; kingdom Viridiplantae; phylum Streptophyta; class Magnoliopsida; order Asterales; family Asteraceae; genus Silybum; species Silybum marianum. Next base: position 24,683,559 of record CM072535.1, read on the forward strand.
GGGGCTGTATGCTGGTGAGGTAGGGCTGTATGCTGGCGAGGTCGGGCTGTATGCAGGAGACGTTGGGCTGTAACTAGGCGATGTGGGTGAGTAACTAGGAGAGGTTGGCGAGTAGCTAGGAGAGGTTGGCGAGTAGCTGGGAGATGTGGGAGAATAGCTGGGAGAGGTGGGGGAGTAGGTAGGACTAGTTGGACTATAACCAGGTGAACTTGGACTGTATGTTGGTGAAGTAGGACTATAACCAGGTGACGTAGGGCTATAACCAGGTGAGGTTGGGCTATAGCCGGGTGAGGTTGGGCTATAGCCGGGTGATGAAGGGCTGTAACCTGGAGAAGACGGACTGTACCCAGGTGATGATGCTGGAGAAAAGCCCATCCCACCAACATAAGGTGAAAATTGTGCATCATTAATTGGTGACAATCTTAGATTTGGGCTCAGAAGATAATTAGTGGGAGACATTGCACCATCATGGAAAGGAGTAATTGGAGAGCGGCCAGGTGTCATTCCAATATCAAGACCATCCATATAACTTGGGAGCTGAACATCAATAGCTTGTTGTAGCATCTGCTCGTTTAATAATAGACCACAATCTCCTGTGCCTATAGGAGCAAGCTGGCCCAACATTATGTTTTCAGTAACTCCACGAAGATAATCCGTCTCTGCGTACACAGCAGCGTCAAGAAGAATATCGACTGTTTCCTCAAAAGAGCATCTCATCATTGGTCCTGTGTCATTCCTATTGATCCCATGACGTGTTATGGCCATAAGATGACCACGATAAGTCATGGTATCACATAATATAGCCAAATGTCTATAATTTACATAGGAACCATCGAAAGAAATGACCACTCGAAGCTCATCCAGCAAGGACCTCCGAACAGCTTCAATCCCAAGAACTTCAATCACCTCAATCAAATGATTACTAGTTGTTCTCAAAGCATCAACATCCTCATGTGTCATAACAGCTAACAGATTTACACCTTCAGTATCAAGCATCCATTCAACTTCCGGCTTGAATCCTTCATTCTCATCAAATTTGTTAACTTTTCCTGATTTAATAAACACCTTATTAATATCAGGAATGCCTCGTAGAGCCATTTCCGTCAGCATATTACTTTCAATTTTCTTGAGAAATACATCATCTTCAGCAGATTCATCTTGTAACTCGCCTTTAGGAGCCTCATCATTCATGATACGTATTCGTAGAATCAACTTCTCGGCATTGTCATCATTGAATATACAAGTTAAATCATCATCAAACTCGAGATTAATCTTCTCAGCAATGTCAGCCATGCTCAACTTCTTATCAACCATCATCTCCCGATTTAACTCAATACGCAGTAGCCAAGGAGATATCTTATCTGGGTCAATTTCTTCATCCGGCATTTCATAGTATGATTTGACAAAATCAACATCCTCATCTATAAGCGTACTCATAGGATCCGGGTCATACCATACTTCAGTAGCTTGAGTCACACTACGAAGTGTAGTGTATTCCAGAGCACACTGAACATTCTTGGCCCTATCCTTTGTCTTGCTAACATCAGGCTTCAAATAAACAGATAGCGAAGGGGTTTTGATCTTTTTAGCAACATTAATAATTTCTCTCAATCGTGGAACACCAAGAGTCACATTCTTCGCACTCACACCAGCATAATGGAAGGTGTTAAGAGTCATTTGTGTGGCTGGCTCACCAATGGACTGTGCGGCAACACATCCAATCATTTCTCCAGGTGCAACGAGCGACTGTAAAAACCTCGACTCTATCTCACCAATAACCCATTCAAATGCCTCACGAGTAAGCCTGTACTCACTCAACACCCTCTTGCTAGAAAATGTACTACGAAGGAGAATGTTGAAAAAAAGAGTGGCATTCTTTTGAGCTTCAATGCTCAACTGATCATCACCAGGAACAACCCTTAGCCTCTCCTGAAGTTTATCAACAGCTTCCACAATTTCCATTGGGTGCATATCTGAAGGCCTCCTCAAATCGACCTTAAATGTCTTTTGTGCATTCCAAATAAGCCTTTTAAGATTCACAGGCATTGGCCATGAATTATCACCAGTAGTAGCAATCTCTGTTCCAAGCTGGACTCGATCAGCTTCAAGTTTTTGTACTTCAGCATCAAACACATTGCGAAACTCCCTAATAGTTTTCAGATCCTCAACATGTTCTGGCAGCATGTAACTTGGATTCCAGTTCTCATCATCAATCTCATACCTAAAAAGCCGGTCAAATTCCCCCTTTTTAATTTTGAGAGAATCAAGTTTCTGAGTCTCGATCCAAACTGCATCCATACCATCTTCCCCATAAAGAAACTGGATAACATCCCCCAAAGAGTTCCTGACAGTACCATCATACTTCACCATGATGTCTTCCATAGCTTTTACCAACCGCCGTTGAATATAACCAGTTTCAGATGTTTTCACTGCAGTATCAATCAGACCTTCTCTACCTCCCATAGCGTGAAAAAAGAACTCCTGTGGTGTCAACCCTCGTAGATAAGAGTTCTCCACAAACCCACGGCTTTCAGGTCCGTAATCATCCTTTGTGAAATGAGGAAGAGTCCGATCTATGAAGCCATATGGAATTCGCTTCCCCTCAACGTTCTGCTGTCCCACACAAGCAGTCATTTGAGATATATTAATGAAACTTCCTTTTGAACCTGCTGTAACCATGGCCTTGAGATTGTTGCTTTCTGATAAACTTTTCTGGGCACTACTTCCTGCGTCATCACGAGCCTTGTTCAGCACCTGAACAGAACAGCCTGTTAGTGGACTTAACAATATATGTAGCTCCAGTTTTTAAAATCATAGAATATAACCAGATACCTGATTCACCCTATTTTCGAATGACTCCATCATGGTTCGACCAGGCTCTGCCTCTAACTGCTTATCTTGGGCAGCCCTAATAAGTTCTTTCACCTCGTTCTTAGCTTTGGAAATAGTTTCATTAATCGTTTCCATAGTTGCTGCATCAGCAATCGTGTCTCCAATACCAATACTGAAACCTTGTTGCAAAAGCCAGTAGTTAACAAGCCACTGGGTATGTCCAAGGAACTTGCGAGCAGCATCTGGCCCAACTTCCTCCCTGTATTAATGTCATAAAGATGGCGTTAACAATCATAAATTACAAGCACGCCAACTAAATACTACAAATATGTCAGTAGTCCAGAAAACACACCAGATGACATGTATAAGACTCCCCGTAGATGCACCGAGGGTTTTCTTACAAAGAGTGCCAGTGATAACCTCTCCCTTCTCTATTCGAACTTGGGTATCACCAGGTGTTAAATGTCCAGTTTCAGTTTCGGAATGCCAAGCAGCTGTCCTAATGAGATTGATCTGCTTTGGAATAATGAGATTGAACACCTGTTTTCCCGTCCACAGAGGTCTAGGTTTTAAAATGGTAGGTGTCGGTACTTTTCCATCAAAATCCTCCCACCACATCAATATGTTCATGAAAACATCCTGCATATTTAGAGAGAATTAAATCACGAAATTATAAAATGAAATGACAATTACACTTGATGTGCACCCCAAAGAAGTATTGAAAAGCTTGTAACTATCACCTTCTCAATAAAGGTATCTCTCTTGGTGACTTTACGGCAACCTAAGAGTGTATCCTGCACAATACCCATAACTGGCCGATTTGCTTGAGGCGACACAATACATTTAGGTACCATCATCAACTCCAAAACCTCTGCTCTTGTTTCAAATGACTGAGGTACGTGCATATTCATTTCATCTCCATCAAAATCAGCATTATATGGTGAAGTGACTGATAAATTTAATCGGAAGGTGGAGTATGGCATGATCTTAATCCTATGCCCCATTATAGACATCTTATGCAGACTTGGTTGTCGATTAAAAAGCACAAAATCTCCATCATTCAAGTGTCGCTCCACCTGTATATTGACAAGAACGTCAGGGATGACAAGTTGACAATGGTAACTGTTCGAATAAAGGAGAACAGTACATCGAACAAGAACATCCAAATAAACAGGAAGAGGAAAATAAATAACAATATCACTCTACTGAAATTAGGACAATAAATACAAAGAAGGTGCATGCCTTGTAACCAAACTCCAGATGATGATCACTGCTTTTCTTCAAGTATCGAAGATCGAGCCTTTGACCATCTTCCCTGATAATATATTTGGCTCCAGTTTTACCAGGTGGTGGATGGGGACCGTACTCAACGAGCTCCTTCAACCTAATGGAAAATGGAAAATGTAAGTCAACAACTAAATATCAAATAGGAAGAAGAAGAAGAAGAGTATTCCCATATGTGTGCAGACCTTTCTATGTTATAAGGAGTGACTGTCTCAGGATAAGTAAGATTCAGAGCAATACTCCATGGTACTCCCAGTTGATCAATGTTAATGGTTGGATCTGGAGTGATAACCGTTCGTGCCGAAAAATCAACACGCTTACCCATCAGGTTTCCTCTGATACGACCCTCCTTAGCCTTGAGCCTACTGCATATTGATTTGATAGGGCGACCTGACCGTTGTGTAGCCTGTGGAATAAGCAGAATTCTATTTTTAGGTGGAAATTTAACAATATTAGAGTCTGTTGTATAATTTGATAAGAACAGGGACATATGTATACCCTTGGCTGGCCCGGAAGCTCATTGTCGAAATATGTGGCAACATGAAACTGCAATAACTGGGCAAATTCTGAGATTATGTGTGCAGGAGCTCCGTTCCTCTCTTGCCTTCTCAGGTTCTCATTGTGTCTGATTATCATAGCCAGCTGATGAGTTAAATCGTCCTGTTTCAGAAATGAGTAGAAGATAACAAGTGAGATGAAATCTAACAAGGTGTTCAGTAAGAAATTTAGATTAACAAGACACTTGCAGAGTTTAGCCTCCTGTTTATTAAACATCCTGCTTAAACATTCCTCAAAACACACACACGCACAGAGAGAAAAATGGGAGCGAGGATCTCCTTTCTTCCTTCCCTCCAGAATGGGGTTTTCTGTTTTTTTGTGGGGGGAGGGGGGGGGTACATTAGCAGGGCCAAAGCAAAAAAAATCAAGAAACTTGCCTCACTCCGAGCTGAAGTATCCATCATCACAGATGGTCTGACTGGAGGTGGCGGTATTGGAAGGACCTGCAGGATCATCCAATCTGGACGAGCATATTTGGGATTCAAGCCCAATAACATGCAGTCTTCGTCACTTATCCGCTTTAATACGCTCAGAACCTGGCAAACATTGATCCTTATGAGCCACTATAAATAAATAAAAAATGCAACAGGTGAATATGTAAATTATACTGAAAGTTCCAGAAGGATACTCTTTCTGCAGAGAGCTGTTGCTTTCTTTCAGCCGGCTCAGGAAGCTGTTCTGAATCGTCGCTTTTCTTCTTCTGAAGCTTGTACTCTGCAACCATTTTCATACCTTCAATAGTAATTTTCGGCTGCTGGGCCCCACAACCCCCTCGGCTCTTCTTAACAGGTTCATCAGTGTCCTGGTTTTGTGAATCAATCTCATCACCGCCTTCACATTTACTTTTGCTCTTGCATGCATCTAGGATCTTCTTAAGCCTATTTTTCGGGTTTCTAATTTTTTGGGCTTGCTTGAATTTATGATCCTCCTGTAGTATATAAATTAAAAACAGCAAATTTTGTTATGTGCAACACAAGCATGCACATGCAGGGAGGGTTAAAAACCACTGGAAATTAGAGGAGTAGCTGGAGAAATAGTGAGATCAAACAGAATGCAGAGATGTATCACAAAAGAAGATCTTGACTTAAGAAGCTATCAACCCCCTTCAAATCCACATGGTGACTGGTGTCAACAGATTAGACATGATTTCAACAAAATCTAGAAATCGAAAGAATTTGGAAAAGAATAGAAGACCATATATGTTACTGGACATCATTTTCCTCATGAGCTTTCCAAACAATATGTAGGATGCTAGAAATAGTTGTGTACACATTGCTCAGCTATTGGCTTATATATATGTTTTCCCTTGGCACCAATATGGAAAGGTATAAACATAAATATAATGTGCATTAATTTAAGAAATCAAATCACATTTACACTTGCAACTAATTAACAAGACAGCCAGTAAAGTTTTGGCATAGAAAATGTTCAAAATCAGGCTCAACCGACACTATGTAATTATGTGGCTTTAAACATTCAACACATCAGCAATCCAGCAAGAGACTAATCAATATCTAATTATACAACAAAATATAAGCCCTACACGTCAAATGTAGGTTGATGACTATAATACAATATTACAACTAGTTGTGCAAAAAAGTGTGCTTACTACAATACCACCACAACAATATAACTTTGCAAGCTTGCTCTCCTATCAAAACAGTTTCACTTCTCCTAATAGGTAGATAGTATTTAGCTACATCACAGTTGTGCTTTCTATTTCAGAAATTATGTATCATGCTTATTGATCAAAGCTCGCTTTTTTGTAAAGCAGTTCACATCCAAATGAGGATGTGAGCTACAGCCTTATCCTGAGTTTTGGCAACTAATTTTGGCAACTAATTTCAATCTCCTATATAATCAATGCAATGGCTCATCCCAAATGAGGTTAGAGCTACAGCCTTATCCTGAGTTTTGGCAACTAATTTCAATCTCCTATATAATCTATGCAATGGCTTACTTACAATTGGTGCAAGCAAGATGAGTAAAGGCTGATAGTCAGCAAATTTTAACATAGGTTCAAGCAATCAAGAGCTAGACATAGTGTCAAAGGAAGTTCATTGTACTCGGTCTTAAAACAATCCAACAGATAATAACAAGTCATATTTCAATTCAAGTTATATATCAAACTTCAAAAACGATTCAGTTCATGTTATTGAAGCTTCATCAATCATTGATATCAGCTGCATAACCCCGAGAAACCCAAATTGCATTGAGTACCTCATCCGCAAGGATTTTGGAGCAATTGAAGCACACGCATCTCATAATACTTAGTACGGTCTTCATAAATCCAATGTGAAACATAGGTTTCGCAAGCTCAAGATGCCCAAAATGACCAGGGCACTCAGCCATATTAGCCATACAAGTCTCACATTTCATCTTCCTATCAATGGTCCCAAGCCTTGGGTCACTAAGCCCAGCTACCTTCGGTTTCCCTCTTTCTGTCGTTTCACCATGCTCTATATGGACAACAGACATTTGCCTCTGCACCAAGAAAAACAAACAACTATTAGCCATGATAAATTTTAAGTTCTTCTACTCCCACATATTCAGTATCCAAAAAACCACCTCCATAACCAATAGTCCAATACAAAAACAAAATATGCATCCACTCATTCAAAGTCTCAACTCAAGACAAGTGATTTCAGTTTGCCCATTGGCATCAACAGGTTTCTAGAAATATCTAAAAAATCAAAATCTATGTAACCCAATGGACAACATATTACATAGGAAGTTAGGAACCCAATTGTGATCTCTAACAAAGAAACAATCACTCTTCTTGACCTAAACTATTTAGCCAAATACCAACATCCACCAAAAAGAACACACAAGAAAAGACCACCAACGGACAAAAAAGCGACCGAATTCCAGAATTTCGTCTAGAATGACAAAATACAGAAAGGGGGAATGGTTATTACAATTTCATCGGGACTGAGGATTCCAAACTGAACCAGCCGGACTTTTGCAACTTCTGCAGGAGAGTACGGGAACCGTATATCCATTGTTGTTGCTCTATACACAGATCGGCGTAATTTTCAGGCCAAAATCAAGAAAATTAGGGTATTGAAATACCGCAAAATTAAAAATCGAACGAGCTTATAGTTTTTTTTTTTGAATTTAAGAATATGATTCGATCTGCTGATGTGATTTAACAGTTGGATTGAAAAAGGGTTTTTCACTTCACACAGACACACACACACTCGTTTTCGAGAGGTTTGGTCTTCGCTCTCGTGATTTACCGAAAGAGCGTAGTTTCAAGAAACAATGAAAAGAGGGCGGAGAAGGGTATTTATAGATAGAGAGGGCGGCTCTGCCCTAGCTGTTGGTTCGGGAGGTGGAAATTACTATAATGCCCTTCCCAAAGGGATAGATTTGGTCATATGTGGCTTCTGCTGTACCTGTTGGTTCGGGAGCTTGAAGTTACCATGATACCCCTGGTATGATAACCATTGACTTCTTAGTATCTAGGTCAATGCTATTTATGTCCAATTAATTGAATCTTTTTAAGAAGATCGAAAATCTAAACATCGTATGAACACAAAATCAAATAAAAGAATCTATGATGGAAAAGACCGGAATAGTTCCAATTTTTTTCAACTTGAATTCACACATGGTGGATTCACAATTCACTGTCTTGATCCACTTGTTTACATTTTAGTTGTAAGATATCTAATGAAACTGTCGCTGGAATTAAGATCTTATTCAAAAGTCTTCTTAATCTCCACCATTACCATTGTTCACTCTTTATCTGCAACAGCCGGAGGATGTTATTCAAATCTAGGATTTTAAGAGGAAGAACAACATAATCGATCAAATTTGAAATAGAAGCACACTCATTTGTTCTTCTTGTTCCTTCATCGTGTTCTTGCAAAAGCAAAATCGAACCAAGAGGAAGATGAATGGATGTGACATTGAAGAGGTGGCAGGTAAAAACATGGAATGACATTTCAACCCCCCCCCCCCCAACTCACTCATTTTGGATGGAACGGTTTTTAAGCCATAAAAGATAAATGATTCATCATGTAATATCATACCAAAAAATGTGAATAATTTCATTTTTGTTCTCACTTTCAACCAGAAAAATCAACCATCATCAATCTCTTATTACCCTGAACTAAATACCCTTTTAATTTGTATAAAAATAAGTGTATAAGTTGCAATTCCGCTTTTAATTATGAGATGAAGAAATTAATTACTCCAACTATTATTAACGGTTAAATTGTCATTTACTTAATTAAAAATGTAATAATTACACTTTTTCTAAACCAAGTGTGTTTTAAATTGTTAACATCATTTTGGGATGGAGGGAGTACATTATCTTAAATGAAACTTTTCAAAATATGAACCCAAATAAAGTACGTTTAATTTGATACCATTTGCCTTTTTTTTCTTTGCTTTAAGAATCCCTTGCATGGTATACATTTTTTTATACTAATGACAAGTAGTTCAAGCTTTAACGTGTAATTTCAACATAGAAAAACGTTTATTTCCATTTGCATGCTAAGCTTTTAAATTGGATCAACTAACTGATTTTGTTATCAGTTTTGCTCGTCCAACCGAGCTCTCAAAACTATAGACAAGTTGGCCCGATTTTTAACATTGTTAAATCAAGTAGTATTACATTTAAATTTAATTTACATTATCAATGATTTGTTGATTTTGTTATAATTTACAAACAATTTTTTCTTAGTTATTACATTTAAATTTAATTTCGTTTGAATTGGTTTGATCCAAGTTTTTATTTGATTTTTTGTTTTCTCTGGTCTGAAACAAGACCGATATGTAATTGATTTGCCTCAATAAATCTCGTATCCATTAAGGTGCATTTGGTATATGGAACAGGATAGAACTCACTGTCCCATGTTTGGCACGACATAGGCCAAGAGGAGAATTCATTGTTTCACTTCTTAGCAATGTGAAGACCTTGAAGGGTCACGATACCATATGGGTGGTGGTGGATCGATTGACAAAAAGTGTTCACATAGAAATGCGAGAGGTCGCGCCAGTTGACAAGCTTGTTAAATTATATATAGACGAGATCGTCTCGAGAAATGGTGTGCCTTTGTCCATTGTGTCGGATTGAGACAGCCGTTTCACTTCCAATTTTTGGGATGGATAGCAAAAGGGGTTAGGTACAAAGGTAAATTTGAGTACTACATACCACCTCCAAACCGATGGTCAAAGTGAGAGGACCATTCAAACTCTCGAAGACATGTTTAGATTATCTATCACAGATTTTGGTGGGAACTGGGACTCGCACCTACCACTCATGGAGTTTGCCTACAACAATAGTTACCATTCTAGTTTTGGAATGACACTGTTCGAAGCCTTGTACGGACGTAAATGTAGGACTCTTGTGTGTTGGTTGGAAGCGGGCGAGAAACGATTTACTGGTCCTGAGATCGTACAAGAGACGACCGATAAAGTGAAAGGTATACGTGAACGACTAAAAGAGGCTCAAGACCGTCAAAAGAGTTACGCCAACAAGAAGATAAGACCAATGGAGTTTCAAGTGGGTGAACGTGTCATGCTAAAAGTATCCCCATGGAAAGGCATCATTCGGTTTGGTAAGCGCGGAAAGCTTAGTCCCTGTTTCCTTGGACCTTTCAAATTTTAGATAGAGTGGGACGCCAGCTTATAGGTTGGAGTTACCACCCGAGATGGCCGAAATTCACAATAAGTTCCATGTATGTTATTTACGGAAGTGCTTGGCGGAAGAATCGAAGAAGAGAGCGTAATTCCTCTCTCGGAAATTCGTGTTGACAACAATAACCGGTGTGTCAAAGAACCCGAGACAATCTTAGAGAGAAAATCTAAGAAGTTGTGTCACAAAGAAATCGTTATGCTTAAAGTCCAACGGAAGCATCATCAGGGGTCAAATGTGACGTGGGAAGCGGAGGAAGACTTGAAGAGAAGATATCCCACTTGTTTGTTTAGTATGGGATTTCGGGGACGAAATCAAGCTCAAGGGTGGGAGGATTGTAACACCCAGAAATTTCGCGAAACTTTAATAAAATGGTGAAATCATGTATTAAAGCTTTGAGTATTAATTATATTGGAATTGGTGGTATTTGGCGATTTATACAAGTCTAAGTTGGAACTTTTGATTGGAAAATGTTTGGGGAAGTGGGGTTTCAAAAATGATGTTGTTGTATAAAAAAAAGGACCCATCCAGAGCCCAAAAATCGTTCCATGCGACCAGCTCCACGACCTCAAGTCACGTGGAGCCTCGCGTAACTCACTTGTAACACCCGGAAATTTTGGTGTTCTTAAATTCAAGTGTTATTATGATATTCATCAATGGAATGTTTTGGCTAAATAATAGGGGTTTTGGTACCCGGTCAGATGATGAAAATAAGCAAGAAAAGCCCAAAATGCGCGAAAAAGGGGTAAACTGCGACCTAGGGTCGCAATTCTTGCACCTGGGGCCCCGGTCGCACTTTATGTACCATAAGGGGTGTTTTTGGGAAATTGCGACATAAAACTGCTACCTGGGAGTGTCAAGGTCGCAGTCCATGGTCGTAGTTCGCGTGCAGGGGTTAAAAAGTCAAATTTCGGGGTTAAACTTCATTTGGCCTTATCTCTCTCATTTCTCAGCCGATTTAGGCGATTCAAAATGATATGGTTTCGTATTTTAGAGCTCTTTAAGATAGTAACAATGAAGATTAAAGTTTACTTGATTATTTGGGGTTCCTAGAAGTTGAAAGGTATGATCACCTCTCCGAAATCTTGAATCTAGGGTTTGCGTTTTTGCACCAACAACTCTCACTCTCTCTTGGGTTCGTTTTGTGTATGTTTTGGAGGTTATGTAGGTGTTCTTGAAAGACTTACACCATGGATCTAGAGGTGTAGCTCAAGGATCTAAAGTCTTCAACGAATGGAGCTCGGTATTGGGGTAAAACCTAGATTTAGTTTAAATCTAGCAAGGTGAGTTCAAATCCAACCTTTATAAACTTAAATGCTTGTTCTAAGATGTTATTACTTACCTCTTTAAAGCTTATAAATTCAAGTATTTATGCATTTGGTTAAGTTGGAAGTTTTAGGCCAAAATGAGGAATTTTGGTATTTTGATCTCGGTTATAAAATAAGCATTTATAACGATTTTGCTTTGTTTAGAAAGATATGATGTGGGATTATGTCGGAGAAATCCTAGATTTTAAGACTTAAAACTCTTTGACCTAAATTGTTCGGCAATTATATCTTAAGGGTATGTTGTTTATGTGAAAGTCTATGACACTTGGTAACCCTCAAAATGTCTTAATCAGTTTACTCGAATTATAGACTGGGAAGTTGGGCTAAATACCTGGATAGGATTGATGCTCTGGTTAAGTTGGGCTAAATACCTGAATAGGGTTGATGCTATGGTTAAGTTGGGCTAAATACTTGGATACGGTTTATGCTATGGTTAAGTTAGGCTAAATACCTGAATAGGGTTGGTGCTAAGAAATGATGTATGGCTAAGTACATGGATAGGGTTGATGTTATATGATAATGCTTGGCTAAATACCCGGATAGGGTTGATGCTATACGAGGATGCTTGGCTAAATACCTGGATAGGGTTGATGCTATAAAATAAAGCGTGGCTAAGTACCTGGTTAGGGTTGATACTATATATACATGTTTGAATTAAAGCTGCACCCATCATTCATGAAACTTATACGCTTTAATTGTTACATGTTTGTTCTCACTAGGCGTAAGCCTAACACTTGTTCTTAAATGCCATGTTTAGTAGGTGATCGTGTTAACGAGGCTCCTCATAGCGGAGCCATGTGCATCAGGTTATCGTTGGGGTTGGTACTAGCGACACCTGTGGACTCGAGTGCTAGGAAGTGGCACGATAAAGATTAGACTTTTGGTGACGTTTTCCGCATTCGGAGATAGCGACTCTTTTAGGTTTAGTAACACCCTGTTGTAATTATGTCTTAGTATAAGACCGGACCAATCTTTTGTAGATGTTTTATAGAATTATTATTTGAGGAACTTTAAGTATTGAATTATAGGAAGTGATTTATTCTTTCATTGATGTAATATTGAAAATTTTAAATTAATCGCTCTTTCCAGATTTGAGGGTGTTGTGGTACCTGTTGACCCGCATGACCTGCACCTCGACCCTAGGTCGCGGGATTTGGTTTTTTCGCGCAATAAGTTATAGGTAGCGGGTTTTCACTAAAATCTTCATATCTCCTCAACCATAAAACGTTTTCTCTCGAAATTCTTCTTAAGAACCGATTTTCTGAGCATTTACTCACCACCACCAACCACTTAGAGCATTAACTTCCACTTTAAGCTAGAGATTCAAGGTCTATACTTCAAGGCTTCAAGTGTGTGCATCATCTTCCCCACTTCTCAAGTGTTCTTGTGGTTTTCTAGGGTTTTCTCAAATCTTAGTATTGTAAGTTCATCCTATACTTTTATAAAATTATATCCATGTTAAAATGATGTATTTTACTTCTTCAAAATTTACATTGCAATTATTTAAACATTTTCATGATTTTGGCAAATTTGGTCAAATTTGGGTAAATTGGGGATTGGTTCATATTGATAAAATAAGCACGAGGAATGTTATAATCACTTGATAGATGATTGCTTCAAAGCATTATGACTTTTTTGAACTCAAATTTCTTGTGTCTCATATTTGAGATTTTGTTGGGTAAAATTTGAATTTAATTCCTTGGTAAGTACTTGTACACCATATTTTGGGTTGGATAATTGGTTAATATGTCTTGGTTGATGTATTAAAATTTATGACTAGAATGTAATAGATCCATAGGCATGTAAGTCAATTTTAGAGTTAATGGTTGGGGAATATTTGTCCCCATACCTTGTATTCAGACACGGTAGATATAACACAGAGGACTTGAACTATAGACCGTGGGTGGTTGATCTCGATGACCAATATTCTTTGATTGAAGCTTGGTAACGTTGATTTGACATTCCTTACGTGTTCTGCCATTGTCAATGGCAATACAGGCCTCCCTCGTTATTCTGGAATGTTGTACACCCTCCCAAGGGTAAGTACGACTTAATTGTAAATATCATTGTATAAAGCTATTTTTTCTATTTAAAAATTTTATGGCTTTATTCATGTAATTGTTTGTTCTCACTAGGCTTTAGAGCTTAACAATTTTTTCTCAAATGACATGTATATCAGGTGATCGTTCTATCGGGGCTCCCAAGGGTTGAGCGGAGCGTTGTTGCTGGTTGAGGCGACTTTTTGGGATTGCACTTTCAAGTGCATATTTTGGAGTTACTAGAATATTCATTTTGAGGATATTAGCAACACCCGAAATGATCTACATATCAGATCTGTATAGATTAATAGGTTGTTGATCTAGTATCCATTCATAGATGTAAACTCTAATACTTTCCCCCCTCTATTGGATGATCATTATCATATTAAGTTTATTTACGTAGTTTTATTTCGGTTTAAATTGTCTCCTTTTTTTAGGGTGTTACAAGAGAAGCTTGGATGACAATGTCGTCCGAGATTGCCAAATAGTGGGTAAGAACAGTTGGAAAGAAACAAGTATATCAGTAAGGGTTTGGTGCCACTTTTTAGGATTTATTTGGTGTTTAATAACTTCAAATATGTTGAGTCATTATAGACGTTTGAAAGAAATATTTCTGGTAAAATTTATTCTTGACATTTTAAAGTGTTATATATATTATATATATATATATATATTTTAATATTTAATATCTTTTTGTTAATGAATGGTGCAATAGATGTACTAGACGGTCCCTTATACATGTAATTGTGTCGGCTGTTCATCAAACTGCTTACAGGAGAAGAGGAGACGGTTGATGTTATCAAAATGTTTTAGGAATTTGTGATTTCAACATGATATTCACTTTTGTTTTGGGTTGGATGGAAAGGTATGGCGCATGGTTGTAGAATACTTAGGAAAGCTGTTTTAACCAAAATTTGATTTTCCCTTTCCACCACAAGGTATACACCATTCTCAATTTGATTTTGCTTTTTTATCTGTATATTATACGTTTGATGTGGGTGATTTTTCAGATAAATACTATCTTTGTGATGTTGTGTACTTCAATGCTCGTGGGTTTTTGGTTGTAACACAAGATATTGGTTAGCATATTTTGGACATCAACATGCTTTGACTAAAGAAGAAAGGTTTAATCATACACATGTCCAACTCATAAATTATTGAACTTGCTTACAGTATATTGAAAGCAAGACTTCCGATCCTAAAGCAGATGGCTTCTTTTCCACTTACAACACAAAGAAATGTGGCAATCACTTGCTTTATGATGGATAATTTTATCAGAAAATATAATATCCAAGACAGTTCTTCATGGAGTGCAACGAGGATACTATATTTAACAACGAAAAAGAAAGTTGAAGGAAGTGGAGAAGAAAAATTAGACGTTTCCCAATGGGATACTACTAACGCTCAATACTTTGCGTGATGGAATTGCAAATGACTTGGTCAATAATGTATAAAATTTTATGTTTGAAACTGGCTACTTTTAAGTATTTTATGAATTTGTGTTTTGATTTTTGGATAATATCAATGAATTTATGTTTTGATGTTCAAATAATTTTTTGGTTTCAGAAATATCATTTGACTTAAAAAAGAAATAACAATTTATTAAACCACATAATTCATATTTGGGGGTAAATTGATCATCTCTATCATTTTAGATAAAAAAAAGTAAACAACAACACAAATTTATCGAGACTGACAAATTTATCCTTACATGACTTTAATAGAAAATTTGGTAAAATTAGGCATGAGAATGGGGCCCCAATCCACACCGAGGAATTTGAACGCATCCCCATCCTTGTCCCCCAACAAAGAACGGGGATTTCCAACAGGGAATTGAGGAATTTCCCCCCGTTTATGTGAGATATTTAAATTAAACGTGTTAAACACCACACTCGATCAATAATTGTCTAGTTTAAATCTCGCATATTTCCTCAAAATTTTACTTTTATGGAGTATCAAGTTCAAATATGCATATATAAACAAAATCACAACCTCACATGTGATTGTTTGATCAATTTCGGATGCATATATAAACAAAATCACAACCTCATACGTTCAATTGTTTGATCAATTTCGGATGCATATATAAACAAAATCACAACCTCATACGTTCAATTGTTTGATCAATTTCGGATGCATATATAAACAAAATCACAACCTTATACGAAATTGTTTGATCAATTTCGGATACATATATATAAACAAAATCACAACCTCATACGGAATTGTTTGATCAATTTCGGATGCACATATATAAACAAAATCACAACCTTATGCGAAATTGTTTGATCAAACGTTTTTGGCTCTTGACGATTTCTATCTAAAAAGAGTATGACAACTCAGAAAAATGTATATAAAAAAAAATCAAAATACTATTTCTAAATCTAAAATATATGAAATCTAATTCTTTATAAATAATATATTTAATAATAAGCGTAGAGATCACGTGAGAATAAGAGTTAATGTGAGAAGCGTGAGAATGAATCTGCCCCTTGATCACCTTCAATCTCAACCCCCCCCCCCCCCCCCATGAATCGTGGTTGATACGGGGATTGATCGGGTGCATCTCGTCTCGGTGCATTTCATCCTAATGTCAATCTATTCTTAAGCTTCCCACGTTAACTCTCCTTCTCACTAGAATCCAACCCTTAATAATAATAATAATAATATATTTAATATACGGGGACAGAACAGAGCGTGAACTACGTTACCGGCTACGTCCACATCTCCAGTTTTTAACTTCCAGAGATCCCGTCGCATCACCAATCCCCGATTTGCGGAAAATTCCGGCCCTTCTCGCTACGGGTCACCGAGTTTCCAACGGGACGGGTCTCATTCCGATGCGTAGGTAAAATTGCTTTGACATGGTTGTAGTGAGGGGGTGTTTGGGATTGCTTATTTGAAACAACTTATGCTTATTTTGAAAAGTGCGTATCAAATTATGTGATGAGAAGGTAGGTTTAGGGTTAAAATGGTAAATTGGTTTCAATAAGTCATAAGTTGGCTTTGATAAGTTAGAAACTTTTAACTTTATTAAAAACTCCTTTTCACCGGTTCCCCACCGGTATAAACACTTTTCTGGCTTTTCATTGGTTCCACACCTATGTTACGGTACAAGTCAATAGGGGCGGGTTCATACGAGAACGGTAACAATTCAAGAGAATGCGAGGAGTTTTCTTTTCATGTACAAGATCACATGTGATTTTGCACTAACTGTAGCGAACGACTTTTGATACCACTTAAGTCGCATGAAAAGTTGTCCATATCATTTATAATTGTACAAAATTACTGAAGATTTTTGGGCTTTGATTCAGCCCAACTCCTCTGCATCCTTTGCTATTCAGCCCAACTCCTCTGCAAAACAATTATCATCGTTTTCTTTGCCCAACGAATTCGCCTCTTCCCTCCCTCCCTCCTTTCACACCCACACTCCACACAAACCAGTGTCGCCGGAGACATGGAAGACATCGAGGATTTGTTGGTCGGCGGTGGCGCACCTCCACCCGGTTTCCGACTACCTATTACCACCGCCGTTGGAATCAATCCAATGAAGAACAAGAAGAAGAAAACTATTAAACTAGAGCCATCATCTTTGCTTCAAAACTCCTCCACATATCAAGTCCCTGGCACTCAGGTTGGATTTTAATCTGTATTCATGTTTTAATCCATGTTTTTTTCCCGTTCTTAGCTCTTAACTCTCACTGATTTTACTCTTCTATTGCTATTTCCTAATATTGCAGACGATTTTTTTGAAGACATTTGGGTGCTCACATAATCAGGTTCAATTTTTAGCATTATGTTCTTCGTTATTTCATGGCATGTGTTAGTTGCGTCGTTTCCCACTGAGAAATTACAATGATCAATGATGAAAAAAGTCAAGCAAGAAAAATATATTAGTAGTTTTTGATGTCAAAACTAGGAATTCTATTTTTATACGAAGTTCATAAGTTTTTTTTATGTATGTGTAGTATTTACTAGTTACTATAAAGTTTAATGTAATTGTCATTTATTTTACAAATGTTTAGAACTCATAACAGTTTCACACCTGAAATGTAAACCATTTGATCGGTTGAATATGAAAATGATTTATGGAAGGCACTAGTTGTTTAGTGAAAGAGATGCAAAATTCGGTAAGTTATTTTGCCACTAAAAGGGAATCTTTCTTAAAAACTATTTTCTGATGTAGTGTGAAGCAGAATCTAAATTTGAAATGAAGGGTTTTCATTTCCTAGATTTGTAGGTAGCGTTAAGTATTTGGTATAAAGATTTGTGGTTTTGGTCAAGTATTCATAGTTTGCTGATGACACTTGACGGAAAATAAATCTTGTGTCAGTTAAGTTTACCACATTGCATGTGTCTTTCTGCTATAGAACGTAGAACTAATTTACAAGCGTATTTGTAAAAGTTTAGTGTGTGCAAATTGAAATAATTTTCTGTTAATTATGTTCATCTCTTGTGTGTTTTGTTTTGCATAAGAGGCTGTTTTTCGAGTCATGTATAAGATGGTACCTGAAAGTGGTAAATATGAATATGAAACTTTTTCATGCAAAACTTTTTGTAGTTTGTGATAGAGTTGCCATTGTTAGTTAAACCAATTGGATTTTCAGTGCTCTAAGTAAGGTTTCCATTATTGTTTTTTTATGGCAATGACATGAATATTGTAGTTATTAGGTTTCAACTCCATCTGTAGTCTGAAAATGTTGTGTATCAAACTACTTTTTCTATTTTATGTCGAGTTTCTGATATAATGTAAAGTACATTGTAGAGATTATTTATTCCCCTTCATTCTCCTTAGCGGTTTGTTTGTGTTTGTCAGAGTGACAGTGAGTACATGGCTGGCCAACTTTCAGCATTTGGCTATTCTATCAGTGACAATGCAGAAGGAGCAGATCTTTGGCTGATAAATACGTGAGTTATCTTTCTATGTTATTTCCCGTCGTCTGCCTGCTTCTTAAAAGGTAAATAAAAACCGTATAAAGAATATAAGAATGAAAAAAATAACTTTGATTCTTTTTCTCTCGCTCAATATATAGCCTTTGTTGGTCATTGGTACGTTTTTATGAGCACCAAGAATTCCAATTTCCAAGTGCTACTAGTATGAATTTAAATGTTTTAATTCTATATTAAGCATGATCTTTTTTTCTTCATATGATGATTCTTGAGAGCTGGGAGAATTTCATTTTTGTAATGGGTAAGCGAATTCTTACAAACTGCCATTTGCATATATAAATTATGGAGAGATGGGATGGTGATAGCCAAGGCAATTCTTCCCCTTGCTGTTGAAGATGTAGTAATAATGATGCATCTATGCACATTTGCACTAGATAAAGATTTAACTAATGTACAAATTGTATGAGGTCAGAGGTTTGACTTTCACTTGTATGTGAGAAGGTGTTTGTTGGTTGTTAAGACCCTTTATGGTGGTCTTATTTGTGAGAAGTAGGGCACATTTGATATTAATATCGTCCAACTTAAGTCTTAAGGAGTGTTGGTAGTAGTCAATATCAGTTTGCTTTAATGCGTTAGTTTTACTTTATTATTTCTAGACTTGGCCCACATGGCATGTATACATGTATGTACGTATCTTATCTCTTTAATAATAGGTTAACTGTTTGATCCCTTCTTGATATCATATGTCACAATTTTAATGCCTTCTCAAATTACTATCTAGAGATCAACTCGTATATGCATAACCCTCAAATGCTCATATGGTGTGTCACTAGAAAAAATTGTTGATCAATTTTGCAACTGATTTATGGATCTTGTAACTGATTTATCATCAGCATTTTTATTCTCTGTTATAAAGTTTAAAGTTGGTTTCATTTCTTATACAAAATGTGTTGTCATATCAATTTTGTATATGGAAGTACTAGGTATGACATCAAAAATGTGCATTTCCTTTATTTTTCTTCGAAAGGAAGGAGCATGCTGCTAAAAAACTATTTTATTTTTCAATTACACACGTGCTTTCCTCCCAAAGAAATAATATGGACTGAATACTAAGCAATTTTCACAATAAGCTAATTTCCCCTCTTGAGCAAATTTTCACAATGCAATATGTGAAGATCCCACTTAGTTATTTCTGTTTATTAATTCTGAACACTGCCATTATTGATTTCGTATATCACTAGAAAGGAAATAATTCAGGGCAAATTCATAGCTTACATAAAAGAGAATGTGCAGAATACTAAAAAAACCAAGCAAGTGAAATGTGTGAATGAAAGAAGACGAGAAGAGAGAAGTTAAAAACAGAGATACAGGTGTATAATGGTATTTCACGAGTATGAATATATGAAATATAAATTGCTCATCTTATATTAGTCACGGCTTAACAAAACCATTAGTCATTTTACGGCATTTTGGCATATATACAAGTTCAAAGTTTTGATATGTACATGTTCAAAGTCACTTCAATTTCAATCAATGTAATATATGAACCTCAAATGTGTAATGCTTTATAATACAGTTGTACAGTAAAGTCCCCAAGCCAGTCAGCCATGGACACATTGATATCAAAATGTAAAAGTGCAAAAAAGCCACTTGTAGTGGCAGGATGTGTGCCACAAGGAAGTCGAGATCTGAAAGAGCTTGAAGGTGTCAGTGTGGTTGGAGTTCAGCAAATTGATCGGGTCGTAGAGGTTGTTGAGGAGACCCTTAAAGGCCATGAGGTCCGACTACTGAATCGCAAAACTCTCCCAGCACTCGATCTTCCTAAGGTATTATTCTATCTGTTTGTTACACTAACATCTGCTGCAGGATTTGCCATCAAAGAATGAAATGACATATGTTTACGTGATCATATAATGTTTGAATTTTATTTATGCATGACTTCAACAGGTAAGGAAGAACAAATTTGTAGAAATTCTTCCGATAAATGTTGGTTGTTTGGGGGCTTGCACTTATTGCAAGACGAAGCATGCTCGAGGTCATCTAGGAAGCTATACGGTTGACAGCCTTGTAAGTATTACCCTGGCTTAACGCTATTCATTATCTATACTATATTATAAAGAGTGCTAAACGGTTATTGTTTAGATTTTTAAGAGGTACCACTCATTATGCTTAACGTACAACATTTAAAGCTATACTAATGCCCACTACTTCTCCACGATCCCAGTTAGTAATTAAAATTAAATCTTATTTTTTAATTACACCTTATTCCTTATAATTGGCTATATAATTTCATTCACATCCCTTACTTTTGCATTGTCATTTTACACCTTTATCATATTAACATAAATAATCGTATATGAATTATGAACCAAATTTCATTAAAAATATGTTTATTTTTTTACAAACTATACCATTATAATCATCTTGTCAATATATTCGAAATGTGCCCAATATTGAATATTTTTGGACTTAGTCATATTATCAAATAACATAAATACGCAGTGAATTATTTTTAAAACTTACAATTTATACATTATAGTTATTTAATTAACTTTTATATCCTTTATTTTTTCATTTTCCATTTTACACCCTTATCATATTAAAATACATAATCGTATATTAACTAAAATACATTAAAAATATATTTCTTTTTTATTATAAATTTTGGGGCTTATAGTAAGCATAAACTTAATACCCTCGATTTACAATAAATTTTTTGACCCCGGCGCTTTGCACGGGTACCCAAGCTAGTTGAGTTACTAAACTGGTAATTCTTTTTATCAATGAATCCTCGAAACTGCAGGTGGGACGTGTCAAAAGTGTTGTAAATGATGGAGTCAAAGAGATTTGGTTGAGCAGTGAAGACACTGGGGCATATGGTACTGATTCATGCTCTTTCTTCTTCTTTGAAGCCTCTCTTAGTTAAGGCCATGTTATTTGATTACTTGAAGCCTCTTTTATATAGGACACACGGGTCTCTTCTTTTAATTGATTTGATTCCCTTTATATACATGTTATGGTTGGAAAATAGTGCTGGGCCTGTGAGGTCAAGGCTGCATATGGCATAAATACTTAGATCTATGGTTGGAATCAGCATAAATCCATACCAGTTTATAGCCGACAGGTGCACTTGGTAAAATTATCGTGTTGATTACCGGTTGAAATCTTTCTGGTTGGCTCTTGTAACTTGTAAGTACTCTGCAATGTAATTGCATTCTGTAGAACAAGTTAGCTCTATTTTTTATATACGATACAAGTGCAGGAGGGGAATGGGAGAATTTTTTGTCAAATATTGCAAATAATCGTTTGTAGAAAAACTAGACTAATAAACATAACATAACTACTAAAATCTAATTGAATTTCTTAATTTGTTGAATTCAATGGAATTCAAAGGGTTCCTACATTTTCAATATGTGAACCAAACAAAGGAATTGGAATTTGGTCAAAGGAATTTTTCATTCAAATTCCATCAAATTCCTTTGAATTCCGTGAACCAAACAACCCCTTAATGAATCCATCATTCCTTGGCATTAGTGCAGGAATTGAATTCCATCTCTTTGCATCCAATTTAACCAAGACCGCCCATGCCACTACTGTCGTTGTCACAGCTACCACCCCCACCCTCCCCCTAAACAAAGATGGAGATTCCAATTCTTTTGAGAGATTCCCTTCTAATTCCTACCAACCAAACGTGTGGTCAAATTCCATTCCAGTTCCTTCAAAGTCAAATTCCTTTGATGAATTCCAATTCCACCAAATTCCTTTATGACTACAGATCTCATTTCCATCGAGTAAGTTTTGCATCGGCAAGTGACTACAGGTCTCATTCCCATTTAAGTTTAGAATACGTTTTCTACTTTACATGTTCAAGCTTGACCTCCTAGGAAGTCTTTACCTTGGAACAGTGTCACATTTCACTTCTTGCTTTAATGTTTAAAATGAAATGGTGCTAAATGGAGTATGTAAATACTGGCTGAGTGACTGCGGTAATTTCTGACTAGCTGATTAGGAAAAAAGCCTGATCATATTCTGCATTTTGGATCCAAATGTTGCTCTGTTTAATGACAAGTGAAGGCAGGAGGGGGGCAAGTGGGAGAAACTTTTGTTCAATATTTAGAGCAATGTTACTTACTGGACAATTAACTAAACTCATGACCAATGTTGTTTTAGTAATTTTCTTCATATATAGCCCTTAAAAATCAGTTGCTTTTGATTTTGCAGAGAAGGTTGAAGCCATCCATTTGTCAGTAATGCAGTTTCAACCTTTTTAATAAATCAAATAATTGTAGTTTTCCGTTGGCTTGTGTGGATTTACAGGTCGTGATATTGGAGTAAATCTTCCAATTTTGTTAAACGCAATCGTCACAGCACTTCCAACAAATGGGAGCACAATGCTCCGAATTGGGATGACTAACCCTCCTTATATTCTGGAGCACTTGAAGGAGATAGCCGAAATCTTGTGTCACCCTTGTGTTTATTCATTTCTTCATGTACCCGTTCAATCTGGGAGTGATGCTATTTTAACTGTAAGTGATGATACAAATAGACAGACGTAATTGACTTCAATCAGGTTACTTCACAAGTTGCAAGTATGTGATTCCTTTGTCTGTTGATATGAATGATAGGCAATGAATCGAGAATATACAGTTGGCGAGTTCCGGAAGGTAGTGGATACATTGACTGAACTTGTTCCTGGGATGCAGATTGCAACTGATATTATTTGCGGATTTCCCGGTTAGCATACATATTCCTTTTATATTATTTCCATAAAATTGCAATAATAAACTATGAATACATTGGATTAGGTGAAATTGGTTTTAGTTGGTTAATGGAGAGATGGGTATCAGTAGATTTATCATTGTCTCCTAATTTGTTCTACTTTATACATATTCACCAAAAGACCAACCTATTAGTTATCTTTCACCAATCTCAATTTTTTTATTCCATTGTGCATTCACTGATTAATCATTCTGGCCTTCTTGCGACTGAATCATATTACAGTAATCCATATAGATAATAAGTTCACTATGATGGGTTTTTTTGTCCAAAGCAGTAACACATGACTTGAATCCTCGATTATCAAAAACACATCAACATTGGTGTTGTGTGTATGTATTTGATCTTTAGAACAAAAATATTCCACATAAGTCGCCTGAAGTGCCATGTCATACTGTGGTGAATTGACCTAGATGCGGTTTCTTATAGATCAACTGTAAATATTTGTCAACTTGGCTGAAGAAATTTTGAGTTTTGTCAAATTTGTAAAAGGCTTTGAGTTTTGTCAAATTTGTAAAAGGCGACTTGTAGACTGGCGATTTTGGTAAGAACCCATCAAAGTATATACTGGCACTTCGTTCTTGGTGGTTGTACTGCTTTCCTTTTGGAATCTGCACGGATAATATCTCTCTGTTTAAGCTTGTCAACTATAAGAAATTTGAGCAGAAAAAGTTGATCTCCGTTACACTAATTACACACACTCACACATATATATATACACACTATATTATAAAGCATTTGCGACAAAGTCTTATAAAAACTTTTATTTTATGCGTCGAGTACTGTTTATTGATGCATATTACTTAAAATTTAAGATTACAAGTATAAGCTGAATGTTTGAATTCATACAAACTAACTGATAAACATAATCAAACACAGGATAAACATCTCATTTTAAATATAAATAATCTAAAATATAATTAGGATAATTATTGAGTTCTAACACAATATTTAATTGTCATCTTTATAAGAAAACATTGTATTATTTTTTTGAAAACATTATATTATTAAACCTAAAATGAATAGTTTGTTATTAAACCTAAATTAAAGTATAATAAAAAATTGAATTAAACAAATTACTAGAAAACCAGAATTATTAAATTGTTAATTTGATATTAACTTCGATATACTTTTTTCAAATTTTTATAGGGTCTACAAATTTAACCGTATTATAAAACGATAGAGACAAAGAATAAAATGAAACATTAAAATCAAGGTGGATCATGCTGCATTGCGCGAGTACACTTCTAGTGTGTGTGTGTGTGTGTGTGTATATATATATAACTACAAGGGAACTAAACTAGGAAAGTTAGCCATACAAAATCAATCAGTCTACCTAAATCCTATAATTCTAGCAATTATCTAAAACTAAAATCCCTAGATTATGGGATTGACTCAATCTACTATATTCCCAATAGAATAATAAATATTCATTAAATTTCTTTTTTTACAACACTCCCCCTCAAGCAGGCTTGTAGATGTCTTCCATTGCCAAGAAGTCAATTTGTCTCTTTCGTGAACCTTCAGTAAGAATATCAGCCTGATGTCGAGTATCTGGCAGATAAGGAACACAAAATTAAACCATATTCAAGTTTCCTCTTGATCAAGTGTTTGTGAACTTGTATATGCTAGATCTATCATGTAGAATTGGATTATAAGCGATCAAAATGGCATATTTTTTGTGGTGGTTAACTTTCATAGGCATTGGAAAAGAGATCTTTAAATCTTCTATGAACCTCTTGATCCATATTGCCTCACAATTCCCTTGTGCAAGAGATCTAAATTATCTTTATCGCAACTTCTTGCGACAACATTTGTTTTTAACTCTTTCAATTAACAAGATTCCTCCAAAAAATGTGTAATATCGTCATGTTGATTTCTAGTCACAAGTATTCCTGACCCAATTAGCATCTATATTACTGTATAAACTTCAATTTGGATACTATTAGCAGAATGTCCATGTAAACTGAAAATTTGATTGGTTATTCAGGTGAAACAGATGAAGATTTTGATCAAACAGTTGACTTAATCAAGGAGTACAAGTTTTCCCAAGTTCATATCTCTCAATTCTATCCTCGACCAGGTATTCTCTTCTCTTATATACTTAAAAACTATGTTTGTTTGCTATATAGTGTCAAACTTCTATAGACTGGAGAATGATTGCCACACATGGCCATATATATAATATAATATATATGTATTATATATATACAAACCAAACAATTTGTGCAAACCGTACAAACTCCATGGTTTCATTGGTTTTTTGAATGATTTTTTTTCATGAAAGTGTTTAATATGATGAAATTGTTTTATAATTCTTTTCCTCATGAAATTATTTCATATATTTTTGTTTCTGTATGAAAATGAAATTGTTTCATGTATTTCTCATTTTAATGAATCTTGTTTTATATATTCTTGATTAATCAACCCTCATGTGTTCTTGATGAAATTTTTTCACATATTATTGACTAATCAACCCTCATAATTAAGAAAAAAGTGAAAAAAAAATGATTGGTTGAATGGAGTTTGTACGGTTTGTACAAATTGCTTGGTTTGTATTTGAAATCTCCCCTATATATATATATAGTTCATGGTTGCATTTGCCGAATGCCTTCTATATGTTTCTATGTAAATCTGAGTCATTTTGTAAATGACCTTAAAATATGTATTAAATTAAGAGCATGACCTTCTAAATCGTTTTTAACTCAATAACCTTCAACTGACCTGCTTCTGTTGTTAAACATCTTGCCCTAAAAAAAAACTTGAAAAAAACCACTATAATGTAATCTCCTCTTTCACAAAAAAAGTAATCTGCTTTAAATTAAATCATCGATTCGCACTGTAAAATATTTGAACTTCTAGTTCCTTCCTGGCCTGAAGACCATCATAACAACAAATCCTCTCTGTGATCTAATTACAAGACTAGTAAATAAGCTTCTTTCAACATTTTTTAAATGAAATACCTGAGATGGTAGGCTTCGATAAATATATGCATTCTGCTGATAATTTTTGAGCATTTATTTATGGTTAGCCATCACGTGTATTTCTTCTCTGACTCTAAATTATGATATTTGTTTCTGAATGAAGGAACCCCAGCTGCAAGGATGAAGAAGGTGCCAAGTAATATAGTGAAGAAACGTAGCCGTGAACTGACTTCCGTCTTTGAATCATTTACACCTTACGATGGCATGGAGGGAAATATCGAGAGGATATGGATTACTGATATTGCAACCGACGAAATTCATTTGGTAAGTCTCTACTTGGTCATTATCATGATAACATATTTCATACATCCCATAAAAAAGAGTCCATGCTACTATTTTTCAAGAATTTCTAGACGTTTTTATATGATAAAAATGAAATCATCCAATCTTTTTTCCACGTCAATAATTCTGGAACCAAGAACAATACTTTTGATATATGTTAATGTTAACATATGTCAACGTAGGGGCAGGTTCAAATGAGAACTCAAATTTGGTTGTGAACGTGAGGACGAATGAGAGTGTGACACGTGTCGTATTCGGACTGAAAAATGAAGGAAAATATTCAGACCGAATAATGAAGGAAAATATTAAGACTGAATAACACTACATTCAGTATCAGACTGATTGTAGTGTTATTCAGTCCGAATAATACTACATTCAGTTTGAATAATACTACTTGCAGGTGGCGTTTGTTTTTTAAGAGGTGCTGAAGTTTGAAGTCTGATTTCAGTTCCGAAATGGTTATGAAACGTCTAAACGAATCAGACATAAGTGGTGTTTAAGACCTAAAAATGAAAAAAAACAAACAAGGCCTCAGTCTGAATATTTTCCTTCATTATTCAGTCTGAATATGACACGTGTCACACTCTCATTTGTCCTCACGTTCACAACCAAATTTGAGTTCTCATTTGAACTTTCCTCTGTCAACGTATGTGAGGATGTTAACTTATATGAACCTCTGGTTCCCACGAAAATTTTGAGTTCTTACGGGAACCCAACTCATTGGCTATGTTTGCAAACTAGCTGATAAGCTAGCGTATGACTTATAAGGTAACTGATGACTTATAAGCTAGCTGGTAGCTGATAAGCTAAGCTGATGAATAAGTTATGTTTGGCAAAAACTAGCTTATGAGCATGTGAAATAACCAAAAAGGACATGTTGAAAATAAATAAATAATATTAGTTAGGGGTATAATTGGAAAAAGTGTCAAAAAGCTCCTCATAAGCTACTCCAAGTAGCTTATCGATAAGCTAGCTTATAAGCTGACTTATAAGCTAGCTTATGTGCATCCAAACGATTACTCAGAAAATAAGCTAGCTTATAAGTCAGCTTATAAGCTTAGCTTATTTTTGCCAAACAATGCCATTATCTTCATTTGGGTTCCGTTTCTTGATCTTATATGATGCTTGTATAAAATCTTTTAGGTTGGCCACACAAAGGGATACGTGCAAGTTCTGGTGGTCGGTCCAGAAACTTTTCTCGGTTCTTCAGCAATCGTAAAAATAACTTCAGTTGGACGGTGGTCCGTTTTTGGGGACATCATCGAGATCCTCGATAACAGAAATGAGGTCACAAATCCAAGTGACGAAAAGGATACAAACAACAAAGAAAAATGCATAGAAGATACTTGTGGTGGATGTTCATCGGCAAAGCCCGAATCTTGTGCTTGTGAACCCAATGGTTGTTGCAATATTGCTGAAAATGATTCATACCCAGAAGAAGATAAAAACGGCCGAAATCTTGAAGGTTTAATTCTGAGGAAGAAACCTTCACGGCCAATGGTGGAATTAGAAGATAATGGGAGTCATAAACTTGCCGTAAGAAATGTGGATGATCGTGATTGGGGTCTTCTTGATACCATTCTTGTAGGTGGGATTTTTATGAGCTTATTGACGATAATAGCGTTAGTTTTGTACGTGGGTTCTTGATAACTTTTTCTGAACTAGGGTTCCTGTAAGCGGGGTATCGATTTATCTTTAAATTTGTGATTTTAGATTGCATTAGGATGGATGGATGCTTGTTTTGAAACTTGTAGCTTGTTATTTTACATTATTTGCATCAAACAATGTACAAGTAAAATGAGTTATTTCAAGGATTCCATTTTGGGAGTAATGAATTCGGAACTCTTGACCACTTTGATGTCTTAACAAGTAAGTTTTAGCTTAATGGAGGGTTTGTCTAACTGTTAGCTTCAAAGCTGATGAAATTAGTGGAGATGTCTACAAGATGACTCAGATACTACAGCTGCTGGAATTTTTATATAGAATACTTCATTTGCTCATAATATTTGTATTTAAGGCTTAAACTAGGGTGTTACATTTATAAAATATTCCATTAGTTAAGGGTTTTATTAAGAATTATAAATTTTCAAAATGTCTACATTATAAAGTATGTTTTTTTTTCCAAAGGAGTTTAACAAAATCAACTTATTAGTTTCTTAAAAGACATGGAAGAGTTCTTGAAGTTGGTGTTTTATAAAGAAATACAGTATGAAATGAATTCAATCTTTATATAACACAATTAAAATCTTAACTTTTTTGACATATACCTTGGTTTGGTAATGATATCATATATTTTACTAAAAATATGAATTTTTAAGAAAATAAGCCAACTAAGTTGTCAAACTATTCCGGAAAATAATTTCAAATTTATTCAAACATGCACATATGGCTGGTAAGAATTCAAATGACATGAGACTTGACCTGACGGGGTGAAGTCAAGCCTCAAAACCACCATGGCGTTTTTTAAGGTGAGACTTAGTACAGTAAATCTGTATATATTAAATTTAATTTTTAATATACATATACGTTTTTACTATTACTCAATGAGTCAATGATGTAAATTTAAATTAGTTTATATATATTAATCCAGTCAAATTATTATTAGACTCGTTAAAGACCCGATATACAAATAAGAAGGGGGATCTGTTTTGACATGAAACGGGCCTTGTACACATCGCCCGTCACACTATGGGATAGGGATGAGCTCGGTACCGGACCGGTAGCGAAACCGGGTAGTACTGAAACCGAGAGTGGAAAAAATCAATACCGAATACGAACCGATAAGAGAAGTTCGGTACCGGTACCGGTTCGGTACCGGGATTTTCGGGACTAGAACCGTTTGGTACCATTTTTTGGGACAACAACCGTTTTTCACCGTTGACCATTAAACACAATAACAAAAACCAAAATCACTTAAGCGGAAACTGGATTGGAGGAGCCGATTGTGCAAAAACCGGGTATTGGATAAATTACGGAACCGATTTTGGAGGATTGCAATAACCGAAATATGAAGAAATGCAAGAAAAAATCGGTATTTGAGCGGAATATACAATAACCGAAAATTGTAATATATTTAGGAGGATTTTCTATAAGAAAAGAAAAGAGTTTGTTACCAATTCAAATAAAAAAATGACTTTTTAAATTCCCCGGATCGGTTCGGGATTTACCGGGACTAGTACCGGTACCGAAAGTACCGAATCCCGAATATGGAAAATCTTGGTACCGAACACCGAACCGGTAATGATATTCGGTACCGGTACGGGACCGGTTCAGTTTCGGGATTTCAGTCCGTATGCTCATCCCTACTATGGGAGCTGGCCATGCCCTTTTCTTTAGGGGTTATTACTTCTTTGGTAGCTCAACACATGTACTCTTTACCCGCTTATGCATTTATAGCACAAGGTTCACATTCATTCTAAGATATTATATGAGTGAACCTATTACGGAATCTAATTAGTTACCATAGACTTTCTCGGTAAAACAGATCAAACTTATTATTATCTTAAAAACTAAAAAAAATAAGACACTGAAAAGGTAAAAAGAATCAAATAACATCTTAGAGACCATGACTAGCCACAGACTTGAAAACAAGCCTTTGAGAAACACAAACTTAAACACTCATTCAAAGAAAGATTTAAAAGGTCACATATTAAGTTTGCATAAAAGAAAAAGAGACATGAATTCAAGAACACTTTTTAACTTTTTTTTATAAATAAAAGATAACTTTCTAATGATATTTCACTTCCAATTGTTTCTTTTTAGCAAAGTTTTCCTGTTTCTATTGGGGGGTATTCCCCAATAATGTTCTATTCTACTCAAACTTTACATTTTCCCTCTCTTTTTCCTTTTGTATCCTATCAAACTCTTCATATTACATACCTTCAAGACTAACCTTTATATTTAAACAAGAATCTTGAAAGTGTTTTAATTAATTGTTTTTAGGATGAATCAAATTGAATTAAATCGAATCGAAGAAAACCCTCATATGAACAACCATAGACCACAGTAGCCAGCCATGCTGCAAGACCTTCTTCTACAATTAGTCGAGTCAATTCCGCAATCATCGTCTGTTAAACATCTGTGATCATCGCGCAAATCTGGGACATGGCAAACGCTCTCAATTTGTTGACCATCGTGCCCACGGTTCAATAGATTCGCAGGGCAGACTTGCATTGACATAGCACTAGCTTGTTTCTTTTGTGTTTCAACCTGTAAAAATCATTAAGGAGAACTATTTTGTTAAGGGGTTGCTTGTTTACCTCTTAACAGTTCCATTAAGAGGCAGGCTATGAATCGCTAAGAGGTGAATTTTGTTTGGCAAAAAATAAGTCTGCCTCTTAATGGTTCCAAAACCCTCTGAATCATTTTGTATCATGTACCTCCCTTAACCATTTTAAGAGCCCTAATTACATTCTGAAACAATTTTACCAAACAATTATATATCATTTTGCACTATATCATAAGAGCCTCTTAATCATTCCGACCACTTAAACATTCTGCACCAAACCATTCAGCAACTGCCAAACAGCCCTTTAAATGAACTTATACGGAAGTCACTTTTACAAAACTAAATGTTGGGTACATGGAAGGAAAGGATGATTCCTAGATTTATGGATTTCAAATCCATTTGATGCCATTCCGTTCCACCCCTTTAAGTGAACCAAATGATAGAATGGAATTTGGTCAACGGATTTCACCATTCCAGTTCTACCCCTTTAAACGGTCTGCCTCTGATGTTAAGGGGCAGACTGTTTAACACCAAAAAGGCACATTTAAGCTTATTTAAATAAATGACCCTGATTAGGGACCATCGTCTTTTAATCAAATTACCAAAATAAATATAAAAAAGTCACTAAAGTTTGCACCTTGATGGAGGTCCAGTTACTGGGGATGTATGTATCAGGAAGCCTTTCGTGCCAATCGCTTAAAACAGGAAGAGGGTGACCTTCGGTTGTGAATACGTAATTGCGACCCATCAAAGCTGAATCGTTGAAGAGAAGATATAGATACTTGCACCTATTGATGAAATAAGAACTTCAGAAACAATTTCAAATGCTATATGGAAATCATCTACCTCCCCTGACCCATGAAAATTGCACCATTTTGACTATTTGTCAAATATTTAAATACCCGTGAATAACAGAAAAATAAAGAAACATTTTTTGACCAATTTAAAAGAGGGAAAATAGTCAAATACCCACATACCCACTGATAAAGAAACATCAAGAAACATTTGATGCATGTACTAAACCTTATCACACATACCCACTAATAGGCAAGTCAAGAAATTGTATAAGAAACCCATATTTATTTTTGGTTTTGAAAAATAAAAGATTTGACCTTGAAAGTCAAAATGCAATTTTTTTTGGTCAAGGAGGGAGCATGTATTGCAAAAACAAGAATAAAAGCATGTAGCAGTATATCTGCAGTTTTCTTACGTTTCAGCGAGGAAGAAACTATGCTGGTGATCTTCTAATTGCATAGTTGTTACATCTTTAACACTTGCAAATCCACCTTCAACTTTTGTATGTAAATTAAGGGAATCTACAATCGCTTCGCCAACTTCCAAGTACCAGGGGTCTGGTAGAAAGAAATAGATAACTTATCATTTGAAACATTATATTATAAGGTTAGAGAACTGGTGGGGCCCATGGAATTAGTAATATTATCCACATATTGAGCTCTCTTCCCCTCTCCAAACCAAGATATGAATAAGATTTCTTGGTTGATGATCTATATGTAATCCTAAGAAGGTTTCAATCAAGCTCAAAGTGCAATCTTTAATTACTTTCACAATAATCATGGTGGTACATTTCAGAATGGAAGCAGAGGTTGTGGTAGTAGAAAAAAGAGTTTGATGACCATGAAAAAGCTTTAGAAGTGTTAGACTATTTGTTAAATGTCAAGAATACCCTTTAATAATGATAAAATAAGAGAATCATGTAGATCTAGGGTCCGGTTCTGGGAAAAACCGTAAAAAAATTGAAAAACTGAGGAACACTCTCTTAACCGTCCATCCAGAGGGTATGCACTTGTGCATACAAGTAGTTTGTAAGCAATTTTCCCGGTATGCACATGTGCATAAAAACCAAGAAACAACTTCAATTACTTGTATGCACATGTACATACCATCCAAAATGAATGGTTACCAGGGTGTAATTCAGTTTTTCATTTTTTTAGGGTTTTCCCCTGAACCTCCCTCTGTAGATCTATATCAATATCATTACTTTATGATGATGATGTCAATCCACACGTAAATATAACTAGAAAATTTCCCAAAAACCGTTGCATTTTCCATGTGACATCCAAAATGGGAATTATCAAAATTTTCATGGGAGGACGTGCACAATTGAGAGCATTCTTAATTCTAGAAGAAAGACGGAAACAAATAGTAGCAAACCTTTTGTTGCCTGATACAAGTAATATGTCGATTCTGCCAACTCTGGACGTAAAGGATAATATTTTTCTGTAGGGTGCACGATCTGATGATCCAAGAGATATCTGAGTAGTTTAAGATGTAGGTTTAAAAATTAAAATAGAAGTGCAGAAAGCAGTGAAAATGAAGCACAAATGGTGTAACACTTATTAAAAGGTTGAGGCTTTGTACCTTTCTGGAAGCACTCCAAATTTTTTCCACACATGAAAAAATTCGCGATGTGTTAAATTAGCTGCTGCAAGATCCCCAACAAGAACCTAATAACAAGATTAATTAATTGATTAAAAGAAAGTGGTGAAGCCACCAATGTTGTGGATGATGTTTCTAGTGTTACTTACTTGTACACCGGGCCAAAATGCTTGAAGACTTGTAAGTTGCCAGTAAGTTGCTCTTCCTGTCCTCATATCGGCTTCATGATACCTACAATGCAGAGTTGAATACTTTAAGGGGCTGTTTGGCAGTTGCTGAATGATTTGGTGCAGAATGATTAAGAGGCTCTTATGATATAGGGAAAAATGAAATATAATTGTTTGGTAATTGTTCAGGATGTAACTAGTGCTCCTAATGGTTAAGGGAGGTTCAAGATACAAAATGATTCAGAGGGTTTTGGAACCATTAAGAGGCAGACTTATTTTTTGCCAAACAGGATTCACCTCTTAACGATTCAGAGACTTCCCCTTAACGGAACTGTTAAGAGGTAAACAAACAGCCCCTAAAAGTATGTTGTTGGGGGTGTTTCAATTATATCGACACCCTTCAAGTTGTAAATTGGAAAAAAAATGAGAAATGGGGATATGAGACTTTTCAACATTCATGGAAAGAGAATAAGGAGAAACAAATTAAACTTCATGAGGGAGCATTAAAATAACAATAAATACTTAAATGAAGACCAAATAAGAAAATAATTACCATGAACCATATCTGAAATATTTCTGCACACCAAGATATGCTGTCTGAAACATCCGCCAAAATTCCTCTTTTCCAAAGAGAATATGAGCTTTGATTAAATACTCGTAAAAAGAATCAACCCCTGTTACAAATAAATCCAACATCAAACCATAAAAAGAACCAGATCTATAATCAAAGATACAAGAGAATCATTAAATCCCACCATAATCAAGATTATGATTCTTTACCAAAAGAAAATAGGTAAAACAGAATAAAACTTACCAGCACCAATACCAGAGGAATATTCGATCCATTCTCCAGTTGCTACATCCAGCGTAGTTCCCAGAAGATTCAGAGAACTCCGCATACCCCACAACTTACGAAGGGCACGCAAAGCTGCATGCTCAAATCTTGCATCACCGGTTAACCGCGATAATGCTCCCATTTCAAGAATAAGTGATCCTGAATTCACATAAAATATTTAGCTCATACAGGAAGCTGTATACGTATTGATATGAAATATTAAGACGTTTGCTCCCTTACCACAACCAGAAGTGCTTGTTTCGGTTGTCTCATTCTCCACAATGCCATACTGCCCAAAGAATTTTGCACTTGGTGAGGTGTCATAGGGTCAGGTTCAGGGGAAAACCTCAAAAAAAGAGAAAACTGAAGAACACTCTGGAAGCCCTCCGTCTGGACGGTATGCACAAATGCATACTGGTAATTTGTATCATGCATTCGTGTATAGAAAAAAAACGCTTGTATGCATTTGTGCATACCGTCTATGCACAAATGCATAATATCCAGATGGAGGGCTCCCAGGGTGTTCTTCTGTTTTTTTTTTTTTGAGGTTTTCCCCTGAACCTCCTCAGGTGTCATAAATCTCATAAAATTACTATGTGAAGGATAAAAGTTTTTTTTTTGTAATATGAAAGAAATACCTTCAAGTTAATCCAGGCATAAGGCAAACCAGTGGGTGTATTAAAAGCTGGTAAAAATCGTCGTCCTAAATCTTGAGCCAAAACAAGGAGCTGATTGTTGTAAGTTCCTTGAATCAACCTGTTTGTAGAATCAGTTGCAAGAATATGAGCAGAGACAAGTCCTCCAAGAAGTCTTATGTTGCACTACACAATAACGATCAAGGGGATTACACACCATAAAAGCATCCCAATTCATATTGACTATAGTAAAGATCATTCCTTTTATTAAGCTCAGAGAGCGTGCAATAATTTAGTCATGAATAAACTTTTTTGGAGACTTATCCCACTTTATATTATTGACGCCCAACAAAAACTAGAAAGGAAGATTATTCTACTAGAAAGATACTCGCGCAATGCAGATATATCTCGATTTTAATATTTTATTTTATTTTTTGTATCTATCTATGTTATAATACGGTTTTATATGGTTTTAAGAAAACGATAATATTTTTTATTTTTGAATAAAATATAAACTTGGAGATATCATAATCTTTTTTTAAAAATATATCGATTTTAGTATCAAATTAACTATTTAAAAGCTCTATTTTTTATGTAATTTCTTTAATTCAATTTTTATTATAATTTAATTTAGATTTAATAACGAATTAATATTTTTTTTAATAACATAACTATTTTATAAATATAATAATTAAGTATTTGGTTAAAACTCAATGATTATCCTATTATATTTTTAAAAAATTATATTTAAAATGAGATGTTTATCCTGTATTTGATTATGTTTATCTGCTGTTAGTTACACGAAGTCAAACATGGAGCTTTAATAAATTGTACTTATGCACAATTTACTTGTAATCTTGAATTTTAAGTAATATGCATCAATAAACAGTACTTAATGCATAAAAAGTGGTTTTTAAGAGTTTTTTGTGAAATGCTTCATAATATAGTATAGATATAGATATATGTTTTTCGATTGAAAATATGAAATTGAAGTTCACTTCAGCAAATAGACTTTCGCTGGATCATCTTTGAAAGGTAATTACCATCATGATGGGATGTAAAGGGGAAAAGAAAATCAAGTTTAAGCTACATAAAAACAAACTATACCAAAAGGCAAATGGATTCAAGTAGATGTGTTTAAGTACCTCAAAAAGATTAATCCTTGCATCAACATCAAATGATAGATTTTCTGAAAGCCATATAACTCCCTTTTCGAATTCTGTGTTGTTACCCAATATTACAAGACTGCAATAAAAAGAAAAGCAGCAAAAAACTTAAAACCATCATTTGGAACAAGAAGCTAGGTTGATCAATGGAAGGAGAACAAGACTTCAAGAGATTGATGGCCCTAAAGTTATCAGGATTTAAAACAAAAAACGGATATAGTACCTGGACAATGATTCAACAAGCGTAAGCGCTGATCCATTGTATCCTTGGGGTAAGTTTTCAAGCTGAAATGAAAAAGAAGGAAGATTAGTTATCACTGCAGGCTACATATATATATATATATAGAGAGAGAGAGAGGGAGGTTCGGGGGAAACCTCAAAAAAGAGAAAACTGAAGAACACCCTGAGAGTCCTCCATCTGGACGGTATGCACAAATGCATACCAGCGATTGAAGCTGATTTTTCTATGAATTCGTGCATGTTACAAATTACCGGTATGCATATGTGCATACCGTCCAGATGGAGGGCTCTCAGGGTGTTCTGTAGTTATTTTTAAATTTTCCCTGAACCCCTATATATATAGAGAGAGAGGAAAGTTCAAATGAGAACTCAAATTTGGTTGTGAACGTGAGGACAAATGAGAGCGCCACATATAGTATTATTCAGACTGAATAATCAAAGAAATATTCAGACTGAATATAGTATTTATTCAGTCTGAATGTAGTATTATTCAACCACATTCAGTCTGAATATTTTCCTTCATTATTCAGTCTGAATATACATGTGTCGCGCTCTCATTTGTCCTCACATTCACAACCAAATTTGAGTTCTCATTTGAACCCGCCCCTATATATATATATATATATCATCATTGGATTCTAGCTGAAGACGTTACAACCTTCAAATTCCCAAGCTCACTAAGAGAGTCGGTGAAAGTTTTTGTCATGGGTTTTAATTCATCATGCTGCAAAACCATGAATAGATTATTATATATATTACTTTGGATGAAAACCGCATTGAGTCTTCAAAAAAACAAACATGTGTTGATAGAAGGTTGGATACTTACAGGAAATGCGTATGTCATATAGTTGTCATATGCATGATAAAACCTGTAAAAAGAGGAAACATATCACAGCTGCTAACAAGTTCTCAAAATGTTACTTGTGTTCTGTTCCCAACTCCTCAAAGAAGAACAATGGAAAAAGGATAAAAGTAAGATGGAACATCCTTAATCATGCTTTATCTGTTGTAAATTTCACATTTAGTATTTTATAAGAAATTATTCTTTTACCTGAATTTTTTTAACCTTTTTAAGGGATTTCCCAGATTTGTCACATCACAATCAGTTTCCTACAACTGTCATTTTTTCTCAGTATAAATACGCATCACACTTGGTATGTAGAAATACATATATTCTCTCTGCAATTCTTTGCTACAAGTTCTTCTTGTAATTGTATCCCTACACTTTACTTATGATATACACATCACTTCTTGCAGGGTTTAATTTATGATTAATTTTTCTTCTATTTCCTAAGCTATATTAGCTTAAAGGAGTCTACTGAGTCTTGGAAGATTACTAAATTATTCTTCAGGAATAGCGTTGATTTAAAACTGTTAGATCAAGGCGCTTACCACTAGGCCAAACGGAATTCCTGGTGGTCAAGGCGCTACCCCTTTCTTATATATTGAGTAGCAGCCAGCCTCACGGGTTGATTTAGGAAGATGTTGGTCAATGACCTAACAAAAACGCTATAGGCTATATATCATTCATGTGATAATAGTCTTGGAGTTGACAGAGCCTTACATTACCAACAGAAGATACTCCCAAAGTTCATGTCAGTCTTCCTATGTGAAACATCACCGACATACTGGCTGCCATGTAGCCCTACATGCATCAAACTGAAACAAATGACCTCAGGCATATACTCCAACATGCATCAAAAAAAATTAGAGGACTTTGGTAAGTGGTCCTTTTGTTTTGAGTATACTCCACCATAGAAACTTAAAGACGCAAATTAAGGAAGTGGATACAAGACTATTATCAGTTATCATCATGAATATAACAAAAGCTTCAATAATTCATAAGAAAGTTAATTACACAATAACACTGCCCAACTGTTAGTTTTAAAACTCCTTTTTTGCAGACAACCAAAAAAGACAAGCCTTTAGCAATTCTATACAATATACACAGCACAACTGTTAGTTTTAGTAACTCTTTTTTTTTTACAGAGAACCAAAAAAGGAGAAGGCTTTAGCAATTTTATCTCATTTCAGTGAGCATATTATCGTCCAAAACACATGGTGAGATGTGACCTAACTAGCCAAATGCAAGAACCGACTAGTATTATGCCAAGGAAAATAAGAGAATTCATACAAGATACAAAGATTCTCTAAAGTAATCTGCACTTGGGAAATTTGATCCGAAAGTTCACCAAAATGCAAGTCACCTTAGCATTGAACTCCATTAGGTTGATTAAAACTTATATAGTTATATTGCAAGGGAAAGGTTCAAATGAGAAGTGGTCAATATTTGAGAAGTAAAGAAGTGATCCGAGCCACTCATCTGGTCAATATTTGCGGCTTTAACTGTGAAGCGGCCGTATAATTCCTCCCATGAGTATGCAAAAGATAGAAGGATTGTTTCGTAACTTTTACAAATAGGCGTCAAAATGAACCCATGTGATTCACATATGGACTACATGTTCATAGGCTTAGGATCGTGTGAGAAGGAGAGATAAGGTAAGAAGCGTAAGAAGAGATCTGAACCATTGATCACTTTTAATCTCATACACATCCATGAATTGCGCCTTAGAAGGGAGTTGATCCGGTGCATATCAGCACACCTCATCTCGGTGCATCTCATCAATGTGAATCCAAGGGTGGAAATCTCTTTTTACGCTTCTTACCTAAACTCTCCTTCTCACCGGAACCTAACCCTATGTTCATATGTGAACCCGATAATTAGTTCACATCTAAATGACATAGATTCATATATGAATCGGTTAATTAGTTCATATGTAAATCAGTTAAAATAGTTCGTATAATAATTACACAAGTTTACATATGAACATGAACATATAGTTCATATGTGAATCACATAGGTTCATATACCCCTTTGCCGCCTCTCTAATCTTTGGCCCGTCAAAGCTGCAATCAGTCAAATCTGATCTTGACTGTATAAATGGCTAAGATCGCCTCTTTATTTCTCGAATATTTACCAATTCTCAAAATAACCTTCGGCTATATTGCTAAGTGCTAACCCTCCAATAAACATATTTGAAATAGGGTTTTTAAAATAAAGCTACAACATTGGATTATACACAACCATTCTCAACCTCTCTAAAATTTTCCTAGTTGGTAACCTAAAAAAACCCTAAATATCTGAATGTGGGCTTATTTTTACCACAAACAGTAACTGAGATACACCCAAATATCCCCAATATATGCACTTAACAAACAGTTAACACCAACTAAGCAACTTAAACAAGTATTTCACCTATTAAACTTCAAATTCTAGCACCAACCCCAAATTCAATGTAAAAAAATAGAAAATCAAAGTGGGAAATCGAGGTGAAGTTGTGACTTACATCTTGCGAACCTTGTGACTCATGCGTCTCCTCTTAGCTGACAAACCGTAATCGAGTTCGGCCATTGATGGCTTTAAGATTGTTGGAGATATCAACAGAAAAACGATTACTGATGTCCAATAACTTGTGCGACGAATCATTGCTCTCTATTGATCTTTAATGATTCGGAGTGATTTCGCTCCGAACCAAAAGATCGAGGTGAGGGATAATCGTGTTGTTTCGATGAGGAAACTTTTGGGGATAAATTAATAAGTTGGGATGATGTCTTCAAATCTTGTTTTACCGTTTGAGTTGGCAGACATTGAGGTTTCTTTTGACCAATAGTAAACAGCCAGATGTGTTGGCGATGTGTTCCAATCAGAACAAAACACGTCATATAAAAAAACACACTTTTGGTCCCTTTGGTTTATCTCCAACGTTCTTAAAACTTTAATAACTATGCGCTGATCGGTAGTTGCTGGATGATATACAGGTCTGGATGGTATGAAGGCTCTATATGATATAGTGTAGAATGAAAAATGATTGTTTGGTAGCTGCTCTGAATGGACAGTTTGAATGAGAACAAATTACCATTTTAACCCTCTGTGTGATACAATGTGAATAAAATTTAACTGTTCGGCAGAGATCAGAGTAATAAAATTATTTTGCAAATATAACTTAAAAACAACATTTTTATATTATTTCAAACAAACATAACATTACTTTTTCAAGTTCTAGAATAAATAAATACATAACAAACAAATTACAACAAAACATCAACATAGTTTTTGAACAAAATTCTTAATTTGACACATTTGACATTAATTGATTAGCAATCCGGTCACGTAAAATTGTCATGTACGCATTGTTTTGAGTACCAAAAGGTCTTGCATCCATGTCATCTTCATCGCCTCCCTCAATTTCTACTTGTCCCTCGGCAATAAACGTGGGATCATTGACGTAATCCATGAATAATTGATCATGGATATTGCATCTTCTTATAAAATTATGAACCACCAAACAAGCAATTATAACGTTTCTTTGTATTCGAAACGGATAGGGAGCCATTTGCTTTAAAATTGGAAATCTTGCCTTCAAGACATCGTAGGCACGCTCAATAACGTTTCTAAGTTGTCAAGGCACGTTGTCGTCGAAAATCAGCAAGCCAATACCTCGTGTTGTGGTATGGAGTCATAAAACCACGGGTGTTGGCATAAGCAGCATCACAAAGATAATATTTATCTATAATTGAAAGTTAAACATAACCGCATTATATAAATAATATAAGAAAATGGTAAACAATTAAAATTTAGGTAAAAATTATACATACCTCGTGGAGGAAATGGAATGCAGATGTTAGACTAAATGCAACTTCTCTTAACACTCTAGCATCATGTGCTATACCCTCCCATCCAGCCCAAACGTACGTGAAAAGCATATTAAAATCACAAATACCTAAAACATTTGATAACATTCACCTCTTCCTCTACCTCTATAACGAGCTTGTTGGTCAACAGGTACGATTGCATGTACAAGAGTTCCATCTAATGCACCTATTGCCCCCTTTATTAAAAGAATACAAATGAAGTATTATTATAAAAGAATACAAATGAAGTATTATTATAAAAGAATACAAATTAATTACTAATAATTCAAAATTTACCGGAAAAATTTGTCGAAGGTTTCTTTGATGTTCTGATCTATTCTGCGTTTCCTCGGAATGTGTCGGTCGTATAGCTTCTTTCGCAAACTTTATCATTGCTCTTAGTACTTCGCGGAAGATTCTATGAATAGTCTCTGTGGAGTGTTGAAATCTCCGTTTAACCATTCTAAACCGTTCGTTATGGCCAATAATTGTCAAAAATATGGTCATCTTCTCCTCAACGGTGACATTCCTACTATTTTGCAACCAATTTTTTTGTTTAAAATGGTTGCACAATAGTATATATGCATCCCGGGAAAGCCGCATCAATTCAACACATTGTGTATTCGATCCGCCTAACAATTCTAGTGTATACGCATGTCCGGTTAAGGCAGAAGTGTTATATCTTACCCGTTCTATTCTTGATGAATGATTGTATTTCCAATACAAATAGATGATCATAACTAGCAAAGGATCTTAATCGAAATCCATGTATTACCTTGAAAATAACATATATATTAAACATATAAACACACATATATTAAACATAATAAACACACACATTAAACATAATAAACACACGTTTGATAAAAAAAAACCCACAAATTCAACACAAGTTTAATCCAAAATAAGCACAAAATTCAACACATGTTTAATCCAAAATAACCACAAATCCAACACAAGTTTAATCCAAAATAAGCACAAATTCAACACATGTTTAATCCAAAATAACCACAAATCCAACACAAGTTTAATTCAAACCCACCAACTAAAACACATTTCCCCCATACTTGCGTGAATAACTTGGTCAATCCAACTCTCACACTTTGTTGGTTCTAAACGCATCCACATTATCCTATAGTCGGGGTTTTCGGCTAAAATAAATAGTGCCATGCCATGCAACGGTTCACCCCATCCAAGTTCCTCCAACTTCTTCAAGCACTCATCGATATCATCTTCAGGTGCTTCATGCTTTTCTAGCATCACATTCATCACCTTCAAAATGGTTTCTTCAACTTCCACTTTTTTTGAGGTACAAACTTCTTTAGCTTTCCGTATTTTGGTTTGTACCGGAGGGCGTGAAGAACACTCTTGAGTTGAGTTTGGCCCCCCGGTCTTTTGAGTTGAGTTTGGCCCCCCGGTCTCTTGAGTGACAGGTATATCTCCATTTAAGTTGGGATCAAAGTCATGCGGATCAGAAATCGTAGATGCTGTTCCATAACTCTCAAGCCCAACACTAGAAATCTCATCAAATAGTTGGACACAAAGTTCAGGAAAAAGCAGACCGACACTCCTCAACGGTTCCATATATTTAGGGTTTTGTTGTTTTAAGAAAATATATCGATATAAATATATAATTATAAAGAAACAATAATATAAAGAATAAGAAAGAAAGTGACCGAAATCTCTATCTCCCATTCTTCCTCAGACAGATTGAAGGTGTTGGTTGATGGATTGTAGATATTGCCGCATATTTCTCCTTAATGTAATCATAGTGATTTTTCATTTGTTTTTGGTTGACGATGAAGTTATGTTTCCTTTTCAGTTCTTCACCAACATTCTTCCACGACTATGACTTAAGACTACTACCTTCCCGCCCATTTTTAATTGTCTCTTATAGACAAACTTCGAGAAATGTTCGAACCAACCCGTCCTGTTTCCAATTAATCATACGTCTCTTTTGGTTCAAAGATTCACCAACTAGTTCCATACCTAAATACACATCGTAATTGCAACTTTGATTACACAATCTTTTCAAGAATACACAATAGGAATTTATCTGTAGAGATGGGGGCTGTTTGATTAAGAAAGGGGTTGTGGAAAATATTAATTGTTGTTTGATTAAGGAAGGGGCTGTGGAAAATAAGAAAATACCAATATTTTCAAGAAAGGGGCTGGAAACCAGTTTACATGAACAGATGATTCTAGGTTCTTTGTTCATTTTGGTGAGACTTCAAAGTAATTTTAAAATCCAAAATTCGTTTATATATATTTGAAAATCAACTATATCCATCTATAAACCAACAACATTAATTAAAAGAAATGATAATTGCACCAGATGCATATTTTCTTAAACTGGTGTCATAAATCGAGAGCAAATCAGAGCAAATCAAGATAACAACAGAAATCGAGCAACATCAGAAATCACAACAGAAATAGAGCAACATCAGAGCAAGAAATCGAGAGCAACATCAGAGCAAGAAATCGAGAGCAACATCAGAGCAAGAAATCGAGAGCAACATCAGAAATCAAGCAACATCAGAAATCAAGCAACATCGAGAGAGAACTCAATAAACAAGGCAAGAAATCGAGAGAAAACTCGATAAACAGGTAAGAAATCGATACCTGAGTCGTTCGTCGTGGCCGGAGGCGTCTGATTTGCTGGCCGGAGATACCTGAGTCATTTGTCGGAGATACCTGAGTCGTGGAAGAGAACCTGAGTCGGAGACTGTTTTGCTGGCCGGAGATACCTGAGTCGTTCGTCGTGGAAGAGAACCCTGTGGGTGAGAAGAAATAATCGCACAGGTGAGGGAGAGAGGATGGAGGCGCTAAACAAAAAAAGGGTGTTTTAGGAAAAAATATAACTCTGAATGGTTTTGCAAGGGGTTAGGTCAATTACCATCCAGAGCCTTTTGTCACCATATAGAGCATCATTTTTTTGTTGCCAAACAGTCTGCTTCCTCAGCGCGATTCAGAGGTACCTCTGGATGGTATCATCCAGAGGTAAACAAACAGCCCCTACAATTATTTACAGTTATTATGCAACCCTTTTCATTCATATAACTATTATTTATAATTAAATCAAAAATGTCAATTTGATCATCAACAATTATCATTTGATCAGTTACAACTACTCTTAATTAAAAAAAAATCAAAAATAAAAACAAAATGGATGGTGGATAAGTGGGTTGTATAATCTAGACAGGTTGTATTTAAACGCCCGACGGTTATTGTGTAACCTTTGCGTTCCTACAACTCATACAACTAAATTAGAAGCGTTTATTTGATCATCAACGATTACCATTTAATCGGTTGTAATTACTCTCATTAAAAAAATAAAAAAATAAAATAAAAATAAAATGGATGGTGGATAAGTGAGTTGCATGAGTTGTATAATATATAAATATTATATTTGAATACCCCTCTATATATAGAGGTCATTGTTGTTTGCATTTTACTTTGAAGGAGTTTAACACTCATCTTCAATGGAGGTTCTTATAGGAACCTTCTTTTTGTATTTTTTATTGTCATCCTGTTAAATTTAGAACTCTCTTAAAAGTATATAATGATGGTTCTCAAGCATTTCCAATGGAGGTTCTTATAAGAACATTTTTTTTGCACATTTTGTTGCCAACTCATGTAACGAAAAAACTTTTCAAAAGGTCCACAATGGTAGTTCTTATAAGAACCTCTTTTTATAGGTCCCATTAA
The DNA here is from genome assembly GCA_036898165.1 of Silybum marianum. Lineage (NCBI taxonomy): Eukaryota > Viridiplantae > Streptophyta > Magnoliopsida > Asterales > Asteraceae > Silybum > Silybum marianum. The sequence goes on from CM072535.1 coordinate 24,728,244, forward strand.
ATAAGTTTATATATATATATATATAAAGTCCCGTTCAAATGTTAACCCAATAATTTGTGTTAATCTATCGTTCACTGTTGAACACCATTAGCGTTCACTGGTGAACACCATTCATCAGTGAGCGAATGGTTCCATACGTGCTCGTTCACTGATGAACACCATTCGTCAGTATACGAGCATCGTGTTCACCATTGTACGAGCATGGTGTTCATCAGTGAACGATGGGTTAACACGGTTAACACAAATAATTGAGTTAACACTTGAAGGGGCCTATATAGAGGGAGGTTCAAATGAGAACTTTTTAAATTTAAAGGAACAAAGGAACACCTTGTGGACCACATATGATGTGGGTCCCACATAATATTAAATCATATTTGATTCAATGGTGGGGCCCATTGAATCAAATATGATTTAATATTATATGAGACCCATATCATATGTGGTCCACAAATTGTTTCTTTGTTCTTTTAAATATGGGGTGTTCTCGTATAATCCCTCCCCTATATATATATATATATATATATATTATAAGGGGCTTAATCTTTTGAGAACCCACTTTTTTGTGAGATCCATTATAAGCCACTGATTTAAAATAATTACTTTTATTAATTAGTTAGATAATTAATGAGATAATTATTGTATTTATTAAATAATTTTTGATGCATTTTTTTAGGAAATGTCATATTTATCTTTATGTCTCTTATCTTCTTTGTTCTATCTTCGTATTAGAAACAAATCATAATCATATTGTAAACACAAGGTGAACATAATGTAAAGTAACCTTAATAATTTTTTTAGTACAATGTTCAAAATGTGTTTAATTGTGTGTACATGTATGTTATGAAGAAAATAAGAGAGGAAAGAGAAATTATGAGATATAGGAGAAAAAATAGGAGAGAGGAGAGAGAGAGATATTTTTAATTTATTATATATATTTTTTTCAACTAATTTTTATGGTTTAAATTGTATCTCACGGATATCACAAAATACAAAGTTTTTAAAAGAAGGATCCCATATAATATATATATATATATATATAGGGTTGATTTCTGTTACAAACCATGTCAATTCGTACAAACCGTACAAACCGCATGCAACCAATATTTTTTTTTTTTAATTTTTTCATCTTTTCTTAATTATTAAGGTTGATTAGTCAATAATATATGAAAAAATTTCATCAAGAATACATGAGGTTGGTGAATCAATAATACGTGAAACAAGATTCATCAAATTGAGAGTTTCATGAATTAATTCATTTTCATGTAGAAAGAAAAATAATTTCATGAAGAAAATAATTATATGAAACAAATTCATCATATTAAACACTTTCATGAAAAAAAATTATTCAAAAAAACAATGAAACACGCGGTTTGTACGAATTGACGTGGTTTGTATTTGAAATCTTCCCTATATATATATATAAAGTCAAGAAAATAAAATAAAAAATAAGTAAAATGTCACTTATTACAATTTTCATGATAAGAATTAAGGTTGTTGTTCAAGCATCTAGTTAGGTCCTTATGGGTGCGTTTGGTACGCAAACATGATAGGACAGGACATGACAGAACATGACAACTATTTAGCGTTTGGCAAAACATGACTGGATTGGACAAGACATAGAAGACTGGTTAAACGATCAGTTCACCTCTAATGAATTGTTTAGTGTTTTTACCCAATAATCGATCTAAATAAAAATTAACAAAACTCATATTCATAAATCAAAAGACCTAAACAAATGTTTAATTACCAACAACTAGCGTGTCTACGAAAAACAAAATAACAATCATATATCATAATATCAATAAGGTTATTCTTACATCACTTATAAACCAAAAATCATATATAGAAATGTTGATAATTATGGACACGGTCCTAGTGGTATTATTTTTTTACATCCATGGTCCATGTGGTTTGCATTTAATCACCTCGTCTAATTTTCCCTTTAAATTAAGGTGTATTTCTCTTTTTATATATTACTTGAAGAATCATATTGAACACCCAATTAGCTATTGCCACATGTCCTCCATCTCTCCCCTCCCTTCCTCCCTCTCTCGGTCTCTCTCTTACCTTCCTACCGTCGCCTCCAGTTGACCACCATCATCCCCCTATTTTGTTGACCATCAAGACACGACACTATTACACTTGACCATGCACCACCACAAAATCTAACATCAATTGTAGTTGTTAGTCCTATCTATATCAGATAACAATGAATCTAATACAATATGAACAATAATTCAATCAATGGATCTTAATATGACATATGTATTAATGAATACTCTCTCTACAATATATTCTCAATGTAAAGATCTCAAAGTGTTACAATAAAAGTACATGACCATGAGTATTTATACCCTACTTTATACAAACAGTAAACTACAATTTAGCTCATGTTGACTTGACTTTATTGACTTCAAGCTTTGACTTTCTCGTCTTTGTTAGTATATAATTGTCCATGTGTTAAGTTCAAGAAGTGTGGTGTTAGTTGGAGTTTGTTGACAACCTGTTGAGGTGCTTTGCTAGATTTACCAAGTGTTTGTGATGGGTGACCATGTGCATATAAAAGCTTTGTAATAGTGTTGTTATTTTCAATTAATAAGAAACAACAACAACAATTATCTCTCTTTTCTCTCTGTTTTTCTTTCCACTTTTGTTTACATAAAGTTCACATGGTATCAGAGCTGATGGTTCAGTTCTCATAAAAATTTTGAAGACACTGATTTCTTCAAAGATATTCTTAGCCTCCTTGCATTAATCAGGTATCTTCACAGTTCTTGTTTTTCAGAAGTTCTTTTACTCATAAAAGCTTTTCTTCTCCCTTTTTCTGTTCAAAATGTCAAATGAAAATGTGAGAGGTACAACTGCTACTCAACAGTTCCCGCTTCCGAACTTAGCCAATTTTGTCTCGATTAAATTGAATGGAGATAATTACCTTTGCTGGAAACATCAAATTTTAATGGTGTTAAGAACTCTTGGGCTCCAAAGTCATATTGATTCATCAGTATCATCTCCAGATTCACCACCAGATGCAGTAAAAGCCTGGACTAAGGCTGATTGTTTCGTCTCTGCATGCATAAATGCAACGTTAGATCCGACGATTGCGCATTTAGCTATAGATACAAGATCTGCTTCAGATCTGTGGAAAGCAATAACGGAATCGTATCAACAACAAGCTTTTGCCAAACGGTTACAATTCAAGACTCAATTTCACATGATTAAACAAGGATCGAACTCAGTCGCAATATACTGTGATTCAATAAAGAAGATATGTGATTCATTAAAATCTATTGGAGAAACAGTTTCTGATTTAGATTTGGTTCTTCAGACTTTTCAAGGATTGAATTCAAGCTATAATACTTTTGTTTTGAACATCGAGAATACCGACCCACCACCGTTTTTTGTGCAACTTCGATCTCGACTTACTTTATGAAGAGCGTATGGTTCAACATTCTGAAGGTGTTCCGATTCCAGCAATGGTTGCACTCAAAATCAATAATCCACCACACGAGAACTCCAAAGAGAGCACAATCGTTTTCTGTCAGATCTGTCACAAACAAAATCATACAGCTGAGAGGTCTTATTTTCGCTATGATTCAAGTGATGGAAATCAAAACGGCAGAGTTCAAGGAAGGAATAATGGTGGTCGATTGTCTGGAAATAACAACTGGAGAGAAAGAACAAGTGGTCGCGGTTATCACAGAGGTGGTGGCAACAACCGTAGAAGTTGGAATTCTAACCCTAATTTTTCTAATGTTGCTTCAATTGATGGAGGAGGAAGTAAAGGAGCGTATATTTGTACCATAGATCCAAGTTGGGAACTTCTAACCTACGATTCACCTCTCCTTCCCCTAATATTCAATCTGCTGCTAATGGTGGGCCAAATGTTGATCCACATAATTACAATCAATTCTCTTTTGGATCTGGGCCCAACTCACAAAATGGGTCATCTGGTCTAAATTATCAATTTTCAGCAAATGGTCCATACAATAATTTTGGATTTGAAACAAATACTGGTGGTTCTCCTCAAGCCTATTCTGCTAATTTTGGTCCAACACATTTTGCTAAATGGACCACACAAAATGTTGCATCTATAGATGTGTCGTTTTCTGACACTTGTGAGCTTGTTGATTTTTGGATTACTGATTCCGGTGCAACAAACCACATGACATCTAATCCAAAATTAGTACATGGAGCGGTACCCTATACCGGGCTTGCGACGTTCATAGTTGGAAATGGTAATTCTCTACGCATCTCACATATTGGGCATTCTATTGTTACTCTTCCTAACTGTCGCCTATTACTTAAAAATGTTCTTCTTGTTCCTGATCTTACCAAAAGTTTGCTTTCTATATGTCAATTAGTTATGAATAATCCTTACGTTGTTGTGTTCTCATCTTTTGGTCTCTTTATTCAGACACAAACGGGAAGCATTCTCCACCACATTCCGCGTAGTCGAACTCTCTATTCACTATCGGCAACTGTTTCCATACCGACTGTCGTTTCCAAGTCTGTTTCTTCCACATTTTGGCATTCTAGGCTTGGTCATCCATGTGATTACGTGCTATAAAAACTTTGTATTCCTTTAGTCTCAAATAAAAATGATACTGATTGTATTTCGTGTAACTTGTCTAAAAGTACATGTTTACCATTTTCAATAAATGAATCTCGCAGTAATTCACCGTTACATATAATACACTCCGATATTTGGGGACCTTCCCCGATTGTTTCTTGTGGTGGTTACCAATATTTTATTACCTTTATTGATGAATATGGTCGTTTCACATGGATGTATCCTTTAACTCATCGATCTCAAGCATATGAATCATTTTGTCATTTTAAAGCCTTAGTTGAAAATTTGTTTTCCACAAAAATCAAACATTTCAATGTGATGGTGCTCCCGAACTTGTCAAAGGTTCACTTCGTCAATTATTTGACAATTCTGGGATATCTCTTTGAATTTCGTGTCCTTATACTCCACAACAAAATGGGGTCGCCGAGCGCAAAAACCGTCATCTTTCTGAAATGGCTCGTGCTTTGTTATTTCAATCTAATCTACCAATTTTTTTTTGGTATGATGCTTATGCTACCGCAACTTTCTTGATCAATCGTCTTCCGTTTCAAACATTGAGCCACTCTTCTCCATATCAATTGCTATTTCATAAGACGCCCGACTATAATCTGTTTCGTACATTTTTGGTTGTCTATGTTACCCATTTATTGGATTTACCCGTCAAGATAAGTTGTCACCCAAGTCTGTCTCGTGTTTGTTTATTGGATATGCTCCTCATCATAAGGGTTATATATGTTTTGATCCTATATCTTCTCTTACATACACATCACGTCATGTCAAATTTCATGAAACAATTTTTCCTGCTCTTCCCACATCGTCTTCGTCTGATTCGATTGTGACTCTACCATCTTTTCCAACAGTTTCGTTCTCTTCATCATCCACCTCTATGTCTCCACCAACTTCTGTGGAGCCATCCTCTAATTCTGTTCCAAACTCTTCTTTGCCTTTATCTATTTCTAATTCAGTCCCGTCTTCTCATCAGATGGTTACTCGCACTCGTGACCATACACGTCGTTCTAAAACCTTTCCAGATCACAACTTATATCAAGCTTCTTCTGAAACTTCTCCTACCATTGAGCCATATACTTTTTCTCAAGCTCAAAAGTGGTCAGTATGGTGAGATGCTATGAGGACTGAAATTTTTGCTTTGCACTCTAACAAGACCTGGGAATTAGTGCCACCGTCTTCTTGTTTTGATGTGGTTGGTTACAAGTGGGTATATAAAATCAAGCGCAATTCTGATGGTACTGTAAGTCGATATAAGGTGCGCTTGGTGGCAAAAGGTTTTCTTCAAACGGAAGGAGTTGATTATACCGAGACTTTTAGTCCGATAGTTAAACCCACAACTATTCGCTTGGTTCTCTCTATTGCTTTTTCACGAGGTTGGAATATAAGGCACGTTTATGTGAATAATGCCTTCTTACATGGTGATTTAAATGAGACTGTTTATATGAGTCAACCTCCTGGTTTTGTTGATGAGACCCGATCAAACCATGTGTGCTTATTGAAAAAGGCTTTATATGGTTTAAAGCAAGCACCACGTGCCTGGTTTGATAAACTTTCTGGTGCTCTTTCTACTTTGGATTTACTCAATGTGTATCAGATACGTCATTGTTTGTTTATCATTCAATCTCGATTACGGCTTATATTCTCATTTATGTTGATGATATTATTATCACGGGTAGTTCAGCTGATTTTATTTCTGAGATAATTCAAAAATTACATTCACAATTTGCCTTGAAGGATTTGAGAACATTAAATTACTTCTTGGGGGTACAAGCTACGTTTTTTGAGAATGGTCTTCATCTATCCCAACGACGTTATTTGTTGGATCTTTTATAACGCACTGGGATCAGTCAATGTAAGCCTTTATCGTCTCCTATATCTCTTGGTCAACAACTTTCAAAATATTATGGAGTTTCATTGGCTGATCCATTGGTTTACCGTAGTATAGTTGGGGCACTTCAGTACTTATCCCTCACTCGGCCAGAAATTGCTTATGCTGTCAGCAAAGCTTCTCAGTTTCTCCAAAGTCCTACCGATGTCCATTGGATCGCTGTTAAAGGATTTTACGGTATCTAAAAGACACTTTGTCTCATGGGCTTTTAATTCAAAAGTCATCTGATTTTGTTCTTCATGCATACTCTGATGCTGATTGGGCTGGATGTCCCGATGATAGACGATCCACAAATGGGTATTGTGTTTATCTCGGTAATAATCTCATTAGTTGGAGTTCGAAGAAACAACACGTAGTGGCTCGATCAAGCACCGAAGCGGAGTATCGTGCCTTAGCACACACGACGGCTAAAATACGATGGCTTATGTCTCTTATCAACGAACTTCAACTTTCCCTCACTTGTTCTCCGACTTTATGGTGTGATAACATTGGAGCAACATACTTGGCCGTGAACCCGGTATTTCATCAACGTACGAAACATCTTGAGATTGATTTACATTTTGTTCGAGACATGGTTATGGCTAATCAACTCTCAATTCGTTATGTTTCTACTACATGGCAACTTGCTAATATTTTGACGAAAGGACTTCCGGCATCTCGGTTTGATATTCTTAAATCCAAGCTTCGCATCGTTCCCGACGCTGTGCTTGAGGGGGGATGTTAGTATATAATTGTCCATGTGTTAAGTTCAAGAAGTGTGGTGTTAGTTAAAGTTTGTTGACAACCTGTTGAGGTGCTTTGCTAGAGTTACCAAGTGTTTGTGATGGGTGACCATGTGCATATAAAAGCTTTGTAATAGTGTTGTTATTTTCAATTAATAAGAAACAACAACAACAGCTATCTCTCTTTTCTCTCTGTTTTTCTTTCCACTTTTGTTTACACAAAGTTCACAGTCTTAAATATTGTAATCTCGGATACAATATATTTATACCTAACAGTAGTGATCATTCTTCAATTACAAAACCACCATATCAGTTGATTACAATAAAAAAGAGGCAAAACCTAGAACATAAGGGTTAGGGATGGCAAAAAATCCCCGAAACTAACGGTGAAAACCGAGCAATTCGGGTCGGGTTCGGGGACGTCTTAACAGGGACGGGGCGGGGATCTTAACGGGGACGGGGATGGTACTCACCGGCCCGGCCCGATAGTGTATATATATAATATTATATATATAGGGGAAGGATCATACAAGAACACCCCTTCTTTAAAGGAACAAAGGAACACTTTGTGGACCACATATGATGTGGGTCCCACATAATATTAAATCATTTCTGATTTAATATTATTAATATTAAATCAGAAATGATTTAATATTATGTGGGACCCACATCATATGTGATCCACAATTGTCCCTTTGTTCCTTTAAAAATACAAAGTTCTCATTTGAACATTCCTATATATATATATATATATATATATAGAGGAAGGATCATACGAGAACCACCCCTTTTTAAACGAATAAAGGAACACTTTATGGACCACATATAAAGTTCTCATTTGAACCTTTTTCTCTCTCTCTCTCTCTCTTTATATATATATATATGTATATTTATATATTAATAATATATAATATAAAAAATTTTAAAAAATTAATAAATGGGCTAAATATACTAATAATTAAAAGCCCAATCTAAATACTTTTGAAAACTTTTGCATTTTTTCTATTCGGTTTCGGGTAAAACCAACGGGTAACGGTGATATTTTTGCTTAACGGGTTCCCTAGCGGGGATCGGGGAAACCGCGGGGACCCGATGGGGATCGGGATGGGGACGGTTTTCCTTATCGGTTTCGGGGACGGGGATACCGATCACTGACACGAACTCGTCCTGTTGCCATTCCTAATAAGGGTTCATAAAAACACAAATCAAATTCATTATCACCAAATCAATCATGTTACAGATCGAATTCGTTCTCAGTCAAGATCAAAATGCCTAATTTTAATTCAAAAACCCCTAAATCTAAATCCACAAAACCCTATATCTAAATTTTTCACCTTCAAAATGACCTATTTGGTAATCTGATTAAAAGCTTATAGATTGAACCTTCCAATATGATAATCTTGTGAGAGCCCGAGTTCCAACCCACCTAAAACATTGGGTTGGAGTAAACAACATAAGTTGACAGAGAACTAGGGGTTGAGAGGAGGTGTTGTAGATGGGGAGAGTATGAGAACGGGTTGGGCATGAGGTAGACGACGATTCTGGTTACATGTGGGGGTATTAACAATGAGGACGGAGGTAACAAAGAAAACAATTAGTGAAAGGGTGGAGGGGAGGGAGGTGGTGGGTAAAGGCTTGGTGAAGGAGGACGAGATGAAAGTGGGAGGTAGAGGACACAGGGGGACGGAGGTGGGAGACGATGATATATATTTTTTAATAAGTAAAAGACAAATAAAAATAAAATAACCAAAATGCCTCTCAAATTAACTTAAGTTAACCAAATATTTTTAACAACACCAGCTTTATATAAGAACCGCAGTCATAAAAATAACAACTATTAAGACCATATCCATAATTAATAAAGTATAGTCGTCTGACGAGTAATTTTTAACATATTACAAGGAACTATATCTCACTTTTTTTTTTCTCTAAAAACAAAATTGTTTGATAACCTTTTTAGTGACAAAACCAATTTTAAAAAAGTATTATTGCAAACTTATTTGTTTTTGTGTTTCTCATTCCATTTCTAGAATATGAAAAGTTTTCTTCTCAACTAAAAAGACACAAAAGAACGTTATGGTTGTTTGCCTCATTTTTCTTTCTTTCTCTACTATTAGGTAACAAAGCTCTTACTTAATACATAATATATCCTTATTATAAATCAACATATACGGATAAAGAATCTACTTCCTTCGTCCTAAATTAATTAAGTGTCTACGTTTATTTTAGTTTGTTCCGTAATAAGTATTTATTTTCAAAAGTAAGTTCTATTTTATTATTCTACTCTTAATTATGAGACGTAAAAAGTTTCTCTCGATATTATAAGGATAAAAGTGTAATTATTACACATTTCTAAAGTTGTATGTTAATTTTATTATGGACATTTATTTTGAGACAAAAAAGTATAATATTTAGGGTTCGATCATAGGCCCTCCGCTAGCATCAACCACTGAGTGAGTCAAAACATGCCCTTTCACATTAGTGTTCTTAAAGACGGTTTCTATCTAGAGCCGGTTAAAATTGCCGATATTTAACTTTTTATCCAAATATTTAGGGTAATTAACTTTTTATCCAAATATTTATAGTTTGATTGCATACATAGAAGGTTGATTTGGCCGGGCCTTATCTAAATATGATAAGTCGAAACAGTCAAATGGTTCAAGTCTATATTATATACCAAAACTTTGTTGAAGTTTGAGGTTAGATAAATGTTACATCATACATCATATCATCTAAAGATATCAAAGATCGTTTGTTGAATGATTATTGAGTATGTATCTATCATGTGTACGTAATTTAGTTTATTGGATGATTATGATAAAGACTGATAATCTTATTCGGTAAAAGATATATTAAGGACCAAGAATCTTAGTCGTTAAGTAAAAAGGAAGACTTTTACTATTTAGCTTTGATCAAGTAAGATTAGGTTTACCAACAATCTATTTTAATAAGAAAAAAATGTTAGCCGATAAGCTAAATTAGGGTTATAACTCTTATCAATAAACACTTATCCAATATAGTAAGCTTTTGGTACATAGCCCCCACGCTTTGTTTTCCCCAACTATGAACACTACTAGAAAATTGAGTATATTCAATGGAAATTAATTTTCAACGGAAAATGTCGTTGAAATTTTTCTATGGATTTTAGAGGATTATTGACAGAACATAAATTTTCTACGAATTTTCAACGAATTTCCGTTGAAAATCTCTCACAAACATATATGCATTTTCAACCAAAAAAATTTCAACGGAATGTCTCGTCAAAAAGTTTTTGGTTAAAAATGCATTTTGTGGGAGATTTTCAACGGAAATTCGTTGAAAATTCGTAGAAAACTTATGTTTTGTCAATAATCTCTCTAAAATTCGTAGAAATTTTTTAATGACATTTTCCGTTGAAAATTTTCGTTGAAAATACTCAATTTTCTAGTAGTGGAATATATGTACAAGACTTGCATCATGCTTTGTTGTTCTCTTTTCTTTGATAAATATTTGTATTAACTACATGACATTTAGAGGTATAACTCCATGCACTAAATAAAATTAGGTTGATAGTTCGTCCGAAATTGTCAAAGTGTCTTAATAGACTGTTTTATAGGACCGTGGTTAGTAAGACCAAACAACTATGCATCTTATATAAAAACATTACAATAAGTCTATAAGACGCTTTTAGACATTTTAGCAATTTTTTAGAATAGTTTTGGAATAAAACGTTTTATTAATTATTTTATATGAAATACTTTGAATATATGTTTTATGAAAACAAATGTCCTATAAATAAATAAATGTGTTAATACGACACTTCAAAACTAATGAGTCTTACCATTTCAAAATTATCCTAATTTTTTTTTTGTTAAAACGTCCAAAAGTTTATAAACTTATTATAACACTTTACATATTCCAGATAATTGTTTGGTTCTACAAATTTATTGTAACACTTTACATATATATCACACATTTGGTCCTATGACTTACACTAAAACATAAAATCGGGTTTATCGGACATCAAGAATGTGTATGTGTCATATATAATGATTGTTCTATAGTACTTAAGTCTAGGGTCATATAATTGTGCACCATATTTAAAAATGTTACAATAAGTTTATAATACATTTTTGACATATTAACAAGTGTTTAATTAAGGATACTTTTGAATTAAAAAGTCCTATTAATTCATTTATATATAATATTAATCCACAAAGTGTCTTATAAAAACAAAGATCATATATATATATATAATATATATATATAGGGGCGGGTTCAAATGAGAACTCAAATTTGGTTGTGAATGTGAGGACAAATTAATGAGAGCGCGACACCGAATTTGTATTATTCAGCCTGAATAATGAAGAAACTATTCAGACCGAATAATAGTAGTATTCGGTCCGAATACTACTATTATTTGGTCTGAATATTTTCTTCATTATTCAGTCTGAATAATACAAATTCAGAAACGTGTCGTGCTCTCATTAATTTGTTCTCACGTTCACAACCAAATTTAAGTTTGCATTTGAACTTTCCCCCCTTCCCCTCTCTCTCTCTGTGTGTTTATATATATATATATATATATAGAGAGAGAGAGAGAGGAAAGTTCAAATGTGAACTCATTTTTGGTTGTGAACGTGAGGACGAATCTCAGCCCCTTATCCGGTCAATAAAGGCGGCTTTGACCTGGTTTCCCTCCTTTAATAATCTCCACCCTCCCATGAATCGCGTCAATCCTCCGTGATCGCGTCCACCATAACAGAAGATGTGTGGCTGAGATTCGTCCTCACGTTCACAACCAAAAATGAGTTCACATTTGAACCTACCCCTATATATATATATATATATATATATATATACGAACTTGTTCACAGACACTTCTTCATTGTTCTATAAAAATAAAAATATTACGACACTTATTTTAAAATTATTCCAAAAAACTAATTAAAAGATTCAAAACGTCTTATAAACGTAATGTAACGCTTTTATATATATATATATGACGTATAATTATATTATAGTAGTTTATTAGCACACTCGTGTACACCCAATTTTATTGTAATATTAATATTTTCCACAAACGTAAGATGTTTTCACTGACTTCAAACATTCAATATTTCCACAAAAAACAGATAGACAAATAGACTTTGGCTTAATGGGTACCAAATGCAACATCAAAGAACACCATGATTGAATTTTGATCAAGACACTCAAATATTTTTCACCTCTTATAAACCCGATTTTGTTGTAGCATCTAACCGGAACCGACAAATACCCGCCAGACTTTAATGTTACAATCCAGACCACCACTGTATATGAGATAAGAAGCTGAATCTGATTCAGATGGATCATCTTCATCCTTTGCCAATGTCAAACACTTAACAGGCCCATTATGTCCTTCCAATAAAGCTAAACAAAAGTAACATTTATCAACACCCCTCCAGATTCTTATGGTTCCATCAGCTGAACCACTACAGACCAAATCCGATACCACCGTTAAGCACAATATCGCCTTCGTATGCCCCTTTAAACCGCCAACAGCCACCGTGCTGCCGCCACTATTCGTCTCCCAAACCACAATCGATCGATCGCTGGAACCCGAATATAACATGTTCCCATCACTGCTTAATGCAAGTGTATTTATCCCAGATTTATGTTTCTCCAATGTAGAAACCAGTTTGAGGACATCCGTACAGCCTTCTGAATGCACCTTCCTCCAAACCCTAATTTTCTTATCTGCTGAACCAGTATAAACAACATCTCCATTGCTAGATAATGCAACTGCATTAATGGCATCATCATGTGCATTTGCTACAGACTGTAGGCATTTGAAATCACTTGTCTGCCAAATCTTTAGGGTTCTATCCCACGAAACCGAGTATAAAAACAACCCGTCGTTGGATACGGCTAAGGCCGATACGGTATCAAGATGGTGGACCCACGTGGATTTCTTGTGTCTTCGGACTTGTACATGGTGTTTCGGGATTAGAAGCTTTAAGGCTCGATCACCGAGGGTTGGGAGGGTGGCTAAGTGGGTGAGTTTGTTCTCGTGACCGCTGATCTTCCACACGCGGATTTTGTGATCTTGATGTGCGGTGAATAGTTTGTTGTCGGATGAAACCACCATGGACTTCACTGCACCGTTTCCGGTGACTATGATGGCATCGTCGGCTAAAGATTCTTGGTGAAGTTGGGAGTTAATGAAGCATTTACGGTTCCAAATGCGAATTTCTTTGTCGGAAGAGCCGGTAAATAAGAAGGGTCCTTCAATGGCAAGAGAGGATATGTAAGAGTTTTGGCCTTCAATAGTAGCAATGCAGTGGTGAAGGTAATGAAAGGTAGAGTCATGTTGTGAGGTAGAAGAAAGATGTGACATTTTTAAAGTGAAAGGTAGAATAGATGAAGGTTAAGATGAATATATATATATATATATATAGAGAGAAAGGTTCAAATGAGGTAGAATATATATATATATATATATATATATATATATGTTGTTGAGGAAAAGGGTTGTTTTGAGGTTATGTGTTATATAAGTTATAAGTTATAGGATTTAAATTTGTTGCATAGAACAGAAGATGGACTTTGAGATTAGTGTGGTGAGGATAATCCACTAAAAGTTTGCCTTTCTCCATCTTTTTTTAGAAAATGGAAACAATGTATAACGTCATTCAAGAAACATATTGAGATAATCCACAAGCTCAACCCTTTGCCTTGAAAATTAAGGGCAGACAAGTGACTTATATAATATATATATATATATATATATATATGCCCCTTCAAGTGTTAACCCAATAATTTGTGTTAACCGTGTTAATTCATCGTTCACTGTTGAACACCATGCTCGTTCACTGTTGAACACCATGCTCGTTCACTGGTGAAACACCATTCATCAGTGAACGAATGGTTCCATACATGCATGCTCGTTCACTGGTAAACATCATTCGTCAGTATGCGAGCATCATGTTCAACAGTGAACGAGCATGGTGTTCACCAGTGAATGGTGGGTTAACACAGACAATTGAGTTAACACTTGAAGGAGCCTCTCTCTCTCTCTCTCTCTCTCTCTCTATATATATATATATATATATATAGGGACGGGTTCAAATGAGAACTCAAATTTGGTTGTGAACGTGAGGACAAATGATAGGCGACACGTGTCCCATTTAAAAAAATATTATAGTATATATTCAGTCTGAATATGCTTATTTTGACACGTGTCACGCTCTCATTTGTTTTTACGTTCACAACCAAATTTGAGTTCGCATTTGAACTTTCCTATATATATATATGTATATATAGAAAGAGGTTCATGCGAGGACGGTACCAATTTAAAAAAATACGAGGATAATCCTCGGCCAGTCATTTAGTATATGAAATTTTTCATGTACAAAATCACATATGATTCATGTACAAAATCACATATGATTCAGGTACAAAATCATATATGATTAGCCGCTACTTGCCCACGGGAAAAGTCACGCGTGTCCTTTTTTATTCTTACAAAATCACATATGATTTTGTACATTAAATCATATATGATTTTGTACATGAAAAATTTCATGTACAAAATGATTGGTCGAGGATTGTCCTCGTATTTTTTTAAATTGGTACCGTCCTCGTATGAACCCGACTCTTTATATATATATATATATATATATATATATAGGGGTGGGTTCAAATGTGAACCTGTCTTTGATTGTGAACATGAGAACGAATCACAACCATCCATTTTAAATCAGATCAAAATACAAGGGGTAAAATTCACGGTGGCATTTTTGTAAATAAGTGGAAAACTCAGGTCATGGCTTAAATCATAAATCTAACCTGACGATTTAAATAAGAACCAGACATCACCTTCTTCGCCAAATTTCTTCATCATCTTCCTCAAATTTCTTCATCATCATCACCAAACTTCTTCATCATCTTCCCCAAATTTCTTCATCATCTTCTCCAAAAGAAATTTCAGTTCCGCCCCCAAATTTCTTCATCATCTTCCCCAAAATAAATTTTCGCACAAGTTTGTTTTTGCTTTGTGTTCTTTCTTTAAATCACAAGTCTTTTCAGATCCAGATTCTTTTTCTTGATAAAGTGTAAGAAGGTTATTCAAATGTTTTTTTTCCTTTAATATGATTGTTCATAATCTTATCACAGGAAGCTTCTGTGAAACACATTTGCTTGAATTCTTGCTTTTCAAAACCTTTGGTTCCATTGTAGCTTATATTCAGTCTGAATATAAGTTACAATTATGGGTTTGTATACTTGTAACTTATATTCAGACTAAATATAAGCTATAATTATGGATTTGTATAATTGTAGCTTATATTCAGTCTTAATATAAGCTAGAATTATGTGTTTGTATAATTGTAGCTTATATTCAGTCTGAATATAAGCATAAAATGTTATGCTTATATTCAGACTGAATATAAGCTAAAATTATGTGTTTGAATAATTGTAGCTTATATTCAGTCTGGAATAGAAATGATACGGATAAAAACATTCAGAGTTGGGGTGGTCATGACAATTACAGTAATGTTGATCTTTTTTTTGGCGTCAAGGACATTTGGAATTTCATTTCTGATGATACTTACCTTTAATTTAATCTTTGTCTTTTAGCTAATGGTAATAGTTTCAAAGATAGACGTGTCACATAAATATAAGCTAAAATATGTGTTTGTATAATTATAGCTTATATTCAGTCTAAATATAAGCATAAAATGTTATGCTTATATTCAGACTTAATATAAGCTACAATTATGGGTTTGTATAATTGTAGCTTATATTCAGACTGAATATAAGCATAACATTGTAGTATCACAATGTCATGTTTATATTCAGTCTGAATATAAGCTACAATTATGGGTTTGTATAAATGTAGCTTATATTCAGTCTGAATATAAGCTAAAACTATGTGTTTGAATAATTGTAGCTTATATTCAGTCTGAATATAAGCTAAAATTATGTATTTGTATAATTGTAATTTATATTCAGTCTGAATATAAGCATACAATGTCATGTTTATATTCAGTCTGAATATAAGCTACAATTATGGGTTTGTATAATTTTAGCTTATATTCAGTCTGAATATAAGCTACAATTATATGTTTGTATAATTGTAGCTTATATTCAGTCTGAATATAAGCTACAATTATAGGTTTGTATAATTGTAACTTATATTCAGTCTGAATATAAGCTAAAATTATGTATTTGTATAATTGTAGCTTATATTCAGTCTGAATATAAACTAAAATTATGTGTTTGTATAATTGTAGCTTATATTCAGTCTGAATATAAGCATAAAATGTCATGTTTATATTTAGTCTGAATATAAGCTACAATTATGGGTTTGTATAATTGTAGCTTATATTCAGTCCGAATATAAGCTAAAATTATGTGTTTGTATAATTGTAGCTTATATTCAGTCTGAATATAAGCATAACATTTTAGTATCACAATGTCATGTTTATATTCAGTCTGAATATAAGCCAAAATTATGTGTTTGCATAATTGTAGCTTATATTCAGTCTGAATATAAGCATAACATTTTAGTATCACAATGTCATGTTTATATTTAGTCTGAATATAAATTACAATTATGGGTTTGTATAATTTTAGCTTATATTCAGTCTGAATATAAGCTAAAATTATATGTTTGTATAATTGTAGCTTATATTCAGTCTGAATATAAGTATAATATTGTAGTATATATTCAGTCTGAAGAGCAAGTCACACAGAGCCAAAATTAGAGCCAAAATTCTCGGTATGTATTCTCGAAATCTATAACAACATCGCAATCAGAGATGAATTTTCAACTGGATCACACTCAATCGAATTTCCTGATGAAGAAGCAGACTCCATTGAAAAAACAAAATTAACAATTTAGTTTCAGAAATCGAAAATCCGATTACTAAAGTTCTTCACAACAATGAATACGATTAACAGAGAAGAATTCGATTTCCAGAGAGAGTTCGATTTCCAGAGAGAGTTCGATTTCCAGAGAGAGTTCGATTTACAGAGAAAATTTCGATTAACAAAGGATGAGAGAAATAAGCGGGAGTGATAAACTTGCCTAATTTACCCCTCAAGCCACATTTAAAGAACGACTTCAATTTGGCTCAGATCAAGGGCTGAGATCTGTCATTAGGTTCACAACCAAAGATAGGTTCACATTTGAACTTTCCTATATATATATAGTCCCCTTCATGTGTTAACCCAAAAAAGGTGTTAACTTTGTTAAACGGGGTATTTTCGTCTTTTTGTATATTTGATACTACATTCTTTAATTATCACATTCCTTAATTAACACATTTTTAATTATTTTATTCGCTTAACTGTTTCACCTATGAACTTCGTGTGTTCATCTATGAACTTCATGCATTCATCTATGAACTTATTTCAACTTTCTTAATTATCTTATTCACTTTTTAGTTTCACCTATAAACATTCTCATTGTTTCACCTATGAACTTCACATTTGTTTCATATATGAACGTGTTTAAAATTTTTAATTATTTTATTCACTTTTTCCGGTTTCACCTATGAACATTCACATTGTTTCATGTATGAACATTCTTATTATTTCACCTATGAACTTTGATAATTATAAAGAAAATCCGGTGGATTTCATAAGATGATTATGTGGGAATTTGAAAAGGATCCAAAAATAAATAGAGAAAATAAAATATATGATTCCTTTTTAAATTTGTTCCAAAATTATTTTATCTTCCAAATATAAAATATAAATTTGTTCCAAAATTACCCTTGACTTTATTCTATTTAATATGTTTCCTTTTTTATCAGTTTATAATATCTCATTTAATCAAAACCGTTGATCAAAAAAATAAACGGTTTAGATGAGTTAACAAAGTTAACACGTTTTTTTTGGGTTAACACATGAATGAGACTATATATATATATATATAAAGGAGGATTAGGAGAAAACGTAAAAAAACAACTAAAAAACATCCTGGAAAGTCTTCTATCTTACGGTATGCACAAATGCATACAAGAGATTGAAGTTGTTTTCTTTTTCTATGAAGGAGTGCATGTTTTATGCACGTCTACATGTTACAAATTACCAGTATGCATTTGTGCATACCGTTCAGATGGAGGCTATCGACGTGTCCTTCAGTTTTCCATTATATATATATATATATAAATAGAGAGAGAGAGAGAGAGCGAGAGAGGGAGAGAGAGAGAGAGATGCAGGTTCAAACTTGAACAATATCTATTTAAAAGAACATGAGAACCAACAAATCATATATGATTTTACATTAATACACAAAAAAAGAATTTGGCCACGATTTCAGGTCCGCATGGCTTTTTCGCACGTTAATGTAAAATCATATATGATTTTTTCGGTTCTCGTGTTCTTTTAAATATATAGCATTCTTGTATTATTCTCCTTATACATATATATATATATATAGAGAGAGAAAGAGAGAGAGAGAGAGAGAGAGGAAAGTTCAAATGCGAACTCAAATTTGCTTGTGAACGTGAGGACAAATAAGAGCGTGACACGTGTCTGAATATAGATTATTCAGACTGAATAAATACTATATTCAGTCTGAATATTTCTTTGTATATTTACTCTAAATATTTCTTTGAATGAGACATGTGTCACACTCTCATTTGTTCTCACGTTCACAACCAAATTTGAGTTCTCATTTGAAAACCCGCCCCTATATATATAGATAGATAGATATGGCGATAATCAAATAAAAACCGTACATAGGTTGAGGAACGTGTGGACTAATCTCAACCATTAAAAAGTTTAATCAAATGTTATTAATCATGGTGACATTTTGTAATATTAATAAAAAGAGAATGGCGTAATAGTGATTTTATTACGGCCGTCACATTTGACTTTTCTAATTCATCGGTGACTACACCTGGATTCATATGGTGAACCTGGTGAATTAGTATGTGTTTTGGATTCATACGGTGAATCTGGTAAGTTAGTATGTGTCCTATAATGAACGATCAACTATATTTAAATTTCATTTGGTAAATTAGTATGTGTTTTATGTGGTGAATATGTATATTTCATATGGTGAGCGAATATGTATTTTTTATCTTGTGAATCTTGTTACCAAAATGACAATTATGCCCTTTTTAACTAAAAATAACTTGCAATTAAAACCATATGATTGAAATCAAATTAAGGCTTAGATCGGTCCTCACGGTTTCAATCTTTTTTTTTGTTTTTATTTGATTTCACCCATTATATATATATATATATTGATTTGATTTGATTTCATTTTGTTAGAGTTTAATATTGACTACTTAGACTTCGACCTTTTCACCTGAATATATTTGGAATTTCTTCTTTTAATTTCTTTAACGACTCTTTCAGACAGTAATCTAATATGGTTTCACATGTTCTCAAATGATATTAATTAGAGCTAACATCTACCACTCAACTGCTCTAGGAGTTGACACTCTGGAGTTGTCTTTACACAATCGTCTAGCTCCCTCACCCGTGCCTGTTGCCCCCTCTCGGCGCTTTGAGAAATTCTTTTGTCGGTGTATAGTAGCCTCAATTAAGGAATCGTGTTAGAGTCTCACATCAATTAGAGTTGGACCGCATAACAAAATTAAGTTACAGGACGCTAAAAATGTTTAAGTGCACCAATAAATTTATAAAATTTTAACTTTATATATAAGACCAAACGGTAAAATGTTATATCTAAAAATGTTATAATAAGTTTATAAAATGTTATGGATGTCTTAACAAGCTTTTTAAAACGTTTTTGCATCATATTAACTATTTTATATGACATTATTTAAACAATTTCTTATAAAAACAAGTGTCAAAAGATGTATACACTACAAAAAAACACCCCTTTTCCGACGGACCGACCCGTCGGAAATCCGTCGGAAATGGGCTGGTCGGTAAAGCCTTTTCCGACGGACATTTCCGACGGAAGCCTTTTCCGACGGATTTCCGGTGGAATATACTTTGCCGTCGGTTAAGGGTTTCCGACGGATACCTTTTGCGATGGATAACATTTCCGACGGTTTTCCGACGGATTTTTGACGAATTTAGAAACCTTTTCATACGGTTAACTTTCCGACGGATTTTTTGTGACCATTTTCGACGGATATTCCGTCGGAAATCCGTCGGAGATGATGTTTTCCAAAAAAAAAATTTTAAAAAATCAAATTTCCTGTACATTTGGAATCCAGAATTTAAAAAATCAAATTACCACACAATTTGATAACAAACGAAACAATTTAAAACAAAGCTGTTTTATAACAAACGAAACAATTTTAAATCTATAAAATTACGTAATTGTATCTATTATTCTAAAACTACGAAGGAGGGTTTTGATTCTGGTTCTGGAACTGCTGCATTAAGGCTTGCATCTGGTCCGGGTTTTGGAACCGCGCCATGAAGTTCTCAAACGCTTTTCTCGTGGCCTCTTGTTGGCGAATTTGATCTTTGTACCTCTGCCACCGCTCCGCTTCTTCCGCCCGCTCTTTCCGTCTCTGCTCCGCTTCGCTCTCCCGCTCTAACCGTATTTGTTCCCGCTCAGCCTCCAACGTTGCTCTCAAAGACTCCAACTGAAATGAATTCACATTTAACAAGCAACAATGTCAAGCTCTAATTAATAAAAACATAACTAATACATGAATGTATTACAACCATATTACACATACCTCCGAAGCGGTTCCGGAACAACTATGACGGCCTTGACCGGTCAAATTCAATAAATCTGTCACGTTGTTGAACCCGGGAACACGATTCTTTTTTCGACCCCCGACAGCCTTTTCCCACAATTGACCCTGTATCTCCGGACTAAGGGTTGTCGGATCTACATCTGGGCATTCCTCCTGTCTCATTTGGTGGAACGACGTCTACAAACACCAAATGTGTTAACTAAGAAAAACTTATAGACATTTCGGCAGCATAACTGTTGTAGTTGGAACATATCCATTAAGTAGTTTACACCTATCGTCTGCCCAACAACGGCAGCCCAAACTAATTACTACAACTTTATCCTATAAAACAAGTCAATCCTAAAAACAAATTAAATTTTGTGCCAAAACTAAACTTACCGCCCTATGCTCGTGAGTCTGATCAAGATAAATAGGAGGATCTGTGGGCGGCCCGGTCGCACCCGGAACTAGCTGTCAGTTCGTGCAGTGAACCCAGTCAAATACCTCACTTATAAAAGTTTTCAATATAACAAGTTCAATAAAAAACTAATCATGTTTTAAAAGAAATATTTATTTTCAAAAATTCATGATTAAATTGTCAAACTTGTTGAAATAACTTATTATTACACAATTAGATTAGACATACATTTATTGATTCTATAAGCTTTAATTAAGCTTAATTCTTGTTAAGTATTCTATAATACATTTGTGGATTGCAATTATTATTGTATTATATCTATAAAGAGTGAATTGGGCTTTTGGTCCATATGTGGTATCTAAAAATTATATATATATATATATATATATACTCTAATAATTATGAATATGCTTCTCGAGGAATTCAATTCTTATAGCCTTGGCTTCTCTGGTAGATCAAAGATTTTGGAACTTTCAATTTCAGGTACCAAAATGAACGTTTTAAAAGTATGTTAACCAAAATAGGAATTAGAACAAAGTATGTTACTTTTTAATGCAATTTGCCCTTTTTAAATTAGATCAAATGCCGGCAAAATTAGTCGATGTGTTTTTAGCCGAATTCCGCACTTCATTGATTTTTTAAAAATCTTTTTGTTGATTTCGAGGTATTTTTTAAAGTTTTTTGGTTGATTTTGACAGACATTTTTGGTTGTTTTAGTTCGAGAGAGAGTTTCGATTGATTTCAAAATAACTTTTCTGTTTTTAGTTGATTTCGAGAGCATGATTGGGTTTTTTTTTAGGTAAAGACTAATCTAAAAACTCAAAACAAATAAATCATGTAAACGTAATTACATAACATTATAACTAATCAAATTATTTACACTATTGGTCCCTCACTCCCTTTATGCTCCATATCAAGGGTTGGGATCAAACCCCAAGACCTCTACTAGAAGAAGCTTTAACTCAGCTCCACCAGCCATCCCACCAATTGATTGTTTGTGTTTCACACTTTGTTTTAAAATTAAGCGGAGACATCTTCAAAAAGCCTACATTTTTTTTTCTCTTTATGGTAATTAAGTGAACCGATATATGTGGTCCCGTTCAGTCCTTAATAGGTCCAACCCTGTTCACAAATAAAGTAAGACAAAAATCCTTTTAACCCAATTAACTTAGGATCATTTTTGTTCTTTTACACTTGTTTTATTATGCCCTTTTCTTTTAAAAATAAAAAGAATTATATAATATAATACTTTTCTTTTTAAAAATAATTCACTCTATCTATAAACACTTGAATCATTACATGCATGCTTTAGTAAGTCATGCAAAATTTTCAACCATCATAATTCCAAACAATAGACAGACTGGAATGCTCCTAATATGTCCACTAGGGGAGAAAGTAAAATATACCAACACCTGGCTCAATAGATCCTTATGCATTACTAGTAACCTAACTTTCTTATATATTGGGAAATGTCTATGAAAGCAATGACCTTGAAAGAAAACTATATACACTTTTCTGTTGATGTACATATTGCTCTTTTCGCCCAATTAATTGCTTTTCCTATATATTAGAAATGAAAAGATAAAAAGAAAACTAATTCTTTAGGGTTTTACAGTGTGACAATCCTTAGAGGGCGTTTGGTTCCCCGGAATGGAATGGAATCTGGTGGAATTGGAATCTGAATTCCTTTGACCAGATTCAATTCCCTTGTTTGGTTCAATCTTTTCAAGGAATGAAATATGGTAAATTCCAATGAATTCCAAAATAATTCAATTTGAGATTCCTAAGGTAAGAGGTGGGATTTCATTGGAATGAAATTTGTTCTTTTTTTAATACCCAAAATACCCTTACCACATTACCCAACAATACCAAAACCGAACCCTTTGGATTTTCGATTCGGTTTTTTCGGGTTTTTTTTTTTTTTCAGTTTTCGGTTTTTCGATTTCGGTTCGGTTTTTTTAGGGGTTTTTTCAGTTTTCGGTTTTTTGATTTCGATTCGGTTTTTTCGGGGGTTTTTTCAGTTTTCGGTTTTCGGTTTCGGTTTCTCGGCTTTTTTTTCGGTTTTGTTTCGGTTTTTGCTCACCCCTAGCAGTTAGGTTCTTCATCGTCTCTTACAAACAACTAAACTATGTCTTGCCCTAACAGATGTTGTTTTACAGTTTTTCTGCAGTTTTTTGCTGTAAAAAAATTATGATTTTTGTTGTTTTAGTTGTTTTATGCAGTTTTTAGCTATTTTATGCAGTTTTTAGTTGTAAAAAAACTCATTGTTTTTAGTGTTAAAAAATTGAAGTAATTAATAATTATTTTATTAAATTAATTTTAGTTTAAAAAGTTTAAATTTAATAAAAAGGGTATTTTAGTAATTTACTGTAATTTCATTCCGATTCCAAAGCTACATTCTGTGAACCAAACATACAGATTCCAATTTTTTCAATAGATTCCATTCAAATTCTACCAACCAAACAGCTGGTCAAATCTGACAACATTCCATTCCAATTCCTTCAAAGTCACATTCCTTTGACAGATTCCATTCCATCCTATTCCATTCTGCGAACCAAACGCCCCCTTAGGGTTTTATATTGTGACAAATCGTTATCGTTCCCTTTCCTCAAATCCTAAGATCGCAAGAAGTTCTTTTTAAGTGCTAACATCGCTATGTTAAGACTTTATAAAGCGATCTATTGAAGCATTTAGACATATATGATGTCTTCTAAAACTGATTTTGTTGTAGTGTGCTTTAAAACCAGGGTCGGCCCTGCCAAAGTGAAACTAGTTCAACCGTACACATAACCCAAGGGGATTCAATCTATCATCTATTACTAGTTTGGGGTTCAATAGTCGGTGAATTGGACAACCGACTTTAACTATAAAAACATACCCAATGCCTAACGCCTAGTAGTTATTTATACTGAATGCGCTTTGTGAACCGGTGAATAACCAACATTCCAACAACTCAAGCCGATTTCTATTGTTCTTCAAAGTTCGACTATTCTGATTTCAAGGCACGACGTTCCATTTCCAGCCGATTAACGATCATGAATCTAGATTCAAGATGGAAACCCCGAATTACTGATTTATATTGTTGATTGAACTTGTCGTGTTGTTGTGTGAGTGATATTATGATGTTATGAATCTTTAATTCTTTTTGCAAAAGAAAATCTAAATTTCTAATTGATAATTATGAAGTTATTTAATGTGTGGTCGTGTGGGCTACTGACTTACTGGGCTAAGGCCTGAGGGGCTTTTATCTTTTTGATAATGGGTCTTGCATAGGATTGTAAACGACCGAACGTTCAGCGAATCGTTCATGAACCATATGATGAAAATTTCGTTTATGTTCGTTTATTTAACAAACAAACGAACTTGAACACATTAAGATGATAATCAGTCTTACTTGCAAATTGAAATTTACGATACACATGATCACATCACTGTATCAACATAGTTGGAGCACGTCGCACAACAATAAACAACGTATTGTGATATTGTCTTATTGGACACATGTTCTTTCAATGCATAATAGCATAGATTATAGATTTTACAACCTATCGGTGTTCTTTTGACTTTTGTTTACTAGGAAGTTTAAAATTACAACATTATAGATGCTTTAGTGAGTATTTCTAACAGATTCTCTAGAATGTCTTCTAAAATAGAGAAAACAAGAAAAAAAATTCCAACTTTAAAAAATTCTCTAAATCTTAATAAGAGGTAAGAAAAATTATTTTTAATTCTAGGACCGGCCCTGCCTTTCACTAACTTCTTTGGAGATAATTAAGGACATGTATAGATGATAGTAGCATCATAGTTGATATATATAGAGAGAGGGGAAGTATCAAACGAAAACACAGTCAAATCAACAGAACACGAAAACGGTTAAATCGCAGGTGATTTTTCATTGAAGTAACATGTGATAGCACACGATCAATGCAAGCGTGAGTGGGTGACTTAGCCCACGACCTCAGATCGCAGCCAAAGTCGTGTGAATCTCATGTTATTTTACAAGTGCTTTTAGTATAAAATCACATGTGATGTATATGGTTGTTATCGTGTTCTGTTATTTGGTCATTGTTCTAGTTTGAACATGTCTTTCTCTCCTCTTATATATAAGAACAATAACTAAATAAGAACAACGAAAGTTGTCAAATCATGTGTAAAAATAAGACGTGATTTAATCGTTTCATATTCTTTTATTTGGTTACTTTTCCCATATGAACCTGACACACACACACTCTCTCTCTATCTGTCTAAGTGGTGATTAAGATCTTAAAATGAAAAAAACAAACAAGGCGTTAATATTATACCTTAAGAGGGAGAGAATTGGGATGATTTCACTATTCCTGTTAGGGCTGGATCAGTCAGCAAGCAGTGATTGTGTTAATGGCTTGTTCATCATCCATCAATGGCTTAATGGGGGACGGTTTCAGTACCAGTGGAATTAATAGACTGATCGCTGTCCAGCAATGTGGGAATAATTGTGGTTGCATATATAGTCAGCACAAATTGACCAGACACACATGCATCTCTTTCTTTAGTGGTGCTCAATGTTGTTTGCAGGTGCAATATTAATTTAGGTCATCCAACTAAGTTGCTTCTTACCCATTTTTATCCAACTAACACTTAACTAACTAATGGCCTATTTATCAAACGTTAAATAAGTGTTGATCAAATCACTTTATCTAATCAAATGAACATTGTTTGAGTGTCTTAATAGAGTACCTTATAGAATTTAGGGGCTGTTTACTCGATAAATGTTCATCGAGTAAGTGTTTACCAGGCCACATCACATTACCTTAGCTAGTAAGAAACTAAGAACCAAAAATCTTATCCAGTCAGTAGGAGCGAAGACAATGACCAAGAGTCTTACCCGGTAAGTGATGACGATGACTCTTATCATGGTTAGTACTTAATTACCGGGTAAATTGTTGCATACGATACCGTGTTAGTGGACTAAAATCTTATACGGTAAATAAATGATAGTCTTTGAATTTTGCTGTAAACACTTACTGTTTGGTAAACTTCCCTTAAATTTATAAGACCAAAGAAATATAATGTTTCATTTAAAAGTATTACAACAAGTATATATATAGGACGCTTTTGAGAGTGTAACAAGTTTTTTAGAACATTTTAAAAATAAAGTGTTGCATTAGCCATTTTATATAACATTATGTCATTATTTAAAAAAGTGTTCTATAAAAATATAAGTTTATAATACATTTCTTGAAAGTGTTATATAAAATCGTTAATACGACATTTTATTTTAAAAATATATTAAAAACTTGTTACGGCCCAAAAGATATCATATAAACTTGATGTAATATTACATTATATGTTTTTGTCTATATACTTAAGTCCTACGAGAAAAATAAATTCTTTTAACGTTACATAGTCATGGCTGAAACCTCACGTCTCAACTCTATTCCAGCCAAGATTTAAAAAATGAGCTTTTTCAGGTATTTTATTCTGAATCCATCGATTAATATTTATATTTGGGGTTAATTTATGGGAAAAGTTAAAAAAATCCAACAAACTTTTTCATTTTAAATGATAGTCATTAAACTATTTTTTTTTTGAATTGGAAAACAATAAATTTTCTCATTTTAAATGAATAAGTCTTTAAAGTATTTTTTTAGGGGTGTCAATTTTATACCATGACAAACCAACCAATTCATATACCAACCGTACCAATTTAATTGGTACCAATTTAGTTGGTACCGACTTAATTGGTTGGTAGTACCGTATACCTATCCAAACTTGGTTGGTACGTGGTATTCGAAATCGTGTACCACGGTAATACCGTACCGTACCGACTTGTTTTTTTAGTTATTTATTAATTAACATTTAATATGATATAACATATTTGATCATGTTAAATGTTCTTATTTTTTGTTTTGCAAAATTATGACATGGATGGTTAGATAGAACTTGATTGAATGCATTCACCTAACTCTAACAACTTTAGTAACTCGTTTATACCTCTACAATCCATCATCGTTTCTCAATGATCGCTTATATTAGATTACTAAAGAATATTTGTATTATATGAAAATTATTTGAATGTTTATATATGTAGTGATAAGTGGTAGAATACATATCAACATATGATTTAGATACTCAATGGTTTTAGTGCATCTAAATCTAGTTAGTAAAGATGTAAATATAAATAAATTTATAAGTTCAACTTTTAGTTGGTACAAAACCGTACCAACATGTATCAACCGAAAAAAGTTGGTACCAATTAAGTTGGTACCAAGTATAGTTGGTTGGTACGTGGTATAAAATTTGGCGTACCAATTATAATTGGTTGGTACATGGTATTTGGAAAAAAGACATGGTACCGTACCATGTTCACCCCTAGTATTTTTAAATGAAAAAATTATTAAATTTTCTCTTTTTAAATAAAAAACCATTAATCTTTTGCATTTTGATTGATTGATTTCTTGAACATTTTATAATAAATAAATCATCGTATTTTTGAAATTTGATTACCTACATCCATTTAATCCAAATAAAAGTTACATTAACCGACTGACTGGTAAAAAATTGATGATTTATTTGTTATATTTTAAAAAGTTTTAGAGTCTTAATCATTCAAAACGTAAAAATTTAATATTGGTTTTTTCATTTAAAAAATAGTTCAGAGATTAATCATTAAAAAAGATTAAGTTTAATGATATTTCACTAAAAAATAGTTTAAAAAACTAATTAACCAATCAAAATGAGATAGTTTTTGGACTTTTTTCTAATATAAAAAAACGTTAGTCACCCTTACGTGTCTTATTTAATCACGATCTTTCATAAAAATAATAAGTTAAATATTTTATTAAAATTATCAAAGTTTTATTATTTATGAATATAAAAAACCTTAACTTTTTTATAATGTACAAAAATATTTTTAAAATTGTTATATTTTTTTGAAGATAGTATATATTGAATCTTAATAATATAAAAATTAATTGATAAAATCAATACTAATTACAAATAATCAATAATTAATACTAATTACAAATAATCAAAAATTAATACTAATTAATAATTAATAATTTACATTTAAAAATAATTAATAATTTAAAATTAATAATAAATAATAATTAAAATTAATTAACAAATTGAAAAAATAAGCTAGCTTAGGTTTACCAAGCATTGCCTTAAATCAAAGGTTATTAAAAAAAGATGTATATTTGTAATAAAATCATGAAATAAGGGTATTTTTGTTAAATTCAAGTATATTGAAAGAGTATTCTAGCCATTAATTATCTAGACTGAAATTAAATTAAATTAAATTATGGATACCAAATCAGTTTTCATATCAGATAATTTTTCATTCTTCATACCGGTTCATATCTACCTTCGTTACTGTTACTGAGCTTCGATTGAAAGTGAAATTGAGCAACCGAGATGGCTAGTTAGCCACTAATTGAAGAAACGAGGGTAAAGATCATGTAGTTATAGAATAAGAATCAAGGGTAACATTTTTCACATTTAGTTCACTGAAATAAAAAATGCAATTTAGGATTATTTTTTTTCATAGGATTTTTAATCGATTTTCTTGATCAAGCTCGCCTCCTCGCTTTTGTTCAATTATAAATAAATAACCACTTTAATGGAGATTTATAGCATCATTCAAGTAAATACAGATTAAGATCGTAAAAACATACTAATGATTTTACCTCACTTTATTGTATTGTATAGACAAGCCTGACTTTATAGATAGGAATTCAGAAAAGAGTGTTGAACGGAAGAACAGGAGGTTGCTACTTGCTAGGTAAAACCAGATTCACTCGTGAACACAACTAACAATCGAGTCTTGTTGATGAAAATGACGACGGACATTGTATAAGATTGTTGAAGAACTAAGAAACAAGTTGATCAAAACAAAAGAAGTTATCGAACATGGAGTTGAAGTTTTAAATCCAATCATGACTAAAAAAGGTATTTTTACTTTTAAGTTGTTCATTGTTTCTAATCACTATCTTTTTAACTATATCTCTAATTTACTAAGGTAAATCATTGTTATTCACCATTTCACCTTATGAAACATACATTCAAAAATGTGATTCATCTTACAGAACACACATTCAAATATGTGATACACCTTATAAAACCACATTGGAATATGTGATTCACCTTATAAAACATGTATAAATAATGCATCCAAATTTGAAAAATATGTTCTTCATCTTACAAAATAACGTTTGGAAATAATTTCATAAAGTAAAACACTACTATTATTAACCTTATAAAAAATAAATGATGATTTTATTAATTATAACCTACTTTGTTTCTTAAGTTAAAACGATGATTTTTTGGATTTGATACGATGAATATGTTTAACAAAGATCAATAGTAATTCATCTTGGGAATTTATTCATAAGGAGAAATAGTGCATATGTTTATGATACAGAATCATAAGATTTAATTTGTGAATATATAGTCAGCACAAATTAACCGAACATGCACATATATCTCTTTTTTTAGTGGTGCTGAATGTTGTTTGCTAGTGCAATATATATAATTTAGGTCATCCAACTAACTAAGGTGCCTTTTGCTTTTTTTAATCCAATTTACACTAAGTAATTGGATGAAGATTGTGAAAATAGACACCGTAATAAAATTAGGTTTATAGAATGTTTAAATTGTTTAAGTGTTTTAATAGAATGTCTTATATGATTTAAGTTTATAAGACCAAAAAACAAAGAGTACTATCTAACAAGTTTTTAGGACATTTTTAGAATAAAATGTTGTATTATCTATTTTATAGAACATTATTTTAAAAACGTGTCCTATGAACAACATGTAACACCATAAATTTTCTAGGAACGATCGACAGGCCTGGGTGGCCTAGGACGTATTTTAATAACTCAATTTTTGTATTAATGAAAGTTAAGGGATAGTTTTGTAAAGTTATCTATCTTTAAGGATTTAATCTATAAATTTGGGGGTATAAAAAGGTTTCAACCCCATCCTTTTCTTTTGTTTTTGCAGACCCTCTTTTTCATTTCCATCTCTAAGGTGAAGGAGTATAGGAGAATTTCTTGAAGACCGGTAGCTAGAACACCTTAAAGGTATAATTTTTTTCTTTTAATTTCTTTAAAATCTAAGGTTTCTTTATTTGTTAGGTATATATTTAGTGTTTCTTATTCTTACTCAAAATCTTGCATTTTTAGTGTTGGGAACTCAATGTTGAAGCTACATATGTTCTATGACATCTATTTTGAGTGGATCTAAGTTTGAGAACACATAAGGACTGCAATGTAAATAGATGGAAATGGAAAGTGCGGAAGATAAATTGTGTAAAATAAAAACAAGAAAAGAAACTTGGCACACAAGTAACTAACTACCGCGGGAATGTAAAGGACCAAAAGTAAATTGCTCGAAAATATAAACACTGAAAATTAAATTGTAGAGATTAAAAGGTGGTAATGTAAATGACAAGAATGTAATACTAGACATGTGAAGTTCAAAGCGATAAACATAAGTAAAGAAATGAAGAACAATATTGCAGGGTGTAGTAGGAGTATATTAACTTACATAGAAAGTTTTGCTTCAAATTGTAAACGTTTGCATAAAACATTGGTAAACTGATATTACAGTTATTTGGACAGTAGCCACGAACCACAAATGAATTTAGAATCCACCATAAGCTATGATTTCAAGGCTAGCCCCAAAATGAAACCGAAAAATACTTGGAAACTTTGAGAACTTTGCTTACAGAAGAGGGAACCAAATTCGGGAAGCTTTAGGAGAATAAGTAGCTAGGAAGGAAGTAAATATTAAACTTTAAAAGACAACAGAAAGCAAGTAAGCATGTCTACAACTAAAGACTTCATCTGTTTTGTATAGCAAAAAGGAAACTTGGGCCAAAGGTTTTCTAACCCAAACATAATCCTGTCAACTCCTTGGTCGTTTTGAGATAAAATTTCCGTTGATAAAGCATCTTATAAAAGCCCCAAACTTGTTCCCAAATCAACCCAAAAAGGAAGAACTACGAGCTGCAGGATCATCTTCATAGAGATTGCCAAATGGGCCTGACCTAGTCCAGGATCGGCGGAGGATCGGCACCGAGACCGACTTGGGACCGCCGGTTAAGAAGCGGTTACGGTTTTCATCAAAAAACAAGGTCTAGCCTAACCCGAGACCGGTTATGGGCCTGACCCAATTTTTTTAAAAAAATGTAGTTTCATATGTAATTATAACTTTCTAAGTGTATTTGATTGAAAACCAATTATAAATTTATGATAAAACATATTTTTGAAGTGTATTTGATTGAAAACCAATTATAAATTTATAATAAAACATATTTTTAAGTGTATTTGATTGAAAACAAATTATAAAATTATAATAAAATATATTTTCTAAGGGCCCGTTTGGTTGGAGGGATTTGAAGGGATTTGGAGGGATTGAGATTTCAAATAAGTCATTCCCAGTGCGAGCTCCGGTGATTTTCTTGAAATTATACTGTACTGTATCTCAATATTTATGTCAAACATTGTAGTCAAATAAGTCGTCATGTCAGTAATCTAAGAATTATCCCCAATACAATGGATTGGATTGAAATCTCAATCCCTCCAAATCCCTCCAACCAAACGGGCCCTAAGTGTATTTGATTGAAAATTAACCAATTATAAAAGTATTGTTTTGGCCCAGACCAACCTAGAAAAGATTTTTGGCCATGTCTTGCTGCAAGACTGCTCCCAAAAATCTCAATTTTAGCCCACTTGGTAATAAGTTCCATAAATTGTCCAAATTCTATTTTAACTCCGGAAACAATAAAAGTGTAAAATAATAGAATAAAAGACTCAAATATTGGATTTTGGGGATGTAACATCATCGAATTTGGAAAGAGCGACGAATTTAAAATTTTGAATATTACATCAATTAAAGGATAAATCACTTTTCCTACAAATCAATATTTGGATTTCTCGAATAACAAGTCTAAACAAACCTCGACAAGAGATAGGCCAAGACCCAAGTCTTATACTAAGACATAATTACGGTCCGATGTCACTAAACCCAATAATAGTCGCTATCTCCGAAAGCGGAAAACGTCACCAAATAGCTAGATCTTTATCGTGTAATTCCCTAGCACTCAAGTCCATATGTGTCGCTAGTACCAACCCAACGAGAACCTGATGCATATGCCGAAAAAGGAAAAAGGTTAGACTTAACGCCTAGTGAGTTCAAGAGTTTATAACGTAATTATAAATTGTAGGAATTGAATGACTGTTTGATTAAATAATA
The DNA here is from genome assembly GCA_036898165.1 of Silybum marianum. Classification (NCBI taxonomy): domain Eukaryota; kingdom Viridiplantae; phylum Streptophyta; class Magnoliopsida; order Asterales; family Asteraceae; genus Silybum; species Silybum marianum. Next base: position 24,760,732 of record CM072535.1, read on the forward strand.
ATTTCTCAAATAGAATAACCTCATTATAAAAGCAGCATCGTTACCAAAATCACCATTTTTGTACTAAGAGCTTTTAAATCAAATACCGTCAGTGATGAAAGCTTTAAATAGAAATGCACGTTCGATTACGAACTCTACACCCATTACTTACTCAAGACGTGAATAAGTTTAAATGCTTCAAATACCAAATATGGTTAAGTCTCAAAGATCCAACATTACAAAATGTGGATAATACTTCATATTCCAAAAACGTCACCAAAAAGAATGGATAAGACTCTATACCTAAAACAACACATTTCGGTTACGGGGACACCCGTTTGCATCGATAATAGCGTAACACAAAATAAATCATATTTTCAACGTTGTTAAGTAGCGCCCTAAGATCACGAACCTGGTGTCCAACCCCTCATCGAGTACCCAGTGTTCAATACTTGTCATCTCGGATACAATATATTCAGACCTAACAATCTTCCCCTTTGTATTCGAGATTACAGTTTATCAAATCAGCACTTTTGAAGACGGTTGAAATTTTGTCAACAAATCACTATCTTGAATTCTTTTGGTCCTCCTACGAATACGATCACTTGATAAGCTTTGTAGCTCCCCCTTAAAGTTAGCATAATGTTCATGAAAAGAAAATTGAAGGAGCCGTGATGTCGTAGGGTAAAATCCTTCTTCAAGTAGAACTTGTCGTATGATGTAAGAGATAAAAGAATATCAGATCAAAATGTCGCGATATCTTTGAGGTTATCGGGTTAGTCAGATCAAGTCAACTTCGCGGATGGAACAGATGGAATGAAGTTCGCTAACCTTCGATATCCGAGCAAAACACTGTTCATGCAGCGGTCCATCCGAGAACCTAGTTTATGCATCTGACAAACAAGGTTATCGGGTCTTTGAAGTCCGATAAAAAAGTTTCTCGAGTCATAATGATCTCCGAGATAATGACTTTCTTGTTTCTTCCTTTTGATCTATTTGCATGTGTCTTTGATATACTATTTCTCCCCCTCAGAATGATAAGGAGAAACCGAATCATTATGACCAATCAAAGACATTAAGTGGAAGTAATGAAGCGCGAATGTGGAATAGTGGGTAAGAGGCTAACATAGAAGCACGAAGAGCAGCTACTATCACTTAAATCAAAAATAAATTCAAATTAGTGGCCTATATTCAGTGTTGGCAGTAGGTTGGCACTGATAGGACTTCCAGTTATCACATAAGTAAGTTATAAAACTAACTTTTCAAACTGTTCTGGCATAAACACAAAGATATGCAATTTGAATCACAAAGAATCGTGCATGTGTCAAAGAAATATTGTATATATTATGGCTCAAAAATAAACTCGATGTGCACAGAATATGAAGTTCGAAGACCGGAGGTGTGTCTTCTTGTTTCAATATCTAAATCTTCCGAGTGAAGAATATATAGATGATATGCTGAATCTCTGTGATATACGAAACAAACATCTTTTGTGATATACTTGAGTAGTTGGGTGGGGTGATACGAGTTATCGACATTGGGTCCATGTCTATTTCAATATTCATCTCCAAAGAATCGAGAATGAATAGATTGTGTGGCTACCCGGATAACTGTTTAGGTTTGGTAAGGACCAATTTTCTTTTAAGTCCTGTCACACCCTCATTTTTTCTTTTATCTCACAAGCACTCAATTTTATCACATTCATACCCTTTCAAAATAATTAACCTAGGGATGTGTATCATGGATAGGTCCTTCCAGCTCTGGATTGACCATTGAAACTTCTAATTCCTAACACACACAAAGTTAAAAATATTAAAGTCTGAGTTCTGAACTGGTGTATTCAGAAGTCAAAATTAAGAGCAGGTCCATAGCTGAGATACTATGAAGCTAAACAATTAAAAATATGGTACTCCCCTTAAAAAATAGCTTAACCTTTTGAATGATCAAGTCATGTGATGGGAATATTCTATATTAGAACACACATGACATTTCTGCAAAACAGATTAAAAAGATTTTGGTACCCAGGCTTTGTTGGGTTCTCGGAGGTTAGCTTTAGATGCAACAAATAGGGAAGTGGGGATACTGTAAGTACCATACCATTTATGAATGAACCTTTGATTGACAAAATCATTTGTTCCACAAGTAGAACAACAAACCTTTGTGGCGCTTAGAGTGATTAATTGATTGATGGATTTGACAAAATAAGGCAAATCAGTCTTGGAAACAAACGATTTTGCATCAACTACAGGAGATGTATGAGGCATTTTTCCAACATTATCATCTGTAGTTGATTTCTTTTTCCAAATCATTCTAAATTTCTTAAAATTACCGAAATTAGCAACAAAATCATTGTGAGACCGATTAGAATTAAGATTATGAGAATTTTGAGAACCATATGATTTGGAGGTGTTAGAATAACTAATTGACTTACCATTTGAATTGAACTTGAAGCAGTTTTGTAAGAGAAAATAGAACCAGTATTAGTTTGTCATGTGGAGAAGGTATAGTAGTATCGGTACTACGCTGTTTAAGAATTGTAACTTTAACTGAAATTCTCTTTATTTTGCTTTGAAATTACATCTTCAAGTTATCTAATTTTGCACAAAAGATGGCCTCTTTCTTTATCGGACAAACTAAAATTAAATGTCGTTTTAATTTCAAGAACTTTTTCAAGTTTCTTGAGTTTGTCAGATAAATAATCTCTTTCTTCCGTAATCAAATCATATTTACTTTTTAATTCAGATCTCAAGTTTTTTTCAGTCACAAGATTTGATTGTAATTCACACAATTTCTTTGAAAGTTTAGAAATTCCCCTTCAAAAACTTTCCTTTTATTTTCAACATCATTCTCTAACCGTTTACTCTTCTCGGAAATTAAAACACTCTTTTTTAAAATAATTGTCTTATCACTTTCAAATACTTTTCTTTCATCATCTTGAATTTTCTGAAGCTCAGAAAGTTATTTTGATAGCTACTGACATTTCGTTTCAAATGTTTTTCTCTCTAAAATTACAACTTGTTCAAAATCTGACACATGTTTAGAAAGTTTTTGAATGTTCAGTTCACAAGTTTTAATTTTGTTTTCAAAAACTTTTCGCTCAAGCTCAAATTTTTGTTTGTCATAAGAAGTTAATATCCTTTCTTTCTCACATTCCAGAAATTCAGATAATTTTCTTGAAAGAATAACAATATAAATCTCAGAATCTATAACCTTTTCTAAATAAGATATTTTGGTTTTTAGATGAAAATTTATTTTCATCAACTTAAGATTTGTCTTTTTGCAAAAGTCTTCATAAAATGTATGATTTGTATTCCTAGAATGCTCGGTGAGTTGTGCTTGCAAAAACTCTTTTTCATTTTTCAAAGTTTTCTTGATTGTTCTGATTCATGAAACTTAGATTTGAGGTCAACATGTTCCCATAAAAGTTCATGAAGCACTTTCATGTTATTCGTGTGTCTTGCTTCAAGTATTTCAATTTCAGCATTAAGATCAGAAAATTGATTTTTAGAACTCATCTTGTGAAAAAAAAAATTAAATACTAGTTACCTGATGAAGTGATCGTCGATCGGTGAGTTTTGAAAATTTTCTAAGATTTCCTTCAAAAATATGTCGGAAGATGTCAGATCAGATCAAGAGGTCCGATATCTTCAACTTGTCGAGTCTTAAGGGTTCGAGAAGAATGAATGTCGATACAGAGGGACTCGACAAGAATTTAAGTCGATGCAACAGGATTCGAGAAGAATTGATGTCGACTCTATGGAATCGACAAGAATTAATGTAGAATTTAATGGACTCGAGGAAAATAATGTCGATTCAATAAGATTCAACAAGAGAGTATGTCAAATCAAATGGTCTCGAGAAGAAAGTTTTGTCGACTTAATATGACTCGACAAGCAAAGATGTCGATTGTAGGGTATCGAGAAGATTTTTAGATCAGAGATATCGAAACCAGATTTCTCTTTAATCGATAAACTTAGAAAGCAAGAACGAATGATTCTTGACTAAAAAGACCAAGTCTTTTTATTGACAAGAAGGGCTAAGTTCTCGGGTTTCCAGTTTTCACAATTAAGAAAAAAAATTACTAATATTTATGATGTTTACTTGAGAATTCTTTAATCAGAAAAGCTGCAGGAGACACTAGTCCTGAGTTTTCTATTGTTAAAGAAAAGCAAAAGTACCCAAAATAAACGAAAGTAATACAGATTTTAATAAAATTGGATTCGATAAACACTAGATCAAAAAGATCTCGGGTGATATGACAGATGAGTGGTGCAACAAGTTTTATAAATTCTAATTAAAACACACACACACACACACACACACACACACACACACACACACACACACACACACACACACACACAGATGAATTCAAAAATTAAGAACAAATATATATTAGATTTGAAGAAATCGAAAACAAGAAAGAAATCTGGGTTTTTCGAAAAAGCTTGAATTTTTATCGATTAAAACTTTGCTGAAGTATGGATCGAGAAAAAATGTTATAACCGGGTTTGAATTATACGGGTTCAAAATAAATACCGTTGGAAAGTTTGGGGTTGAAATTGGATGGTTGATTAAAATTAAGGGTTTTATTATGTGAGTGATGGCACCTCCTCGTGACCACCCCTTTTTAGAACCAATGTAATTATTTGTTTACATGCACACTCATGCATATGATAGCATGAGGTGCAAACCTCCTAGCAAAGCAATTCACCGCCTCTTTTCCCTTTCTCTCATATATCTCAATTTTTAGTTTTAAAAAGAAGAGGATGATGGGTACAATTTTTAGTCCCTGTGAACTTTCGAGAAAACAGAAAGAGAGAAAGAAAAGAAAAGAGTTGTGGTTTTGGTTCTTGGGTTTCCATAAGTGAAGTAAGAAAGAAAAGGAGAGAGAGAACCATGGATGTTTTGTTGGTAAGGATTTATTTATATATATATATGTATATAAGTATGTAAATATATGTATATATATATTTCCATATATGTGTATATACCTATAGGTTTAGGTTTAAATGTGAACTCATTTTTGGTTGTGAACGTAAGGACGAATCTCAGCCACACATCTTCGGTTATGGTGGACGCGATCACGGAGGATTGACGCAATTCTTGGGAGGGTGGAGATTATTAAAGGAGGGGAACCAGGTCAAAGCCGCCTTTATTGACCGGATAAGTGGCTGGGATTCGTCCTTATGTTCACAACCAAAAATGAGTTCACATTTGAACTTTCCTTTACACCTATATATGTATGTATACATATATATATGCATGTGGGTGTGTATATATATACCTCATATATATGTACGTATATATATGTGTGTGTGTTTATATATGTATACATATATGTGAAATACATATATCATATATATGAGTGTGTTTTGGTGAATATTATTAGTTTACGGTTATTTTCGGGTTAGACCGGTAAACTGTTATTTGATTCAGATATTGCATATTTGGAGTCCAAAGTGTTATCTGAAAAAGTTTTATCGTCTATTTGGGACCGAGGTGAGTTTTTATGAAAAAACTTTATAAACTGAATTGCATATATTTCAAAGATTTATTAGTTCGATCTTATATCGACTTATTGTGATTGGATTATTATCGTTAATTACGATACGAGGTTTGAATTTGGGTTACTGGAAAAATTAACACATGTGAGTTTTATTTGAGAAACTGTTATTAAAGGATTTTCTTGTTAAAGAATGTATTAATGGATATGGGTATATGTGAGTTTTTATAAAAGAGCTTTATAAACTGAATTGCCCATATTTCAAAGTATTTTACTTTGATATTATTAACGTTACGGAATTTTGATAAAAGAGATTTATAAACTGAGTTGCATATTTCAAAGTACTTTACTTTGATATTATTTACGACATGGGATTTGATTTCGGGTTGTTGAAAGAAAGTTAAAGTATGTGAGTTTTTATTACACACCATTTTCGAACTGAAATGCATATATTATTAAAGAGTTTTATTTCGGTAATATATCAAATTGAAATAATTGGATTATTATCGTAATTTAGGGTACATGGTTCGATTATGGGTTGTTGGGAAAATTAACACATATGAGATCTAGTTGAGAAATTATTATTAAATGATTTCTTTGTAAAAGTATGTGTTACTTGATGGGGTATACGAGAGCTTTCTTTTAACCATTTTCGAATGCCTAACAGGAACTTTATAAGATAGGTTCATTGATCACTTACGTAAATCTGACCTGTTAACACAGGGTTTGAGAGCTCAAAAAGCACCTTTTTGAGCTATCAAATGGTTATGACTTCAATATTATACCTGTTTGGTATGTTTAGTTTATTACCGTTAACTACGATACAGTATTTTTAACATGTTGTTAGAGATTAACACATGTGGTGAAATTAATGACATATGGGGTTTAAAAGGTACTTACACAGCAGGAGCAAGGTGCGTTAGGACTATGATGGTTCGCGCAAATAATTATATATTGTGCCCACGAATTTGTTTCGTGTTTGGCAGGGTTATAACCGGTAGGGATTGCAACCCTACGGGGATGATTGAAATTTTGAGCAAGGACTGTTGTGTCAAGTTACCTGGGTGAGAGATTGAGCCTGGGTGTTAACTTACTACTAACAGATTTAAAGGCTCTCCGACAATTTGGATGGCGCATCGGTGTCAGCTATATGTTTAACGATTTTGAAAGGTTTTATCATGAATTGGTTTTATTGCAACTATTGCACTAACAACCAACATGGATATACTCACTAGACCTTATGGTCTAACCCTCATTTTGTTTTCAAACATGTGCTTTTCAGGATAAGCATGTTCAGGGGAAGAAAATGGAATATGTGTTTGGGAGTAATATGCTACATGCTATATGGAGTAGATGGTGAAGAGTCATTGCATGATCTGTGATATATGTTTTAATCAAGTCATGTATTTGATCGAAAATTTAGTAGCATATTTTATTAGTACGATTAGGTACGCTTGGGACCCAATGTGATTTATCATGCAATTATGTTATAAATGCAATATTTATATTTATATGGAATATTTTGGGACGGGTTACAAAAAATAATCGAGATTTTACCTTGATTTCAGAAATTGATTGGAAACAGCTTCAAAACTTTGATCGTTCGTTCTGCTCTGATACCAATTGTGGATCCCAGTAAATCAGGCAACCGTCTAATGATAAGAACAATATGAATAACACGACAAATAAAATCAATGGAAACTGTATGTCATATATCTAACTTATATAATATCGTGGCTACAAAGTATGGAGTTATGAATAAAGCTCACGGTCTATCTTTGAATAATCCTCTAATGATCTAATGTAGCCCTAACCCTCTATTTATATGAATAGAGAAATACACAATAAGGAAACAAAGAGATAAGGCAATATTTACAAAGTGATCTTTTCCTTATAATTAATTAATCCTAATAATTAAACTTTCCATATTGATAACTTTGATGACTTTACACGTTGCCTCTTCATGTCTTCAATAGTTGTCATCTCGGATACAATATTTTCAGACCTAACAGGTCGTCCATCGTACAACGCTTCTTTGTGATGCAGTTTGGGTAGTGTTACTCTCGGTTTTGGTTTCGGGTGTATTTTAGTTCCTTATAGTTATCCGACATTGAAATTACATATGAATTGAGCGTTGATATTGATTATATGATTTAATTCCGCTATTTGTTTTAATTAAGTTCATTTTATAATTCATTTGGCTATCTCTAAACCGTTCACTGAGCATGTCTCTCAACTGTGTCTTTCTTTGTCTATGCATGTCAGGTTAGTAGCAGTTATGTCGTGGATGGGATTGGGAGTTGTGCATGTTTATTTTGAAGTGCACCTTGAAGATGTTATATATAGTTTGATCTTGTATTTTTGTATATCTTATATTGTAAAATTTTGTTAACTCTCCAAGGTTGTTGAATATATATAAAGTATTTACGCATGCTTTGTGAATTATGATCAGGGATGTTACAATATAACATTTCTAAACTTGTATATTTGTTAGGGGGAGTTTACCTTTTTGCTAGTAAATGTTGGATCTTTGAGAATGTATTATAAAATTTTGTTTTAAGTACGCCAAATGCTATTTGAGGACTTGAATCATATGATTTAAGTATATTTTGTTTTGTTCATCTTTGGGAGAGTTTTATGTAAAATGGTCACATTTTGAAAAGAGAAGTTGCTAGTACTTGGGGGAATGGTTTCAAGGATCTTGGTAGATTCGAATTTTGCGTTAATATTTAGAATATCCTAGCTTGCTTGGTGGTTTTCAAGAGTTTTCTCATAACGGTCTTGCTTGGAGATCTCAAATCCTCACATTTGGGAAGCTAGAGCTTGGGTTTGGAATCTATGTTTAACTTAACCTAACAAGATGAGTTCAAGTTGCTTTGTGAAAACTTTGTACATGTAAAAATATGTGTCTTTTGAAGTCTTAAAGATGTTTACTAGATATCTATCAAATGTGTGGATTATTTTATAAGATTTGCACCTTTGTGTATTTGGGTTGTAGATCTTACGAAATGCCCATATTTAGGACTTTTGGTCCTTTGATAAATAAATCACAATGTGTGGACTTTATATGATTTATTTCTTTTTGGGAATCTATTTGATTATTAAAACACTCTTAATGTGTTCGAATTTATACACCATTTTGAAAATACGCATTATTGTGTTATAAAGTATTTTGGAGATATAAATAGTATGACTTCACATCAGTTTTTGAGTTAATCATACTTTTGGAGTATATGTTTGCATAATTGTTGGTTAAATGCGTTTTGTTGTTTATGATAACTTTTATTGAATAGTCAATTGTGTTGTTGAGCTTTTGGCTCGGTTTTGGCTCAAAGGAATTTTGGGGGACAATTGTCGAGTTTATTTTGCTCTATGTCGAGCTTTTGGGGTTATGTGCAGTTAGCATATTTATTTGTAAATTTACGTGCTTTGAGTGTTGGAACTTGGCTAAGATTAGATAGAATTAGTGTTAGGTCTATTATTATTTTAATTGTGTCAAAATAAGGAAAGGATATGCATTATTGTAAAAGGAAGTTTATAATTCCTTAAACTCTTTTTTCCTTAATTAGACTAGACCTAGTAATATAAATACAGGCTTAGGGTTTTACTTTAAAAGAGTCGATTCATATTAAATTAGAGAGAGAGCTGAAACCGTGAATCTGATTGTAATCGATACACATACGTTCAAGAGATATATGACTACGTAAGTTCCTTAAAACATTATTCGTGTCATATTAATTTACTTTTAACTGTTTAATGTCATTGTGCTTGTTATAATGGGATCAATAAGTGGTATTAGAGCCTGAGATCTCATTGACTCGACAACTACCACCTCTTCGTCTTTCTCTATTCCCCCGGAAGGCGAAGCACTCATTGCTGCTCACTTACAAAGGGCAAGAGACACCCTTGCTGAACATCTGGTCCTTATGATAGCCGAAAGAGAAGCCTTTGTGCGCCAAATTCGTGAAGCTGCGCGTCTTAAAGAGCCGACTCCTGTACACACCGAACCTGCTCATGCAAGCTCCAGCCGTCCAAGCACCAGCCACTCTCCACCGCCACCATCACCCCCCAAAGATCGACCACATTCCCCGCATCGATATGAGTATAACACCGATGAACTCATGTCGATGTTGTATGCTAATTTGCTCGCTGAATCCAATGCAACCGGCCAACCGGAGGATTCACTTGAAGGTCTTCTTCGCCGCAATCTTCAAATCCCCACCGTAACTCGTCACGAGTTCGATGTATTCCGCGCACACATAGACCAAGAGCTCGCCGACATGAAAAATGTCCAACAGCGCCAAACGGAAGACATCCTGGGTGCTATTACTGCTCTTCGAACGGAAATCTAAGAGTCTTGCCTAACTGTACACTTGGTTTTCCTAACTGTCTTATTTCAGAAACCAATGGCAGCCATGAATGACCCAAACATGTCCGATGATGAAAACCGATGCCATCCGAAGGCTCGACCGAACCAAGCATCAACGCAGCAAACCGGGATGACCTCTTGATGCCACGAGCTCACTTTCGCCAAATCAAACCAAATAACCACCGACTAGACTTCGGCATCACTCTCGAACACCAGATCATTCTTGACATTCTTCAGCAACATCCGCTTCGCTTTGCCTTTGCACTAGACCACCGAGTACCCCTGTTCTACCTCCATCAATTCTGGTATACACTGATTTATCATCCGGACGAAGGTGACCATCATTTCACTGCTCAGATCGATGACTTTATCACCCGCCTAACTCCAGCCAGGATTCGCCGCATTCTCCGCCTACCGCTAGCTACCGCCGAACACCCATACGAAGCCTTTGCAACCGACCAACAACTAGTTGCCGACATCTTGCCCTCGGGTACGAATCCCCCGAACCATTCACAAGCCCCGGCCAGTTCAAGAGGATGTACCTGCCTCAGATTTGGTTCACGCTATTCACCATTGTTAATCGATGTCTGACCAGCAAACATACTGGCATGGATAAGGCCAGTACGGCGGTTCTTCGGATCTTTCACGACATCGCATTCAACCGCCACTACGACTACACGATGCTCATCTGGACGGATTTTGTGGAACTAGTGGAAGACAAATCCAACTTTCGCAATCGTGCATTCGTTCCGTTTCAGAGGTTTCTTCAACTATTCATCCATGCAATGATGACTTCTCGACCTGCCATTCCTAGAAGAGCCGGAACACCATTAGGCCCGACCAGTGCTCTTAAATTTTTACGCCTCAATGATCGGGTCTTCCACAATACCATGCCTATCCCTGAAGCGCTCCTCGCTTATGCTGATCAGAATGCACCTAGTGTAATAGCTTATAGGGAGCGACATGGCTTAATGGCCCAACCACCTCCGGTTGCGCCTGCCCAAGAGCCGATCCAAGAGGACAATATTGAGGGAGGTGAGGGTCCTAGAATAGAAGAGCAGGGTCAGGATAAAGGGGATCCCGACCAGGGAGATGAGCGCACAGTAAGGGGACATGACGAGGGAGGTGCATCTGATCAGCCCCCCCCCCCCCCCAACCAACCTACTACCAACCACCCCCGCACTCGACCCATTATCCCCACCCCCGCATTCAAAATGCGGTCGACCCGACAACGTATCCTCCCCCGCTCTTCATCATCGGATGAAGAAGCATCTGACAACCAACTGCTCCGTCGTCGCCAACGAACTGCAGAAATAGAGGTGCAAGCCGTCAGCCGCATCGGCCCACAACCCTCTATAACCGATTCCAGCTCTGACAATGATGCGTCATCAACTGAACCGAATCCTGATCCAATCATCCGTTCACCCACATCCGCTCCTACCATACCGTCTGATGAGGAACCTCAATTCAACTTTGACTTTGAAGCAAATCCATCCTCCCCATCTATGTCAGACATATTCCCTGAAACCTCTATTGGAGAAATAAGGAGAACGGAGGGAGTACAAGTTGAAAAAGAATCAGTGAGGATGAGCGAAGGGGAGACAAAAACGATAGAGAGTGAGAGTCCAATATCCCCCGACCAGGTAACCGCGTCCACTAGCCCTACTCATTCGTTGGGTGTGACTAGTGGACAAGTCGCTGTAGACCTAGCAGCGCAATTGCACGCCCCCCCCAGCCACTCTGAAGGCTCACAACAGCCAACAGTTTCAACAATACTTGTGAGTCTAGCACCTTATCTAGCTCCCCTCCACTCGGGAGGTATAGCTATTGAAACAAGAGGCAGTAGCTCACCTGCTTCGACTTCGGTTGTGTGCACATCGAGTCTAGAGCCTGCTAGGGGACACGAGTCTTTACACACTGCGAGCCTCCGTGGCCCAGTTGGAACTCCCATAGTGATGTCCATTCCGGACATTCCACGAGGATTGGGAGGAAATCCTACCAGCGCTACATCTTCGCCAATGCTGAACGTAGGTCATACAGTTGAATCAACTGTTATGTCAACGGGCAATCTAAGTGATCCCGGAGTTACCCCCACAGCTACCACCTCTTCGTCTTTCTCTATTCCCCCGGAAGGCGAAGCACTCATTGCTGCTCACTTACAAAGGGCAAGAGACACCCTTGCTGAACATCTGGTCCTTATGATAGCCGAAAGAGAAGCCTTTGTGCGCCAAATTCGTGAAGCTGCGCGTCTTAAAGAGCCGACTCCTGTACACACCGAACCTGCTCATGCAAGCTCCAGCCGTCCAAGCACCAGCCACTCTCCACCGCCACCATCACCCCCAAAGATCGACCACATTCCCCGCATCGATATGAGTATAACACCGATGAACTCATGTCGATGTTGTATGCTAATTTGCTCGCTGAATTCAATGCAACCGGCCAACCGGAGGATTCACTTGAAGGTCTTCTTCGCCGCAATCTTCAAATCCCCACCGTAACTCGTCACGAGTTCGATGTATTCCGCGCACACATAGACCAAGAGCTCGCCGACATGAAAAATGCCCAACAGCGCCAAACGGAAGACATCCTGGGTGCTATTACTGCTCTTCGAGCGGAAATCTAAGAGTCTTGCCGTCCGGCAGTTCGTACTTCTACTTCCAGACCTCATCAGGACGACCCGGGCTCCGCTCCAACTCGTCCTGAGGGGGAGACACGCCAAACGGCAAGATCACGATCTAGAGCATCTGCTGCCTCAGCTTCAAGACCACATGCTCAATCTACCCAACAACGGCAAGCACTTCAACGAATCAAGAGGACGATACACCAACGGTTGAAAAGCCTGCGGATATCGAATTCGAGAGTACAGCAGCCGAACCAGCCGAACCTGCTGAACCAGCCGAACAAAATGAAGAACGAGTCGATGTTCAACGTCTGCGTAACTCACTTCGAAACTGGTTTCGAGATCCATATGAACCAGTACTTCAAGAACAAGACTATGTGAACTTGAGGCACACAGCAAGAAACTATGCCTTAAGGGATCAAAACGAACCAAGACTCCTACCTCATCAAATTCGGTGGCAAAGAATGTTAATGGATAGTAAGTCCAAATGGGTGAATCAGCAGATCCGGGTGCCATATCTTGAGGAAACCATGGAGAAGATCTTCCGCAAAGAAGAAAAACCTGATGATCTGGCACACATTCATCTAGTGATGGAAATGGATCCTGCTCAAGTTAGGGAGTATCTCCATATCCTGAGGGTGAGAGCTTTACCTCAAGCTGAAGTGGTCTCTAGGCACAGGGTTGTCGGGATTTTGAAGATAGACACTGCAAGGATCTTCCAAGTCGAATATCCGATTTTCACTGTTCAAAGAGAAGATGGTAAAACGTATTCCTTCTCTGAAGCCGATTTTGCTAATCTTGATATTATGGACTTGGAGATCATCTACAACGATCTGAGAGACAAGTGCAACCGAAACGTACACGAGCAAAGGGCTTTAAGGGCAGTGGTTAGACATGTTCAGAAAGAGCTTAGATACAGTTATCTTCATGATCTTCAATGAGGAATCGAAAGCGAGCAAAAGAAGATACACATTACTAAGCCTGATCAATCTTTGCCTGTACCTGACAGTACTTTGGTCGCCACTGTCATCACTCGTCCTGTACATGGTGTAGTTTGGATGCATCCTTCTAGAGAAAAGCGGTTTCTCAGATTTCATGAAGTAGCTGCATATTCTGACGGTACATTATGGGGAATTCGGAACAGGCTTGCGTCAGAACTTGCTACAGATAGAAAGAGCGCAACACGGATGAGCAATGACAAAAGAAACTCTCTCTTAGAAGCGATCAAGATAATCGACGACAGAATTATTTATCGTCAAACCCTACGAAGATTTGAAGGCATGTTCGAGCTTAGAAGATGAAGAATCATTTTGCCACAAAGGGGGAGATTGTTAGGTCTATTATTATTTTAATTGTGTCAAAATAAGGAAAGGATATGCATTATTGTAAAAGGAAGTTTATAGTTCCTTAAACTCTTGTTTCCTTAATTAGACTAGACCTAGTAATATAAATACAGGCTTAGGGTTTTACTTTAAAAGAGTCGATTCATATTAAATTAGAGAGAGAGCTGAAACCGTGAATCTGATTGTAATCGATACACATACGTTCAAGAGATATATGACCACGTAAGTTCCTTAAAACATTATTCGTGTCATATTAATTTACTTTTAACTGTTTAATGTCATTGTGCTTGTTATAATGGGATCAATAATTAGTGTCCCCCATAGGAACCAAGAGGAAAAGGGACCCACTTAATATGCACCAACTATGGAGCTTTAAATGAATCATTTAAGAGTTTGGCTTTGGCGCCCTTGGGGACTCTTGCATTGATGAGATAGTCGGTGGTGTGACACACAGTGGGTTTCACGGCTTCCCACGCGGACTAAGCCGCGGGTATTTAACACTCTCTTTGGTTTCCTGTGACCTTTCATGCAACCTAAAGTCGCGGGCCTGGTCGCATAAGTCATTGTTCGACAGTTTTTTGTAGTTACATTTCGCTTGACATGGGAAGCATATATATCTCATTTCTCTCGAATTTTCATACACAGAAAACATATCTTCATAGTTCTCTCTCTATCGTTTTCATCAACACGAGTTCGATTCGCTCAATACAAGATCTTCTTGAATATCGATTGTTGAATCATCTAATTTTGTCTTAGGACACTACTAGCGTGCAGACCTCAATCGAATTCGACACACTACACGAATCTACTAATCAAGTAAGGTTTTCAATTATGTATTGATTATTTGTTGATTTTGTAAAACACTATTGATTTTTTATAAAAGAATTTATGTTTTCTACTCATTTCTTTATAGTTTTATACACATTTATTTCAAGTGATTCATTGCTGACACACTACATGAATCTACTAGTCAAGTAAGGTTTTCAATTATGTATCGATTATTTATTGATTATGTAATGCACTATTGATTTTATATACAAGAATTTATTTTTTCTACTCATTTCTTTATAGTTTTATACACAATTATCTCAACTGACTGATTACTCCTAACATTGAGTGGGTTGGTCATCCAGTTGAGTTCATGTCAGACTGTAACGCAATAGATCAATAGATATAGGAGGCAGTCTTTAAAATAGGATGGTTGTTCTCGTGTTGTGGCCAAGAATAGGCATTAGGTCATTAGGAGCATTATGGTGCAGGATCTTGTAGTCGAACATCTGTCATCGATCATATTGTGTAATTTTTGAGTTGGTTTTAATGGGATGGTTATTCCCTTATTGTATCTAGAAAATGGCGTTGGGTCATTAGAGGCATTATGGCACGGGCTCTTGAAGTCGAACATCTGTCATTGGCCATATGGTGTAATTTCTAGTAACAGGCATATTTCGGATTATCGGGGATCCGAATGTAAGGTATAAGTTATGGTGGTTGAACTTGATGACCATTGTGATGGGTTTTATATGAACTATAAATAAAACAAGACAGCGGAAACTATGGTAAGTATCATATAACTAAACCCTACAAAGAAACCTTAGTAGATGATATTAACAACAATAAAGAAAGAGATTACCAACCTTTAATCCAATCTTGTAATTGGATTGATCCAGTTGTAGAACTTAAACACTTCGATCCAATGCTAAGAAAGGTAGTAACCAAAGGAGATTACCTCTAATGGTTTGTACCCAATTTGTCCAAAATTATTAATCTTCAGAATATCCACCTAAGTGTAGTAAGAGTACACACAAGGAATAGAGCAAAGAGAGAAGAGAAAACTCAAGGATTTAAGAATGCTTGAGTGATACACTTGATTTTGGAGCCATGGATCTCTATTTATAATGGTAATTAATTTAGGGCCAAAGTTAGCGTTTTAGAGAAAAGACTAAAAGCTTTTGCCAAGCCCTTTGTTCATCTTTCAAAGAATAACCAATTAGCCCTTGCACTTTTAATTGGCACAAATTAACTCTAAATTAATTCCAATTAATTCTACAAAATTTCCATAATAATTTCTAGTTAATTATTATCAAATAATAATTAATAAACTATTTATATCTCTCTCTTAAATATTATAATAACCCTTTGACAATTGAGGGCAACCCAAAAAGAACCCTACTATTAATGGAAAGTCATAAGTAATTAGTTATGACTTTGGACACCCATTCCAACAGTCTCCCACTTGGAAAAGTCATTAACTACTATTAGTCATAAACTAACAAAAATCAGCAGAAAGTGCTTCCTTAGCAACTGTCGAACTCTGATTCAGAGACAGCCCTAGATAAGTGATCAGTTTATTCCTTCGTTCTTCAAGATATCGTATGAACTGAGTCATGGACATGAATCAATCTCAAGTTCAAGGTTGTTTCCGGGTCTCCGATTTATGAGGAATTTATTAGTGTTAGACCTCATTTCCAGATAAGTATGAACCAGAATTGTACAAGTGCAGGAGATCAGAAGTTCATCTTCTGATCTCACTCATCACAGAGTCATCCAGAGTTTGGAAGAACAGCTGGACTACTACAGAGGTATCACACGCGCCCCTGATGACGTGGCCTGCACATGTTCCGTATTTCTAATTATATAACTGAATTTGTTATAAACTTTGCTTACGTGTCAGTTTGTAATAGGCTAGAATATTGACTTCTATTTATTGTACTTGTATAAATAGATCTTTTTGTGAATGTAATAGTTGTCGATCTAAGATACATTTTGGAGAACAAAGAGAGCATTTCATTCATAGTATTGTAATCATCTTCCAGGTTATTAATATGAATTACCACTTGTTTTCAATATCGCTATTACTATTCTTACCATTAACTACTTTAATTCATAGATCTAAATTGCTTCCGCTTACATTTACTCATTCGATCTATTGATTAGTTGTTAGAAAAAGGGATATGGGTTCCAACAATTAGACTACAGAATTGAACATATTAATCTAGTACAGGTTGGGCCCAACACTATAATGTCGTCATCAAATCACCGAGGGGCCCACAGATATCGCTTTTCATTAACATGCAAAAGGAACGAATAAATTTTGACTACATAATCTAAATCTAATCTTCAAATTATATATGGCAATATCTTTTATAACTTCCAGTTACGGTAGCGTTTAGATGTACCAATGCACAACTGAATCATAAATTTAAACTCATGCATCTCCATTTGAAGAATAACAGATATTATAATCTTAGAATTACTTGTGATTTTAATCCATGAAGTAATCACTAAGTGCGGGTTTCTCTAATACCTAAATCTCTATTTAAGTACTCATGAGCATTAGATGCATCTCTATTCTATGTCTTTCTCTATAGACATCAACTAACACACCATGACAGCCTTAAATCAATACTTACTTCCAAGAGTATGACCGACAGTAGAGGTTTGAATATTCAGTCGCATTCCCATGCTATGTTTATCTCTATAAACATCGACTTAATACTCGGGAAGTTAAACATGCAAAAAGAAACACAATAATAAATAACTCAAAATGGCAGTTCACTAACACATAAATAGTCTCTATTATTCATCACCAAATCAATTACAATTTATTATTGTTACAATGTTTCGAATATCACCTAACTACTAAAACTAAAATCTTGTCTCGTGTCAATGCTCCTAGCATGCATGTCACGTTTAGTTTTGCTAATCGCCTTTGTGAAAGGATCAGCCGGGTTTTCTTCCGATGATACTCTACTCACTAAGATGTCTTCGTCCTCCATTCTATGTCGTACATAGTGAAATTTTCTCTTGATGTGTTTGGTCTTTCCATGATCTTTGGGTTCCTTCGTAAGGGCGACAACACCAGTGTTGTCACAAAAGATCTCTATGGGTTTACTGATAGTTGGAATGATTCCCATATCACCAACAAAGTTTTGCAGCCATGTAGCTTCCTTAGCAGCTTCAGAAGTTGCTATGTACTCGGACTCACAGGTTGATTCCGCTACAGTAGGTTGCTTGGAACTCTTCCATGTCACTACACCTCCATTCAATAAAAACACCCAACCGGACTATGAACAACTGTCATCCACATCCGGTTGGAAGCTGGCATCAGTATACCCGCTAATTCTAAGCTCTTTACTCCCACCGAATACCAAGAACATATCTCTCGTATTTCTCAAATACTTGAGAATATTCTTCACTGCTGTTCAATGACTTTCACCCGGATTACTCTGATATCGACTCACCATACTCAAAGCATATGAGATATCAGGACGAGTACATGTCATGGCATACATGATCGATCCTATAGCCGAAGCATACGTAACTCGACTCATTTTGTCCACCTGATCACAAGTGACGGGACATTGAGCTTTACTAAGCTTTATGCCTTGATGAATGGGTAAAGACCCTTTCTTGGAATTTTCCATATTGAACATTTTCAATACTTTATCCACATATGTACTTTGGCTTAATCCTATTAGACGTTTTGTTCTATCCCGATAGATCCTTATACCCAGTATGTACATAGTTTCTCCTAGATCCTTCATAGCGAAACAATTTCCAAGCCAGGCTTTTACACCATTCAAAGTTGGGATATTGTTTCCTATAAGGAGTATGTCATCCACATACAAGACTAGGAAAGTTACAGTACTCTCACTAGCTTTGACATATATGCAGGACTCATTTTCACTCCTAGAAAATCCAAACGCTTTGACCTTTTCATGCAAGCAAAGATTCCAGCTGCGCGAAGCTTGTTTAAGTCCATAAATAGACTTTTCAAGCTTGCACACTCTATTGGGATGCTTGGCTTCTACAAAACCTTCCGGTTGTGTCATGTACACATCCTCCGAAAGTTTCCCGTTAAAGAAAGCGGTTTTGACATCCATTTTCCATACTTCATAATCATAGAAGGCGGTTATGGCAAGCATTATCCGAATAGACTTGATCTTGGCTACCGGTGAAAAGGTTTCATCATAGTCAACCCATTGGGTTTGAGTATAACCCTTTGCCACCAGCCTAACCTTGAACGTGTGTACATTTCCGTCCATGTCGTCTTCTTCTTTAAGATCCATTTATAACCGACCGTCTTACGACCGGGTGTTTGATCAACCAAATTTCAAACTTGGTTATCATACATGGATTGAATCTCGCTATCCATTGCCTCTTTCCATTCAGCAACCTCAGGGCCTTCCATGGCTTCCTTATAGTTAGATGGTTCATCCAAATTAACAAGTGTTTTATCACTTATTAACTTATCCTCTTCCGCAGTAATATGAAGACCATAGAACTCGGGAGGGTGGCTAACTCTTGCGGATCTACGAAAAGGTAATGACTAGTCAACTGGCTCAACAGGTATTTCTACCTCGGGTTGAGTGCTAGTGCAAACGTCAGGTATTTCATCGTTTGATTCTTGAATTTCTTCAAAATCAATGTTACTCCCACTAACTTCTTTAGCTATAATTTCTCTTTCTCGAAAGACTCCACTTCGAGCTACAAACACCACATTTTAAGTTGGTCGGTAAAACAAATAACCATAAGACTTTTGTGGGTAATTGATGAATAGTCACTTCTTAGATTTGTCGGCAAGTTTATCTTGGCTCTCGTGTCTCACAAAAACCTCACAACCCCAAACCTTGATATGTGCGATTGAGGGTTTCTTCCCAGTCCACATTTCATAAGGTGTCTTTTCAACCTTCTTTGTTGGTACAAGATTTAGGATATGGGCGGCTGTCTCTAAGGCATACCCCCAGAAATAGATTGAAAGAGGAGCTCGAGTCATCATGGAACGAACCATGTCTAACAAGGTTCGATTGCGCCTCTCAGCAACACCATTAAGTTGAGGTGTTCTAGGAGGTGGCAATTGTGAAACAATTCCACATTCCTTAAGATACTCATTGAACTCAAGACTAAGATACTCACCACCCCTATCGGAATGGAGTACTTTAATCTTTCTACCCAATTGATTCTATACTTCGTGCTTAAACTCTTTGAACTTTTCAAAGGTATCTGGCTTATGTTTAATCAAGTAAACATACCCATATCTACTATAGTCGTCGATAAAAGTCACGTAGTAGCGATTGCCATCTTTTATGGTGGATCTAAATGGACCACATACATCTGTATGTATTAGGTCTAACAATCCTTCACCTCTTTGTAAAGAACCGGTGAATGGTGACTTGGTCATTTTGCCAAGTAAACAGGACTCACATGCATCATTCGATTTTAAGTCAAATGATTCCAAGACTCCATCCTTTTGGAGTTGGGCGATGCGTTTCTTGTTTATATGACCAAGATGATAGTGCCATAAAGATGCATCGTCTAACTTATTAGAAGAATCAATAACTAGCACATTACTCAAGTTATTATCACAAGCAACAGATTCATAAACACCATTACAAGGAGTAGCTTTAAAAACAAACAAGTTATCTTTATAAACTAAAATATCTCCATTCAAATTATCAAAGTAATAACGGAAACCTTGTTTAAATAATGCGTGAAATGAAATAATATTCCGAGACATATCGGGTGAATAACAACAATCTACTAACTCTAATCTAAACCTACTATCCAAGACAAGCTCAAAAATCCCCATCTTCGTAACAGGTGCAGAACGCCTATTGCCCATGATGAGATTTAGCTTTTCTGACCGCAACTCCTTGCTATCCCTTAGTCCCTGTAAAAGAGAACAGATGCGAATACCACATCTTGTATCAAGGACCCATAAATTAGAACATTTCATATCAGTGAGTTTGATTAAGTACATACTAGATGCGGTTGCAGACGACTTGCCCTTGCTCTGTTTCAACTCTTGAAGGTATTTTGAGCATTTCTTTTCTAGTGCCCTGTTTGTCCATAGTAGAAACACGTTGCCTCCTTCGGATCTTTGGAAGGCGGGATTTCATGATTAATCATTCCCTTTGACCTGTTGTTGGACTCTCCAACATGGGCTTTCCCTTTCCTAATGGGTTGAGCAGTTTCTTTTCGTTTCTTCCCTTTTCCATGCCGAATGGCATTGACCTGTGCAGCAGTAGTTAAGCTTGATGAGGCATGAGACTTTTTCATGCCTTGCTAAGCTTTTTGCAGCAGGTTATGCAGCTGCATCATGTTGGTCTCACCATCATTCATAGGAAACTGCATAATGAACGGGTCATAAGAATCCAGAAGTGAATCAAGGACCATGTCAATGGACATGTTCTTGTCAAACTTCACATCCAGCTTCTCAAGTCTTTCAATGAGCCTTTGCATCTTTTGCACGTGGGCACATAATTACTCCTTGTTTTCATAGCACAAGGTCAATCTTAGGGCACACATTCAATCAAGGTAATTGGGGCCCACAAGATTTTCCTTCACCAGAATAGGAAGGAGAGTGAAACTGGAATTTTCGGTAGGAGCAGGAGGAAGAGGAAGATCATTATTGATTCCAGACATCTATAAGACAAGTGGTTTTAGTTAGTGATATTAAATAATCCTTAATTATTTACCCAATTAATATATTAAGGCTAGGATCCAATTTCTAACATTCATAATACAAAGAGGGACGCTGTAATTATATACGAATTTTAATTTAGGTAGGCATACAACTTGCCAATTTCATCTTTATAAAATTCCTAGAACGTTTGAGATCCTTGTACTTTCAAGGGCATGTTTAGTCTCGGATATGCATCTTACTTATTGTGGTTAGGACGTCGAGGACCACAACTAAGATTGTGAATTAACCATGCAAAACGCGTTGCTACATTCATTCAATTTATAGTTCTCAAATTGACGTGCCGGTTATCCACACACGCTCCATCAATAAACTATAAAAATGAACTGCCACATCACCTTGTCTATCACAGTCTCATATTAATGTGTCAGTTATCCACACACGCTCCATTAATAGACTATATAGAAATGATATGTGTTTTCATGGGTTTGCATACATATTCACATTTTCCTATGTGTATCTAAAAAGGGAAATTTATTTTAGATATAGGTTCTAGATTAATACTTTTAATCTCAATATCAATAATATTATATCCATTCGATAACTCGCACTCTTTCACACAAAAGGTCGGTGAGCTGGCAACGCAAGGCGTTTTAAAAACCCTTCTCATTAGCAACCATTTTATAGGCAGTTTCCTTGTACCTTCTTATATTGTTAGGAGATTGATGGGTCTAGTAGTGATCCAACTACGATATGTTTAATACTAATTGTACTATATATAGAAACAATGTATAAAAATAGGGTAGATTTTAAACATTTTAAAACTTACCAATTATTTAATAAAGTTAATTCCAATTTACCATGTAACCTTACAAGATAATATTAATACATAATTAAATATTATAATCATGTGAGGGCACATGTAAATAATTAACATAATATAATTCTATATGCCGAAATTTAATTGATATATTTATATATATATAGAGGCGGGTTCATACGAGGACGGTACCAATTTACGAGAATACGAGGACAATCCTCAGCCAATCATTTTGTACATGAAAATTGTCATGTACAAAATCATATATGATTTCATGTACAAAATCATATGTGATTTTGTAAGAACCAAAAAGGACACGCGCGACTTTTTTCGTGGGCAAGTCGTGGCTAATCATATATGATTTTGTACGTGAATCATATGCAATTTTGTACATGAATCATATGTGATTTTATACATGAAAAATTTCATGTATAAAATGATTGGCTGAGGATTGTCCTCGCATTCTCGTAAATTGTTACCGTCCTCGCATGAACCTCTTTCTATATATATATATATATATATATATATATATATAATAATTCTATATGATTTTCTATTAATCCTAATTATCGTGTTTAAATCATATGACAATTTAAATTAACCAATTAAACTTTAAATTATGTGAGGACACATGATAATGATTAACAAAATCAAAAATTATCTATATATAAACCAAAAACAATTCGGCCATATATATATACAAAATAATCCTTTTCAAATTAAACCTTTTAAATTAGAACCTATTTAAATATTCTAATTTGCCAAATGATTTTAAATCAATAGCCAAAATTAACCAACCTTCCATTTAATCCTCAAATTTTTGAAATTTGACCATTAAATAAATATTGGATAATTGTTATTTAACAAATCATTATTCAATGTTTACCAAAAGCTAGGATATAATTGCCAAAATATTTTAAACATTCCAAAACAATTTTAAACACCAACTATTTCCTAATTTTTGATCCAACATACGTATTCACGAAAATTTTAGCCAACAACAACTAAAACAAGTGCTAATATCAACCAAACTAAAGGCGTTGATACCACTGATGGGTTTTATATGAACTATAAACAAAACAAGGCAGCGGAAACTATGGTAAGTATCATATAACTAAACCCTACAAGGAAACCTTAGTAGATGATACTAACAACAAGAAAGAAAGAGATTACCAACCTTTAATCCAATCTTGTAATTGGATAGATCCACTTGTAGAACTCGAACAATTCGATCCAATGCTAAGGAAGGTAGTAACCAAAGGAGATTACCTCTAATGGTTTGTATCCAATTTGTCCAAAATTATTAATCTTCAGAATATTCATCCAAGTGTAGGAAGAGTACCCACAAGGAATGGAGCAAAGAGAGAAGAGAAACTCAAGGATTTAAGAATCTTGAGTGGGACACTTGATTTAGGAGTCATGGATCTGTATTTATAATGGTAAGTAACTTAGGGCCAACTATTGAAGACATGAAGGACCAAAAGTGCAAAGTCAACAAACTCAATAATTAAGAAGGTTTAATATAAGGAAACGTTGCTTTATTGTAAATAAGGCAAGTGTATAATGCCTTATCTCATAGTTTCCTTATTACGATAAATGTTCTATATATAAATAGAGGGTTAGGGTCATTCTTTATGTATACGCGAGATTATTTATTAACAAGAGATTAGGGAGAATACGAGTCGATTCATATTAGAGAGAGAGAGAGCCGATATTATATCATCATTGTAATCGATCATACATTCAAGAGATATATGACTACGTAAGTTCTTTAAACATTTTTATAGTCGTATTACATTAATATTAACGTTTACTTGTCATTGTGCTTGTTCATCTGGGATCAACAAGTGGTATCAGAGCAGACAATCTGAGTTTTTGCGTTTTTCTGAAGTTATCCACGAAACAGAAGGTAATTTTTTGATTTCTGCGTTTTTTTTAGTTTTTATCGATTCATACTGTCTTAGCTATACCCGATAAAAACTCATAATTTTTAAGATCTGTTTTTTTCTCGATTCTTTCTTCATTCTTTTGACTGGTTCTCGATTACGCTTTACCCGATAAAAAAATTCATATTTTTTTAAGATCTGTTTTTCTCGATTCATTCTTCATTCGTTTAAATTTTTGTTTATTCATCGTAATATATCCTTGATTTCTATTCAAACAATTAATCTGTTTTAATTAAAATTATTTTATTTTATTTTGATTACTTTTGAAACTCTTTACATAAGAAAACTCAGGACTTGTAAGAAAAGCTGCAAGAGTCACAAGTCCTGAGTTTTCTTATGTAAAGAGTTTCAAAAGTAATCAAAATAAACTCTAATAATTTTGACATTTTTTTTACTGAACAAATAAGAAAGTCGAGAACTTAGACATTCTTGTCCATAAAAAGACTTGTTCTTTTTAGTCAAGAACCATTTGTTCTTGGTTTCTGGTTTATCGGTTAAAGAAAATTCGGATTAAGTATCTTTGAATTTTTATCGAGCCCTTCCTAATCGACAAAATTTATTTTATCGAGTCATATGGAATCGATATAAATTTTTATCGATTCGGTTTTTATCGAGTCAAAGGATTTTTTTGTTGAACCTTAATCTATCGAGAAACTCTTAGTTATGGAGTCCTTTGTGATGGATAACTTCTTTTTATCGATTCAAAGTTTTTTTTTAAGTTTTATCGAGTCCCCTATACCCGACAATAATTTTTATCGAGCCTCATACACCCGACAAAACTCTTGTTCAGAAAGCCTCACCCGATAAAAATTGTTGTCGGCCCCTGTTCTATCGAGAAAACTCTCTGTTTCACGAGACAAACTCAGAAAATTTCAAAAACTCACTGATCGAGATCATCAATCCAAGTACAATGACTTCTTGCGAAACCATTGGTTCAGACACCAAATCCCACGAGGTAAGTCTTTTAGACTATGATCAATTTATGAACCAAATGAATGACATGATGATAAAATTGCAAGAACTTCAATCTAAATTGAAAACCGAGAAACTTTTGGTTTCCAACTTAGAAGCACGCTTAGAAAATAATCATAATCAATTGCTTCTTATGCAAACCGACCTTGTCAATTCTCAAAGTATAATGCACAATCTCGAAGCGGAGAAAACGATTTTTCAAGAAGAAAATGTTATTTTAAAACAACAAATCTCGGATCTCACACTTCAACTTAACAAATCTAAAAGTGAGACTGCGGAATTTGTCATCCAAATTTGAATTTGTGAGTCTTCAAAGACAAGATCTATTAGATAAACTCAAAGATTTGGAACTAAAGCTGTACAAACTTAGTCAAACTAAGCACACAATTCATTTAAACGCTCCAAAATATTTATGTTTTAAAGCTGGATTAGGATTTGATAATCCAAAATATTTAGAAAAAACCATCTACAATACTCCGACTATCTATAAATTTGAATATCTGAACCTCGGTCCGGATTACAAAATTCAGTTTATGAAGTCAGATTCCAACGTCGAAGAAAGGGAAGATTTGAATAGGAAAAACAAAGATTTTCATCAAATTCCTTTCAGCTACCCTCATATAGTAGAAAATGAATCTTCAGAAGCAACTCTTCCAAATGATTATTTTCCTTCTTATACTAACGAAGAACTTCAAACTAAAATTCCTGAAAATAAACCCTACATTCCCACTTTATTCTTAGAAAAGAAAATTATTCAACTTGAAAGGGTGTTGGAAACTGAACGTTCTTCGATCGTCAGAAAAGGAAAAAGAGGCATTTATTTTAAAAATTCAGAAACTGGAAAACGAGGCTTTACATTTAAACAACAATCACGAAAATGATTCTATTTCCAATATTTCTTCGTGTAAAGCTTTCATTAGCAATTACTTAGATGATTGCAAGGAATTGTTTAAATTAGATCCAAACTATATTCCTCCTAAACAAAAATGTTCCCATTCTTCCGACCAAATTGATGATGACTTAGAATCTCTTGAGGAAATGCCTCGTTTTGACGAGTACACTGATTCCTCATCGAACCTTAAATCCATGGAATAGTTAGATGACATAAATGCCGACTTTGACTTCAATCCTACACTTCCAAATCATACTGAGTTTTTGGACAAAGGCAAAAAGCCAATCGAATCAGTTTTACTTCCACCGGATCCGAACGAGTGTTCCACAAGTCAAATGCATTACACTTACTCTAACCAAAAGGATCAAACTCACTTTTCCAAACCCATCAATTCTCCTTATGTGAAAAATGCTAAAGCTTTTCGAACTCATAATTCTAAACAGTTTCATAATGATTTTGTTGCTAAATCCGGAAATTTCAAGAAGTTTAAGATGGTTTGGAGAAAAAAATCAACTATAGATAATACTGTTGGAAATATGCCACATACATCTCCTATAGTTGATGCAAAATCATTTGTTTCCAAGACTAATTTGCCTTATCTTGTAAGATCTATCAATCAGCTAATTAGTCTAAGTGCCACAAAGATTTGTTGTTCTACTTGTGGAACAAATGATTTTGTTGATCAAAGGTTCACTCATAAATGGTATGGTACTTCCAGTATCCCCACTTCCGCATTTATTGCATCAAAACCTAACCTCCAAAGACCCAACAAAGCTTGGTTACCAAAATCTTTTTAATCTGTTTTGTAGGTACGTCATGTGTGTGCTAAATTCCGAATATTCACATCACATGAAAATCTTTCCAAAGGTTATGCTACAATTTGAGGGGAAGTACCACATTTTTACAATTTTTTATTTATTGTTTAGTTTTATAGTATCTCAGCTATGAACCTGCTCTTAACATTATGACTTCTGAATACTTCAGTTCAGAACTCGGACTTTAGTGTTTTAACTCTTTGTGTGTGATAGGAATTAGAAGTTTCTATGGTCAATCCAAAGCCGGAAGGACCTACCCATGAAACACACTCTTAGGATAGATATTTTGAAAGGGTATAAATTGAGTGCTTGTGAGATAAAAGAAAATGTGAGAGTGTGACAAGGCTTCAAAGAAAATAATTGGTCTTCACCAAACCTAAACAGTTATCCGGGTAACCACATAATCTATTCATTCTCAATTATTTGGAGATGAATATTGAAATAGACATGGACCCAATGTCGATAACTCGTGTCACCCCACCCAACTACTCAAGTATCTCACGAAAGATATTTGTTTCATATATCACGGAGATTTAGCATATCATTTATCTTTTCTTCGCTAGGAAGATTTAGATATTGAAACAAGAAGACATACCTCCGGTCTTCGATCTTCATATTCTGTGCACATCGAGTCTACTTTGAGCCAAACGATATACTAATATTTCTTTGACACTTTGCACAAGTCTTTGTGACTCCACATGCATATCTTTGTGTTTATGCCGGAACAGTTTGAGAAGTTAGTTTTATAACTTACTTCTGTGATAACTGGAAGTCCTATCAGTGCCAACCCGCTGCCAACACTGAATATAGGCCACTTAATTAAATTTACTTTGATTAAGTGATAACAGTTGCTTCACGTGCTTCTGTATGTTAGTTTTACACGCTTTATTAATTAAATATATTTTTTGTCTTTGGTTGTTCATAATAATTTGGATTCTCCTTATTATTCTGAGGGGGAGAGATTGTATATCAAAGACACAACATGAGAAAAAGAAGATGACAAATGCTGATTTGTTGAAAACTTATCGAGTGCTTAAGACCCGACATAAATTGCTTAAATTTTCATCGACTCAGCTTGACCCGACATAAATTTCAAATGTTTGAAGATGAAGATGAAGATGAAGACTTGTCGACTTCCTTTGAACCGACATATTTTCTTGTCGCATCCCAAAGAGCCGACATCTATACCTAAGTGTTTATGTCGACTCATGTTCAACAAGTTCAAGTCATCATACGACAAGATCAAAGATATCGCATCTGCCTAACCCGACAACATAAAGTTATCGCATCTGCCTAACCCGACAACCTCAATGCCTAACCCGACAACATCAAGATATCACAACCATCTTTTGCCTCTTTCATCAAAAGAAAAATTTTCATCAAACAAATCAAGATACCCTGCGACATCACGGCTCTTCAACTTTCTTTTCGTGAACTTTATTGAAGACATGAAGGACCAAAAGTGCAAAGTCAACAAACTCAATAATTAGGAAGGTTTAATATAAGGAAACGTTGCTTTATTGTAAATAAGGCAAGTGTATAATGCCTTATCTCATAGTTTCCTTATTCCGATAAATGTTCTACATATAAATAGAGGGTTAGGGTCATTCTTTATGTATACGCGAGATTATTTATTAAGAAGAGTTTAGGGAGAATACGAATCGATTCATATTAGAGAGAGAGAGCCGATATTATATCATCATTGTAATCGATCATACATTCAAGAGAATAATCTCATTTATAGTCGTATTACATTAATATTAACGTTTACTTGTTATTGTGCTTGTTCATCTGGGATCAACAGTATGTCATGCCCATCATTATAAGTACAAGTTGTAAAGCTCCTCCAACAGAACATCAAACTTTGTTTAACAATGATTGTTAAACCATTATAAAATGTCTCTAGCATAATACCGTAAAGAATGTCATGGTACAACCATTTTCTTAACTACTCTTTGTACGCTTCCTATGCATCATGTATTGCTTCATTATGGATTTGTCTAGAAAACATATCTCATTTATGAACTCAACGTTTCAGTGGAGAGGAAAATATATTTTCTTAAATATTTCTCTACAAGGTCATTCCAATAGATTTTGGAATTTGGTTATAAAGAGTTAAAACCATAACTTTGTTCTTAGAGAATATGGAAGCTACTTCAACCTTAAGGCTTCATTAGTCACTCAAGGGATAAGAAAGCAATTAGCTATTTCCACTAAATACTTTAAGTATAAATGAGGGTCTTCATATGACAACCCATTGAATTGGCATTAAGGCTGCAACATCTAAATCAAGAGAGGGATGAGCTCAAAATGAGTTGCCTCATTGTGGGACCTTAGTATTCCTGAATTTAATTGATTAAAAACATAAATAGCATAGTCCATCACTCCTCTGTCCCGAGAATCAGCAATGTGTATGATGTTCTCCATAAAAGTAGCACGTGGTAGAAAAATTAGCTTTTACAAATTTTACTTTAAAAGAAAAACTTTTAGCATATCTCCCCAACAACGACACCAAAAACTTATTGTGAGGTTTACGCATCCTCAAGATTCGTGCAAACAGATATGAATGCAAGTATACATGTTGATCTATTGGTGTCTCTTAACAAGTAATAGCGGTAAAAATACCGTATATCGATCCACATGGAGGACCTGTAAAAGAGCTTCATAATTCCAATCTTTAAAAGCTAATTTCATATGACGAAATCGCGGAATCTGTTTGGTGTGTATGTGTGAATTATGAACAAAGAAATCAGTCTAAAAAAAGAAGCAAATGGTGCAATGGTTTGTTAAAACAAATACAAATGACCTAGGGGTAAGATATTATAGCACGACTGGATAGTCCTATAGTACCATAGAATGGTACTACAATATTGTCACAATTATCCAACTTTTTGTTCAGACGACCTCCTAAGAGTTCATAAATACCTATTGCTATATGAAAAGTTGGGTGCTGAACTACTGATACAGAGATGGTTGGTGTTGAAGGTGATACGAAGGAACTAGTTGTGTTTGATGATGATATTGAGGAAATACAATCCAAAGCAAAGAGAAAGTTGAATTTTGATGAGACGGATAAGGAGTTGCCTACTTCTACAAAAGTTGTTGTTAATGATGTAAATGTTAGATCTTAGAGTTAGAATACAGAAATCCGTAAATGACAACTCTTAGAATCAATAAAAACTAATTTACAAATTGCAGAAAAATATCAAACTATATATATATATAATTCGTATATATATATGTATAGAATTTAGATTAGATGGAGAAAAGAGTCACTAACTCGATTACTGCAACAAACTTGAAAAGAATCAACATCTGGATTGAGGCCTGCGATTTGCAGCGTCCTTAGACTGAAATTTGTCCCTCGTACCGTAGGATTTGGACGTCTGACTAGAGGATTCTCTATTGTAAATTAATTTTTATTGGACGATTGTATAACATTTATATGCATGCCTCTTGAACTGCAAGTAACCCACAGAAAACCGTCGAACAATGTGTCACGCGGGTGATCCCGCAACTTAGGACGCGTGGAAGACCACGGGAAATAAAACAGTTTGCTACGCAGGTAACTTACTAGATGGTTAAGCCAATTTGATAGGAGAAATGGGTTAGGATTTATAAGGCACTTCAAGGTTTAGCATTCGATCTGAATGGGACAAGCCAAATACCCAACAGTAAATATGTCTGAAGTTCTGAATGCCTATACAAATATTGTATTGCACAATTCAAAAAATGCATCTCATTCAAAATCTAACTTGACGAGAAAGTTGTTGAACTAGAGACTTTTGCCTACCGAAGATGTTTTTGTCAAGGAGAAGCCAGCTATTAAGAAAGTTTGTGAAAGTTGTGTTTGGAAGAACCAGTTGTTAACCAAATCATATGGGGTAAAATTGAATATGGCTCAGATTTGGAGAAGTACGTATGTTGATAGAAATACGTTCCCTAGAAGTCATATGATTATTTGTACATGGATGAAGATGAGCAAATGGAGTTGTTGGAAATTAGTCATGTGTGTTTCAAATGATGTACTGAATTTCTCATTTAGCTATAAGCCAATTAAAGGAAATGATTCATGAATAAAACCCTACCAAAAGGGTGGAAAGTTTTGAGAAGAAATATTTTGGTGACGTTGAATACATGGTATATTAATAATTTATCTGTTATTATTTTATTGGTTTGAAAAGTATATATTAAAAACAAAACAAAATAAATTATAAAAAGACGATATTATCCATTTTGCAGCCGACGTCGGGACTGACGGGGTTCAAACCAGCAACTTCCGCCTTAACAGGGGAGTACTCTAACCGATTGAACTGACTTAACCGTGCACTAGTTAGTAAAGTTAATACATATAAAACATAATACTTAACAAAATAAAACTATAATGACCATTCATATAATATAATTATATCCTTTAAGATTTTCAATAACCACATGTAGCAAATATGTATTTTATGATGGGTGATCTAATAAGCTTCTAGAAATAGTTAAAGGAAGTTTCCACTCGTCATCATCAATGACGCAACCGCCACCCTAAAAGTATTTAAAACAAAGTATTTTCTATTTTAATTTTTTTCATTGAAAAAACTTTATAAAAATTTAGAATAAATAAATAAATAAAACCGACTTTATAATTTTACGACTTATTATTTGACCGAAAGATATCACGCGGAAAAGAAAAGACAAAGGGCATTATTGTCTTTTCACAAGATAACGTGGTCCAAGTCCAACCCGTTTGGAATTGATTCATTGCTTTCGCATGAACAAACTAATCTACATTATAAATACATGCACCGCCTCCTTTATCTGACCAAAAACACTCGCCGGAAAACAATTCATCACTCGCCGGAGAAATTCAGTTATCATTCGCCGGAGAAACATCTCGACGGAAGTTGCTACACAAGATTCGATCAGTTTAAATCAAGTATAATTAAGAAGGATGTCAGGAACCGATTCGTATGGCACATCGTGGGCGGATCAATGGGATCACAATCCAGATCCGTCGCCGGCTGTTAATTACAATAAGAAAACCGGCGGCGGAGGGATGGCCGGAAAATACGGGAAGAAGATGGGAGAAGGATTTGGGAAGACGAAAGAGGTGGCTGCGACTGGTGCTAAGAAGGTGAAACAGGGTACGTCTGTTGGTCTTCAATGGATTAAAGACAAGTATCACAAAACCACACAAAAACACTGATCGATTATATTCGTATGTATGTATGTATCTGTTAAATCACTTTCGAATTCTTGCTGTATTATTAACGCCATGACTGATTGATTGATTGATTGAATTCACGGTTTTCTTCTTGAATTTTTGTGTAGTTTTTATTATCGATTTGTTTAATTAATGTATAAAAGGTAAATATTTTCAGTCATTATTTATCGATCTACGATTGTTCAAAATATGGTATTGGATTTTTCGTTTTCAGAGTTGTTTTGTGAGATGAATCACGAATGATCAACGATTGTGGATTGAATTCGTTTTTTTCTATTCGATTTTGTAGTTTCAATCATGTTTTCCGTTAGGTTCGATTCAAAAAGATTAAAGAGGAATCATATACAAATCATTGAGTCGAATGTTTTATTAAAAGTTTTCTAACAAACTACAAACGCGAAACTAAATTAAACGACTCTCGTTAACGAATCATCTAACCTAAACTCTTTTATATAGTAGGTGTCTGTTACATGGTAAGCCCAAACGTATAAGATTAAAATACAATATATAACAAATCATTAAATCGTTTTCTTCTTTATAAAACTTTCTAAACTTTAGAACTTATGGTCCTAAAATTTTCATGTGAATTTAAATCGATTTTATGGAATTTGGTAGAATTTATGAATTAGGTATACAGACAACCAAATTTAGAGAATTGATACTTTTGAGATAATCATCCAACCTAAACTCTTTTATATAGTAGGTGTCTGTTACATGGTAAGCCCAAACGTATAAGATTAAAATACAATATATAACAAATCATTAAATCGTTTTCTTCTTTATAAAACTTTCTAAACTTTAGAACTTATGGTCCTAAAATTTTCATGTGAATTTAAATCGATTTTATGGAATTTGGTAGAATTTATGAATTAGGTATACAGACAACCAAATTTAGAGAATTGATACTTTTGAGATAATTAGTGTCTAGGGTGTATGGGGGTTAGGTTGAGCGGTTTTTGACATTTTTACAATTCAATTCAATTATGGCAGTTTAGAAAAGCTTAATCCAACCTAACTCATTCAAAAGTACAACCCAACCCTTGCGGTTTGTGGCGGGTTAGGCGGGTTAGCGGTTTCGTAGTATATATAAAATTAAATAATGAAATACGATAAATACAACTAAACTATATAAAGAGTTTTGTTAGAGAGTTTCTATATTTTTGTCGTATATCGTTGTCGGATCTCTTCACATTTTAAAAAAAGAAAGTTCTAAAGAACCCTAGCGGAAAACTAGATGAAAACATTTATTTATTGCTAAAATATTTATACGTATGTATATATATTTATATAGGGGTGGTATCCGTTGCAAACTAATCGATTTTTGCAAACTGTGCAAACTCGTAGTGAACACAATGATAAAACACCAATTGGATATTAATGAATGTTGAAAATGTTCACGAATGGTGAAAGTGTATTCATGAATGGCGAAAGTATATTCATGAATGACGAAACTTGCCGGAAAACTCACCGGAGAAGACGAAGTCGTAGGAAGGTGTGTTCATGGCAGCAAATTAGTAAATATTAATTAAAAATTGTTAAAATTATAAAATGATGATGATACCCTCAATGAATTAATAAATTATTAAAAAAATTAATAAAATATTAAAACAGTATTATCCACATAGCTTATTTCTGTTGGATAATGGTGAATTTGCATAGTTTGCAAAAATTGATTAGTTTGCAACGGATACCACCCCTATTTATATACACGTGTGATTTTGTTATATTTACCATTAAATAAATTTTCTTTAACATATTACATTGATTTCTGATGCTACATGACTAAATCTGGATGATATTCTCATGTTGATAGAAATTGTATTTATATAAATGAATGAAACATATATATCATTTATTTCATATTTACATCCATTGATCCGATCAATTGACTTCAATTTTATATATATTTATCGTGTTCATTTGTAAATGTTGATAGAAGTCATAACTTAAAAACCAACCTTATTTAAAGATCAATTGTTAAACCCTAATCTACAATCATAAATTAACGTTTATCGAAGACACATTCTCATTTACTTGGATTAAGTTTTGACTTTAGTCTCTAAATTGAACTAATAATATATGTTTTTATTTTTTGGGATGTAAATTAGAATAAAATATATACATATTTTTGGGTTGTAAACTATAGAGGTTAGTTCATTTAGAAACTAGACGAAGGGTATAAACTATGGAAACTTTGGCAAATCAATATAAAAAATAATTTTTTTCATGATTTTTTTTTCATCAAATGGTATGATTTAAGATATTATAGCACATTTGTTTATTTCATCTTGTGAAAAAATTACATGTGAAACTTTTACACTAGAAAACAAAAACATATGAAACTTTTCATAAAAAAATACATGAGAAACTTTCAACTTATGAAAAACAAATACACGTAAAATTTTTAAATTATGAAACAAATATATGTGCAATAATATCTTAAATCATAGCATTTGATGAAAAAAAATAATGAAAAAAATTATTTTTTACATTGATTTGACAAAGTTTCTATAGTTTTTACCATTCGTCTAGTTTCTAAATGAACCAACATCGTAAACTATAATGTTCTAAATATTATATATATATATATATAATTTTATCGAAATAATATATATTAGCGGCGGGTTGACAGTTTGGGTAGGGTTGAATTTTTCTAACCCAATTTCAACCCTCCTAATTAGTGGGTTGGCGGTTTGACGGGTTGGCGGTTTCATTAGCGGGTTGGATTTAATCGGTTTGTAAGTGGGTTGGGTTGAGCAGTTTTTACAGGTTGACGGTTTTTTATACACCCTTATTAGTGTCCATTTAGTCTAGGTCGATGTTTTATATCGGTTAGATTTGAACTGATTCCCTATGTATATTGAAATATCTAATCATTTTCTTATAAAGTAATTTAATAGGTTGTATATATTCTATGTGTTTATTAATTCTAACAGATGTCAAAAGTTGTAATAAAGATATTTTAAATCGTATGATAAATTCAATTAAAATTATAATAAATTTCATTTACCTAATGGGTTGGGGGAACTAATCCATGTCGGATATGAACAAATTGTTAGGTATCCGTTTAATATAAGTAATGTTAGATTAGGAATGGTTAATATTTTATCCTTAATCCCACCCCACACACATAAACGTCATAAAAACATATTTCATACATACAAATTAACTTTATTTCTAAAACGTTAGTTACTCATCAACTTGTCACATTAGGAATGGGTATCCATTCTCATTGGTTAAATTTTCATCTTTATATATCAGTCATTAATGGATTGATTCAAGATATTAAAAAAAGATTGGCAGTGAATAAAAAGTTATGGTCTAATTCAAAGTATAGATAGACCCAAATGATCTTTATCTTTTTAACGGTAAAGATTTTATAAAAAAAATAAAATAACAAATAACATGTAAGAAATAATAAGAAGGGGTTTTGTCACATACTAGGGACGGAAACGGGCAGGTATTAGGTGTGTAATGCATCCCCATTTAACCCCACCCCCTCGGTGTCGCCGTCCCAGACTAATCCCCGACGGGTTCCGGGAACCCTTTGGGTATACCTGTTTAGTAAAAAACGACGTATTTTAAGGAATTGTTACTACATTAATCAACAATATTGAAAAACAAATGTATTTGTCATTCAATAATAAGTAAATACATATATACATGTACATTTATTTATACACACACCATATACATGTATTAAATAAAACTAAAAAAATTAATCGGGTATATTAGGGGCGGATAATGCCATCCCCGACCCATTTCAGGTATGAAAATAGATCCTTGTCCCTGCCTGTTACCCGTTAAACCGGGTAATCCCCGCCCCGTTACGGTCGGGTACCACCCACCTAGTTGATGTTAAACTTACTACTCTTATTTGTGAAGGAGAACGAATGTGTCACAATACTATCCCATAACACTACTTTCTTAGGCTTATAAAGCTTAAAAAGAGTCTCATTCCGGAAATTAGATGTTGCGATTTTGTAACAAGGAATTCGAACCCTCAATTCTGATTCATGATTTGTTTTAAATTTTTTTGTCCCTCTTAAACTACTTTATGGTTTGTGTAGTTTTGAGGGGGGGTCTTCCACTATAGAACTAAAAAATATCAGTGACGGAAAATTCCGTCGCTGTAGTCGTGCTGATAAATGGTGTCGTCGGTGATACAGTTGTAGGTAATGTCATAGCGACGGACATTACTGATGGATCAATTACGGATACTATTAGCAACGGAGCAACGAGGGAAGGTTTTAGCAAGGGTTACATCTTGAGGAACAGGACTTTTAGTGACACGTTAATAACCGTCGCTAATCCATCACTATGTGTTATAATTTAAAAAGATATTAAAATTACATATTTACTATATGTTTTGGTACATAAACCTGCCCATAAAATTCCAAACAAAAACCGTACAACAATCTGAAAGTACCCATACAATTTAATGAGTTGTTTTAAATAGTTTAGTCAAATATATTATAATGTGATAAAAATTCATAATCACGTGTACTTAAATTATACAAGATTTCAAAGCAAATTAAAGTTTTGGTGTGCTTAATAGATTTATAGTCATAGATGTGGCAAATGGTCAAGACGGTTGTCCAAGGTGTTTCGAGAAACATACGTCATATTTGTTATATATAACATCCTTAATTTTATTTTATTTAATACAATATATGTTGAGAAGCACTAAATAAAATGTTACAAACCCAAATTAACATTATCAATTATATAATTTTGTTGGGTCATCGATGATTTGTTGAAAACACCTTAAATTCTTCCTTAGTCAAAATATCTTGTATTTTAGGTTCTTGAAAAAGTCTGGTCATGCGCAACAAGTTCAGCGGATCGAAGACTAGCTGATACTTAAGGAAACATATCAACGTTTGTGGAAAATGAAGATATGATCACCGACCCTCTACCAGACTGATGCGCCGATCCCTCAAAGCTAATCATCCACCGATAGGGAACCATTCGAGCATCCGTCGATGATGGGCCATCGGAGCTCAGCCGCCGAAATGGTTCCATCTTGGCATACCTTCGGATGATTGATCTCCTAGTTCACTTCGTTGGATATTTAAGAAGATACTCCTCATTCTACAATATCTACAAGAACGTGTGTACCAAGCATTAAATTCAAACATTCTCCTTAAAACTCTAGAAAAGTTTGTTTGTCCTTATCTAAAGTTTGTTTGTCCTTATCTAAAGTTTGATGTGACAACTAAAGACTTGAAGAAAAGGTAAACAGTGTCATGTCCTTTCATCAGTATGATAAGGAATAACACCCATTTTTTTCAACCAATTTTTTTTTTGACGAGCCATTCCGTTGAAAAAAATTTGATTGAGAATGCATGTTTGTGAAAGATTTTCAATGGAAATTCGTTGAAAATTCGTAGAAAATTTATATTCTGTCAATAATCTCTCTAAAATTCGTAGAAATTTTTAACAACATTTTCCGTTGAAAATACTCAATTTTTTAGTAGTGAGAGGGTCGAGCGTTCATCGAGAAGGGGGAGTTGGGCGTACATTGGTGGCGTGG
This sequence comes from Silybum marianum, assembly GCA_036898165.1. NCBI lineage: Eukaryota > Viridiplantae > Streptophyta > Magnoliopsida > Asterales > Asteraceae > Silybum > Silybum marianum. The sequence continues at coordinate 24,798,165 of CM072535.1, forward strand.
GATAGGGGTGTAAATGTTGCGAGTCGAGCTCGAGTTTGGTGTACCTGCCTCGAACTCGATATCCATTTCCTATGTTCGATCAAAGTCGCATCGATAACTCGCTAGTAGTTAAAAACTAACTCAATCCGAACTCGATAGCAATTTTTAAACTCGAACTCAAGCTCAAACTCATTTGAAACTAGAAGAAATCTCAAACTCTCAGAACCCCAACTCGACCAACGCTTACATTTATGAAATTTTACGGTCTTCCCTTTATAAATTACAAAACTTAAAGGTGTTCTTTAAAAGTTTATAAAAGTCAAGGGGGCATCTCAAATTTCGTCATTAAGAAGACAAAGTTACAAACTTCATTCACTCCATTTAATTTTATAATACCTGTTCAACTTTCGTTTATTATCTCTATTTTAATGTGGAGCAATTTTAATAAATAAAATTATTGATTAATTTTTATAGTTAAAAATGTACATATTTTGTTTGAATATAAAAAAATATACCATGTTTTTTATTGGAAATTTTATTAATAAACTTTTACATTATATTTTACAAATTATACTATAAAACTAAGTATATATTAAAAATTGAGTATCTCATGAGCTATTTGAATAAAGCATTTGGTACCCTAACTCGACTCGTTAGTATGTTGAGTCGAGCTCGAATTTAAGTCGAGTGTTGACCGAGCTTTGATCGGTTTGATCTCGTGTAGCTTGCAAGTTGTGGAAAGTAGGCTTCTTCGACCGGGGGAAAGAAGGTTGGGAGTAATGGTGTGGGGGGAGATTTGAGATCTCGTTTGTATGTCTGATATCATATATGTGTATATATAAATATGGTTGGGTTCCAGTGACAAGGAGGGTTAATATGATAAGCGTAAGAAGGGATCTCCACCCTTAAATGCACATTAGGATGAGATGCACCATGATGCACCGAATCAATCTTTGTATCAAATGAAGTTCATGGGTGAGTTTTTGATTAAAGGCGATCAAGGGTTCATATATCTTTTTACTCTTCTCACCTTAACTCACATTCTCACGTGATCCTTCACCTATATAAATATTACTTTAATATCATACCATATAACATAGACTTGGGATCATATAAGACTAGGCTATTTTCATGAGACATGTGAGACTACCCAACTAAACTGAACATTCACAGAAATACACTGTAAATGTTCAGAGTTTTTTACCTTTACAATGTTTTGTTGTGAAGTTTCAATATTATTTTGTGATTTTACAGGTCTCATAAACCTAACCAATCTAACATATATATATATATATAGATATTAATTATATCTAATCTTTAATAATTACAATAACAGTTTTAAAGGTTGTTAAAGAAAGGGGTTAACTTCTAATAATTTTACAAACCATAATGACATCTTATTTTTAAATTGTAGGAATGAAAAGAGGTATAACCAACAAAGAATATGGACCAAATTTGTAGTTTAATATTAATAAACAAAAAACATGGACCATTTGTAGTTTAATACTAATAAAGATCAAGGGGATAATTTGGTAAATTCCCAGCTAGTTGGAATAAACTATATGACCTCCAAAACACAAGCCATCCATGATCCATCTAGACCTTTCTTTCATAGTCGGCGTGCGCATCCTAAAGTTGAAATGTTAACATGCGCACACAAACCCAATTTATATATAAACAAACATCTTATTGCAATGTTGCATGCATAAAATCTTCATTAAGATATCTTAATCTCACAAATCGTTTTTCATAATTGAAGCTATTTGAGCTGAAATGGTACTAGACAATAGTTATAACTCATGGGCTGATCAGTGGGACACGAAATCAGAATACGTTTCACAAAGCAAGAAGAGCAGCACTAGCAACACAGTTAAAAATAAGGTTGGAGACGGCTACGGTAAAACGAAATCAGTGGCTTTAACCGGGATGAAGAAGGTCAAGCAAGGAACAAGCATGGGGATTCATTGGCTGAAAGAAAAATATAACAAATCCCGCTCATAGGCCATCTCGTATGTTTTTATGCGTGCTCTGTGTATTTGTACATCGATATTTGAACATTAAAGTTTTTGATAAACTTTCTTTTTGTTTTTGTTGTTGATCGATTTTATTTGTATATTTAATCGATTTATTTTATTAAAAATTATTCATCTATGTTATTAATAATCGTATCAATAGTTTAGTTTATTATCGTGAACAATTTATAAAGACCATCAACACATAAAGTCCATTCAATCATGATTTGCCATTTCTTATAAAGCGATCGAGATAATAGTATCAAAAGCGTTAATATCATTATTTTCATAGATATCATAACATTTTTTTTTAAAAGATATAAATTTGGAAAATATATTTACTCATTAAAAGTCTATCTTATTAATTTACATTAAATATCATATTAAATACTCAATAAATGTAAACTTTGACTAATTGCCTAATAGTATATAGATATTTTTTTATTAATAATCAATATCAAAAAGACATGAACCATAAAAACTATCCATCACAATTCACAAGAGGGAAATGCGGTGACTTCAATTTCTTTTGCTCATAAAACATAAAAATGCAATCATGGTTTTTATCAACGTATTTTTTAATTTTTGTTATTAACGTATAATATCATTTGATGTATATTTAGCTTAATTTTGATCGTTTTGAGGGATTTTGAAATTTTTTGCTTGATTTCGAAAGATTTTTTCACCATTTTGATGATTTTTTTGGGCATTTTTGTTGATTTCAAGGGGTTTTTTTTTGGTTGATTTCAATGGTTTTTTTTTTGGTTTTTTGGTTGATTACAATATATGGTTGCACTTTCTAGAACTTCTAAATGTCATACGGTAACACTTTCTAAAACGATACGTTTACATATCTCACAAACGTAAAAAATTTAACCTTTTGACGGAGAAATAATACGGTGGCACGTGCCACCTATACCACCTATATAGGTACATCCATGGCCGCAAGAGTGTCATGGCTTAAGATTTGTGTCTTATGCCACGTTAAGTCTGTGTCATGGCCTAATATGCGGTTTCTATAACGCGTTGTTTAATTTTTCTTACCTTTTAATCTTCTTATTTGTTAGCTTTTAATATATAACCTAATTTAAATTGTTTAATATCGTTGACTCACTGAGTAATGATAGAAAACACAAGTTATATATATATATATATATAGATATATATATATATATATAATAGGGTCAGGTTCAGAGAAAAACGTCAAAAAAAACTGAAGAACACCATGAGAGCCTTCAATCTGCATGGTATGCATTAATGCAACCGTTAATTTGTCACATGCATTTGTGCATATTCATCAATGCATATGTAATGATAGAAGTATTGGTGCATAAGAACAAAAAATGTTTGTATACATTAGTGCATACCGTCCGGATGGAGGGCTCCCAGGGTATTTTTCAATTTTCTCTTTTTTAGTGTTTTTCCTTAAACCTCCCTCTATATATAATATTATATATGCTACAGACATTAGCCGTCATAAGTCATATTTTGAAAAACGTCGTGACTTCACAATGGCTTCTAAGATTTGAGCCTTTGTCTCGCTGCAACCAGGGGCGTAGCCAGAATTTTAGTTTAAGGGGGCTACATTTTTTAAATTTAGCTTGATGATTGAAGTAAGCAAAAGGTTAATATGAAATATACGATTGATGTTAGTTCTCTTAAATCTCGTAAGATTTTGAAAATAATTTTGATTTATAATGTGTGTAAATGGAAAAATAAAATAAATTGAATATTATGACTTTTGATTATGAAATGTTAGAAGACAGATAACTATATGTTTAATATATTTTTATTATTAATTGAGTCATTAGTTTCATTAATTTATTAATATATAATAAAAGATGTCAATGTAAATACAATGAAAACTAGACTTCATAATTTGGGAACACAAATAAAGTTATTAAAAACTACAACAAAATATATAATTTTATAAAACATCATTTATATATTTGTTGAATTTATACAATAATATCAAAATTGAGTTGGTTTATTTTGATTTCTAAATGTTAATAATCCTTTTATAAATCTTTATAAACAAAAAAGAATAAAAATATTGTTATTAATAATATAAACAGGAATTACATACGTGTAAGTGTTTCAAAAATTAAAAGCATTTAACAAATAAAACCAAAAATTGAAAAATGTCAAAAGCAGAAATAAAAAGGACCAAAAATTGAGAAATAAAAAGGACCAAAAATTGAAATATGTCAAAAGCAGAAATAAAAAGGAAGAAACTAATAAAGGGTTTGGGAAGGTTCAAACTTGCGTCTTTTGGAAGTAACACAAAACCTCAACCATTTGTGCTAACAATGTACATATGATTTATTTTCTATTATACTCCTTTAAAGATTAAATGTTAGGGGGGGCTCAGCACCAGCTGGTCCCCACTAGATACGCCACTGGTTGCAACTCTTGCCTCATGTCATTTAGAACCTTGAGTACGGAACAAGTTTGGGTGTGGGTTGACAAGAGGTGGAGGCCGGAGGGGTAATGTTAAGTTTCGGTTCAAATTTAAATTGGGCTCTGAGTTCTATAAGAAATTAAAGATCAGCGGCTTTCAGGGTGTGCCTAATTGATTCTTGGATGTCCTTGCATAAATAAACAAGGGCTAAATGCAATTTTGGAATAACAATATCTTAGTGAAAATTAAAAAATGATTAGTTTGTTATCATTTTTAGAGTAAATTACATTTTTGCTCGTAAATTACATTTTTGCTCCTTATGTTTCACACTTTCCATCCACGCTAGTCCCAAAAACAAAATAAATACAAATTTGGTACCCTCTAATATGCATTTTCACACTCTTTTAATCCCTCCCTCTAAATCCGTTAAAATATTTTGTTAGGACAGTTAAATCTAGGGATATTTGGGGATTTTTTTCAACTTTTTGTCTTTATCTTACCAAATAAAATCATAATTTTAGTGTTCATCCCTAAAATGTTGAACCCCAAATTCAACACCACCTACCACCACCATCATCAGTCACCCACTGTCGCTATCATCAGCCACCAATCACCGTCAATCACCGCTATTTGAAAAACAAAATAAAAAACACAAAAAAACCCATCAAATTAAAATGAATCGATTTACGAATAGCATGAACAACAAAAAACCCTAAATCATCTTAACATGACATAAACATATCCAACAATCAACTCCAAACTCATAGACATCTAATTCATACAAAGAACCTAAAGATGCTATATTTGAATCCAATTTAAAAGAAAAAGCCATAAATCAAAACCCTAGATTTCTGGATTTTTACAAAACAAATCAAACCTGAATCTTAGGTTCAGAATCTTTTGATCAAAACCCTAAAGGATCTTCGTCTCCTAACCATCAAAGTGTCGAGATCTGAGTGGCCAGAATCAACTCGGTCAATACGCCGACACCGGATTTAACGGTATAGCTGGCGGAAGCCAACCGGAGACGAAAGAAATCATCTCATCTTCATTACCGCTGTACAAACCGGGAGAGCTCTTCTTGTTGTTGTTGTTATTCTCCTGTGCTTCTCTAGTAACTGAGACTGACTGGAGTAGAAAACTCCGTTGTTCGTAGAACTCCTCTTACTATCGTTGAAATTCAGGAGTAGAAACCTTCGTTGTTCGTAGATCTCTTCTTCTTTTTGTTATTCGCCCAAAAAAAAATCCATGATTTTATAAGTTATCACGATCATGAACGGATCTAGGATATTTAGGTAAGGAGCTAGGGTTACAACACAAAAAGTTGAGATGAAGATGAAGATTGGTTTGAATTTAGAGTTAAATATGAAAACGGTGATTGAGGTTTGGATCTATTTTTTATTTTGATTTCAGATGAAGATGAAGAAGAAAGATATTGTTCTGATATATAACATAATATAATATTAATTGATTAAATAGGATAAAGACAAAAAAAATTGTGAAAAAAGTCTAAAATACCTATGAGTTTAACTGGGCTAACTGAATCTTTCCGATTTCATTAGAGGGAGGGACTAAAAAAGTGTGTAAATGCGCATCAGGGACCAAAAATGTAATTTACCCTAAATTTTATTGTAAAAATACGCTATAATTGTTTTCAATATTAAATATAAATTTTGAATAATTGATTTGGCCAAATTTCCGTTTTTCAAAAGAACCAATAGGAAAATTAGAGGATAGTTCTAGAATCCAAAAATAACAAATTCAAAGGGTTTGAAAATTGAAATCGAAGGAATCTTAAAAGCCACGGTGGTTTGTGGGCGTATGTATGAATAAAAGGCTGCTTGGTGTCCCCACAGAACAAAGATTCTCTAGAAGCAAACACTATAAAAAAAAAATCCTTTTACATCATAGTCTAATTCTCGAATGCATCCTAATCTAGTTTATTTATTTATTTTGATTGATAGCATATTAACACCAATATTTATTTATCTATTTTAATTGAGGGACATATATATATATATATATTAGGGTTCAATATGTAGACTAGGGTGTAAATGATAATACCCGAAAAAAAAGTAAAGTGTAAATTATAAATTTCTCCCGTATGATTTACAGAAAAGTCGTATCGTGTATCCCTAGTTTGAAATAATTATAAAAAACGTTTTCTATGGTTTACAATTTCGTATGTTTTTGGTCCCTTTGCCTGATATCGTTAGAAGCATTTGTTAAATAAGTTAACTTGGATAGCATTAGAGACACTTTACCTTTTTTTTCTTCTATAAACTCTTGAGCTCACTAGACGTTAAGTCTAATCATTTTCCTTTGTCGGCATGTGCATCAGGTCTTCGTTCGGGTGGTTCTAGCGTCACGTGTTGATTTGAGTACTAGAGACTAGAGAGTGGCACGTTCAGAATCTAGCTTTTGGTGACGTCTTCCGCCTTTTGGAGGTAGCGACTCTTATTGGATTTAGTAATATCCGGCCGTAAATATGTCTTCGTATAAGACTTGATCTATCTCTTGTTGAGGTTTATCTAGAATAGTTGTTCGAGGAAATCCATGTATTGTTTTATAGGAAGGGATTTATCCTTTGATTAATGTAATGTTGAAAATTTTAAATTATTCGCTCTTTCCAAATTTGAGAATAGGTTCTCGAGGAATGGGGAGGATGGCCATTATAACCCTTCCTGTAAAGTTATCCTTGCTTAGCAAAGAAGCAAAATGCCCTTTTCTTTATTCCAACTACATCTTTTGTTTCAGAGGGGAGGATTTACAAAGTCACTCGATCGGTATTAGAGCAAAGGAAGCAAAGGCATGTGAAAATATTGACCACGAGAATGTTTTCCATAATATTTTGATTTAGGAAACGCATAGTGTAATTTTATGTAAACCACATAAAACCACATGAACCAAATTTGTAATTTAACCAAAAATAAATTATATAAAAGGACATATTTATTTAATTGTAATTGTAAAGAAAACTGTTTAAAACATATTTAAAAGTACATAATTTATAAAATGCTTATTTTAATAAAAGACAAGCATAAGAAATGATATCCAATCAAAATTGGGCTATCACCCTATCTAAGCAGGAGATAGCAGGTTTCCCCTCTCCTCTATAAAAATCATCTTTAATCCATTTCAATTCATCTCCTTATCAATGTTTTAAAACCCGGGTTCACCCATTCAGTTAAACCGTAACTCGGGGAAGAAAGCGAATTAACTATGGTCTGCTCTTTGGCAATTTCTAACCCAGATTGTTCCAATCAGGTTTAATAAAAAACCAGTTGAACAGTTAGAATGAACCGTTAAAAAACCGGACTGACCCGTTAAAAAAACTAAAAGTAAAAGGGGTTCACTTAAAATTGGGAAAATACGCTTGACGAGCAAGAGCACGAACCGACTTCTCAAACGCAAGTAGGCTCAACAAACCATCTTGTTGATGAGGATGAAGTTGATAATGAATTTCAATTAGTAAGCGTTCCTAACTTGATGCATTTAACACTCCAATGTCTCAAAATCCATGATTTGGTTGGATTATTATGTTTCTTTTTGATGTATTTGGATTGATCAAAAACTTGTGGTTATTTGTGTTTTTTAATGTATTTGGATCGATATAAAACTTGTTGTAATGTGTATTTATAATGTTTGAACTTGTGGACGTCAAATTCTTTGTTTTATATATATATATATATATATATATGTATATGTTCAGGAGAAAACACCAAAAAAAACTCAATAAACACCCTGAGAGCCCTCCATCTGGACAGTATGCACAAATGTATACTAGTAATTTATAACATGCATTTGTGTATATGCACTAATGCGTATATATATGTATATGTATATATATGCACTGGTACATAGAAAAAAAAAGGATGTTCTTCAGTTTTTTTTAACGTTTTTCCCTGAACATCATTCTCTCTCTCTCTATATATATATATATATGTGTGTATATATATAGGGTTGATTTATGTTACAAACCATGTAATTCTTACAAACCATTATATTATGAAACAATTGAGATATTTATGGATACTTATCTTAATTTATTTATTATGGTTGAAATATATATAGAAGATGATAGATTCATTAATCATGATTATGATTTTGAATTAATAAATAAAATAACAACAAATATTTATAAGACTAGATGGACGACTAAAAAAAATTTATATGGTTTATCATTGAAATTTTCTCTTGATTCATAAAAACTCATAACTTAAGGGAAAAGTTCATTAAAACCCAACCCTCTTTTATGTTTTGAGTGATTAAGTCACTGGACAATTTTTTTGAACAAAAAAGTCCTTAGACTTTTTAAAACTGGTTAAAGAAGTCCTTGATGTTACCTGATACCTTCTTAGCCGGTAAAAACAAAAAGAAAACAAAAAAAATTGAAGTTTTAACACATCAGCAAAACCCTATTTTCTACTTTACACCAAACCAGACACGTCTCCTACGAAGAGGAAGACCCTTCACGCAGCAAACCAGCAGCTTTCGTCGGCGTTCCCCCCCTTCACGCACACCCTTCTCCGGCGTTCCACCCTCCACGCAGACCTCTCGCCGGCGTTCCCCTCCACGCACACCCTTCTCCGGCGTTCCACCCTTCGCCGGCGTCCCACACAGCAAACATCTTTATCCCCTCTCTTCTGTCTTCCTGCCCACAAATATCACCCTTTTCGTCGGCCAAGACTGCAACACTCCCCCTTTCATCTTTCTCACACACACATCCATTGAAGTCTGTGCTTAAATCGAGAGAAATCCTGTACCCACCATTTGAACCCTAAACTTGAAACAAGTTGGTGAACCTCAAAATAGGTCTAAAGAAGACACTCATTCAAATTGGGTTTGTGTTTGGGTTTGGTTTCATTTGATTTGATATTAAAGCAGGTGTGGAAATAAGGTTTCTATGATGGTGTTGAGGACGAAGAGGAGAGGAGGAAGTGTAGGTCTCGGTAGTGTTGAGGTGGGTTGTACGGTGGAGGTGGGTGGAAAACGGCGTGGGGTAGCGATCTAAAATACGACGACGGAGTTCATGGGAAGAGGATAGAAAACTGGTCGGAGCAAAGTGGCGGCCGACGAGTAACTGGTTCAGGGTTCACTGGGAGAGGGGGGGGGGAATGGAGATTGATGGCGGCAATGGTTTTTCATTTAGAACCAAAAGAATCTTCACTTTAATAAAATCATATAATATAATATTATTTTATTTTATATAAATAATAAGTGAATTGTTGAACACCACTTGTACATAAGCTATAAAAGGTTGTACATTCACTTTATTTTTACAAAAACAAGCAAAATGACCAAATTGATCCTCAATTAATTGATTTTGTAGGTCAAAATGGTGTATTTAACCGGTTTTAAAAAGTCCAAGGACTTTTTTGTTCAAAAAAATTATCCAGTGACTTAATCACTCAAAACATGAAAGAGGGTTGGGTTTTAATGAACTTTTCCCATAACTTAAACCCTATTTCCAAAAAAAAAAAATAAAGTGAATTAAAAATAAAATAAAGTTGAAAATATGTCTATTAGGGAATCTCCAACCCAAACACAAAAAATACTAAAAAAAGGTGGGTCTCTTAAACACTAAAAAAAACCATCTCCAACCACACACTAAAGAAACAACACTAAAAACACTTTTGATAATAAAATAATAATATTTTATTAAAACATAATAATTATGATATATAATTGATTTTTATAATCAATATATAATTATCACTTAAAAGAGTAGAAAACTAGTAAAAAAACTGCAGAAAACCAGTAAAAACTGCAGAAAACCAGTAAAAAAGGCAAAACAGCAGCATCTGTTTAATATGATTTTTTTTATAGTAAAAACAACATAAAACCAGTAGAAAACCAGTAAAAAAACTATAGAAACTAATTATTCAAATTAGTAAATTATTAATATATATATATATATATATATAAAAGGAAAATTAATTATTTTAACCATTTTAGAAATTAAGATTACCAAAATAACCATTTTCTCTACATTTTTACCAAAATAACCAAAATATAATCGAAACATGCACCGAAATCGAAGCCTCCTCCAAATACCTCCGCCAACCTCCGTAAAATACCAAAAACCTCCTCCAAATACCTCCGAATTCAATTTCTAATTTACATTTTACATTTTATACCCTTAGAGTTAGTTAATAAATTACTTTAAGTAATTTACTTTTTAATTTTTCATTTTACACCCTTATCACATTAACACACATACTCGTATATCAATTAAAATACGTGTTTATTTTAACAAGTTACACCATTATAATCGTCTCGACAATACCTTCGAAATGAGCCCAATATTGAATATTTTTCGATTTAATTATATATACTTTTAAAGCCAATTATCCTCTTGATCAGTGAATATGAATATTTTTCATAAAATTCATAATATTAATTAAAATATAATGCTATTATGATTTAACAACAAAGTATAATATTATGGATATATAAAGAAATAAGATATAAATTATAGTGAATTTGTACTACTTTTGTGTTCTTGTCATTCCTATAATAAAAACCATATAAATTAATATTCATGTAAAATAACACATAATGCATCGGTTCTTAAGGTTATTACAATATATACTATAGTTAACCCATTTTTGAATCAATAATATATATACAGTGTGGAGGGGACTACAAAAATAAAATACAATAATCTTTCAAGCTTATTATTTTAACAAGCTATTATTTTTTGTAAGTTGATCGTCTTTTCCGGCTATTAAAATATTATATTGAGGTTCCAAAATTTACTAATGAAATATTGAAAGGTCTTGGAGAAGGAGAGCATGGAAATATAATAAGCTTGAAAGATTAATGTATTTTATTTCTGTAGTCCCCTCCACACTGTGTATATATCATTGATTCAAAAATGGGTTAACTATAGTATATATTGTAATAACCTTAAGAACCGATGCATTATGTGTTATTTTACATGAATATTAATTTATCTGGTTTTTATTATAGAAATGACAAGAACACAAAAATACAAATTCACTATAATTTATATCTTATTTCTTTACATATCCATAATATTATATTTTGTTGTTAAATCATAATAGCATTATATTTTAATTAATATTCCGAATTTTATGAAAAATATTCATATTCGCCGATCAAGAGGATAATTGGCTTTAAAAGTATATATAATTAAATCGAAAAATCTTCAATATTGGGCTCATTTTGAAGGTATTGTCGAGACGATTATAATGGTGTAACTTGTTAAAATAAAAACGTATTTTAATTGATATACGAGTATGTGTGTTAATGCGATAAGGGTGTAAAATGAAAAATTAAAAAGTAAAGTATTTAAAGTAATTTATTAACTAACTCTAAGAGTATAAAATGTAAAATGTAAATTAGAAATTGAATTTGGAGGTATTTGGCGGAGGTTTTTGGTATTTGGCGGAGGTTGGCGGAGGTATTTGGAGGAGGCTTCGATTTCAATAGACATTTCGATTGTATTTTGGTCATTTTGGTAAAAGTAAAAAGAAAATGGTTATTTTGGTAATCTTGATTTGTAAAATGGTTAAAATAATTAATTTCCTTATATAAAATTAGAAAAGCCAAATAAAATTAGTGGATAGGGTTTAATGAAGTGACGTGGAATTGTTATTTAAGATTATGTATATGATTAAATTCTTACTAATTTTAATTAATCTACTTTTTTAATAAAAACGTGGTCGTGGCATGATTAAAAAAAGTAGTCAACCAAGATGGAATAAGGGGCAATACCGTCAATTTAAGAAGGTTCAAATGTTTGACTTCTAACACAAGTCACGCACACGTAAACCATAGAATATAATATAGATAGGGTGAGCACCCTAAATTTGAAAAATCTATCATCCAAATTACAATTATACCCTTAATACAAAACATGTGTCTCTCTCTATATATACATATGCATAAACACCAACAATTATCTCCATTAATAACACAACATCAAGAGATAATTTAAAGTTTCAATTAAAAAGGTTACAGAAATGGCAGTAGACAACAGATATAACTCGTGGGCTGATCAATGGGATCCAGAACCTGAATACTCTGGTCGGTATTCTGGGGGCAAAAGCAACGGTGCTAGCGGTGGAGGTATCAAGAGTAAGGTGGGAGAAGGTTTCGGTAAATCAAAAGTAGCAGCGACAACAGGGATGAAGAAAGTTAAAAAAGGAACAACAGTTGGGTTTAACTGGATTAAAGAAAAATGCCACAAAACATCCCATAAATAAATCGTGATCGATCCTCGAAGGTGCATATGTGTTGGTGTTTATATTTGTAGGATGTTTAAACATATTTACGGTTGTTGTTCATATATATAGGATTCTTGGAAGAATTTGGTAGGATTTTGGCAACGTTGTTGGTTTTCATATTCAATTTGTTTATTAATTCATGATTGTAATAAAAGATATAATTTATGTTCAGTTAGTTATGTGTTCCATATAAAAGTTTATCTCGAATGAACTATTAATTACAAGTCTTGATTTTGCAGTTATATATTGTCTACTAAACCACCATGTTGATATTATAACAACGTGATCGCTCGTGAGACCCATACAATATCCATTAATCAATTTTTGTTTGATATATAATAATAAAGATAAAAGAGATCATATTTAATAGGAAGAGATCTCATAATGAAATAAAACAAAAAATCATTGTCTTTGGTTTGATAGACTATTCTTGTGAAATTGAATTATGAAAGGATTGGAATTGGAGTATTTGGAAGTATTTGATTTGTAAGATTTAGAATATAATTAAATTCCATTATTAATTGATAATTTATAAAAAATAAATTATAAATAATTATAAAAACAGTTAAATTATCTTTTCTTAATTAATTATTATAAAACAAAAGATTATAAATATTTTAAAACAATATTACATATAAAACCTATAAAATCCCATAAAATACAATTATGCAAACCACCCATCATCCTACAAAACAAATGTTTTTTTTTCATCTTTGTTGCCTTTTTTATACACCATAAAGTTATCCAATGAACCATTAGGATTATAAAAAGGCTCTAGACAAACATTGTTTTGAAAGGTCGGCAGAAATTTCAAATTAGAAACTACTGATTTCATGAGATCTACTTATTAAACAGAAAACATGTCTAAAATCTTTGCAGTTAGATCCCCGCATATAGAGATGGCAAAAATCGATCATAGGCTGGATCCAAATCTGGCATGGTCCTTGGACATTGGTTTGTTTAACCAGGCTGGACAAAGCCTCTGTCGACCCAAAATTATAGGACTGATCGTAACTCCTAAGTCCGAAGCCTGGTCTCTTTCAGGCGGTTCTAAATCTGTCTCGGGCACGACTTGTTTTTGTTTTAATTATTCTTTTTTAATTTTTTACATAAAATGTTATACAAGCTTTAATAATTATAACGTCTGAAATTAAGCAACAACATACACTTTAAATATTACATTCAAATGAAAGAGTTGTCGGTGATTTTATTGTCAACGGTCCATTTATATGTGATTGGAAATAACATAATGTTTATATGGGTTTATACTGTATCTAATACAAGTTAGGTGGTGCGGAGTGCACGCTTATTATAAGGCGAGTATGAACCCAGTAATGACGAAATGGCTGGAGTCAAAGGGGTCGCGCCCCCTTGCAGGGTCCAAGGGGCAGAGCCCCTGGCGGTGATCCCGCAGGGTCGAGGGACAGCGTCCCCACGGGATTTGGGGCAACTCTCCAAAAGCTCTTCAGAATTTTGGAATTGGAGTATAGTGGAAAAGTTGATCAGAACTCGGACACAGAGCTATGTATGGTCTATATAGAGGCTCTGTATGGCCTATACAGAGGCTCTGCATAGGCCATGCATGGTTTGATCAGAGACTCTGGTCAGGTCTTCAATACTTAGAGTTTTCTGGAAATTGGACCAGAGCAATGTATGAAGGACTAGACTGCATGGTCGACTTTGTTTTGTTCTCTCTGAACGGTTACTGTGCATTAATGGTGCAGTTAATGAGTAGTTACTAGAAATTGTGTAACTGACCACTACTCCTAAAATTCAGCCATGATTATCATTTCAGTTTTGTTATTAGTGAGTATAAATTCGAATTTATACTCATGAATTTAGACACGATTTTTGAACAATCCTAATATTCTCTCCAGAAAATTGCTTACGTTTTTGTGCCTAAAAACGCAAGTGTTTTGAGTCTTATCCCATATTGAATTTCGTGAACCCAAGCATAGGGTCGAAATATAAATACGGAAAAAGTGCCTCTCACACGATTCTTAAAATAATCCAGTGATCGATGTACCCTATATTAAGCCATGTTCTTACAAGAACTTGTATCATAATTTGTTAAAACTTGAAAAGTCATTCCCTTAAAAATCGGATTAGGCTATCGAGCGGTAACCAGTTGCTCTTAGGCCAATTTTGGCCATATCTACCCTATCATGGAACATGACTTTAAACACCCTATCTGATTGATATACGTTTTTCAGTATAGCTCTCGAAAACCACATTAATTGATATACATTTTTTATTTATGGACTTCAAATATAGACAAAAGAAAAAGCTCAAGTAGTTCAACAAATTTGTCATGACCCAGTTGGATTCAAACGCATTACCAACATGTCCATTTTACCATCTCTACGAATACCTAAGAATGCTACCAAAAATATCGTTCAAACACAACAAATTCTAACAAATTAAACCGATAGAGCCCTTCCCTTTTCATCACAATTCCACTAATTTTGTTGAAATATACATATCTAAGGCTACAACTACTTTAAATAATAAATATGTGAAATCAACACACTTGAATTATTTCTAAAAGCAACAGTCGTGTCATGAAATCTAGAACGTTAACTACAATCAATAATGTCTAGTATTATATTTCCAAATAGCTATTAATAAAAAAAATTACTAAAAGTATTTTCAACAGTTTCTCTAAAATAAAGAAAAACTCATTTTTCTTCTCTAAACTTCTCTAATAGTATCTCTATATCATTATTTAAAATAGAGACTTTTGGAAAAATCTCTAAATATAGAGATTTATCTATATCTTTAAAAGGACGAGAGAGAAATATTATTTTAATGATTTCTCACAAAAAACAACCAATGTAATTTTAAATTTTTTTTGAAATAATAAATTTATTGAATATTTTAATAATATAAATTTTTAATAGATTCTTTAAAATAGAGAAACTGTTCAAGTTGGAAGATAATAATTTTAGAGATTTTAACTCTATATTTTCTATTTTAAAGAAAATTTAGAAATGCTCCTAAAAATGCTCTAACATACTCATATTTAGACGTTTAAGTTATATATGTTATAATTATAAGAACTTATTAGAAGTCACCACCCTTTCTAGACTAGAAAACGAGGGTCAAAACCATAACACGAAATCCGAAGACTCAAGGAAGGTTTTACATCCCCCATGAGGTAGGAATCTTCCATTACATATAAAAAGCAATTGAATATCCGTCCTGGTCATGAAGGTGACAATTAAAAACGCTTTTAGATTTTCTAGATGCAACCTGAATTTACCATATTAGCCTCTTTTATTTTTTTATTTTTTTGATAAACCTGAACATCCAACTTGTTATGCGAACCTGAACATTCAACTTGCTATTTGAGCCGACTATTTCTAGAACTACCATTTAGGGATGAGCGGAACCACTGAAATCCCGAACCGAACCGGTACCGGTTCACTAATCGGTTCGGGATTCAGTTATAGGGATTTATGACTTTCGGTTTCGGTACAGGCTCGGTATGGGACCGGTTCGGTTCGGGATTTCGATACCGGTTTGGTTAAGTGATTTTGGTTTTTGTTATTGTGTTTAATGGTAAACGGTGAAAAACCTTAGTCGTTTAAAAAAATGGTACCAAACTGTTCTAGTCCCGAAAATCCCGGTACCGATACCGATCCGGTCCCGAGCTCACCCCTACTATCACCCACTCCGCGGGTGGTCTGGAGTCACCACATTTGAATCTTCATGGCCACAAGGGGATTTTTTGTTCTAATTGTATTTGAACCGGAGACCTTCGGATACTTTTGACCTTTGGAGCCCAAACTCAAACCAATTAAGCGCCACCCTTATGGTTATTACCCTCCTTTATTGTCACTTCCTTCTCATGCATTATATATATATATATATATATATAGAGGAAAGTTCAAATGTGAACTCATTTTTGGTTGTGAACGTGAGGACGAATCTCAGCCACTTATCCGGTCAATAAAGGCGGCTTTGACCTGGTTCCCCTCCTTTAATAATCTCCACCCTCCCATGAATCGCGTCAATCCTCCGTGATCGCGTCCACCATAACCGAAGATGTGTGGCCGAGATTCGTCCTCACGTTCACAACCAAAAATGAGTTCACATTTGAACCTACCCCTATATATATATATATATAAAGTAGGCATAGGATCATGTGAGAACTGAAATTAAGGTGAGAAACGTGAGAAGGAATCTTGTTCCTTAATTACGTTTAATCTCAAACTCACCCATGAATCACGTTTGATACAAGGATTGATCTGGTGCATCTCATCCCAATGTGCATCCAAGGGTGGAGATCCTTTTTACCCTACTCACCATAACTTCATTTCTCACTGGAACCCAACCCTATGGATGTATATATTCTTTTAACCCTAAGTTATTTTGAGAAGTAGTAAATATTTGAGAAAGAAAGAAGTGATTCTTTTAGCCATAAGTTATTTTGACTGGTCAAGAATAGCGACTTTTACTGGTCAAGAATTGTGGCTTTTAGTGGTCAAGAATTGCAGCTTTAAGTGGTCAAAATTTGTGGCTATGCCAAATATAGAGTGATAGTTTCTTAACTTTTTACAAATAGGCAGCAAACGGGTTCACATGTGAACCCGTATGATTCACATATGAACTATATGTTCATATGTGAAGCCGTATAATTCACATATGAACTGTTTTAACTGATTCACATATGAATACGTGTGATTCACATATGAATACGTGTGATTCACATATGAACTAATTAGTTTATTCACATATGAACTAATTAACTGATTTACATATGAACATGTAGTTCATATGTGAATCACACAGCTTCACATATGAACTTGTTTGTCGCCTATTTGTAAAAGTTACGAATCCACCCTTTTATCTTTTGCATACCATGCGAGGATTTATCCGGTAGTCCACAGTCAAAGCTATAAATGTTGACTAGATAAAGAATTAAGATCACTTCTTTACTTTTCAAATATTAACGTTCTTCGAACGAATACATCCCTATTCTTAAGTAATTCTGAATATTTATTTTTGGTAATTCTGAAAAGGTTGGAGTTCATCCATAATCAAAATGTTGTATCATTTACCTTTTAGGTAATGTATCATTGGATCAGTGTTGATGTGTCAACCGAACATGAATGTATCAATGAATACATGACATAAATTGTATTAGAGTCTCTAACCGTTATACTATTATTTTTCGATAATATAAATTGTACAAGTATGTATAAAAAGTTAAAATCTCTAAATTTTTTGCATATAATTTTATCAACTACTCTATTTTACCAATTTTAAATTAACTATATTTATAAAATATTTAATATATTTAATGAAATATTTTTTTTTTACTGACTTCAATAGTTTTAATTAGTTGAATATAACTAAAATATTATTATTCTCTCTTTTATATAGTTTTAAAGATTTTATACCCTCTTTCATCTTTTTGTAATTTTAATGTATACGATAACATAACTATTAAAACAACAAAAAATATTAAAATATTCCTTTTATCTATTTTAACATAAGT
This sequence comes from Silybum marianum, assembly GCA_036898165.1. Taxonomy (NCBI): domain Eukaryota; kingdom Viridiplantae; phylum Streptophyta; class Magnoliopsida; order Asterales; family Asteraceae; genus Silybum; species Silybum marianum. The sequence goes on from CM072535.1 coordinate 24,816,315, forward strand.
TGTTGTGTGTTATAATGCTTTAGATTACGTTTTCCAGGAGATTTTTTGAAAGAAAAGAGAGCAAGGGCAATATAGTCAATTTAAGAAAGGTTAGTAGGTTTGACTTCAAACACAAGCATCCACACGTAAACCATATAATATAAGATGTTTAGAGAGAGCCCCCTAAGTTGAAATTAACGTTCAAATTACATTTATAACCTCCAAACCAACATCTCTCTTTATAAACACCATCAATCGTAATCAATCTCCAAACCTCAAGAAATTAGTTCTTCCATTTCTCTCCGATAAAAAAAATACTTCCTTTCATTTAAACAAATCGGGTTTTATAGAAGAAATTAAGGATCGATAACTAAAAGGTCGATTGAAAAGATCAAGCAAATGGCGTTAGACAACAGATATAATTCTTGGGCAGATCAATGGGACCCAGAACCAGAGCACTACAATGGTTATCAAGGAAGTAAGAACGGCGTTGGCATTAAGAGTAAGGTAAGAGTCGGTTTCGGTAAGTCAAAAGCAGTGGCGACAACAGGGATGAAGAAAGTGAAAAAAGGAACAACACTTGGGTTTCATTGGATAAAAGAAAAGTATGCAAAGACCACCAATAAATAAGCGGTGATTGATTTATCGAGGTGTATATTTGTCAATGTTTTTTCTTTCATTTTTTATGATAAATATTTGAAGATATTGGTAGGGATTTGGTCGTATTAATTTTGTTCAAAGTTATTGATTGTTAAATACTTATATTTAATTTGTTTATTAATTTATTGATGTAAGAAAAATTGTCGATTATTTAACCTTTGCATTTATGATGAATTGTTGTCTTTCCTTAATTTAATTGGTTTGGTAATAAGTTGTAGACTAAACTATGATTTTCGTCCCTGTGGTTTGGGGTTTATAACGATTTTCATCCCTATGGTTTAAAAACTACCTTTTTCGTCCTTGTGGTTTCCACTTGCTTCTATTTTCGTCCTCCATTCTAACTCTGTTAAATAGCTGATGTTAACCTCTCCCATGTGCCCCTCACATCAGGGGCAATTATGTCTTTTCAATTTTTATATATTTTAAACCATTAGAAAAGAGTTATTTCTCAGACTTTTAACTTACCCCTTCTTTGTGTTCCCCCACACACTCCCTCTCTATTTAAAAAAAAACCCATCTAGATTTGCACCGGGAAAGCTTCAAAAATTCAAGTTTAAAAAAACTATCTCCGGTGAAGACCACAGACGACGAGCATCCGGTGTGTACCACCAACGATCTCCATCCACAGGTTCCTCCACCGATCTCCTTTGTTCTTTCTCTCCCTCTCTTCGCTCTCTCTTGACCCGTTTTCTTCCTCCCTCCCCCATCATTGCTCCAACCCAAAATCGCGTCACTTCGAACACGATATTCAACCTGATCTCGATTTTGTTTTTGGTTGGTTTTGGTATCGACTTTGTTTTTGGTTATCGTTTCAAGTTAGAGCTTGAGACTGCTCATCTTCTTGGAAAAAGATGTGAGACAAAAAGACCAACCAACCGCTATCAATACTAAATTTAGAATCAACAACCCTTATCGTATAGCCAACTAAGATCAATGAAATCCTATACACATAATCTGCACACAGTAACCTCCTAACAAGGTGTAAAAGGTTAGGGGAAAGGAAACACCAAATTAACTATTAGAAGTCAACTTTATCGCATTGATTGAAATAGTTAAATGAAGATGAAACTCAAATTCTTATAATCCATCTGTGAAATTGTGTAAATGGGAGAAGATCAAAAACCCGCGCTACTAGCCAAGAACTAAAACAACAAATTCTGGCATAAATTCAAAATGCACAACTACAGATTCAATATTTGAACAGTTTAAGTGTGGATCAAGTTGCCAAATCCTCCGTCTCTGCCAAGGAAGAACGAGAATGAGCAGGAACGAGAATGGTTGAATCAAGTTACCAAATCCATATCTTCTTATTCGTCTTCTTTCCACATTTCTACAATTTAACGTCTAAACAAACTAATATAACTATTTAATGAAAAGTATAAATAGTTGATTTTTTAAGTAACAAAAAAATCATAAAAAGATGTCATGGCGGGATCGTGGTGGGCCATGCCATGTCATGATGCAGGGTGTCACACCTTAAACGTGCGTAATGGATGACTCTCATATTGAGTGTTACTTACATATTGTTTGTTCGTGTTTTTCTTCCATTTTAGTGTGTGTCTCCCATGTATGTTTTCGTGCTTCTCCTGTTTATTTGTTTATTTTCATTTAGAGTTGTTGAGGATAAAAGTTTGTATTTTGATGGTTGGACGTATCGTTTTTTTGATGAAATGTTGGACTGTAAAAAGTGGCCACTTTGTTCACCATTGTGGCGAGCAGACGTAAATCCAGAACAACTGAAATATATCATTTTGGCTCACACCCACACCCAAGTTGCATAATGCGATTCTTAAAGGTCAAACTCTAAAGACTACGGAAGATGAAGAGAAGACAAAAAGCAAAAACAAAATCTTGGTGGAAAGATATCCATACCCAAAAATGCCTACCTAACGAAGATAAAGCAATATATGAGCTTTCATAAGAGTGGATGAAAATGACAAAGAGACCTTAGGTAAAAGGAGGTTTGAGCTCATTGAAAGTTTTTGTGGGTAAAACCTTCAACCACCCTTTTCATCCTCCACTATATAAAGAGACCTTGGCTATTCCTCTTTGTATCTTATTTTCTTAGATAATTGTGGTTGTAGTTTATTTATAGTTAAGTAATTTTCAGCATTATTCACCTTGGGTGTGGGTGTGAGCCAAAGCTAAGACTGGTAGAGCTTTTATTCATAAAGAGATTTGGGCATTTATTTCCATACTAGTAGAGCCATAGAGCTATGTTCCTTAGAGGCCGACTTAGTTAAATCGACAAGTCTTGAGTTGGCAAAAGTGGTGACTTTGTGGGGATAGGTGGCCACTCTTTGTGAGAGTTCACTTTCGAGAGAAAGGGACTCTTATAGCTGTTTTTGTGACACTTTTTTCTAACCATGAGGTTACTACAAATGTCTTAGATAATGCACATACCCATACCCTTTTCTTTAAATCAATTGGCTTTACTTAATTGTTAAAAAGCGAATCTCACTCAAAGATATTTTCTTCTTCTTTAGTTGAAGTCTGATCCCTGTGGATACGATATCATTATTGTTACCACTTTATTACTATATATTATAGCGTTCGGTGTGCACTTGCACTATCACTGGCAACACAGGTGGTCCATCTGTGGACCTATACGATTTCCGCTATCAGTAATGAGGTTTCACAGGACGTACAAAGGCACACTTTGCCACCACAACACCACCTCACATGCCTTTTAGAACACTAGTTTAAATGTAATATTTATGTAGTTTGTAACAAAACTCTTCCATTTCTCATAATTTAATTTCCTTTTTATTACGAGATTAGTCGCAACCTAGTTTGTCTAAATGTAAAATGATATTCATTGACAGTTAAAATCATAGTTTTTGACATCCAAAAGGATTTCATCCATATCGAGCATGCTTTACGTATTGAACTTAACTTCATCTTGTTTTTTAAATATACCGAATTGTGGAAATCCTTTACTAGAACTCCTCTCTCTCTCTCTCTATATATATATATATATATCAAATTGTGGGATTAATTTTTTTGTCAAAAGAAAATACTTTTAGATAAGGTAATTATTGTCTTTATTGATGAAGGGATAGACCCAATAAATATGTTATTTCTCAAATCTAAAACCTTCAGAAAAATATGTCAAGCCCACAATCGAAAATAAGTTATAACACTAAAAGAATCAATTTCACGGGTGAAAGTGGGCATTTTTAAGTATGTAATATTTATAAGGGAGACTACTGTTAGGAACCAAAATTGATTAAGAAGCTCGCAGCATGTAGTGTGACATATTCATCAAGAATACAAATGTGTTATTCGATATGAATGTTGTAACATGTTCTACATAAATGTATGATTCATGATGATTAACACTTCCATATTCATTGTGAATGTGTTGTTAATTATAAATATCCATCTTAAAGAGGGTTACGTGGCGTTGTGGATGATTCCTAGATTCCTAATCAATTTTGGCTTCTAACTGAACTTCCCCCAATATTTATTTACGACAAATATTTACTTACACTCCCGACCTTTAGTGAGGTTTGTAAATTTGACCTATCGAATACCACTGTCCAATGACCCTTTGGTAAAAAAAAAGTGGGCTTTTTGCAGATAAGATTCCACTTTTGTCGACGACTTATAATCACCGGTAAAATTAACTGTTTTCCACTTTCTAAAAGTCGGTCATAAAAATGAGAATTCTTGTATATGTTTGATTGTTGTCACAATATTTAATCTATGTTATTAACCCACAAATACGAACCAATTTCTGAGTTCTAAAATTGCATTCTTGTAAATAAAGAGGAGTTAAGGTTTACGTCAAACGATCATGAGATGTTAATAATAAATTATTGCTAGTGTGACCATTGACATTGTTTACATGTATAACTGATATAACTTAAGGGATTGATATAACTTTGAGGGTCACTTTAATTAATGAATGAAGGTTAGGTCTTGATGTTCGTCTTCATTGGTCAATAAGTTTGAGTCTCTTCAAGGCTGCTATTGAGGATTTTCCTCAGTGTTTTAAAATCCGGTTTAACCCGGTCGGTCGAAACGGTTGAACCGGGACCTGGGGAAGTGACCGGGTGAACCAGGAATGGGTTTATGGCTATAACCGACCCGTTGTAATGCGTCCGGGTTTCCCAAAAAACCGGTTGAACCCGAGTTGAATCCCGTTAGAAACCCGGTTAACCCGTTTTTATATTAAAATTAAAAAAAAATGTTGAATCAATCGCCCCTTTCTTAGCCCTAACTTCAGTCGACTTATTGTTTGTGTATTTTTATTGTTGGAACTTGTGGACATCAAATTATTGGTTTTATATATATGTATGTATGTAGGAAAATGAAAAAAATATAACAGAATTATTGAAACCGGTTAACCCGGTGGTTGACCGGTTGAACCCGGAACCCGGTCACCACACCGGGTCAACTAAAAACCTGGGTTTTAAAACATTGATTTTCCTAGCTAGTTGTTATTTCCGCTTATCCTCGTATGTCATTGAAGTTTTTTGAACGAATAAATCTTTAACACTTATAAATTGAAAGAACATATATCATTTCTTTTTCCATGTATCAACATATAAGTAGTAAAGTACAATAAACCAATAAATAAAAAGGATATGGAAATTTAATTAAAAGAGCCTTTTTTTGGAAAAATGTTAGCCATTTCATCTTTGAATTCACCAAAATACCCAAAAGTCAGCAAAATACATAGCGATATACTCGAAATCGGTTACCTTGTACAAAAAAATCTGAATCAATGAAGGACCCATCGATGTTGCTTACTACAGGGTTAAAAATGAAAAATAAAGTTACATTTTCACCCCATGAACCCATCGAAATACCCATCAATTTCGATAGGTATGTCTAACTTCGATCACTCTTGTAGTTTCGATGGGTATTTCGAGTTTCGATGGGTTGCAGAGTTGTCAACGAATATAAATCAGCGAATATATGTACAATGTTGACCAATAAACCAACCATCGAACCCGTGAAGCCTACCCCTTCTACCCACCCTCCCCCTCCCATCGAATTGCAAGTATATAAACCCCTACCCACCCCTTTCAAAGTTATACACCATCTTTAATATACAAACCCTCTTCAATTCTACTCTAATATTTTATCTCTTCTAATTTGTTTTACGTATCGTCTAACATACGTTCGGTAAAAAAAAAACACCGAAGAATATTGAATTCGACAAGTTTGAAAAATGGTTGGAAACCGAGGCAACAGATCAGTTAATGAGGCTGGAACTTATTCAGGCTCCTGTAACAAACAACAGCTGAATGATGGACGGTTCAGGCTTAGCTAGAAAGCGCCACAAACAGAAGAGGAGTGGAGTAACAATGGCAGGACTAGGGCCCAACATGCAATAACAGATGATGAAGAAGTGGAATACAATGCCACAAGAAGACAATATATGAGGTCACATGGCGAAGATACTCCCACAATCTATTCAGACAAGTATTTTGTGGATCGTGACCCAAACCCTCCGGCGACTCAAGTAATGCCTTCAAAACTCAAGGCCTCGTGTAACGAGGCAGACGTAGAAATTGACAGGTTGGCAGAGGTATGGATAGCTAACTGGAAGATTCAACTAGAAGAAGAGACGCAACTAGAAGAAAAGAAGCGTAAGCTAAAGGTCCTACAACGTGAAATACATCAAGATGAGGCGGAGATCAATTACATCAAACAAACCTACACATAACTCGAGGAGTCTATTAACAAGAAGTTTGAGTGGATCGTCTCCTGTCAGCATCTTTATCCGCACTAAATCTCTCTAAGAGTACCATTTCCGCGTTCTTAATAAAATAATGTTTTACTTTGTCATTGAATATTTAACATACACTAAGACCGTCCACTAGGGGTGGCAATCGTGTCGTGTTCGGGTTGGCGGGTCACAGGTTGGCGGGTCAGGGAGGCTCAACCCGAACACGACCTGTTTAGCTTATCGTGTCGAGATACACAACACTAATCCAGACACGGTCGTGTTGGCGGGTCAACCCGCGAGTTGGCGGGTTGGTGGCGGGTTGGCGGGTCACAAACGGGTTGGCTGATCAAAAACGGGTTGGCAGGTCACCTAAAAATTCAGCCAGATATAAACATCCAAATTTCAACAAAAAGTCTTAACAAACATATGAAATGTTCACGATTTTTCATTTTTGTTTTTTGAGTTTTAATTTTTAAGTAAACAACTAAATATAAAATATTTTTAAAAAAATTAAAAATTGCTTGGCGGGTTGGCGGGTCGACCCGTGACACGATTGGGTCAACCCGAACACGACCCGTTTATTTGGCGGGTTGGCGGGTCAAAAACTTCAATTTTATTTTCGTGCCGGGTTCGTGTCGTTTTTTGTTTTTAATTATTAAAATAAATTATTTTTTATTTAAAATTATAAATTTTATAAATTAATAAATTTTTGAAGGAAATTTAATTATTCATATACGAAAATATTTTATGTATGTATATGTAATTTTGTAAAAATATAAATATAATACAAGTAAATTAAGATGAACATTAAATTTTATTTCTAACAAACACGATAGAGTAGATAACATAAGCAGTGAACATAAAAAAATGACCACTTGTTTACTTAGCATCAAGAGAAATCAATGTTTAGGTCGATGTTATCAAATGTTTGGCTACTTGAACCTCTACTCCTAGGCACGCTTGAAGGGGCAGGAGTTGAACATGCTCCTTGAGTATGTCCTACCATTCCACACCGTCCACATCTTCTCTGTATGGGACCTTCACCACGAGATGGACATCGGTCGTTGTTACGTGGTCTCCCGACAGGTCTCTTAGTTATTAACGGTGGATGACATGGTATAAGGGGGACATCTGGAAATACCCATGATTCAGGGGGCCCAAGTGGCATGATCATCTCTCGATATATTGACCGGTAAGTTTCGGACTTGAAATAATATAGAGCCAAATCACTACAATCTCTACGACACATATGTCTTACAGCAACGATGGTATGACCACAAGGTAACCCAGATTTTTTTCATTCAAGACATGCACATTTGTTGTTTAGAATATCGACTTTTATGTACTTACGATCTCGTCCAACCTCGAACGTGTCATACCCAAGCCTGCATACCCTCCATGTCGCAGACATTCTCGCTCTTTTATGAATTATCTAGCTCATCCGCCTTTGGTGTGAGTGTGTTATGCATTTGATCTACAAAATATGTGTTAATTGTGTTACAATTTATAAAGAACAATAGTTTCATAGTTTATCAACCTCCCCTTTCCCGTTGAATTAAATACCACTGTTGTTGAAAATCTCAGGAGAACTCCATAAGTCCGACACTCGGTAATCTACATGCAAAATGAGAGGGTGCATTTACCGACTCTGCACTATTTTGATGTCAAAATATCATACCGTAGACCAGGAAAATGGGCCATCGACCACCTATACTTACCAACATTGTCCATAACTCGAGCTCCTTCAGGTACTTGAACTCGTAGTGGGTTCATGTATCGGTCAAACTCCAGCTCCGTATACGCTCTACATGTCTTCTAGTATGTCGACTTGTATAACTTAATACGCTTATCCACGCTTTTCACGTTCATCTCCATATGTTGACAACATAGTGCATGATCGGCGGTGGGAAACATGGGGCTAATGTGGCGCTTATGGAGGTAGCCCTGTCGGACATAAACAACTACCCTTCTGGTGCTCCGATACATTCTCTCAACATGGACAAAAACCAAGTCCACTCCTCCCCCGTCTCGGACCTGCCTACTCCGAAAGCAATGGGCACAATGTTATCATTTCCATCCATGACAATTGCCAAGAACATTGTACCCAAGTAAGGTCCTTTTAAATGAGCGCTGTCTATTATAAGGACAGGGCGCAAGTTAAACAGAAAGTTCCAAATCTGCAAACAATGTAGGTAAATGTTGTTATTTTTAATTATGATATTATTTATAATAGGTAAACATATGAGATATTGGTATACGTACCGCGCAACCAAGGCAACGAATCACAACTCAAACTTCTCTTTGAATCCGCCCTTATTTTTGTGCATGTACCTTGATTTTATAGTTCCAAATTATGTAAATACATAGGGAGTCGTTCAAACGACTCCTCAGAAGTGCCCCTCACAAGTAGTAGTGCCCTACATCTAGCACACCAAACTTGGTGGTTACTAATAGTAATCTCATATTGTTGGTACATATCGGCAACGATGTCCTTTGGCCGAAGTTGACGGCTAGCATCTCCATATTTTTATTTCCGTAGGTTGCCCAAAATATTTTTGTTTGCCTGGCGGTGAGTAGGATTCAGTTGGGTACTAGAACAAGTGAGTTGGTCATTCAACTTTTTAACAAAAAACAAACCTCCTTTTTCACCCACATTACTTGTAGTCATACGCCATTTGCAATGCTCTCTTTCGCATACAACTTCGTATCTGATTTTATCAGATCTCTTCATTTTAAACACGAAGCGCTCTTCCATGAACTTAGTTCCCAACTCTGAAATCATTTTTTCCTTTGTATCAAATATCTAACCTTCATATATTCTTGGACTACGATTATAAGGAGCGGATTGATAAGTTTCTATATAGGTCTCAGCCGTTGGAAGGGGTGGAGGCATATCAAAATAATCATTTAACACCACCGTACAAAAGGTGTACGTCTGAAGGCCAATTGTCGGTCCCTACTTTCATTCAAAATCGTGTTAATTTCTTTTATCGTAATAAGATGACTCTTGAACGTCAAGTTCAAGAACGAAAAATCCTCCTACATTGTAACACAGAGAGACGTTGTTAGGGGACCTAAGTTGAAAGTTAAGAGACCTAAGTTGTCATTTTTTAAACTTAAAGGACCTAGGTTGACAATTTATAAAGTTAAGGGACCAAAGTTGTCATTTTTCAAAGTTAAGGGACCTAAGTTGTCATTTTTAAAGTCAAGGTACTTAGGTTGTAATTTTTTAAAGTTAAGGGACCTACGTTGTCATTTTTTAAAGTCAAGGGCCCTAGGTTGACGATTTATAAAGTTAAGGGACCTAAGTTGTCATTTTTAAAAGTTAAGGGACCTAGGTTGACGTTTTTCCATTGTTTAACATATATAATAAAATGTACATATATTTGACAAAAAATAAAATAAAAACATACACACACAAGTAAAAACATACATATTTAATAAAATGTACAATAAACAAATAAAACATAATCTATACTATATTAAAAACCAGGAGTTTCAGTTTTCTTGAAAATTTTAAGAGGTACTACTTCTTATCCTTTGTTTACAACTCTTAAAACTAATAATGCTCCCATTCCCCTTAATTTCGTGATCACTATTATTAAAACCACCTTCCCACTCCCCTTAATTTTGTGATCGCTGGTATTAAAACCACCTTCCCACTCCCCTCAATTCTCTCCCTTAAATCCATTTCCTCTCCCATAGAATTCTTGTGTTCAAAGTTTTCTTTTTCCTGATTTGAAGAACGAATCAAAAAGAATAATTTCGTTTTCTTTCTCCTGTGTTCAAGGTTTTCTTTTTCCTCCTGCCTGCAAAAAAACGATGGTCCCAGAGTTGATTTCTTCAAAGTATCTTTGGTGCAAACATGCCTCCCCACTCCCGGGTTTTGAATTATCCATCTCTGATGAGTTCTTAACCTAGATTTCGTATGCAGATTGCTTAATCACAAATATGTTTTTGTTCTTGAAGGAGGTATTTTTGACATTCTTAAACATCTATGTTTTGTGTTTAGAAATTGGATTTTGATTTTGATATTTTTCCAATTTAGTTAGCGAAAATTCTTTCCCTGACTTAAAACCAGCGACAAGCAGATGAATATTGTTGCTTAGCAAGTTTCCAAATTCATTATTCTCAACAATGTTGACTCTCTCTTTCCAATCTTATCTATATATTTTAAGTGACAAGGTTTTAAAAGAATTGACATATTCTTATGTCAATATATGAAACAGATAAAATAACACTTCAAAATGTTTATTTTCAATGCTACATGTATACGAACCAAATCTTTCAAACCATAAAAAGCTCACCCTATCAACAATTGGGGCTGGAAGGATTAGAGAGAAGCAACAGCCGCGCTCGAGAAGAAAAGCCGTTAATGGATATCGTTTTTCTTTTCAATCATAGGTAAGGATTCACCCTCTATCTTTTCTTTAGTCTAAACTCTTAACGTATTCCAATTTCACAGAGTTGCAGTGGCGTGGTGGCTAGAGCATGTGATCTCATATGTTTAGAGCCCACAAAGGTAAACCTTTTTTGTTTCTTAGTTCTAAATAGTTACATGTCTTTTTTCAAGTGGACTGTATTTGGACACTTTTGTTTCTTGCCATGTGATTGCACACTTTTGTTTCTCGCTATGTGGTGGTGAGGATAATAGGATTAGGATATTAGGATCGGAAGTTTAGGATCATTGTTATTATCCAAAAATTGTTACTTTTTAGTATTTATAAGTAAAACCATAACTGAGTTGGCTCAAAGTCAGGCACATGCTTTAGAAGAAGCTCTAGATGTTTACCTTTTTCTGTTTTAAAAAATTGGCTATTTTTAGCTTGGACAGGAGAGTTCCATTATGTGGTTTCCCTCTGAATTGTTTCCTTTATCTTTGAATATCAATCAACAACCTACTTCCCTCATCTATTAGAATTAATTCTCGGTTTCATTCTTAACATTAGGGGTGAAAATGGAAAGGATCGTTCAGATAGGGAGCTTGTGACCCCATAGTTTAAGTTCTTGTGGGACAGTTCTTGAAATTTTGTGAAACAACTCTAAATTGATGGCTCTATATAAAGAGGAATTGATTTCCTTGATTTGCAAATGAGAGTTACACATATACATATATACAATATTAACAGGGCCATGGGCCTTATACGATTGGGCTAAACTATGGGCTAAGCTATCTAAACAAATATAACAATAATAATAATACACTAACATCCCCCCACAGTTTGAGCTTCTGAATTTTGAACGTTCAAACTGGATTTGAAATCTTGGAACAGTGATGACGGTGACCCCTTCGTTAATATATCGGCATACTGTGAACGTGATGGAACGTGTAGGACGCGAACTTGGCCGATACCAACTTTGTCCCCGACAAAGTGAGTGTCAATTTCTATATGTTTCATGCCTTGGTTTTGAACCGGATTGGATGACATATAGACCGTGCTCACATTATCATAGTAAATAATTGTAGCTTTTGTGGGTGGCCTTTGTAGTTCATGAAGGAGGTTTCTGATCCAACTGGTCTCGGCCACGGCGTTGGCGACGCCGCAGTATTCGGCTTCGGCACTAGAGCGTGGGATGACCCCTTGGCGTTTGGAGGAACAAGACACAAGGTTATCACCTAAGAAGACACAATATCCGGATGTGGATCTTCGAGAGACAGGACATCCCCCCAGTCGGCGTCCGAATAGGCGATAAGATCTGACGAGGGGGATACATGTATCTGTAAGCCATGGGCTAGAGTTCCCCGTAAGTACTGTAGTATGCGCTTGAGAGCATGAAAGTGTGGTTCTCAAGGGTCATGCATATAAATACATATTTGTTGGACCGCAAACGCAATGTCCGGCCTGGTGAATGTGAGATACTGAAGGGCCCCACCAAGACTACGATACAACATTGAGTCAGTCACCTGGGGGCCGTTAGCGGTCAATTTTTGATCATAATCTGTCGGGGTGCGAGCGGGTTTAAAGTTAAGCAAGTTTACACGCTCGAGGATCTGGGCGGCATACTTCTGTTGTGAGAGAAATAAACCAGTAGAAGACCGGGACACATAAATATCTAGAAAGTAGTTAAGTGCACCTAGATCTGTCATAGCAAACTCATGACTCAACTGAGAAATAATATGCCGGAGGAAAGTGGTAGACGATGCTGTGAGAATGATATCGTTCACATATAATAGGAGATAAGCAGTCGCCTCTGGTGCGTGGTAGATAAATAGAGATGAGTCAGTACGACTTTGGTGGAAACCGGTCCGTAGTGCATACTGAGAAATCTATGATACCATGCCCGGGGGGCCTGTTTGAGGCCATAGAGAGAGCGCTGGAGGTGACAGACATGATCCGGATACCTAGGGTTACGGAAACCCGGTGGTTAATGCATGTACACAGTCTCCTGAAGGTGTCCATGAAGAAAGGCATTCTTCACGTCCAGTTGGTGAATTGGCCAGTTTTGAGAGATGGCAATACTCAGAACAGTTCGTATGGTAGCTGGTTTCACAACAGAAATGAAAGTCTCGTCGCAGTCTATCCCTTGCTGCTGACCGCGACCATTTGCGACTAAACGTGCTTTATATCGAGCGAGAGAACTATCAACATTAATTTTGTGGCGAAAAAGCCACATGGAACGAATTATATTGACCTCGGGGGGTCGCGGGACAAGTACCCAAGTTATGTTCGTGATAAGGACATGAGATTCCTCGTTCATGGACTTTTCCAGTGAGGTCCTGTAACGCTTGTAGGTGGGACCGGGGTAAAGGGGAGATGGATGAGGTGTGACGGTTAAGGCGTTGGGTGGGTTTGACGATCCCGCTTTTAGCACGAGTCGTCATAGGGTGTGTTGGAGGAGGAGCGGGAGTAGAAGATGATGAAGCGGAGGATGTGGTATGAAGTTGACATCCTCTGGAAGACTCGACTCGGCCTGTCGGACCAGTCGAGTCTATGTTGGATTCGAGGTTGACATCCTCTGGAAGGCTCGACTGGGTGACTCGGGCCAGTCGAATGAGTTCGGTTGGAGGATTAGTAGAGGAGTGGTGGGGAGGTGTAGTGGAGGGGGTAGTGGTGGGATGGTGAGAGTGAAGTATGTCACGCATGATAGGAAAGGTGTCTGAGGTGTCATCGAGGAAGGAGTAGGAGGTGGGTTGGTTGGAGTGGCCGAACCAAACGGAAGAATGGACTTATCAAATACGATGTGGGGGAGAGATAATGATGCGGCGTGTAGAGAGGTCAAGACATCGGAAGCTTCGATGTTGGGACGGATAACCTAAGAAGACACATTGCTACGTGGGGCTAATTTATGTGGGGGGGGGGGTGGTGAGGTGGGGATAGCAAAGGCATCCGAAGATACGAAGATGGGAGTACGATGGGTGTTTTTGAAATAGACGGTAGTGAGGTGTTTCAAAGTTAATGGAGGTAGAGGGAAGAATATTGAGTAGGTGAGTAGCCATATGAAGGGCTTCTACCCAATAGGTGGGAGGGAGATGAGAATGAAAAAGCAACGTTCGAACGACATTGTTAATGGTGCGAAGCATGCGTTTTGATTTCCCATTTTGTTGGGAAGTGTGGGGACACGAGAAACGAAATTGAATTCCGTTTGAAGCGAAGAACTCGTGAAAGTGTTTATTGTTATATTCCCTACCATTATCGCATTGAAAGGATTGGATATTTGAATTGAATTGTGTTTTAACGTGGTGATAAAATTCGTGAAATTTTGCAAAAACCTTAGATTTTGGTTTTAAGGGGTAGACCCACAAGTAACGAGTAAAGCTATCTAAAAATATGACATAATATCGTAAGCCACTGTTGCTAGATATGGGAGAGGTCCAAACATCGGAATGTATTATTTCAAAAGCACGCGAAACAATAGAAGTAGAATTAAAAGAAAGGAAGTGTGATATGTTTTCCAATTTAACAAGAATTGCAAATAAAACCAAGTTTATCGCTAGTACACAAAATAAAATTATTCGAAACTAAAGACTTGATCTCCGGGATGACCGAGCCGTTGATGCCATGTGGAGTGAGTGGTGGAGAGGACTTGCGGATTTGTTCGGTTGACCGGATAGAGACGCCCATCGCTATCACATCGGATTAGAGGGTGACGGGTCTTGTAATCCTTAACAGTAAAACCAAAATTGTCAAACCCAATAGAGGTTTTATTTTGGCGTGTAAATTGACGAACATAGATTAGATTTTTGATAATGTTAGGAGAGATAAGAATGTTTCGAAGGTGTAACAGACGACATGGGTTTTTAAGGGGAAACGGGGCATGTCCTGTGGTCACTACAGGCATTTTGGAACCATTACCGACTAAGATGGAACGAGTGTCATGTTTATCAAGAACATAATTAAGAAAACCTGTATTAGCATGCACATGGTCGGTTGCCCCGGTGTCCATAAACCAATCTGTCGAGGCCGGGTCATTCAACGACATTGTATTGTACAACTCGGGAATAGTCGTTGCTTGATCTGGTGGAGCCCAAGTCCACGGTGGTGAGGGTTCCACGGTGGCGGGGCTATTGAGTGGCGCCGTTACAAAATGGGCCACAGCGGGCTGAAGAGACCATGCGACGGAGCCGTCGTAGCGTTGCAGGTGGTGCCGCAGCGCTGGACCAAGCAGGCTGTCCACTTGCTGTTGTTGCCACTGTGCCGGCGGCGGTGGTGGCGGCTGTTGACGGGGCTGCATCGGCGGAGGAATGTACACCCAACCGTACCGAGGTGGTGCAGCTGGTGCCGCTGTTGGTTCGGCCATTGATGACAAGAGGGGAAGGAAAAGAGAGTGGAGATCGGTGATGGGGTGGGAAGGTAGCCGGCCCTAGGTCGACGATTATAGGGAGAGAGAGAGAAAGAGAAAGGTGGAGAGAATTATGACGACTCCTTGATTCGTTCTGATACCATAAAGAGGAATTGATTTCCTTGATTTGCAAATGAGAGTTATACACACACACACACATATATATATATACACAATATTAATAGGGCCATGGGCCTTATAAGATTGGCTAAACTATCGGCTAATCCATCTAAACAAATATAACAATAATAATAATACACTAACACTAGATGCGTTATGTTTTGCTTTATGGTCCCGTGACTCAGAGAAATTTGGATGTTGCCTATACTTTTCCACTTTAATCATTACACTTGCACCTTCCATGGATGAATGACCAATTATTAGTAACTCTTATGATCTTATCTCAGTCTTTACTGACAACGATATAACAAAGTTCTCCATTTCTTCTTCTGATACTAGCCTGTGTATTGGAACTTGAAGATGTCCTGCTAAAGTTTACAATCTTTATTTTTTGGTTTTGCATCTTTAGAAAATGTCTAGAAAATTCTTGTTTATTTTTTTATCATAATTTTGATATTTATGCTTTATATAGAATTAATATCTTAAGGAAATCCCCTCTATGTATTAACAACTAGCTTTCCATACTTGCTTAACAAGAGATACAGCATTAGAAGTTTGTTATCTTTATTCTTGGCAAATTTAGATTCCACATGAGGTCAATGTAATTTGAACTCCATTGACTGCAAGTTTTTGTTAAAATTTAATAAATAAATTCATGTGACAGTAAGTTTGATTATTTTCTTAAGAAAGAAAGGCTGATTTGCACATATTATACCTCTCATATGGTATTTTATTATCTTGTAAGTATTACTTATAGATAGTTATACCTTGGCCGGTTTCAGCTATTCAAATGCAATGTACCCCTACATTAGTCTGTTAGCAATTTTCTGGAACATGATATTAAGTTTACAATGCTCTGATGCTTCACAAATTGGTAGGTTTTAGTGGTTGTATAGAGAGAGATTAATTCTTGATGCTACATGAGGAATTAGTTACCTTAATTTAGAACTCGACTTTATTGAATCTTGAATGCAGGATACTGCACATCGTGCTTTCCAGTTCTGCAAACAATACAAAAGAACAACCAAGTTTCACAGGCTTTGTGAGATAATCAAGAATCATCTTGCAAACCTAAACAAGTATCGAGACAAGAGGGACATGCCTAATCTAACTGCACAAAAAAGTTTACATTTATATATGTGTATGTATGTATATATATATATATATGGGAGGGATAATACGAGAACCATCCCTTTTTTAAAGAATAAAGCAACTCTTTGTGGATCACGTATGATGTGGGTCCCACATAATACTAAATCATTTCTGATTTAATATTAAAACATATTAAATTAGAAATAATTTTTACAGTTTCATGGCATTGAATTTGGCTCACTTGGTTGGGTGCTTCTTCAAGTGTTTTTACTTTTCCCATTATATTCTGAATAATTAGAGAAATGTTTTATTGAGATATTTTCACTTGTTTGATTGAGAAATTTACTTGATTTTCTTTATTGGATTCGATTTCTTCCATCCGAAAGTTGGTTTTTATGTTCTTTCTCTCTTATTTATCATCTTCATTTTTTTGATTTAATGGTATGAAGTTTTTATTTTGATGGCTAAAGAGTTTGATGAGGTGATCTTTAAGTATCCAATCTTGTTGTTGCAGGTTCTTTTTCATATATATTTACTCGTTTACCAATTCACATTACTAAATAAACATTTTTGATTTAATGATATAAAGTTTTTATTTTGTAGTTACCATTGAGGCATTAGAGTGTCTAAACTATGGAATCACCCCACTTCTATTTCTTTAATCCAAAATTAGTGTGGGCCCTACGCGTTGCATGGTAGTGATAAATATTTTAAGGAAATATTTGATCACGTTAAGATAAAATGTATTTTTCGATTAATAATTAATAAAATACAATTTAAAATGAATAATGCATTTTTATAAGTGGTTCATTTTAAGATGGTACGTATATTGGACCAAGTTAACATAACATGTAATTTATCTGTTAATTTAGATAATCAAATAAAAAGCACAAAAAAGCTTCAAACTTGTGAAAACCGATATAAAAATATTTGTTTACATGATTTTTTTTTTCATCAAAACCTATAATTTAAGATATGATTTCACATATGTTTGGGTTCACCTTATGAAATAATTACATGTGATTTTTTTTATTCACCTAGTGAAACAAAAAATATGCGTTAAAAAGATTCATATGGTGAAACAAACACATGTGAAAATTTCATCTTATGAAAAGTATATGTGAAACACTATCTCCTACTTACATACTTGTAACATTTGTGAAAATTTTATTTTCTCTATTAATGTGGGATAATTTTAATGACCATCTTCTTTTCATCGCAATGTATACTGTATTTGTTAAGGTGTCATAAATAATAAACACAACATATTTTTCATTCATCGAAGAATTTTGTCTTAATAACAAATGAATTTTGTACATTTTATTTATTTATTTTACTAAACAAAATAATGTTTTGAAGATAAATTTTTTTGGTAAAAGGATACACTCCCCCAATAATCTTTTATTTCAAACAAAAAAAAATAATTACAAAAGAAAAATATGCATCCTCAAACAGAAGTATACCGCTTTACGTTTTTTACATTCAATCATCCATAAGTAAACTCATTTTTTTTATTGGCCGACCTCTATATCACCAATTTAGCCAACAATTTAAAACTAAAAGTCATATCATATCACTTTGAGAAAAAGACAACATATTTGTAATTTCTTGATGTTGTAGAGTTTATGAGACACTATATCATCAATTGCCGTCAATACTCCAACCATTAAAGCTTCGATATGCAAAATTTTTGGTTAAGAATCATAACAAACAAAACAAAAAACATCCAACTCATCATTGTTACAAAAACAACAAATCACAATTTATGATACAATTCAACACATAAAATCAATAAGAAAAACTTTTTAAAATTCATAAAATGGAACAAACTTATTTCATGATTAGTCATAAGAAAAAAACTTCAATTTATAATTTATCAAACAAATAACTCATTTCTTGAAATCTGAAAAAATGTAAAAAAATTAGAATAGACAATACCTTGTTCTTATAAATATTATTACAATTGTGATAGGTATGGATAAATGTCAGGTCTTTCATTGCAACCTAAACTTGTTTTCAAATAGAAACTTAACTTGATCATAGCCTTATATAATATATATGTATATAATTTAAGACATATATTTACAACAACAAGCTACTTTTTAAATAAACAAAAGTTACATGTGTGAAAACAATGTACTTTAATTATTCAATTATAGAAACAATACGATTCACCAATTTTTTCACAGTTTTTATTTAATTTAAATTAAAAAGTGTTCATAAATTGTAACCCTTTCATTTTCTATATTACGTTTTATTTATATAACTATTATTTATACAACATTTACTATAATTAAAACTTTTTTTTATTTACCTTGTATTCTAATAGTTTAACACTCTATTTACAAAAGTCAATATCAATTTTCTTTGACAAACTTTATATGGCCATGTTCCTGAATGAGCCTGTTGTAAAAGAAACTATTTGAGTGAATATCAGTTTAACACTCTATTTACTTCGTGAATCTTAATTCGTTGACACTTGATTAATACTTTTGCAAATCCTAATAAAAGTCATTTTGGGTTACAAAAAAATTAATTTTAAGTTACGAAAAGTAAGACATTTAAGACGAAAAAAAAAGTTACAATTTGCATATGTAATTGCATGATAGCAGAGCAAGTAAAAGAAGTTTAACCTTATGAACGTATTTGCGGAAAGAATAAAGGAGGATTTTTTTTATCTTTGTCTTCTTTAGAATAAAGAATGTTGCTTATGTGAGTTCAAACCCCAAAAAAACACTTATGTTTTAAACAAACAGTTTGTGTTCGTGTGTATGAACGAATATAACGCTCAAAATTATAACCAAGAGAAAATAACATAAAGATATAAAACTATCTTTCTCGGCAAAGTTTCATCATACTAACCTTTGGCTATGAAGTGATCTTGATTAAACTTGGGTGAGTGTGAAGGCTAACCAAGAGAAAATAACATAAAGATATAAAACTACATTTCTTGGCAAAGTTTCACCGCACAAACCTTTAGCTATGAAGTAGTCTTGATTGTAACTTGGGTGCATGTGAATGTTTTCAAAAACATAATTTATTGTTTTTTTGACAACAATTTTGCCAAAACTAAATGAAAAGTAAGATATTGAGATATAAAGAGATGGAGATCAAAATTATAACAACCGAGTGAAAATGGTATAAAGATATATAATTACCATTCATGGCAAAATTTTGCCAAAACTAAATGAAAAGTAAAATATTGAGATATAAAGAGATGGAGATCAGAATTATAACTACTGAGTGAAAAGGGTATAAAGATATAGAATTACCATTCATGACAAAATTTCACTGTATTAATCTTCCATTATGAAGTAGTCTTGGTTAAACTTGGATGTGTGTGAATGTTTTCAAAAGCATAATCAACCATTTCTTGATAACAATCTATATATATGGAGAGAAAGAGATTGACAAATAAAGAGATGAGGAGGGGAAGAGTTGGAGAAAGTAAATAAATAAAAATAAACATTAAATGAAATGTTTATTAAGAAGTTGAATAGTCTAGAAGGTTAGACTTAGAAGAAAAAAGATAGATAAGTTTATAGCTTTTAGAAGATGACATGTCATAGGATGTGGTTGTTCCTTTAATATATATATATATATATATATATATATATATATATATATATATAGATTTGTTGAACATTATAGCTCACAAGTGTTAATTGTCAGTTTTCTTTTATACCCATGTATACTTGTTTTTGAACGAGGTAAAGATCTTTTATTAGTAAATTAATTTTGATTTTGACTTGGATCAATTTGAGTGTGTAGTTCCTGAGTTCAATCGAT
Source organism: Silybum marianum (assembly GCA_036898165.1). Classification (NCBI taxonomy): domain Eukaryota; kingdom Viridiplantae; phylum Streptophyta; class Magnoliopsida; order Asterales; family Asteraceae; genus Silybum; species Silybum marianum. The sequence continues at coordinate 24,836,419 of CM072535.1, forward strand.
CCACTATTTATGGTGCATTCCAAGATATTGAATGTTAGATGGCAGCACCAAAAGCTTTGGTCGTATTAACAAAGTGTGATTAACTGGTAATAATGTTAACATTTGTTACTGTCAATTTGATCCATAGTTATCAAGAAAGAATAGGATTGGCCAAACATGAATGTCAATGTTTGAATAGTTTTGTTATACCATGGGTTTTAAATTTTGTACCATGAAATTTCTTCGCTAATTTGGTGACTTTATTGGAGATATTATTATTTGTAATGGTATGAGATCGTGTGAGAAGTAAAGTTAACATGAGAAGCGTAAGAAAGAATCTAGACCTTTCATCACTTTTAATGAAAAACCCACCCATGAATTGCGCTTAATACAAGCACTACTAGAAAATTGAGTATTTTCAACGGAAACTGTCGTTGAAAATTTTCTACCAATTTTAGAGGATTATTGACAGAACATAAAATTTCTACGAAGAAGAAGGATTGGAGTTATTTTCCTTCGGTCCATAAACGCAAGAATCGCGAGACGGCAGACATCGGCCGATGAGGCTAGTAGGGCCCTAGTCCTGTAACCATTTATAAGGGGCAATGATAATTCCTAACTGAGAAGTCACCACGAGACAACGAATTTCCGTTGAAAATCTCTCACAAACATATACGCATTTTCAACCAAATTTCTTTTAACGGAATGTCTCGTCAAAAAAGTTTTTGGTTGAAAATGCATTTTGTGAGAGATTTTCAACGGCAATTCGTTGAAAATTCGTAGAAAAATTATGTTTTATCAATAATCCCTTTAAAATTCGTAGAAAATTTTCAACGACATTTTCCGTTGAAAATACTCAATTTTCTAGTAGTGAATGATTGATCTGGTGCATCTCGATATATCTCCTCTTTGTGCATCTCATTCTAATGTGCATCCAAGGTGGAGATCATTTCTTATCCTTCCCACCATAAATTCACTTCTCACCGGAACTCAACCTTTATTGTAATAAATTTCACATATATGTAACCATTCATTAGGGAGTTAAACGTAAATAATAGTTAGGGAAGCATCTAACAATGCTCTCTTAAAATGTCGATGTAAGTTCTAAATAGAATAAATTAAACAGTACGAACAACAATTGTTATATATGGGTATTAAAATATCACTGTCTAGCGATTTTCTTTGAAATTATTTGACCAAATGAACATAGTTACATTTATCAACTGATTCGTGATTTAAAATCACAAAAACCTTAACATTAGCATCGAGAGGAATAGATGATAAAATGAAATATAAATAGGATTGTTACTTCGAGTTCTCGGCTTCATACTTAAGATGCTTCACGTCACAACACGTACGGACATATTACTAGTTAATCAATACAAACAACTTTATCCATCTATACTATATTATAAATCATTTGGCAAAAAACTCTTAAAAACTACTTTTTATACACGTAGTACTGTTTATTGATGCATATTACTTAAAATTCAAGATTACAAGTAAATTGTGGGTAGATACAACTTATCAAAGCTTCATTTCTGAATTCGTGTAACTAACTGCGGATAAACATGGTTAAATATAGGATAAACATCTAATTTAAATATAAAAAATATATAAATAATAATTAGGATAATTATTGAGTTCTAATATAATACTTATTTATTATCTTTATAAAAAGTTATATTATTAAACTGAAAAAATTTACTTCGTTATTAAACCAAAATTAAATTATGATAAAGAAATTGAATTAAAAAAAAATTACATAAAAAAGCTTTTAAATGAAACATTAAAATCGCTTTTTCAAACCCACATAAAACCATTATAACTTCGATAAAGATAAAAAAATAGAATGTAAAATCGATATATATTTCGCTGCATTGCACGAGTAATTTTCTAGTATTTTATAATAAATTAACCCAATAAGTTGTTATTCTTTCTCTTAATTAAATAAACCACAAATTTAACTCTTTTAGTGGTGTGACTTTGACCGCACAAAGCTCCCCTTTCTACTTGATCTACTCACTTGGGTTTCATAACGAAATAATTTTTTTTTATTTAATAATATATATAATATTTGAAATAATAATTAAATTTGTCAGAAGTAAATAATTATCCTAACTATATTTTAAATTTTTTATATTTAAAATAAGGTATTTATCGTATATATTTTTGTGTTTATCTATAGTTAGTTATGCGAATTAGGAATTTATCTTTAATAAGTTATACTTATGCATAATTACTTGTAATTTCATTTTTAAATAATATGTATCAATAAAAAGTACTACATGCATAAAAATGGTTTTTAAGAATTTTGTCATAGATACACATGTGGAATATATAACAAAAAATACATAACAAAATATGTTTTTTTATTTATATTTATACATTTTTAATTAAGATATAATGAAATGTACGGATGTATAACAAAAAAAAAATTTCGATACATACATACACATGTAAACATATAACAACAAACACATAACAATATATTTTTGTACTATAAAACAAAAAAGATATTACGAAAAACTTACTTCACGAGCAGGAGCCATTTTTCAAACTTGTCGAATTCAATATCTTTGTAGCGTTTTTTATCAGACGTATGTTACACGATACGCAAAACAAATTAGAAGAGAGGGTTTGTACATTATAAGTTGAGGAAGGTATGAATTATATATGGGAGAGGGGAGGGGGGCTCTTTATATACCCAATGAATTAATGGGGGATGGGAAGGGTAGTAGGGTATCATGGTATTAAAGTCGGTGAATTGATTCTCTGCATGGTTGGAACTGAGTACACGGCGAAATTTAGACATCCCCATCGAAATCGATGGGTATTTCGATGGTTCAGGGGTGAAAGTGTAACTTTATTTTTCAATATTTTTTTGTACAAGGTAGGCGATTTCGAGTATATCGCTATGTATTTTATTGACTTTTGAGCTATTTCGATAAACTTCAAAAGGAAATGGGTATTTGAATAATATTTTTCTAAAAAAGGCTCTTTTAATTAAATTTCATACCAAAGTTGATCTATATAATAAAAGTTGTGTCAAAAAACACAAATAGATAAATCTATACAAAAGTTGTCATTCTCTTTTTACGGTATACAAAAAATGTTGTTATCCTATTTACAAAAATTATGCTCATCCACTAATAAAGATATATATCAGAAACTATGTTCTTTATAATTATGATTAACAGAAAATTCATTGGATTTTTTCAGATTTTTCTCTTTCAAAATGGAAGGATAGTAGGGGTGCATTTATCGGGTAAATCTTTTAATAATTCGTCTCCAAAAAACAACCTAATTTTATTTTCACTAAATATCAATTAAGAAGATTTAAAAAAACTAATATGTTTACAAAATTAAATTTCTAATTTTGTTCAATCATAAATTTCTAAAATGTACTTTTAAAAGACAAGTTTGATGATTTGTAGTTTAAAATTTTGTCTATTTTAAATGCGTCAAAATGTAATGAAGTTTGGTTTAGTTCCTATTTAGTGTAACGAATTTTCTTTTTTCTCAATTAATGTAACAAACTTTTTTTCCTGTTTTGTATGTATTTTTACCTATTGAAAAGGTAATAAGCTTATGTGGCATCAATTTTATTGAGATGATATTTTCTTTTTTCTTTTTATAATTACAAGTCAACAATTTTCTTTATTTTCTTTTACATCATCACCCGTTTTCAATATTACCAATCCCCTCTTGGATAAAATTTTGGCTGGATAAATTTTTTCACTTTAAAACCAAAAGTTAAATCAATCAAAACAACAAAGTTATAGAAAAAAAACGTACAACAAAACCAGTAAGGAACAAAGCAACAAATTGATAATCAAACTTCAAAGTTATACACAAAAATTTCATTTCCAACAAAAAATATTCAATTGTGCCGTCCTTCTAATTCCGTGAATGCTCTGTTAACATGTCCCATGTCTATATTTATTTGCTATCTGATATTGATAAATTTATATATTTGATATTGTAGGCCCTTGAAAAGACCATTTTAAACTATAAATTCTTAAATACTTTAAAAATATATTTTTGAAATGACGATTAAATAAACTAGATTGTATTTTATAAAAGTTGTTTGTGTTTTAAAAGAGGGGAAGTTTGATGAAAGAAAAGCCAACCGACTTTTTAATTTTATTTGTTTTTGTATTATGTTATTGATCTTTTGATTAATTCAAAGATAAATGATATATTTCTTTCCTTAATTATACAAATTGGGGGTGTAGCTCATATGGTAGAGCGCTCGCTTCGCATGCGAGAGGCACGGGGTTCGATTCCCCGCACCTCCATTTTACTTTTTACCAAAAGGCCTTTCACTTACCGGCATCCAAGTCTTTAGGGGTTCAAACATCATCAAATGACGTTTCTGATTTTATTTGTTGTATTTGTCATATATAAATATTATATAGTTTATAAAAATGTCTAATTACCTAGTTGCTTAAAATTTGAAAATCTGTTGAGTTTTTCCGAACTGTTTTCATGATTTTATCCCATTAACCAGTCTTAAACGTCCAAATGATCTATTTAATCGTTTTTATAAATTCCAAAAATTCATTTGTTTAAAATAATTGTCAAAAAACGTAATCACTTCAAATCAAAAAAAGTTCCATTGGGTTCTCAAAAAAACCACCATAACCAATTTAATCAAATAAGTGGATGACGATTGCTTCTTGATGGTGGAATTGTAATAAATCTGATGATTTTGGTACATGAAATGAAACTGCCTTCAACTCTACATTTGCACTATTTTAATTACTTTTTATCTTCTATGGTTACACGTTATTAATTTTGTTTTTATGATTTTAAAATTACAGTTTTTATATTTATACTTTGTAATTTATTATTGTTATTGTTTCTAAGACTAACTCTTATTTTTAACTATAAGGGACAAAAACAAAAATAAATTTTAAACCACAAAAACAAAAATACGATAAATTAAACACAGTGAATTATAAATTATATTAATAAAAACTATAAACCGAAAATAGCAATATTTAACATAATTTACTCCGCCATTTGTTTTGTCACAACAAGTAGTACCCCTACTGATGTGTACATTGGTAGTTTTTATATTTGGTGAATTCAGTGAGTTTGAGTTTTGTTTTGTTTTTTATTTATTAAGAGACGTATTTTGCATTTGTTTAATAATGTTAATTATATATCTAGTTAAATGTTATATTTATTTAAATAAAAATTAATTAATTTAATGAAGATATCAAATGGTTTAATACATAATATTTAGAGTAAACTCTAATTTTGGTCCCCGTGATTTAGTAAAATCTTTGAAAACGGGACCTAAACTTCGATAACTCTAGAAACCGTCTCCATGGTTTTCACTTTGCTTTAAAAGTGGTCCCCGTCACTAACTCCGTTTTTTTTGTTAGTAACAGAGGCATTTTTATCTTTCTACCTATTTTCTTGATTTTCTTTTAAAATAATAATAATTATATATACACATCTCTGCATTAGTAAACCCTTATTTTAAAACCCTTTAGCATCGGTATTTTGCTTCCCGTTCATTCCACCACCGATGTTAACTCCATCGCCGCCACCGGTGTTAAATCCATCGCCACAGAAATTTTATACACAAGTAAAACTCCAAAAAAAATAGCTCCAATTAAAGGGGTAGCTGGATGTTGTAGTTGGATGTTGGAGACGCGATCTCCGTTATAAGCTTTGATTTGGGTTTGAACTTCGACGGAGTTGCAGGTCGGTGTGAGTTTCGATTTGGGTTTCAATCTCGATGGAGTTAAAGGTCGGTGTGAACTTAGATTTGAGTTTCAACTTTGATGGAGTTACACCTCCTTTTTTTAGCCGACACCAATGTCGGCATGCCTTTCCGGTTCTCGCCGGAGTCATGAGGAAGAAGTCCTTGCTGGAACTATAAGGAAGAAGTCTTGGTGATCTGAGTTATTGTATGTCATGTATAATACTAAATTTTTAAAAGATAATTGGTAAAACTAAGAAAAAGACCAAAACACCACCGTTCTAACGGATATTATTAACGGAGTTAGTGACGGGACCATTTTCAGAGCCAAATGAAAACCACGAGGACGGTTTTTAGAGTTATCAAAGTTTAGGTCCTGCTTTCAAAGATTTCCCTAAACCACGAGGACCAAAATTAGAGTTTACGAATCAAGATTAATTATACAAGTACCTTAACCAATAATTAAATAGTTTAATACTATCTTACCAACTTCATACACATATAAGGAAGTTATTACTATATCAATAATAATACAATTGTTTCTAACTTATTTTTAAATTACAAATTAAACACTTTCTAATGGAACAAATCGCTAGAAACATGCTTAAATATTTAATAAGATATAGAAAATACTTTATATCTGTTCAATTGGGTAGAAATGTTTATATAAAATACTATATAATATAAGTTATCATGTCGATGATTAATTGTCATACATATGTCTACTTTATTGATTATCAACCACAACTTCTACCTTTTGGAGAGATAACGTCTCTACTTGGTTGTTGAATCTATAAGCAATTGGTCTAAACAAATGCACGAGTGTACTCACACTTGGAATATGTACATATGCATTACTTGTGATACTTTTTGTATTTGGTTATGTTTACAAACAACTTATTTAAGTTAAAATGCTCTCTTTGATAAGATAATAGGTGACAGTTAGATTGTTAATTTTTGGGAGGATGGTTGTACTTCAATGGGTAGGCTTGTTTCAAGCGGCTTTACCAACTAGAAGTCAACAAGGAGGTTTTGGTGGCGGAGAAACACTACAAAACAAATGACTTTCACCCATAAAAAAACACCCAGGGAATTTCCGTTGGTGATTACCACGGATCACCCAAGGAATAGTAATGATTCCGAAGAAATCCGATGTTTTCAAGAAAATACAAACGGATTACCCAGGAATTTCCTGGGTAATCTGTGACTGATTTAATTTACCCACCAACAATTTAAAAACGAAATTTTGTGACGGTTTTGTGACGAGTCACCTCTTAGCGATAGATTTCCCAGTGAAATATCAATAGATGAAAGCTTTCAATTTTAGTAGTGAAATGAGAGTTTCGTGGAGAGGAGTTGGTGTGGAAATGGGATTGGAGGAAGGAACCAAGGGGAAGGGAGAAAGGGGAGCTAGAGGGGTTGTTGAGATTAGTAAGGGGTATCAAACCGTTGGGTGATAGAATAGATAGGGTCAGTTGGAGATTAGATTTGCAAGGGGGATTCACGGTTAAGACCTTAAGAGTCTTGATAGAAGAGAAGAGGAACACGCTTAGAGGAAGCAATTTGGTTACGACATGGGTAAATTTCACTCCAAAAAAGGTTTGTACATTTTTATGGAGTTTGAAATTAAGGAGACTTCCGGTAAGGGAGGTTTTAGACAAGATGAGGATGGACATTGAATCTACCTTGTGCCCGAGATGTGGACAAGAATTTGAAACTATTGAACATGCATTAGTTAAATGTGTGAGGGTTAAGAGCAGGGGCAGATGTAGAGTATAATTAGGGGGGGGGGACATGACCCCACTGAAAAAAGTAATTTTTTTTACTAAGGTTAAAAAAAATACTTCACAAAAATTACGTTGACTCCCCCAGGTCAAAAATCTAAGAGGACCCCACCTTGGCACCTTCAATTGGCAATCTGCATTTTCATCCAAAACCCAGCCTCTCTCGGCGGCTGTCGGCCGCCGCATCCTGCCTTAGCCGCCCGTCCATCATCCTCATTGAGACCTTATTTCTGATTTCCAGACCCGATTTATGTTGCTACTTTGATCTCCATCGCATCGTGTTCTCGATTTCCTCTTGATTTTTGATTTCTGAGTTTTAAGGTTTGTTTAACTTCGATTTCTGGTGTTTCTTAGCTTCTCGATTTATGGTGTTTCCATTGCAAATCATACTCCTACCAGAATCGTTGATAATTTATAGATTTCTTCCATTAGGGTTTGCATAAATGTTAGATTTCTTCATTTTTGAGTTTTATTTCTGATTGTTGATGATGATAACAACTTCGATTACTTCGTACAGATTTCTGATTAGGGATTACATAAAAGCCATAAACACTTCAATTTCTTCATATAGGTTGTTGAAACAACTTCAACTTTTGATTTCTAAGATGAAACAACTTCAATTTTTTTGATTTCTCACTACTTGGTCAATCTCTAAGATGAAACAGCTTCAAATTTTGAGTTGCTTCTTGGTCAATCTCTAAGATGAAACAACTTCAAAAAAAAATTGATTTCTCACTGCAGAGCTGTTTTATTCTCCTGTTTAACTATTTTTGCACTTTTGCTTGCTGCTTGCTGATGGAAATATGCAATTAATATTGTTTGATGATGGAATCATGGAATTAATATTGTTTGATGATGGAATCATGGAATTAATATTTATTAGACTGTAGACACACAGTAGAGAAAATGGAATTAATATTATGCTATTTTGCACTTCGGCTTGTTGCTTGGCTGTTTTGCACTTTTGCTTCTAATTTATTTATACATGATATATTTGTTGACCATTGACCCAATTAATATTTATTATACTGTAGTTTTGAGTTTTTTAAAATGGAAAGATTCCTAAAAAGAAAGGCCCCAATGCCCGATCTTCCTTCGCAGCCTACGGAAGATGATTTGAATAATCTTCCTTCGGATCCAACTGAAAGGAAAAGAATTTTACAGTACTACCCTAATCAAAGAGATGAAATCATACGAAAGTACTTGATTAAAGGACCTAGTCAACCACGTGGTCACAACTTTCCACGAAGAATAATAGGAAGCAAGCCAAGTCGTTTTAACCGAGCTTGGTTTGATCAATACTGCAACTGGTTGGAGTATAGTATAAAAGCAGAATAAGTTTTTTCGTACCTTAGTACATATTTAGAGACCAGTGTGGCGGACAAGGTGGGAGTGATGCTTTTTTAACGGAAGGCTTCAGTAGTTGGAATAAATCTGAGAGACTGGCTGCTCATGTGGCCGCTTTGAATCCTCATTACTCATTTTGTGACTTTGACCCATCAAAGTTACTAAGGTTGACGGAGTTTTATCCAAATGATTTTATCAATACCGAAAGAATGACTCTCGAGTAACAACTTCAACTCTACATTGATAATGTCCGATATGATCACTTATTTGCTAACTTGAAAGGTATATCCGAGCTTGGTAGAGTGATGATTGAAACAAGGAAACATCTTGTGTTTCCTTTGGTTTATCAATTATTGAAGCTTGCATTGGTTCTGCGTGTTGCAACCGCAACAATTGAGAGATGCTTTTTTGCAATGAAGCTTGTGAATTCGGTTTTGCGCAATCGGATTTGTGACGACTTTTTGAATGCATGTGTAATGACTCGTTTTAAAAGATGAAAACCGTAGAAAAATCAACTTATGTAAGCACTTATTATTAATTATATTATAATGATATGATTTTGGAATTTTGGTACTTGTTAAATAAAGGGACCCCAGTCTATAAAATTCTTGGATCCGCCACTGGTTTAGAGGTTATGGAATCTTATGGGAAAATGGTGGAGACTGAATTTGGCAGCAGTGGAATTGGTAAATGAATTCATAGTGGCTAGAGATCAACGAAGAAACGACGACAAAGGCCTTCGGAGATGGTAGGCGATAGTATGGAGCTTATTATATCTCATATGGGTAAATAGAAATCGGGGCGTATTCGAGAAAAGCAACGGCTCGGTGGAGGAACACTTATTTAATTTTCAGATCAGAATATATGAATGTGTGGCAATTAGAGACATTGATCTGAAAATGGAGTGGACATCAGGGTGCTGCAGAGAAGTTCCGGATCATAAAAAGACAGGACAGAGGACGGGGGACGGGGGACAGCTCGATGAAAACATGAAGGGCATATGTTTACTGCTCATAAATAGACAACCCTCAAATCGGGTGCTGTGCAATTTTCGTGGTCACCAAACTGATGAGGTTTGGAGGTGCAGTCGGTAAGTTTCTTTGAGCAGTTGGTTTTGGTCCTGTATTATTAGTCTGGTTTATTGGTTTTGTTGTTTCAGATGTTTTCAGGGACTGTGATGGTTGTCTCGAACTGTTGTTTATGTTGCGATGTGCTTGCTTGTTGTCATAACTGTTTGTTCTTGTTGTAAATTGGTGATTGTGTTAATAAGAAATTGTTTTTGCTGATAAAAAAAAGAGCAAGTTAATTTTCTTTGAAAAAATGAAAACTTGAGCCCACTAGAACATATTTACTGGTTGGGCTTCCCCTTGGCCCTCTACTGCCCTGGGCCATTTTATGTTTTATTTGTTTTGCACTTATTAATTATACATATAAGTATAGGTAATTAGATATATACATTTTATTTAGCTAGTTAAATATCACAATTATTGGAATGATGTAACACCTGGAATTTTGTACTCCCGACATTAATAAATTGAATGATATTGTTTTCATAAGTGACGATTTGGAGTGTTTCAAGTGGTTGGAGTTGGGTTACATTGGATTGGAGAAAAAGAAAGAAAAACGGAATCAAAGCACGTGCGGTACCTCTTTGGCGACATTGACAGGCGACTGTGACGAGTCACAATCGCCAGGACACAATCGCCCGGGTTCCTCTTCAGTAGCATTCGAGTTTTGGTCGCGGTACTAGGTAGGCGACTGTGACAGGCGATTATGCCTTTTCACAATCGCCAGGGCAGAGTCGCCCGTGTCCAGAATCAGTGTTTAGGCTGGTGTCTTGCGGTACAAAGCAGGCGACCTTGACAGGCGATCCTGCCATGTCAAAGTCGCCGGGCATAGTTGCCCGTGTGGTCCAGGAGTCCCTCTAATGCGCGATTTTCAGCTCCCACTTCTCATTTTTATCAGTTACCAAAATACCAGTGTTGGGAGGAAAGCATTGAAGCCGATTTTCTAGGGTTTTGTTCTTCCACCTACTTCTACCCATCACATTTATTGTTCCATTGAAGAGAAGGATTCAAGTCAAGTTTCAAGGTTTAAAGCTTCAAGTGTCCATCTTCTTCACCACTTCATCTTCTTCCATCTTTTGGGGAGATTTATAAGGTTTACTTAGCCTTAGCCTCGTGAGTTCATTCTTACCTTCTAAAACTTTATACATGTCAAAATGATGTATTTTACCTTAATATGATGTTTAAAATAAGTATTTCTATACTTGGAAGATTTTGGTAAAACTAGGTCAAAATGTAACATTTGGGAGTTCTCTTTGAAATGATGTTTTGAGTACAAGGAAATGTTTTAAAATAGTCTCAGGAGTATATTGGCAAGAAATATGATGTATAAACCTAAATGCTAATTTGACCTAATTTTGGGAAGGGAAGTTTTGGAACATGGGAAGTTATTTCACAAAGATTTGTGAAAGGAAGTTAATACATTCGGAAACGAATGTATTAGGAAGTTAGACTGGTGTAAATAGATCCATAGGCACATATAGTCAAAAGTATTTGAGGATATAACTTGTAATATATCCCGGTTTGGGGTTAAACATGTTCGGAAGGGTAATCGATGTGATGGCGGGTCATTCCCGTGGATGTTTCCCTCAAAGGAAGAAAAACGTATCTTTTAGGCGTAAATCGCGGAAGAAAAGAAAAATGAAGTTTTGAAAATCTTTTTGGTTAAACGTTTATTTACCGTTTTCTTTTTGAAGACTTACTAGTTTTCCATAATTGAACTGTTTGTTCTCACTAGGCTTTAAGCCTAACACTTTTTCTTAAAATGACATGTATATCAGGTGATGGTGCTAGTGGGGTCTCGAAGAGTTGAGTAGAGCTAGAGGCCGGTAGGGGCATCCTTTTTGAAGTACACTTACGTGTATAGATGGAGTTGCATAGAAGTATATTTTGAGGATTTAGAGACACCCGAACTTAATCTGTATTTTGTATTGTATAGATTAATAGGTTGTCATCTAGTATCCGTTTGAAGTTGTAAACTCTCTTACTTTTCCCCATCTTTATGGGTGATGTTTATTTCATAGAAGTTATTCCGTATTTTATTTGGTTTAAATTAACTCCCATTTTTAGGGGTGTTACAAGTTGGTATTAGAGCTCTAGTTTAAGTGAACTAGGAATGAACTTAAGATGCCTAGACTTAAGCTGAGACTTTAAGTATTGAATTGTGAGAATGGGTAGACACTCTTGAGATAAGAGAGCTTTAGAGTCGATGGAAATGCGCTAATCATGAAATGTGGCTTTGGTAATACAGATTCTTGTGTATATGATATATCCAAGATATCACGTAGCTAATGCTATTTTGGGTGCATTGTATTCTGAGTATGCTTATTTTACTATTGTTGCAATGATTGGTGAACATGTTATACGTATTTGTGTTAGCTTTGTCTTACTCCTGTTTAATCATCTTGACAAACTAAGATGGTGAACACTCGTACTAGATCACAAGCTGAAGCGGACGGCGCAAATCATAGCATAGCGGATGTCATTCAACCACCTCGGTCCGGGAAATCCGCTAATGGTGGTGGCGGGTTCTCAAGATGAACTACAAGTCCGTTTGTTACAAGCGGTAAATTATGTTATAGCCCGACAACATAAAACAATGATCAAGATGTTTGAAGAACGCGATGCCAATGCCCGAAGGCACGAAGCCACTGCTGAGAACATCAATGTGGGTTCCGGGGGAAATGGAACCGGGCAGGCAACTGAGGAGACGCCTGTGACTGAGGTAAGGCGAGCGGGAAGAAGTTTCTCGTACAAGGACTTCATGTGTACCAAGCCACCCGAGTTTTTTGGTTCGGATGACCCAGTAAAGTGAATCAGGTGGTTGCGAGAGATCGAGCAAGCTTTTAGCTCGAGTGATTGTGAGGAGAGGCAAAACGTGAAGTTTGCTTCCCAAATGCTACGGGGCGAAGCCCTAACCTGGTGGCACATTACCACGGCTACCCTTGGGTCCATGATCGTCTCTATGCTCACATGGGAAATATTGAAAGAAAAGATCATGGAAGAGTATTGTAATGAAAGGGCTATCGACCGGATTGCTGATGAGTTTTGGGCTCTCAAGAAGTGGAGCAAGACTGTGAGAGAGTACACCCGATTGTTTGTAGAGAAGTTGAGTTTGGTGGGCATGTGGCCCCAAATGAGAGGGAAAAGATAAAAGTTTACATCAAAGGTTGCCAGCAGATATGATGGAGATGGTTCGTGTTTCAAAGCCCTCTACTCTTCAAGAGACAATCGAGGAAGCACAACATAACGAGGATGCATGTAGTTTGAGCATCGAGGAAAGGTCGGTGGTTGGGGAAAAGAGGAAGTGGGAAGGGCATTCGGCGTCTGCCAAGAGGCCAAACTACAACAACACCAACAACAACAACCGAAGGACAGATTCTAGGAAAAAAGCTAGTTGGTGCTCCAAGTGTCGGACCAAACACTTTGGAGCTTGTAACCCGACCTTGGGAAATTGTCATAGATGTGGGAAGAGTGGGCATCAAATTCACGATTGCCCGACCAAGGTGGCCACGTGCTTTGAGTGCAAGGAGCCGGGCCATTACAGAAACGAGTTCCTGAAGTTGAGGCCGATGAATTCTCAAGATAAAGCTGGTGGTGGTAAGAAGGCAGTGGGAAGATCTTTCAAGATGACGGCGGATGAAGCGAAAGCATCGGCGGACGTGGTGATGGGTACGTTCCTTGTTAACTCTGTACCCGCTCATGTTCTTTTTGATTCTGGTGCTACTTTTTCTTTTATGTCCACTTCTTTCTACTCAAATCTGCATGTACCTGTTAGTACTTTGGAAGATGCCTATATTGTTGAAATAGCCGATGGTAAGCAAGTTCTAGTTCGAGATGTCCTTAGGGATTGTGTGGTAGAAATTGAAGGAAATAAGTTTGGATAAACCTTATGCCTATGTCAATAGGAGGGTTCGACGTGGTAATTGGAATGGATTGGTTGGCCAAGAACCAAGCCGAAATTTTGTGTTCCAAGAAGTTGGTTCGAATTCCGTGATGGTAGTATGGTGGTAGTCTACGGGGAAAGAAGGAAGGGTGAAGTAGCATTGTTAACTTTGGCAAAGGCACGCAAGTGTTTAGCCAAGGGATGCCTTTCATATATAACCTATGTTTTAGATGCGAAGTTAGAGAAAAGGAAGTTAGATGATGTTCGGGTCGTTAATGAATTTCCCGATGTGTTCCTCGAAGATTTACCCGGTTTGCCACCCGATCGATAAGTGGAATTTCGAATAGATTTAGTACCGGGGGCCGCTCCGATTGCTAGAGCACCCTACCGGTTGGCACCATCCGAGATGCAAGAGATGATGATGCAATTTCAAGATCTTCTTGAGAAGGGTTTCGTGAGACGAAGCTCGTCACTGTGGGCAGCTCTGGTCTTATTTATGAAGAAGAAGGATGGCACAATGAGGATGCGCATTGACTATAGGGAGTTGAATAAGGCAACCGTGAAGAACAAGTACCCACTCCCGAGAATCGACAACCTCTTTGACCAACTACAAGGAGCGGGATGTTTCTCAAAATTCGACTTACGTTCGGGTTATCATCAAGTGAAAGTGAAGAAAGATGATGTAGCAAAGATGACGTTTAGAACGCGGTACGGGCATTATGAGTTCCCAGTAATGTCGTTTGGGTTGACAAATGCGTCGGCGGTGTTTATGGATTTGATGAATCATGTGTGTCAACCATTTCTAGACAAATCGGTGAAAGTATTTATTGATGATATCCTTTTCTACTCCAAGAATGAGTTAGCTTCGAGAGGTTCTCGAAGTATTAAGAAAAAAGAAGCTTTACGCCAAATTCTCTAAGTGCGACTTTTGGTTGAAAGAAGTTCAGTTTTTGGGGCATGTTGTCACTCAAGACGGAGTGAAGGTGGATCCGTCCAAAATAGAAGCAATGATGAATTGGGAACCGCCTAAGAGACCGTCCGAAATCCGAAGCTTCTTAGGATTGGCAGGGTATTAACAAAGGTTTATTCAATACTTCTCGAAGGTTGCATCTTCTCTGACGGCATTGACAAGGAAGAACGTGAAATTCATTCGGACCGACAAGCAAGAAGAGGCTTTCCGAACCCTTCAAAAGAAATTGTGTAAAGCACTGATTCTCTCCTTACCGGATGGATCTGAAGATTTTGTAGTTTACAACGATGCTTCCAAGATGGGATTGGGATGTGTGTTAATGCAAAGGGGCAAGGTGATTGCTTATGCATCAAGACAACTCAAGGAACATGAGAAGAATTACCCAACCCATGATTTGGAATTAGTAGCGGTGGTATTTGCATTGAAATTGTGGCGACATTATCTTTACGGAACTAAGTGTACACTCTACACCGATCACAAGAGTTTGAAGCTTATTTTCGATCAAAAGGAGCTAAACATGAGGCAACGACGTTGGCTAGAGTTGCTTAAGGATTATGATTGTGAGTTGCTATACCATCTGGCTAAGGCAAATGTAGTAGCGGACGCTTTAAGTAGGAAGGAGTATGGTAGCGGGACGCGGGTCGTGCTCACGATAATTGACATAGTGTCAAGTTTGATCGACCGAATCAAGACTTCTCAAGCGGAAGCATTACTTGAGGAAAACTTAAAGAGTGAAGTTATGGTAAAGCAACACTTGTTGTTAACAGAAGATAATCGTGGTCTGAAGCTATTCCGAGGACGTGTGGACATGTTTGGGTGCCCAAGGTTGGGGGCAACCGAGAACTACTATTGAACGATGCTCATAAGTCTAAGTACTCCATACATCCGGGTAGTATCAAGATGTATAGAGATCTAAAGTTAACTTATTGGTGGCCCGTCATGAAGTTGGATGTTGCTAGATATGTGGAGAGATGTGTGACTTGTTTGCAAGTCAAGACGGAACACCGACGGCCGTATGGAAGTCTTCAGTCATTGGAAATTCCGGAATGGAAATGGGAACACCTCACCCCGGACTTTGTGACGAAATTACCAAAGACCTTAAAGGGTCACGACACTATATGGGTGGTGGTGGATAGATTGACGAAGAGTGCTCACTTCTTAGCAATGCGAGAAGTCGGCCCAGTTGACAAACTGGCTAAGTTGTATGTGGATGGAATTGTTGCAAGGCACGGTGTGCCTTTGACTATTGTGTCAGATCGTGATCGCCGATTCACTTCTCACTTTTGGAATGGATTACAAGAGGGTTTAGGCACCAAGATAAAATTAAGTACGAAATTCCACCCCTAAACATACGGTCAAAGTGAAAGAACCATTCAGACTCTTGAGGACATGCTTAGATCGTGTGTTATTGATTTTGGTGGAAATTTGGATTCGCTTCTACCCCTGGTAGAGTTTGCCTATAACAACAGTTACCATTCTAGCATTGGAATGACACCTTTCGAGGCACTTTATGGACGGAAATGTAGGACCCCGGTATGTTGCTTAGAAGCAGGCGAGAAACAATTCTGCGGGCCCGAGATTGTACAAGAGACGGCAGACAAAGTGAAGATCATTCGAGAACGATTAAAGGCGGCACAAGATCGTCAAAAGAGTTATGCCAACAAGAAGAGAAGGCCAATGGAATTCCAAGTGGGTGAGCGGGTTATACTCAAGGTGTCTCCTTGGAAATATATCATTCGGTTCGGAAAACGCGGGAAACTTAGTCCACGTTTCCTTGAAGAATTCAAAATCCTTGACAGAGTGGGGCGTCAAGCATATAAATTGGACTTGCCACCCGAGATGGTCGGGATTCACAACACGTTCCATATATGCTATTTAAGGAAGTGTTTGGCGGAGGAAGAAAGTGTGATTCCTCTCAAGGAGATTCGGGTTGATAACAACAACCGATGTGTACAAGAACCGGAAGCAATCTTAGATAGCAAGTCTAAGAAATTACGCCGCAAAGAGATCGTCATGGTTAAGGTTCAATGGAAGCATCATCGGGGATCAAATGTGACGTGGGAAGCGGAAGAGGATATGAAGAAAAGATACCCAAGTTTGGGATTTCGAGGACGAAATCAATTCCAAGGGTGGGAGGATTGTAACACCCGGAATTTTATACTCACGACATTAATAAATTGAATGATATTGTTTTCATAAGTGACTATATATTTGGCGTGTTTTCAAGTGGTTGGAATTGGGTTACATTGGATTGGAGAAAAAGAACGAAAAACGGAATCGAAGCACGTGCGGCACCTCTTTGGCGACATTGACAGGCGACTGTGAGGAGTCACAATCGCCAGGGCACAATCGCCCGGGTTCCTCTTCAGTAGCATTCGAGTTCCGGTCGCGGTACTAGGTAGGCGACTGTGACAGCGATTATGCCTTGTCACATTCGCCAGGGCAGAGTTGCCCGTGTCCAGAATCAGTGTTTGGGCTGGTGTCTTGCGGTACAAAGCAGGCGACCTTGACAGGCGATCCTTCCATGTCAAAGTCGACGGGCATAGTCCCCCGTTTGGTCCAAGAGGCCCTCTAATGCGCGTTTTTCAGCTCCCACTTCTCATTTTTATCAGTTACCAAAATACCAGTGTTGGGAGGAAAGCATTGAAGCCGATTTTCTAGGGTTTTGTTCTTCCACCTACTTCTACCCATCACATTTATTGTTCCATTGAAGAGAAGGATTCAAGTCAAGTTTCAAGGTTTAAAGCTTCAAGTGTCCATCTTCTTCACCACTTCATCTTCTTCCATCTTTTGGGGAGATTTATAAGGTTTACTTAGCCTTAGCCTCGTGAGTTCATTCTTACCTTCTAAAACTTTATACATGTCAAAATGATGTATTTTATCTTAATATGATGTTTAAAATAAGTATTTCTATACTTGGAAGATTTTGGTAAAACTAGGTCAAAATGTAACATTTGGGGGTTCTCTTTGAAATGATGTTTTGAGTACAAGGAAAGGTTTTAAAATAGTCTCAGGAGTATATTGGCAAGAAATATGATGTATAAACCTAAATGCTAATTTGACCTAATTTTGGGAAGGGAAGTTTTGGAACATGGGAAGTTATTTCACAAAGATTTGTGAAAGGAAGTTAATACATTCGGAAAGGAATGTATTAGGAAGTTAGACTAGTGTAAATAGATCCATAGACACATATAGTCGGAAGTATTTGAGGATGCAATTTGTAATATATCCCGGTTTGGGGTTGAACATGTTCGGAAGAGCAATCGATGTGATGGCAGGTCATTCTCGTGGATGTTTCCCTCAAAGGAAGAAAAACGTATCTTTTAGGTTTAAATCGCGGAAGAAAAGAAAAATGATGTTTGGAAAAACTTTTTGGTTAAACTTTTATTTACAGTTTTCTTTTTGAAGACTTACTAGCTTTCCATATTTGAACTTTTTGTTCTCACTAGACTTTAAGTCTAACACTTTTTCTTAAAATGACATGTATATCAGGTGATGGTGCTAGTGGGGTCTCGAAGAGTTGAGTGGAACTAGAGGCCGGTAGAGGCATCCTTTTTGAAGTACACTTACGTGTATATATGGAGTTACATAGAAGTATATTTTGAGGATTTAGAGACACCCGAACTTAATATGTATTTTGTATTGTATAGATTAATAGTTTGTCATCTAGTATCCATTTGAAGTTGTAAAATCTCTTACTTTTCCCCATCTTTATGAGTGATGTTTATTTCATAGAAGTTATTCCATATTTTATTTGGTTTAAATGAACTCCCATTTTTAGGGTGTTACAAATAAAGGCACATTAATTATTTATGGACTTACAATAAATACAAAAAAGTGCAGATGGGTCAACAATTTTGCCATGTCCTGTTTAAATTTGAATACACAATCTAACATGTCCATTTACCACATCTATGAGAGCATTTCCAACAACATCTTTAAAATAAAGAAAATGAGAAAAATGAAGATTTTTGACTAAAATTATGCTCTAACAGCATCTATTGGAGATGCTCTGAATACCTAAGAATGCTACTGAAGTACCAATTGAAACAACAAACTAGTGGATGAGCGGGTTATGCTCAAGGTATCTCCTTGAAGATCATTCGAGAACGATTAAAGGCGGCACAAGATCGTCAAAAGAGTTATGCCGACAAGAAGAGAAGGCCAATGGAATTCCAAGTGGGTGAGCAGGTTATGCTCAAGGTATCTCCTTGGAAATATATCATTCGATTCGGAAAACGGGGGAAGCTTAGTCCACGTTTCCTTGGACCATTCAAAATCTTTGACAGAGTGGGGCGTCAAGCATATAAATTGGACTTGCCACCCGAGATGGCCGGGATTCACAACACGTTCCATAAATGCTATTTAAGGAAGTGTTTGGCGGAGGAAGAAAGTGTGATTCCTCTCACGGAGATTCGAGTTGATAACAACAACCAATGTGTAGAAGAACCGGAAGCAATCTTAGATAGCAAGTCTAAGAAATTACGCCGTAAATAGATCGTCAGGGTTAAGGTTCAATGGAAGCATCATCGGGGATCAAATGTGACGTGGGAAGCGGAAGAGGATATGAAGAAAAGATACCCAAGTTTGTTTGGTTAAGTTTGGGATTTCGAGGACGAAATCAATTCCAAGGGTGGGAGGATTGTAACACCCGGAATTTTATACTCACGACATTAATAAATTGAATGATATTGTTCCCATAAGTGACTATATATTTGGCGTGTTTTCAAGTGGTTGGAATTGGGTTACATTGGATTGGAGAAAAAGAACGAAAAACGCAATCGAAGCACGTGCGGTACCTCTTTGGCGACATTGACAGGCGACTGTGAGGAGTCACAATCGCCAGGGCACAATCGCCCGGGTTCCTCTTCAGTAGCATTCGAGTTTTGGTCGCGGTACTAGGTAGGCGACTGTGACAGCGATTATGCCTTGTCACATTCGCCAGGGCAGAGTCGCCCATGTCCAGAATCAGTGTTTGGGCTGGTGTCTTGCGGTACAAAGCAGGCGACCTTGACAGGCGATCCTGCCATGTCAAAGTCGACGGGCATAGTCCCCCGTTTGGTCCAAGAGGCCCTCTAATGCGCGTTTTTCAGCTCCCACTTCTCATTTTTATCAGTTACCAAAATACCAGTGTTGGGAGGAAAGCATTGAAGGCGATTTTCTAGGGTTTTGTTCTTCCACCTACTTCTTCCCATCACATTTATTGTTCCATTGAAGAGAAGGATTCAAGTCAAGTTTCAAGGTTTAAAGCTTCAAGTGTCTATCTTCTTCACCACTTCATCTTCTTCCATCTTCTGGGGAGATTTCTAGGGTTTACCTAACCTTAGCCTCGTGAGTTCATTCTTACCTTCTAAAACTTTATACATGTCAAAATGATGTATTTTACCTTAATATGATGTTTAAAATAAGTATTTCTATAATTGCAAGATTTTGGTAAAACTAGGTCAAAATGTAACATTTGTGAAAGGAAGTTAATACATTCGGAAACGAATGTATTAGGAAGTTAGACTAGTGTAAATAGATCCATAGACACATATAGTCGGAAGTATTTGAGGATGGAACTTGTAATATATCCCGGTTTGGGGTTGAACATGTTCGGAAGAGGAATCGATGTGATGGCGGGTCATTCCCGTGGATGTTTCCCTCAAAAGAAGAAAAACATATCTTTTAGGTGTAAATCGCGGAAGAAAAGAAAAATGATGTTTGGAAAAACGTTTTGGTTAAACGTTTATTTACAGTTTTCTTTTTGAAGACTTACTAGCTTTCCATATTTGAACTGTTTGTTCTCACTAGGCTTTAAACCTAACACTTTTTCTTAAAATGACATGTATATCAGGTGATGGTGCTAGTGGGGTCTCGAAGGGTTGAGTGTAATTAGAGGCCGGTAGAGGCATCCTTTTTGAAGTACACTTACGTGTATATATGGAGTTGCATAGAAGTATATTTTGAGGATTTAGAGACACCCGAACTTAATCTGTATTTTGTATTGTATAGATTAATAGGTTGTCATCTAGTTATTAATGTATATACCAAAAGCCCAATATTGTATCTAGTTTAGTCCAGCCCATATCCCATTGATCCCCTTTGTAATTTGTATATATTGTGATTTAATGGAATGGTCTATTCATGGGAAAATATACACTCTAATATGGTATCAGATTATTAACCGTAATTCTCTCATCTCTTGATCCTAGACCTCTCTTCTTGCCCTAACCCTAGCCGCCGCCGCTGCCGGCCACCTAAACCCTAGCCGTCACCGCTTCCGGCCACCTCCCTCTCCTCCCTTTCTCTTCAAATCTCTCTCATAAACCCACTGCCATGGCCGATCAGAACAATCAGAAACCGTACGGCATCACCAACATCAAAGCATACGTACCTTTAACTCTTGATCTCAATGAGTTAAATTACGATGCTTGGCGAGAACTTTCGAGACCCATTGCACCGGTTTTGGCGTTCTCGGTCACCTTGACGGCTCCTCTACCCCGACCGACACCACCGCTACTGAATGGCAAAAACTTGACTCTCTTGTCAAAATGTGGATTTACGGCACCATCACTCAATCTCTCCTCACCATGATTCTCAAGAAAGGCTCTACCGCTCAATCCGTTTGGAAAAGTCTCGAGGACCTCTTCCGGGATAACAAAGATGCTCGCGCGATTGACTTAGACCATGAACTCCGCTCCATGGTTCTTGGTGATCGCTCGATTTCTGAATATTGCCAAAAGATGAAACTTCTCTCCGACCTTTTAGCATACATCGAAACCCCGGTTCCCGAGAAGACCCTTGTTACGTACCTCATCAACGGCTTATATCCTCTCTTCGACAACATTGCCACCGTGCTCCACCACCGTGCACCTCTACCTACTTTTCTCCAAGCACGATCTATGCTACTCCTGGAAGAAGAACGTCTCTCTCGGTCTCGACCTCAACAACTCGCATACTCAGACCACTCTTCCTCACCTACGGTTCTCCACACCGGTTCGTCTACGAACCCGCCTCATGCTCGCTCCAACAACAGTAACCCTCGCCGTTAGAACAACCGTAATACCGGGAACCCTCGTCACTCGAATAACGGGGACAACCGTCGTTCTGCTCCACCTTCAGTTCGACAGTCGTCCCTACCCTCTTGGCCGATGTATCCCATGTCGTGGCAGTCCTACGGTTGGTCCATGCCGCCAACGTGGTCTTCGTTTCGGCCCCCTCCGACTTCACAACCGAACCACCGTAACAGATCCACGCCGCCACAACCTGGCCTACTCGGCGCCGCTCCCGCCGCCGCTCCGCCGGCGGCCTTTAATGCCGACTCCACGACGTTGACTCCACATTGAGAATGGTTCCCCCCAACGCAATCTGATCAGGCCACCGACCTCGCTCAAGCTTTCAATGCAATGTCCATCAATAACAACCCTACCGATGGCAATTGGTACATGGATACCGGAGCAACCTCTCACCTTGCTTCGGACTCAGGTATTCTCGATTCTCTTAGCAATAGGAGCTATATTAATTCATTACTTGTTGGCAATGGTTCTCACATTCCCGTTACCTACACCGGTCAAACCAAAATCCCTACCGAACACCGTCCCTTAGACCTTAACCGTGTCCTTGTCACACCCAACATTGTTAAAAATCTTGTATCTGTCCGCCAATTTGCCAAAGACAATAAAGTCTCAATTGAATTTGATGAATTTGGATTTACAGTGCATGACTTTTTCACTCGACGAGCCCTTTCTTAGGTGTGACAAAGACCGGCGATCTTTATCCGGTTCTTCCGCCGTCTCGCTCTCCAGTTGCTTTTCTTTCGTGCAGTCCATCTCTGTGGCATCAACGGCTTGGTCACCCCGGCTCGCGTGTCCTTCAGTCTTTAATTTCTAGTCGTTTTATTTCATGTAATAAAAATACTAGTCATTTTTCATGTAATACATGTCAACTTGGCAAACATGTTCGCTTACCTTTTTCTAGTTCTATTTCAAATGTTTCTCGTATGTTTGAAATTGTTCACTCGGACTTGTGGACATCTCCACTTCCTAGTGTCAGTGGTATCAATTATTAGATATTATTTTTGGATCATTTCTCTCATTTTGTTTGGGTGTACCCTCTTCGGAATAAATCGGATGTTTTTTCTAAATTTCTTCATTTTTGCGCTTATGTTAAAAATCAATTTAATTGTGAAATTCAAACTTTCCAATGCGATCACGGGGGAGAATTCGACAATCACTATTTTCACTCCCTCTTTGATCGTAACGGAATTCTCTTCCGTTTTTCTTGTCCCCGCACCTCACAACAAAATGGGAAATCTGAACGCATGATCCGTACATTAAATAATATTATTTGTACCCTTCTTTTCCAAGCCCACCTTCCACCGACTTATTGGGTAGAGGCTCTACATATGGCTTGTCACCTATTAAACCTCACGCCATCCACTTCCATAAGCAACCAAATCCCGTTCATAAAACTTTTCAACAAACCTCCATCTTTCTCTCATCTTCGGGTCTTTGGGTGCCTATGCTACCCCCACATTCCCACACCCAATAAACTTGCACCTCGTTCCACTCCTTGTGTATTTCTCGGCTACCCATCCCAACATCGTGGTTTTCGGTGTCTTGATCTCTCCACTCGTAAAATCATCATATCTCGTCACGTTGTCTTTCACGAAACCACCTTCCCCTTTCACTCCCTTACACCCACTCCACCTCCCTCATACACATTCCTTGATGACATCATTACCACGTCACCTATCTCCCGACATTTCCTTGAGTCGGACCCCCCCATCCGGCGCACCATCGCCACCTACCACATCTCCCGACCCCACCGCCACACCATCATCTACAAACGAAACCACCCCCCCTACTTCCCTTGACGGTCTACCACCTACAACCGCCATCCCTCCTCATGGTCCCCAACCACCTCCGTCCACTCACCCTATGGTCACCCGCGCCCAACGTGGAATTTCAAAGCCCATCCAACGCCTTAATCTTTACACCACCACCGAATCCCTTATCCCTCGGTCACATATTCATGCCCTTCGTGACCCTAACTGGACCATTGTCATGAAGGATGAATTTGATGCTCTTATTTCTAACGGAACTTGGAAACTTGTTCCGAGGCCCCATGACGTTAATGTGGTTCGATCCATGTGGTTGTTCAAAAAGAAATATAAGGCGGACGGAACTTTGGAACGATATAAAGCCCGCTTGGTTGCAAACGGTAAAAGCCAGCGCCCCGGCATTGATTGTGACGAAACCTTTAGCCCGGTTGTCAAACCGGCTACAATACGGACAGTCTTAAGCATTGCCATCTGCCACAAGTGGCCAATTCACCAGCTCGATGTCAAAAACACTTTCTTACACGGTCATCTAAGCGAAACGGTCTACATGCATCAACCTATGGGTTTCCATGATCCGGCTCACCCTGACCACGTTTGTCATCTTCAGAAGTCACTTTATGGCCTAAAGCAAGCTTCGAGAGCCTGGTTTCATCGCTTCGCCTCGTATATTACTCGGATCGGCTTTGTACACAGCAAGACAGACTCCTCTCTGTTCATCTTCAGAAAGGGGAGCGACCGAGCTTACCTTCTTTTATATGTCGACGACATTATTCTGACGGCATCCTCATCGGACTCGTATTATTTCTTTATTGTCTTCAGAATTCGCCATGACTGACCTTGGTTCCTTGTCATACTTCCTTGGCATCGCTGCGACCCGATCTGACAAATGCATCTTCCTCTCGCAGCGCAAGTATGCATTGGAACTTCTAGAGAAGTCAAATATGTCAAACTGCAAACCATGTCACACTCCAGCCGACACTCAATCCAAACTCGACCACACTGGTTTCCCAGTTGCCGATCCCACTTTATATCGCAGTTTGGCAGGCGGCCTGCAGTATCTGACATTCACGCGCCCGGATCTGTCTTACGCTGTCCAGCAGATTTGTCTATACATGCATGACTCCCGTGAGCCTCATTTTGACGCTCTCAAGCGTATTCTCCGGTATATTCGTGGGACGCTTGATTATGGTCTACAACTTCACGCATCAACCACCTCCGGTCTCATCGCCTACTCTGATGCAGATTGGGGGGGGATGTCCCTCCTCTCGTCGCTGTACGAGTGGTTATTGTGTTTTCCTTAGCGACAACCTCTTATCTTGGTCATCAAAGCGGCAACCGACGGTCTCTCGTTCAAGCGCCGAAGCTGAATATAAAGGTGTTGCCAATGCTGTAGCTGAAACTTGTTGGCTACGAAACCTTCTTCGCGAACTATATTCTCTTCTTGACAAAGCCACAATTGTTTATTGTGACAATGTCAGCGCCATATACTTGTCCACTAACCCCGTTCAGCACCAACGAACGAAACACATTGAGATTGACATTCACTTTGTCCGGGACAAAGTTGCTACTGGGCAAGTCCGTGTCCTCCATGTTCCCTCGAGCCTTCAATACGTCAACATCTTTACAAAGGGTCTCCCGACGTCTCTATTCACGGATTTCCGGTCCAGTTTGAGTGTATGTTCGCGACCTCCCCTTCAAACTGCGGGGGCGTATTAATGTATATACCAAAAGCCCAATATTGTATCTAGTTTAGTCCAGCCCATATTCCATTGATCCCCTTTGTAGTTTGTATATATTGTGATTTAATGGAATGGTCTATTCATGGGAAAATATACACTCTAATACTAGTATCCGTTTGAAGTTGTAAACTCTCTTACTTTTCCCCATCTTTATGGGTGATGTTTATTTCATAAAAGTTATTCCATATTTTATTTGGTTTAAATTAACTCCCATTTTTAGGGGTGTTACAAAGATAGATAGATAGTGCATGAATGTAGCACCTAATATACTTGGTGTTATAAAAGTAGAATACCAATTTAAGAAATATAGGCTCGTATATTAGCAAATCCAACAAAGATATAGCAAGAGTTGATATGGTAAAAGATGAGACCAAGAAACAAAAACCAATTTTTAAGTCACA
Organism: Silybum marianum; assembly: GCA_036898165.1. Classification (NCBI taxonomy): domain Eukaryota; kingdom Viridiplantae; phylum Streptophyta; class Magnoliopsida; order Asterales; family Asteraceae; genus Silybum; species Silybum marianum. The sequence goes on from CM072535.1 coordinate 24,862,132, forward strand.
ACATACATCCAAAGTTATAGGCTCATAAAAGCACAATTAACCAACAAAGTAGATGTAGCCAATGTCAGCCTACAATCATTATCAAAGGAAATTGATCCTCGTCCTTAAAAATTGGTTAATTTGTATCCAACTAAACCAATTCCGTTTTTATCCGGTTGGTTTCGGATACAGACATGGGCTCAGCCATGGGTGGTTGTAAGTAGGGATGAGCATACGGATCGAAATCTCGAAACCGAACCGGTCCCGTATCGAACCGGTACCGGTACCGGTACCGAATAGCATTACCGGTTCGGTATTCGGTACCGGGATTTTTTCATATTTGGGATTCGGTATTTTCGGTTCGGTACCGGTACTGGTACCCATAAATCCCGAACGGAACTGGGTAATATTAACGGACACTTTCAAATTGAAAAAAAAACCCTTTTCTTTTTGGATTGGTATAAAAAACCTTTTTTCCCAACATTATATCTTCCATTTTTATACCAAATCCACTAAATTTTTTAAATTTTTTGGTTCTTGTAATATTCCCCCCAAATATCAATCTTTTCTTCATATTTCGGTTCCGTAATTTCTTCAAAACCCGGTTTCTTGTAATATTCCACCCAAATATTTCACACTTTTTTGACATGTATGTAACACTGTATACATACCAAATATACGTATATATATACATATATACGAACGAAGTCCACTTTCTTATCGTTACATATTTTGGATGTCAAATTGTAAAATTAAAAAATAATTTTTTATTGGTTTATTTTTTAATCTTTTTTAGGTCAATTTAAGTTGAATGAGTTCCTCCCCACTTACTCCACAATTAGAAAAACCATTTTGAGCTATGTAAAAAAGTTAGTCGTCCCTAAAAACGGTACCAAACGGTGTTAGTCCCGAAAATTCCGGTACCGAACCGGTACCGACTTTCTATTACCGGTTCGGTATTCGGTACCGAGATTTTTTTATATTCGGGATTCGGTATTTTTGGTTCGGTACCGGTCCGGTACCGAGCTCATCCCTAGTTGTAAGTGGATGGGAAGGGGGGTCAAATGACCGCCATAAACTTTTAAAAATTGTTGTTGTATTGTAAATTTTAGTTTTTATAAACATATATATGTATATATATAGAATTCATGCGAGGACGGTAACAATTTACGAGAATGCAAGGACAATTATTAGCCAAGCATTTTGTACATGAAATTTTTCATGTGCAAAATCACATATGATTCATGTACAAAATCACATATGATTCACGTACAAAATCGTATATGATTAGTGACAACTTTCTCCGGCGACTTGCCCACAGGAAAAGTCGCGCGTGTTCTTTTTGATGCTTACAAAATCACATATGATTTTGTACATGAAAAATTTCATGTACAAAATGATTGGCCGAGGATCCTCGTATTCTCGTAAATTGATACCGTTCTCGTATGAACCCGCACCCGCCTCTATATATATATATATATATATATATATATATATAATTTTGACACTCCAAGGTTTTGACACCAACTATTTTTAATTGAACCAATTTTAAGCTACATGAGATTTTTTTAAGATTTTTTGGGTTTGTAGTTAATTGTTTGCATTGTTAGTATTTTCTTTTTGTTTATTGTTTATTGTTTATTGTTAACAGTTAAGATTTATTAGTGGATGTCTAATTTGGTAACTTTTTTTTTTATTAATTGTTATCGTTAACAAATCTAATCGAGTTGAGTAGCAAGTTATTATTCGAGTTTGACTCGAAAAATTAATACAAAGCTCAGAGCTTGAATAACTTATTCAAAGCAAGGTTTGAGCTATAAGGTCTTTTCATTGTTCGAGCTCGATGGTCGTTTAACAAATTTGAGTTATACATCATACCAAATACTCAAGATTTGCAAACTAGTTTATGGGTTCAAAATTAACTTGTTTATTGACTCAAGCTCTATATATAATTTTACATTTTAAATGTATGATTTATGAAAATTAGAAGATGTTTTGCTTGAAAAAATGTATGCTCAAATTGTCCAGCTAAACTCAAAAATTTAATCGAGTTTTCAAAAAAGCCGAGTCGAACATTAGTGTTGTGGAGCTTGACTTGTTTAAGTTAAACGAGCTTTATTTATGTTCGAGATTGACTTAAACTTCAAAAAATTATATTGTATATTATGTTACCTAAACCCCGATCCCCATTACAAATAGTTTTTTATAAAAATAAACTAGTTTTTATAAGCGAAAAGCTTAAAAATAGCCTAATGGCGTTAATTATTTATGGACTTAGAATAAATACAAAAAAGTGCAGATGGGTCAACAATTTTGGCATGTCCTCTTTGAATTCGAATACACTATCTAACATGTCCATTTACTATATCTATGAGAGCATTTTCAACAGCATCTTTAAAATAAAGAAAATAAGAAAAATGAAGATTTTTGACTAAAATTATGTTCTAACAGCATCTATTGGAGATGCTCTGAATTCCTAAGAATGCTACTGAAGTACCAGTTGAAACAACAAACTCTAACAAATTAATCCGACGGATCCTTTTTTTTTATATCACAATTCTACAACTTTTTATCGAATTATAAAATTTAAAGTTAAAACAATATTAAATACGTGACACCAATGTGCTTGTTTAGTATATGATTTCTAGAAGCAACGGGTTCTTTCATAAAATACCAAGCCATAATTACAATTAATAATGCATTGTATATATATTTTTTTGTCAGAAATTAACAAAAGGATTTTACAAGCATTTGTGTTTGAATTTTTGAATTACGGGTATTAAAATTATAAGAATATGTAAAGAATCGATCACACTTTTTAGACTAGAAATAAGGTTCAAAATCGTAACACGAAACCAGAAGACTTAAAGAAGGTTCTAGAACCCATGGCATAAGAATCTTCCATTACGAATAAAAGGCTATTGAATAGTCGTCCCGGCCAAGATGACGAAAACACCCTCAAATTTTTTAGATGCATCCTAAATTTACCATATTACCCTTTTTTGTTGTCACTTTGCCTTTCTAGGCATTATTTTGAGTAAACTATCATTTTCGTCCATGTGGTTTGTGAAAGATTGTGATTTTTGTTTATGTGGTTTTGAAATTTCGATATATGATCATGTGGTTTATGATTTATTGTTGTTTTCGTCCTTATAGTTTATAATTTATTTTTGTGTTCGTTTAAGATTATATCTATTAAAAAACCTCCATTAAACTTAGGGATATTTTAATCCTTTTGAGATTTTTTATTTTGATTTATTAAATATTTTTTTGGTTTATTTTCTGTCTTTTAGTTTTTTAATTTAATCAAACTATATATTTTTTGATGGTCAAATTAAGAAAGGGTAGCATGTTTGACTTTAAACACATGTAGGTGGCGTTTGTTTTTTAAGATGTGCTGAAGTCTGAAGTCTGAATTTAGTCTGAAGTTATGAAACGTCTAAACGAATTAGACATAAGTGGTGATTAAGAGCTTAAAATGAAAAAAAAAACAAGGCCATAGCCTTCACACGTAAACCATATAAAATAAGATGTTTATAGAGAGCACCGAAAGTTGAACTTCAACGTCCAAATTACATTTTATACCCTCCAAACCAACATCTCTCTATATATAAACATCATCAATCGCACGCTAATCTCCATTAGTTCAACTTCAAGAAATAAATTCTTCCATCTCTCTCCCATCAAAAAAAACAATTTCTTTTCGTTTAAAAGGAATTTGGGTTTTACACAAAAAATTAAAGATCTACAACTGAAAGGTCAATTAAAAAGATCAAGAAAATGACGTTAGACAACAGATATAATTCATGGGTAGATCAATGGGACCCAGAACCGGAGCACTACAATAGTTATCAAGGAAGTAAGAGCGGCATTGGCATTAAAAGTAAGGTAGGAGACGGTTTCGGTAAGTCAAAAGCAGTGGCGACAACAGGGATGAAGACAGTGAAAAAAGGAACAACACTTGGGTTTAATTGGATTAAAGAAAAATATCACAAATCCACCAATAAATAAGTAGCGATCGATTCATCAAGGTGTATATTTGTCACGGTTTTTTTTTCATTTTTGTATGATATTTGAAGATCTTGGTAGGGATTTGGTCGTACTAATTTTGTTAATGTCGTTGGGTGTTATGTTTATTTGTTTATTAATTCATTGATGTAAGAAGATAGCTTTTCGATTATTTAACTTATGCATATCAGATGAAGTATTTGTCCTCATTAGTTTAATCGGTTTAGGAAATAATCGTATTTAACGTCTAAATTAATTGTTATAATTTTTTTGAAATGTAAAAAAAAATCAAAAAAACAAAACGAAGATATATGCATCCAAAAAGTATAAAGACTCTAGAAAAAAATAATAAACAACTAAGGTTCGTGGTCCTTTTAATTCTTAACAGGTAATATTTTTGGTCTTTTTCAACAAATAAACATTTATCAAATAAAACCACAAGAGTTGTGGCGTACTGGTTGAGGCCATAGGGATGTGGTGGAATATCTATCTACCGAAGGTTCGAATCCAAGCGTACACAACAATTGTGGCTACTGGGTTTATCAGGGCAAATATTGCATTCATAATTTGTCAGGATTATTCCAGAGATAGCCTGTTATTGTTGAATAAATATCATTCCTTATGCATCTTGGAGGTGTTAATCCTAATTAATACATTTAATACTTATATATAGTAACAGAATCAAATAGGTATGATTAAAAATCGTTGATCGAGTGAGATGGAGTCTTGACCCACACGGGATCTTCACGGTCAAGAAGATGCGTAGCATTTTGGAGGAGAAAAGAGTTAGCGAGGACATCAATAATGAGGAAACCACATGGATAAGGGTCATCCCAAAGAAAGTAAACATATTTATGTGGAGGGAAAGACTCGGGAGGATTCCAACGCAATTGGTTTTGGATAAAATGGGTATAGATTTGGATTTTATACTATGTCCTAGGTGTGGAGAAGAGGTAGAATTGATTGATCATGCTCTTATAAATTGTGTAGAGGTGAAAAACTTGTGGTGCGAAATGGGAAAATGGTGGAATTTAAACTTAGATTCGATTGTGTCAATTCAACATTTGATCGGTTAAGTGAGCAGCTAGGCGATAACATGAAGGGAGTTAAAAAATGGTTAGCGGTAGTGTGGAGTGTAATATATCTAGCGTGGGATGATCGTAACAAAGTAGTATTCGAAAAGGAAAATCGCAAATTATTGGATAGATTCTTTGAATTTCAAATAAAGGTATTTGTATGGATAAAGTGGAGGGATCGTGGCTTGGATATTGATTGGGTCAATTGGTTATCGAACTCTGTCTCGGGGTAGTAAAACTCAGATTTGTAGCTTGGGTCGAAGGACGTGGAAGGGTTTAAAAAGTGATGTTGTCAACAGAGAAAATATATGGTATTCTCTAGGAATGGACAACCATGTTAAGTGTTGTCCATATGGCGGTTTTGGGAGCAGATCGAACAATCTGACAGGCTTGTGGATACAGTTTGAAAGATGAGGGGTTGTCTTACTATGAACGGTCCAGGGCCTGTTATGTGATCGTGATGGTGCTGAATCAGTTCAGCCAATTTGGCTTGTGATTGACCATTCAACCCTCTCCTGTTTTTATTCTGTATCGGGCTCCGGTACCTTTTTTCGTCTATGTTGTACATCAAATTATAATGTATTAGAACACCATGGTTAGAATTGGTTTGGAGGGTGGATGGTTTGCTACTCGCAAACTCATCCCAATTTTCTATTGTGTAACTTGGTAGCTAGTGTTGGATTCTTATAATGGTTGGTTTTTTGTTTGTTATAAAATGGTTGTTTTTCAAAAAAAAAATAGATGTTTTGTACAAAAGTTTTGTTCCATCCTGTTTTATAGAATGTACTAAAAACGGTTTATCTAGTTTATAAAAGATATGTTCATCCCACTAGTAAACAAATATATAAAAAATTGTGCTCTTGGCAATTGCAATTATTAGAAAATCCATTAAGTTTTTTTTCCCGGACTTTTCTATTTTTAAAATGTAGGGAGTAGAAGTGCAATTATTCTAATTTTACTTAATTATAATTCAGGTTGGTAAAAGTAAACCTCAGTTATCATTTTTTTTCCTGTTACATTATTGATACATTAACAAAGCAAGAACTTCTATAAAACTCTACAATCAAGGTCTTTATAAAAACCTTATTTTTCTTATTTTTAATTTATAAAATATAATTTTATTTTTAGACTATCATATAAATTTAATATATGTATATATTTTAAAATTATAAAAAAATCAAATAAAACTTATTAATTTTACTTTTCGGTATTAATTTTAATTTGTTAATTTATATATTTTGTTAACATGATCAAAAAACAATTAAAACATAAATATAATTTCATACTGCAATTAAAAATTATAAAATTACAAAAATATTGTAATTTTTATAAAAAGTATCATTACATAACGAATAATAATATAGATCACTGATAATCTCAATTCGACCAAATATGTTCAACCAAGTCGAATCGGAAAGTGCAAGTGTGTGCTGGTCAAGCTCATTGAATTGGGTTTTTGTTTGGAAATAGCCAATGACAACTTTCGAACACACATGCCCGATCATGAGACTGCCTATTGAACGTCCGATGACACCTTACTCCGACCTGGGCTATGCAACTATAAAATTTTGCAATAAACGAAAAATAAAAACTATTTTATAATAGTTGTTTTATATTTTTGTATCAATTTTAACTTATATGTTTTATAGATTTATTAAATAAAACACTAAGTACTCCAAGCCAACCCACATTACTGACTAACGGTGGATAATCAAATTTCTTATGGTTAAGAAAATAATTAAAATAATAAATAAAATAATTACACAAAAGAAGAGTATGGAATAGTCGGGGTTCTTGTTCAAGCATCTGGGTTCTAATAAGAAGCTGTAACTGGACAATAACCTCTTTCTCACAGTGGAAGTTCTTGTAAAAACCCTAAAAAGAACCTCACTAAGAACCTCCATTGTGGATGCTCTAATGAGTTAAGGTTGGGTTGGTTTCGGGTTCAACTCATTTATTAAACATGTGGAAAATCTCAACTCAACCTAACCCATTTAATTAAATGGGTTGTGCTTTTCAACTCAACCCAACCTACTACTTAAGACAACTGGTTAACTTGTTTATAATTTTTTCAACCTAACATGTTAAATAAATGGGTTGAACCTAGGTTGACCTATTTAATTTTAAAATTTTAAATAAAATAAAAAGGCATACACTATATAATTATATGAATAAATCACAACCAAACCACAACCACAATAAAAATAAATTGTTCAAAGTTTGAATAAAACACAAACACAAATGCAATAAATTGATCAAATATCTAAACATCTACTTAAGTTACTTTAATTTAAAGATGGACGACGGGAAGAGATAGAGAGAGAGTCAATAGGGAGACTTGGAGGCGGGTTAGATATTACTTTATTAGGATTTCACACTTGACAAAACTAAGATAGTTTCAAATTTTCAATGTTCTATAGATAATATTAGACACTATAACTAAAAATAAAATATATAATATATAATATGTAATATTTTAAATGGGTTGAAAAGAGGTTGTAATAAGTTGAAAACAGGTCGAAAATTTCAACCCAACACATTTATTTAAATGGGTTAGACGGGTTGACCAGTTAACTTAAGTATATTGGAAATTTCAACACAACCTACTAATTTTGGGTTAGGTTCGGGTTGACCAGTTAACTTAAACATGTTAAAATTTTCAATCCAACCTACTAATTTTAGGTTAGTTTCGTGTTGAGTTAGTAGGTTGGGTCACTTTTTGCCACCCTTAAGTTATGCTTTAATATTTTTCAATTTAAATAGGGGGAGTGCAAATGGCACCCCCTTTAGTAGGGTGTGCACGAAATTTTTTACATTTTTATAGCTTTGGGATTGTAAAAAGGGGGTTTTGACATTGAAGTATGTGAGAGAGATTTACTTTTGTAGGGGTGTTATTAGCATACTATATGGATGCTATTAGCCTCCCCCTTAAATAGCATATGATTCGATAGATTGATATCTTTTGAAAATATGTTTTCTAGATATACAATTTTTTACATAGTAAACTCTTAGTCTCGAAAAAAACTGACTTTTTAATTTTATGTGTTTATTGTATTTTGCTATTAATATTTTCATTCATCGAAAAATAAATGATATATTTTTTTCTTAAATTTTGCAAATTGGGGGTGTAGCTCATATGGTAGAGCGCTCGCTTTGCATGCGAGAGGCACGGGGTTCGATTCCCCGCACCTCCATTTTGTTTTAAACAAAACGTCTCTTGCTTACCGGTATCCAAGCCTTTATTAATATTTTTTAATTATCTTTCATACATTTTCTTTTGGATCTTCATCTTCTTCATTTAATAAAGAACAATCAGAAACGTCTCCAAATAAATAAAAGAAAACATAAAATCCTTTCTAATTCTTGTTCTTCATCCACAAGCATTGATTCCTCATCCCACCACCCTAGCAATATACCAATCAATTCAACACAATACATTTAAATCTAAAAATAATAAACATATAATCACAAATATTGAATATAATCAACACTTTTATACAAAAGCATTCCAAAAATTATGATACAAACCCTAAAATCTAAATCAAACCTTAAAAGTCAAAACTCTAAAACCCGAATCAAGCCACTTAATCAATCAAACCCTAAAATCAAAAATCTAATTTACAAGTTAAACTCTTCCTTTTGAAACAAAAGAGTAATCTAGAGTTTTGGTGGATATTTAATGAGGCATAGAAAATACTTTTTTTTATTAACCGGAATATCCAACCTACTATGCGAGCCGATTAATCCCATGACGACCATCTGCTTCACGAGTAGCACGGAGTCACCGTATTTGAACCTCCGTTGCCATAAGGTAGCCCGAAGTCACCGCCATAGAAAATACTTGATATATTCAAAATTGAGTAAACATTAATCGTATAATATTTTATAATATAAGTCATAAAGTCAATAGTCAATTGTCATACATAAGTAATGGCGGATCCAGAAAAAATTATAGTAGGGATCACGAGGGATGGTTCCAAAAAAAATTACACGGTCACACCATATAATGTAGACAAAAGATAATTACAAAAAGTATTGTTATTATCAACGTGTCTTCATCTTTTATTTTTTTATTAACGTTCAATATCGTTCAATGTGTTTTTAGCCTAATTCTACTTTTGGAGCAATTTTTAAAGTTTTTTTACTTGATTTCGAGTGATTTTTAAGTTTTTTTTATCGATTTTGAAAGACTTTTTCTGTTTTAATTTTTTATTGATTTCAAAAGTTTTGTTTTTCGGTTTTTCGGTTGCTTTCAAGAGTTTTTTTTGTTTTTTAATTGATTATAAGGTACGGTTGCACCTTCTTGAACTTCTGAATATCATATGGTGACACTCTCTAAAACGATACAGTTGCACCTCAAAATCGATTTCAAAATTGTTCACAAGTTCACGGTCACTGGTTCTTCATAATCTCGTTCTCATTGACTTGCTGTCTCGCTCGATCTTAATTTCTGTCTTGGACTGGTTCTCGATCTTGATTTCTGTCTTGGACGGGTTCTCGCTCTCGATTTCTATCTTGTAATTCTCGCTCTCGATCTTTGTCTTGGACTCTTCTCGCTCTTGATCTATGTCTTGGACTAACTGGTTCAAGTTGGCTGGGTCTAAGAAAAAGATTAAGCTAAAAAAATCAATACTTAGGGTCCTTGGTAGGTTCAGCTTTGAGACCCTCCCAAATAACATCTTTAAAAAAGAGTTATTATTTGTTTTGTATTTATTAATTATACATCAAATCAAATTATTTATTTAGATAAAAATAATAATTTAATGTAGTCTTTAACTAATAATCATATAGCCTAATTAGAAAACATGGAATAAACTTGTGTATCAAGATCAATCATAAAAGCATTTTTAAATTCGAACATCATAAGTTAAATTGTATATTTGTACTTCCTACCTTACAATAGTAAACGTATGTTTTAGAAGATGGGATAGATATCGATTTTGTTAAAATACTATGATACCCCAATGTTTTCTAAATCCTTTTTAAATCACAATTTTAACTTTTCTTTTGAAACGAAAGAGTAAGCTTGGGGATTATGTAGTTATTTAATGGAGTATTTGACATGAGTTAAATCCAATAAAAAAAATATATTAATTGTATTGTACTATATAATATAAGTCATAAAGTCAATAGTCAATTGACATGAATAAGTCTACTTTATTGATTGCCAACCATAACTTTTACCTTTTGGAGAGATAAGAGTATCTACATGGGTAACATTTTCATAGCTTGTTACTATTATAATTAGTCTTTAAAAAGTTTTTCAAGTGGTTGATGCAAAAGACTTTTTTCAATTTATTTTCATTTGTCTTTTTGTCTTTCATTAATTATTAAGCATAAAAAGCTTTTGAAAGGTTGGTTGTATCGGAGGAGATGTGTTTGAAAAATGACTTTTTGTTAAATAGAATTAGTGAAGATATAAAGTGACACATATAAAAAGTCATTATATGACTTATGCATTGTGGTTGCTCTAACATTTCTCAAAGATTGAAAAACTTACCATTATTTGTTTTGAAAAAAATATATAATTGTACTGGCTTTGGGGAAGTGTAGATTGTGCATTGCTAATGGTACTTTTTGTATTTGATAGCGTATGATTTAACCCATTTCAAAAAAAAATTGTTTCGTATTTATTAATTATACATCAAATCAAATGTTATATTTATTCGGATAAAAAAAATCAATTTAATGAAGGTTGTAATTAATAATCAAATAGCTTAATCAGAAATTATCGAATAACTTATGAATCAAGATCAATTAAGCATGTGTAATATGAAGGGAAAAGGGTGATATTTCTAATTTGAACATTATAAGACCAATTCTATGTTGCTACTTTCTATGTGACAGAAGATGGGATAAATACTAATTTTGTATGGTTAATTATTGATAATGATACAATTGTTTCTAAATCCCAAATTGAACTCTTTAATGCTTGAAACTTGGGTAGATATTAGGCATATAAAATTGTTGATATCTACTATCGAATAGAAAAAGAATACTAATTGTATAATAATGTAAATTATAAAGTCAATTGCCATGCACAAATCTATTTCTTTGATTATCAACCACAACTTATACCTTTCGAAAAGAAAAGGAAAAAAAAAAGAGAAAGGGATTCCAAAAGATAGAAGGGGGATACATATTTGATGTTTTTTTTTTTATCGGTTGTTCATCCAAACCATCCACACCACACCACACCGCACCGCAAAATACGGTTTATAACTTCCGCGATACAGTTTGCGGTTTACATTTTGACCAAACCGCACTATGCGGTGCGGTTTTGAGTTTTCAAACCGCACCGCACCGCATATATTATATATTCTCTATTTTTTTATTTTATATATAACAATTTATTATTGAAACTCTTTATTGTTTTAGACTCAAATAGGATTGTTTCTAATTATGCAATATTGCAATATGGTGATAAGGATATATTCAAACTTTTTTTAGATTACGACCACTTAGCTTTATCGTTGGTTTTATAACGTATTTTTAAAGTTGTAATTTTAGGATTGTAGGCAAAAAGTGCGATACGGACAAACCGCATAAACCACACCACATCTTGCGGTGCGGTTTGAGGTACATGCGGTGCGGTTTGCGATTTGGGAAAATGATCAAACCGCATATGCAGTGCGGTTTGCGGTTTTAGCCCAAACCACACCAAACCGCACCGCGAACACCCCTAGTTTTTTCCCTTAAAATCATCCCTAAATAGATGTATTTATACAAAGATGAAATCCTCAAGTTACCCTCTTAAAATTCATTTTCAACTGTGCTAGTTTTCTTCTATTTTAAGCAGAGTCTATGTTAAGCTCAAAACATGAAAGTTGTAGCTATTTTCCTTATCGTCCACATCTTGAATCACTTAGTCGAGTGAGATATGATGTACAACTGTCTATGTTTTTTTGGGAGAGTGTCCAAAGCTATATTCTGGACTAATCCCGGCAAATTATAACTGCAAGACATCAGCCTGATAAACTCAGTGGCCACAATTGTTGTACACGCCTGATTCGAACCCTGGACAGATGGGATATTCCATTACATCCCCAGGACCTCAACCACTACGCCACAACCCTTGTGGTTACAACTGTCTAAGTTATGTTACCCACAAACATCCTTTTTACCATTTTGTTTCCTTCAACCTCCGTGCACGTCTCACAACACTTGGTTCTTCCATAAAATGCTCTTAAGTCGTTGTCTACGACTCGTTGTCGTGGTAGCACTTTGGAATTACGTTAAAGGCCGTAATTCATCTTGTTTTCTCCAATTAAAAGTTGCATCTTGAGCACCTGAAATTAACTGAAAATTTTAATCAAAACCATGAAAGCAAACTAAAAGTCAACACAAGACATAAAAAAAGGGGAATTTTCATCTATATCTTTAAAACTTCATATATTACGTATATATATATATATATATCCTTGTAAAGTTTGCAACTACGTATATATTCTTTTAAACCTCTAGAATTCACATATATGTCCTTCTCCCTAATTTAATTATTATTAAAACATTTAAAAAATATAAATCATTATCTCTAAATTGAAGGGTTGTTAAGTAATTTAGAAAATAAATTCAATTTAGAGATAATGATTTGTATTTTTCAAATGTTTTAATAATAATTAAATTAGGGAGAAGGACATATATGTGAGTTCTAGAGGTTTAGGAAGATATATACATGGTTTCAAATTTTACAAGGATATATACGTAATATAAGAAGTTTTAAAGAATATAGATGAAATTTTCCCTAAAAAAAGTATAGTGATAGTAGGGATTATGCATCACCAAGGAGTATCTAATGCTTAATAAATTGTTTTTAAAACTTTTACCTAAATACTTTATAATATAAGTAGGGGTTGGGTTCCGGACTTCCGGTGATAAGGAGAGTTATGGTGAGAAGCATAAGAAAGGATCTCCACCCTTGGATGCACATTAGAATGGGATGCACCGAGATGCACCGGATCAATCCCCGTATGAAGCGCAATTCATGAGTGGGTTTGAGATTAAAAGTGATCAAGGGTGCAGATCCCTTCTTACGCTTCTCACCTTAACTCAACTTCTTACACGATCCTACACCTATATAAATATAGAGGAAAGTTCAAATGTGAACACAAATTTGGTTGCGAACATGAGGACAAAGGAGAGTGTGACATGTGTCCCATTTAGTCTGAATAATGAAGGGCATTCAGAGTGAATAATGAAGGTGAAGTTCATACACTATTCAGACCGAATAACACTACATTCAGACTGAATTTGTCCTCATGTTCACAACCAAATTCATTTGAACCCGCCCCTATATTATATTATATATATATATAAGTCAACAAGAGCATAAATTCATTTGAACCCGCCCCTATATTATATTATATATATATAAGTCAACAAGAGCATAAATTCATTTGAACCCGCCCCTATATTATATTATATATATATATATATATAAGTCAACAAGAGCATATCTTACTAACGGAAATAGATCAACCAAATAATTGAAAAACAACAAAAAGATGAAGGGAAATTAGAATTAAGAGTAACAAGGATGAAACACACCTGGTCAGAAGGTTTTGAATGACATAAGCCTTCCTTCTAAGATTAAGAGTTGGATCCCTAGAAAAATTTCTTATAGGACTCGAGCTCAACACCTATAGCAATTGATTGCAGGTCATAAAACACTTACCAAGTATAGCAACCTTCATTCACCTCAAGTCTTAAGACCTTGCATTAATCAAACAAAAAAATGATTAACATCCAAATTTCAGAATATAATGAAAACCCACAATAAAGTCGAGCAAATCAAGTGAAGATGTGAAAAATTAAAAACCAACAAAACAATATACTTTTGAAATAAGATGAACCCTTACTCACAAACATCTGAACTTACTCTTGCACATTGATTTCCACCACCAAGTTCAGAAACAAAAAGTGAAAAAATACAATCATTTGGAGACCGACTGGAATCCATGACGTTACGAGATCAGAGAGTAGAAGATGTACAAGAGAGGAAATGGAAATCTCGAATCGCCCTTGAATTTGAATGGGGTTTGAGATTTCAACATCTGCAGATTTTGTAAATTTAAATTTCAATTTGTGTTGAAGTTTAAGAAACTCTACAGAGCGTGAAACTGTTTGGGAATACAAATGATAAACCTTTTATCTCTTTTCAGGTAACTATTAAGAACTTATTAAGCTGAATAAAGCTGAAACATGTACATACGAAAGGTATGCATGAACAACTTGTACATTATGCTTTTTAAGTTATAATTCACAGTTTTTTTAATTTCTTGTATAAAACGGTGGTACTTTATGCTTCGTGACACATCTTTTGAGAGTTTTGATGAAATGTATTATAAGATAGTATCGATAGGCTCATAAGGGAACAAACTGAATGATTGAATATGAAGAAACCCAAGATATAGCCAGAGTTGATGTAGGCATGCAACAAGGAAAAAGAGGAAATCAAGAAGCAAAAAACTCTTTTAAGTCACAATATACATTCAAAATATAGGCTCAAAAAGCACAATCAACCAATAGAATTGATGCATGAATATTAGACTAGAGTCATTATAGGAGGAAATAAAGAAGCAGGTGACTACCATATCCTATTATCCATTCATGACATTCATAATTAATAGATGATGTCTCAAAGATCACAAAAACCAATAGCTTTTACATCGATACCAAAAGAGTAGGGCGGTTGTTTCTAAGGATACCCCCGGCTAGTGCAAGAGTGTAAACAAACAGTTAGAAAGGATAAATACTACATCGGGTACGAGAAAATAAATGAGAGAAATTAGTGTTAATGTAGAAGGAAAACACAGGAAAAACGAGAAAAGAAAAACTAAAACAAAGCAAATAAGGCCAAGAACACATCCCTAACCGAAACTGCCATCCCTCAGTTTCCTTGTCTAAAAATGATAATATTCGTTGTTATAAGGTTCATCCATCCAATTCCTACACCTTACTTATAATATATAGAGACAAAGGACACAAATACCACTAGCCTTTCCATAGATAGTATGGCACCTTAGATATGGATATTACCTATTTGAAAAATAGAGGTTCACAGGAAGCACAATTAACCAATAGAAAATAGATCAACTCAAAGATAAACAAAGACAAGACAAAGTCAATGAGGCGAAGGATTGTGTGAGAAGAAGAGTTAAGGTGAGAAGCGTAAGAAGAGATTTGAACCCTTGATCACTTTTTTAGCCTCATGCCCACCCATGAATTGCGCTTTAGAAGAGAACTGATCTAGTGCACCTCATTAATGTTGGCATTCAATTAGGATTGATCAAAGGGTGGAAATCTCTTCTTACGCATCTCACTATAACTTCCTTTCTCACCCGAACCGAACCCAAGTCAATGAAAGCAACAAATAACATGAAAGAAATCAAGAAGCAAATTAATGATCCACGCGCTAAGTAAGCTTTTCTAAAGTTTTGAGTCAACATTGTGAAGTACCTTCATAATCATGTCATGAATAAGGTAAGAAAGAAAGACAGAAGAAAAAACAATGATTTCCTTTTTCAAATAATTGTTCATAACTTCTAGAAGCAAAAGAGAGTGGGAAACAATTAAAAATACAATTCTCTCTCCTAGCATTAAAGTTTATAAAGCTCTCCAAATTTGGGGAATTTTATCTATTCTCTTGTTTTCTCTATTTTAGAGAATCTATTGGAGATGCTCTAATCAACTACCTACAACACTCTTCAAGAGAAGACAAGCCAAAAAACATAACTCATTTTTTTTTACTTTCATATCATATACCTAAAACCTGTTCATTTCTGGAAACCCCTAATTTAATTTATTCTTGAACAGTCAAAAAAGACTACAGAGATTTAGTAAGAGTATGATAACACTTCAAAAAAAAAGAATATAGACAAGATCTCAATTAGATCACCTTCTTACCAGGCTTTACGTGTCTTAAAGCAACCTCAGAAACAGTATTTGCAGCTACAATAGCATCAGCTGCTCTACCTGTTACATGAAACCATCTATATGACTAACCAAATCACTGAAACCACCCAACAATCGTTTACTCACCAAATCATCAATAAGCACAAAAATCTAGTATGAAAAATCGTCAAGCATATGTTGATAATGATAACACTTACAGTTTCAAATATAACCTTCTTCCAATGTTGTTTGTTTTTTCATTTTAAGCTCTTAATCATCACTTATGTCTGATTCGTTTAGGCATTTCATAACCAATTTCCGAACTGAAATCAGACTTCAGACTTCGGACCTCTTAAAAAACAAACGCCACCTTACAGTTTCAAATATAACCTTCTTCCAATGTTGTCTCATCACTGGCAACTGATTTGGAACCGTAGCCTGATTCAGTTATATTTTTTTAAATATAACTTTTCAATCTGCTTCTTAACATTCTTGTATTTTTGCGTTGGAACTGTAGCCTAATTCAGCCCAGTGGACCACATACAGTAAAACAGTTAGGAGCAAGCATCCCATTTTATCCATTTCACTGTAAATTTTCTGCCCACATATGGTGGTAACAAAAGTTACTAGAATATATAAGTACTCTCATATCTCATTCTTTGTTTTCCACACTTTACAGGGGTCGGTGTTCAACTGTTTATCATAATCTGAAATGACGAGGTAGACGGCCACATCTGCTCTGTGCTCTAAGTATTTCTTTAGCAAATTCTTGATTTCCGGTAAGCAGAAGGCCATTCAAGATTCGATTGAAGGTAAACCTCCGAGGAATAAATCCTCTATCCACCATTTCTATCAACAGATTCCCTGCCACCATTAGATCATCTGATCTCTTCCTCACAAACATTGCACTGATCAAAATATTGTATGAATCTAAATTAGGCAAACATTCTCCGGTACCCATTCTCTCAAAAACTTTCAAGCTCTTCTCAATTTCACCTTCATCACAATAATACCTAATAATCACATTGTAGGTTTGAACATTTGGTTCACATTCATCGTGTTTCATCCTATCCAAATACTCCATTGCCTTATCCATCTTTCCAACATGACACAACCCTCTGATAACCACGTTGTAAGTTGTTGAATTAGGCGTATAACCCTTCTTCAACATCTCCTCAAACACCACAATAGCGTTTTCCACATTGTCTTTTTTGCATAGAACTTGAATAAATGCATTGTAAGTGGCCACAGAAGGAAGTATCCCTGCTCCAATCATTTCATCGAACACCTGGCGTGCCTTTTGAATCTCCCCTGCAACCCCAAATCCATGAACCACTGTAGTGTAGGTAACAACATCCATCTCACATTTTCGCCTTTTCATCTCCAAGAAGAACTGCCAAGCCTCTTTCATCTGACCCGCCTTAAAATACCCATTTAGAATCACATTATATGTCTTGATAGTTGGCTCCACACCAGTCTCCACCATCTCCCTAAACACCTCCAAAGCCCTAGGAGTTCGCTTAATTATACAAAAACCATTTGCGATTATGTTATAACTAATAGTATCGGCTCTAAATCTTCTCTTTAAAACCTTAAACAAGTTATAAGCCATTTCAACTCGTTTAGACTTGCATAAAACATCAAGAAACGTATTGAAGCTATTCAAATCTTGTTGGCAGCCATATTCGTGCATCGACAAGAAAACTCTAACAGCTTTATCGGGTTTTCCAGCGGATACATACCGTTCGGTTATGATCGCGAATGTTTTCGGATTCGGGCCGAGCCTTCGTTTCCGCATACGGTCAACGAGCATCCACACAGCCTTGTAGTCTCGTAATCGGGCGGCAATGTCGATGGCGTGGTCAAACGAATCGACAGAGTGGGTGTAGGTGGGGTGGTGTTCCAAAAGCTTGAAAAATTGGAGGGCTTTGGGGCCATGGTTCCACAGCCGTTTTAGGATTTTGTTCACCAGGTCCGATGTCCAGTAGACTGAGCTGGTTTTTATGTTTAGGGTTAGGGCTTGTGGGTCTAATTTTAGAATGAGTTCGGAAAGGCCGGCGGCATCATCCTCCGGTAGCGGCGGCGATGGAGGATGCGTGGTGAGGTTGTAGAACGATGGTTTGTTGCATTTCACAGAAGAAAAGTGATTTCTCAACATTTCCGATCACCGTCTCCGATCAATGTCAGTTTCAGTCAGTCGCCTTATTTCTGTGGGCAGCAATAGCATCATGTAACAAGTATCAAAAACCACCCTCAGGTTTATAGAAATTACAAAGAACACCTTAGGGTTAAATGAAAAGGAACATGTTACATGGGGAAGTTACGGGGTAAGCATTTGGTAAACGGCCCCTGAATAACATTTGCAAAAATACTAAAACAAAACAACATACCCTAAAGGAAACAGCATGATACCTAATTCGTATATCCAAACTCACAAAAACCAAATCAACAAACAAATCAAGTGATTCCTATTTTTCTGAATGTAAATTGAAAGTGCGGGCTACAATCTGTGTCTACTGATTAGTTACTTTTAGAGATCTACAGTTCAAATTTCATACCGATTAACAGAACCGCTAAACTGTGCAATGGATTGTGGCATTGTACACTACATGGAATGGTGCCCCAAGTTGGAACTATTCAAAGGAAGAGGGCTAGAGGCAATAACATAAACAAATTTCAGAAGCAACTATACTAATCAAGCGGTAACAGAAGCAGTAACAAAATCAAATCAATAAACAATTTCACTACATTGTTAAGATTTAACACTTGTGAAATTACACTACGTTGTTAAGATTGAACTAAGGTTTTTTTGGCAGTTGCTGAATGGTTTGGTGCAGAATGATTAAGTAAGAGGTTCTTATGATATAGTGCAAAATGAAAAATAATTGCTTGGTAATTTTCAGGATGTAATCAGGTCTCTTAACGGTTAACAGAGGTCTAGGATACAAAATGATTCAGAGGGTGGAACTGTTAGGAGGAAGACTTATTTTTTGCCAAACAGGATTCACCTTTTAGCGATTCAGAGGTTGCCTCTTAATGGCTTTGTTAAGAGGTAACCAAACAGCCCCTTCACGTCATCAAGATTCAAGCAATTTGGCCGCTGCTGAATGCTTTCCTGTTTAGAATGATCAAGTCTTTGGATATTTTTTTGGAACAAATAAACCATTGAATTTTCTAAAAGATTTTAAATAAATCATTGTAATTTTTTATCTTGTTAAATAAGTCCCCCTCTTATAACCTACAACCTGAAGAAAGGTATAAATTTAAAAAGAAAACTTAAAACTAACGTCGCCTAAAATGCTGTCTCTCCATGGTAACAATCCTTTTTATACTAATTCTGAGCATTGACTGTCGATTTTACATTTTTAAATGAACAAAATAATTATTATCATAAAAATAAGATTATAAAGGTTAAATGAACTTTTGAGACTATGGATCTTGGAAAGTTCTCTCTTTCGGCTAGCATTCAGGCCCCTCTCCAGGTAGGTGTTAGTTCCTGCCGTTGTAGATCAAGTTCAGGGACAGGCAGTTAGCTTCTTTGCAAGTGTCATTACAACAAAATTGATTTTACAGGACCTCTAAAATGAAAAGGCGTCATAAAAAAAAATACTTTATAGGACACAAGTTTATAGGACCAAACCAAAAAGTGTCATATTTAAAAACGTTACAACAGGTTTATAAAAAACTTTTAACCGCTTGAACAAATTTTTTACGATGTTTTTTTTTCAAAAGTGTCCTATTAGCTATTTTATAGAACATTTTTGAAAAGTGTTCTATAAAATACGGGTTTATAGGACACTTTACAAAAGTGTCCTATAAAATAGCTAATAAGAAACTTTATTTTAAAAGTGTTGTAAAAAACTTGTTGAAACGTCCAAAAGTGTCCTATAAACATATTGTCACGTTTTTAGATAGGACGATTTATGGTTTAGTCCTATAAACTTATGTCCTATAAAGTATTCTTTTAGGACGTTTTTTCATTTTAGGCATCCTATAAAATCATTTTTGTTGTAGGGTGTTAAAGGTAGGGATGAGCATACGGACCGAAATCCCGAAACCGAACTGGTACCGGTACCGAATATCATTACCGGTTCGGTGTTCGGTACCAAGATTTTCCATATTCGGGATTTGGTACTTTCGGTACCGGTACCGGTACTAGTCCCGGTAAATCCCGAACCGAACCGAAAAATTTAAAAAGTCATTTTTTTATTTGAATTGGTAACAAACTCTTTCCTATTTTTTATAGAAAATCCTCTTAAATATATTACAATTTTCGGTTCTTGTATTTTCCACTCAAATACCGATTTTTTCTTGCAATTCTTCATATTTCGGTTATTGCAATTCTCCAAAATCGGTTCCGTAATTTATCCAAAACCCGGTTCTTGCACAATCGGCTCCTCCAATCCGGTTTCCGATTAAGTGATTTTGGTTTTTGTTATTGTGTTTAATGGTCAAGGATGAAAAACGGTTGTCGTCCCAAAAAATGGTACCAAACGGTTTTAGTCTCGAAAATCCCGGTACCGGTACCGGTACCGAATTTCTCTTATCGGTTCGGTATTCGGTATTCGGTATTGATTTTTTCCACTCTCGGTTTCGGTACTACCCGGTTTCGGTACTACCCGGTTTCGGTACCGGTCCGGTACCGAGCTCATCCCTAGTTAAAGGTACTTCTGCTATTGTTAATCTCTAAACTCGCTGTTAATATGCTCTCAGGTTACACAATACTATTTCAGCCCAACAAACCTGTGACGAAAGACCAAGCAACTATAGTTTTGATGTCCTGCTAGGAAAGCGAATTTGAACAACCATTCTAAAAAATGGGTGGGTCCAAGACTAGACCATTAAGATTAATGGGAAGATGTAAAAATTTGGACATGAGTTAACATAAACTTATATAATATTTTTAATCACTTAGGAAAATTGGGGCAACTTTTGGTATATTTAGTAAAATTGTTGGAATTTTTGGCGCAACTTCTGATATATATTTTGGTTCAACTTTTGGTAAATTATGGCTCAATTATGTTTTGGGAAGAGAAATGAGGATGGTATATTTGTTTCATTTCATAAATATAAGTATTATTTTCATTCAAAAAAATGTCTAGAGACTTAATCATTCAAATATGAAAGTCCGTTGTTGTTTTTTGGACTTTTTCCATTATTTTACTATATTAACCAGTTTTATATGTCATAAGAATGTATCTAACAGGTTTTAGAAAGTCCACGGGTTTATTTAATATATTTTGAAATGTCCAATGGTTTATTTGTTCCAAATAATTGTCCAATGACTTGATCATTTTAAACACTAAAGTCCATTGGATTTAATTGAATTTTTCCATTTGTATTTTTATTGAATCATTGTGTGATTTGTCGTTTTTATTTATCAAACTATTGTTCAAATTGCACCACACCGTATATTTTATATATTTTTTAACTTTATAAGATAGAGTAGGGTTCATACGAAAATGGTATGTATTTAAGATATCAAGGGAATGATATGAATATGACCATCTATTTCATTAAATAATATCTTAAATAATTAATTTAAAAATAAATAAATAAGGATATAAAAAGTAATTTGGTTATATAAAAGTTATTTAAATTTTAAGGCATATATTTAATATTCTATTTTTACCATATTTATGATTTTTAAAAGAAAATTAACAAAAAGGTAAAATGACTAAAATATATCTCATTTAATTGCACTTAACAGAATAAATTAACGGCCGTTAACAGAAGGGACGGAAATTGTTGCAAGGTGTCAGAATGTGAGGAAATAATCTGTTAAAATAAAATTGAGGGAAGAAAACAGTTGACATTGACCAACGTTAGGGACCAAAAGTGAACTTTACTCTAAAATATATTTTAATAGCTTAAAGAGTTAAGATATTGTTTGGCAAAAATAAGGTGACTTATTAGATACCTTATTTTTAGTATAATTGTTTGGATGACTATAAGTTAACTTATAAGATACTTTATTGATAAGTTAATAAAAGTAAGATTTTGATAAGCTACCTTATAAGTCATAAGGTACCTTATTAGCTACTTTTGCCAAACATAGCCTAAATGTTAGGATATTTTCAACTCAACCACTAAAAAAACCTCACTGAAAACACTAAAAATGACGGGTCCCTTAAACATTAAAAAAACTCAACTCCAACCACACACTATAAAAGAAACATTAAAAACAATTTTAATAATAAAATAATATATCTATTTATTATTATACTATTTTATTAATATATTAAACTATTAATCTATATATATAGTTAGAAAATTTAAATAAAATATTATTATATATTTTTAGTGTTCTACTTTATTGACATCCAAATATAGAAGACAACATTTTGCTCCTCTATTTTTTTAGTGTTATGAGAGATGAAAAAAACTCTCCTTTTTTTATTTTTAATGATTTTAGTGTTGGGTTAAAGATGATATTATAATCATGAAAAGTTGAATAAAATTCTTATGTAAACGACTAAGGCCTTGTTTGTTTTTTTCATTTTAAGCTCTTAATCACCACTTATGTCTGATTCGTTTAGACGTTTCATAACCATTTCAGCACTGAAATCAGACTTTAGACTTCAACACCTCTTAAAAAACAAACGCCACCTAAGAGTCTTGGACCACTTTTTGGCTTGGGATCAAGCCGGTTACACTTCAATAAGTTGGGACCGGCCCAAAACCCATTAGATCCGATTTTTTGCCAATCTCTTCCCATATGTAAAGTATAACTTAAACACAATTAATCGTATTGGTGACAAAAAGTTACATATTTTGGCTCAAACTTTGCTTTTCTATTATGAAAAAATTGAACGTATGATATTAACAGTTATGGTGAGAATACTTTTAACCTTTAAATGAATTGACTTTTTAATTTAACTTAATTTTTTCAACTACATTCATATGCCTTCAATAACATTAAGCTACATTCATATATCTTTATCTTCATGTTTAGGTCACTTTCAAAAACTTTTACATACATTTAATCACTTTGTATGAACCTGTTAAAGTTTCAGTCGATCATGATGATAAAAATAGGTAATAAAAGTAGTTAAATGTGGTACATGATTATGAAGATTTTGTTTTCACCTTATCACGAGAACTCTTATTCTTACCGGGAGTCCGGGACTCAACCCTAAAAAAAATGCGCCCCTCAAATAATATTTTATTGTTGTGGTTTGTCAAGCGTATGTGATAAACCCTCAGTCTTCTTTAAGTTGGTAGATTGTTTCAAAAATAACAGTTATGGATTTACATGTATAAAAGTTTATAATGTGAAAAATGTTTATTTTCAAAAACACATCAAGTTTCACTTATATTTGTTCTGGTAAAAATTGCAGATTGTACAATTGATGTAAGAAGGCTATCGACGTACGACCATCGATCTTAAGGACATCTGAACATAATGCATCATTATGGCGATCGATGTTTAGTGCTCTAAACGACGACAATAAAGATAATATGAGTAACCGTCCTCATTCAAAGGAGCATTGAACTCTCAATAGAAGCAACAAAACACACTTTCAAGACACAATTGTATCGATTAGCCACAAAATCCATTGAAGATATTAAATATACGAATAACAGAGACGATGAAGAATGTAATAAATACCCACACCTCAGATCTAGCAGAAGAGACATTTACATAAACTCAATATCACAATTCTCTCTTGAACACCCTCTAAATGTTCAAAGACTTGATCATCCAAAATGGAAAAGTTTAATGGTTTAGTTATTAAAAAAACAATTTAGGGGATGCTTGGGATTGCTTATTTAAAATAACTTATGTTTTTATGTAAAAGTATTTATTAACTTATGTGGTGTCAAATCGGAGTTTTACAAAAAAAATGTTTGGATTAGCTTATGATGATACAAAAACGTAATAAGCTAATAAGTTGTTTTTAGGAATGTTTTGTAGTTCAGAGAATACGTTTCTATGAAAGGTTAATTTTATTCAACCCTTAAGGAGCCAATCATTTATACAAGAAAAGAATAGCAAACCTACCAAAGATACAAAGATACAGACACTAATTTGGCGACTAATTTAGGGCAATAAATATACAACATAAAGTAAGGGAATAAATCCCAAAAATAGCTCTTGCTAACACTCCCCCTCAAGGTGGAGAATGGATGTCTATCATTCCCAACTTGCTAAGAAAGCTTCGAAATACTCTTCCACATACTGCTTTTGTTAGCATATCTACGAACTGGTCCTTTGAGGCTACGTGGGGTAACTCAATAGTTCCTTTTTCGAGATGGTCCTTAATAAAATGACGATCAACCTCAACGTGTTTTGTCCTATCATGTTGAACCGGGTTGTTGGCTATCTTTACAGCAGCTTGATTATCACAGTGTAGACTTATCAGGTTTGGTTGCCCAATTTTGACGTCTCGAAGAATTCGTTTTATCCATAGTAATTCACATACGCCATGAACCATTCCCCGATATTCCGCTTCTGCACTCAATCTTGCAACCACCTTTTGCTTCTTTCTTCTCCATGTGACTAGGTTACCTCCTACGAAAGTGAAGTATCCAGATGTGGATTTTCCATCCATGCGATCTCCAGACCAATCTGCATCCGTATATCCACTCACTTGGTGGCTTTGGTTTTTTGCAAAAAACAACCCTTTTCCCGGTGAGGCCTTTAGATACCTTAATATCCGATACGTTGCCTTCATATGGTCTTCACTTGGGGCCTGCATAAATCGACTCATAACACTAACATCATAGGCTATATCTGGTCGTGTGTGGGACAAATATATTAACTTTCGGATCAGCCTTTGGTACCTATCCTTATTCGTTGGAACTTGATCCGGATGAATGGTCAATTTATGATTCGTTTCAATTGGGGTATCCACCGGCCGACAATTAAGCATCCCCGTTTCCGCTAATAAATCCAACACATACTTTCGTTGACACATGGAGATTCCAGCTTTTGATCTGGCAACTTCAATACCTAAGAAGTACTTTAGGTGCCTGAGATCCTTCAATTCGAATTCCGATGCAAGAACTTTTTGGAGTTTTGACATTTTTTCTGGGTCATCTCCCGTGACCACCATATCGTCCACGTACACTATAAGGGCAGTCACTTTTTCTTTGTTTTTCTTAACAAACAATGTGTGATCTGCATCACTTTGCTTGTATCCAACTTTTTTCATGAAGTTTGAGAACCGACCAAACCATGCTCGCGGGGATTGTTTCAGTCCGTACAACGCTTTCCTTAATTTGCACACCTTTCCGCTACAGTTTGTACCAGGTGGAGGGTCCATATACACTTCTTCTTCCAAATACCCATTCAAGAAAGCATTCTTTACATCAAACTGTTTTAGAGGCCAGTCCCTATTTGCTGCTATAGAAATAAGAATACGGATTGTGTTTATTTTTGCTACGGGTGCAAATGTATCTCCATAATCAATCCCATACTTTTGAGTGTATCCCTTGGCTACGAGTCTAGCCTTGTATCGATCGATATTTCCTGTCGTATATATCCATCTACAGCCTATAGTTTTCTTCCCCGGGGGAAGACTCACCAACTCCCACGTTCGATTTTTTTTGTAACGCTTCCATTTCTTCGTTCATGGCCTTCTTCCATTTTTCGTCTCTCATAGCTTCTTGTACATCATTAGGAATAGTGACAGTACATAACTTGTCAACTAAGAGTGCATGAGATTTTGCTAAGCGGTGAGATGAAACATAGTCACCAATGGGATACTTAGCTTTTGCTTCCAGATCGGGTTGGTATTGCTTCTTTGGTATTCTTCTGTTATGTGTTGTGGGGTATCTAGGTTCTGGGGGTTATTTGTTTCCTGCAAAACAGAACCAGATGTTGCATCCTGCAAAATAGAAGCGTCAGGAGTAGTGATTACCTCAGGATTTTCGATGGTGACGGGGTTGTTGACGGAGGTTGTACTATCTCGAGTTTCATGAGATTCACTCGTGTTATTTTCAACATTAGGCTCGTTATCATGCTCATTCCCATGATCATTTCCTCCATCAATTTCGTCGGATTCGGACTCATAGTCTTCAATCTCAGGTTCAAGATTCTCGAATTCGGGCTCATGAGGTTCACTACTAGGTTCATCGGTTGACCGGTCATTTCCATCCGGGCTTTCATGCGTGTTTTCTTCATTCGAGTTTGGTGGTTTCTCCGCCTGAAGAGAACACTCATGACCAAAAAAAGAAACATTTTCAGGAAATACATCTCGAGTTCTGTACATCTTTTGAGTTTTCGGGTCATAACATCGATACCCTTTTATAAGATCAGCATACCCCAAAAAAACGCATCGAACCGCTCTTGGTTCCAACTTTCCCGTGTTTTGATGGACATAGGTTGTACAACCGAACACTCTTGGTTCAAGGCCAGAGCTTACTGATGTGTTTACAAGTTCTTGTAGTTTCTGAAGCGGGGTTTTGAAGTTAACAACTCGGGACGGGGTTCTGTTGATGAGGTATGCTGCTGAACGAACCGTTTCACCCCAATACTCACGTGGAACATTCATATCAAACAATGAGGCTCGAACAATTTCGAGTATTTGCCGATTTCTCCTCTCAGCGAGCCCATTTTGTTGAGGTGTGCCTGCACATGAGGTTTGATGTCGGATAAAATTATCCTTACAGAACTGCTTCATATCATGATTAATATATTCCCCGCCATTATCTGATTGGAGAACCTGGATATCACATTTATATTGTGACTTTACAATATGATGCAATTCCTTAAACGCATAATATACTTCTCCTTTAGTTTTGAGTAAGGAGACCCATGTCATTCGAGTACATTCATCAACAAATGTCACAAAATAATGTGAACCATTAGGTGTGGGAATTTTAGCAGGCCCCCATACATCGGAGTGGATTGTCATGAAGGGTACCAAAACTTTATTATTGCTGGAAACATAAGAAATTCTTTGGTTTTTCGCCAATTCACATGTCCCACACTTAAAATCACTATCTATTACTTCAAAAATAAATTTGGTTTTAACCTTCTAAGATAACTAAATGATAGATGTCCGAGTCGGCGATGCCATAGCCATGCCAACGTTTCATTAGCTTGATTTATTCCCGTACGATGAGCTTGACCACGAGGGTGTTCGTTGAGATAGTACAACCTTCCCCGTTTAATACCATAGCCAAGAATCCGATGTGTCACCATATCCTGAAAAACGCATTCATTAGGCGAAAAAATTACATAGCAATTCAAGGCTTCTGTGATTTGACTAACGGATAAAAGATTAGATGATAAGGAAGGGACGACAAGGACAGTATCAAGATCCAAGAGCTAGACACTTTTGCGGGGCCTTCTCCTGTAACAGGTGCTACTCCTCCATTAGCGGTGTGAATGCTAGTTTGTTTTGGGGGGTTCATAGATGATAATTTGGAGGAGTCATTTGTCATATGATCAGTTGCACCGGTGTCAATAATCCAACTATTATTCGGAACATGGTTATAGTTTAACATACCAGAATTATCGACCGTTTTCGTGTGAGCGGCGATGGAAGCAGGTGGTTCGAAATTATTAGATGTGGTTATGGTAGCTTGACTTATCTTCTTCCGTGGTTTCTTTGTGAAATCCCACCAGTCGGGATATCCGATGATTTCATAGCATCTTTGTTTAGAGTGGCCTTCTTCCCCACAATGAGTGCATGTGAATGTACTCCCTTTACTGTTGGAGTTCTTCCCTTTTGTAGGGCGGTTCCGGGTGGCTAGACGAACCATGTCATCTGACTCCGACTTTGGTTCTTCCATGGTGTGCCTTTGGTTTTGATCTTTTCGGATATATGCGTAGCATGACTCCAAATCAAGGGGTGGATCTTTTCTTAAGATCTCACTTCGGGCCTGATTAAATTCGAGATCTAGACCAACCAAGAATATGTGAACACGAAGGCGGGCTAGGGTTTTATTCAGAGATACCATCTGGGCAACAATCTCTTCTTGAGTTGTAAGACGGGTATCAATCTCTTGAAATATGCTTACCAATTCGTTGTAGTATGTAGGTAAGGACCTCCTATTTTGACGAGTGGTGAATGATCTCCGGTTCAGTTCGAATAGTTGTGTTTCGTCTGTGCCATCGTAGAAGGTCTTAGCGACTGCCTCCCAGATTTCCTTTGCGGTTTGGAGTCGGATAAAACGCCGTATCAAAGGTGGACTCATTGAATCGATGAGCCAACTCTTGACCCGGTTATTATCGATCAACCAGTTTTCGATCTGTTTTTCGTCAGTCGCGGGTTTTGGGGTAGCACCAGTAAGAAACCCAGATTTGTTCCTTGCTCCAATACGCATCTCCATGAGTTGGGACCACAACGGGTAATTTGAATCATCCAGGATGATTCCGGAGGGGAACGGTGCGTCTTGTACGTTTTGAACAATGACTCGGGTGTCTTGAGAGGAACTCTCTGGGTTTGTCATTGTAGGAGAATTCGATTATAAGGTTGTTCGATTTGGGATGGTAGGGTATTGCTCTGATACCATGTAGTTTAGTGAATACGTTTCTGTGAAAGGTTAATTTTATTCAACCTTCAAGGAGCCAATCATTTATACAAGAAAGGAATAGCAAAGATACAAAGATACAGACACTAATTTGGCCACTAACTTAGGGCAATAAATATACAACATAAAGTAAGGGAATTGTTGATCATAACTCCTCTCGATGATTTGAATATGATTCCTTTTGTATACTTAGTGAAATTCCATTGTATAAGCTTCTGTTAATATTCAGCGATGGCATACGCTGATTATCATCAGCGATCGCTGAAGATCAAGGAACAACAAGCTTATCTCTGAAGAACAGAAGATCAGCTATCACACCAGAAGACCATTCAGCGAAAGTCAAAGACCCTAGCTGAAGAAAGAGATAATCAGCTAAGTGAACTGAAGCGGTTCAATGTTAGCAGCGATTATCTAATCAAAGTGTGAAGTCTTGTGAAGCCTCAGCGATACTGAAGATTCATCCTTGAAGATTCAGAATCAGCGATCAAATGAAGCTTCCTTTACAAGATTAAAGATTGGTCTTATCCTCGATGCACAAAAGTCAAACCTAATACCTTGTCAGAAAAGGACGTACGATTTGTCTCTTATGTCCCCATCATATCTGATATGGTACTATTCATATTCGGCTAAAAACATGGTTGTCTTATTAGCAAGGACAAGCTTCCTATCCAAGCTTGACACGTGGCATATACCTTTTGTCTTGCATTAAATGCAAACGGGTATAAATAGTTGAAGATGCCTTCTTCATCTTAATGCATGCTTCCTTCTAACCTAAACCCTCTGTATTTCTTTCTTCCTTCTTCTTGTGCATCAAACTTAGTGTTTCTTAGTTACAATAAAATAGGTTTTAAACTTGTTCTTATTCCGCTTGTAACTGTAAATTTGTTTATGATATATAAACTCATTTAAAAACCAAAATCTGTGTGTTTGTATTCAACCCCCCCCCCCCTTTCTACAAACTGTTTACTATTTATTGAATTCTTATAGATCCTTTAGGGACCAACAGAAACCCCAAAAATAGCTCTTGCTAACATGTTTGGGATTGCTTGTACATGTAAAATAACCAAAAAAATTGATAAGTTGTTTCAAAAGGAATAAGTCAGAAAATTTTAACTTATCAAAAACTGCTTATTACTTGTTGGGCACCAGTATAACCGTATAAGCATTTAATTTTTTTCCCCATCCAAACACTAAGAACTGCTTAAAACCGGTACACATCAAAACAAGTCAATAAACGGTTTAAATAAACAATCACAAACACTCATATAGTTCAAAATAAAAATAATAATTAGGTTTTTTTTTGGACTTTCCGTTTTTTCTTATTTAAACAGTAGTTCATGAATGTCTTTTTCTTTTTCTTCCCAAAATATACATTAAATGAAACTATTAATTAAAGGAAAAATATAGTAATTGCGATGATTCCTCCTCTCCTTGTTTCTTTGGCACCTTCCCGGTGTTAGGGTCTTCATCGGTTTGACATCCATTGGATGTAAGGGGAACTGATCTAATCCAATCATCCATTGGATGTTGGATTTTTGCCAACGGAACCGATCCAATTACAATCGGACAACCTAACCGAACCGATCCAATGGATGATTGGATCGGTTTGGTTTCATCCATTGGATATTTTTGTTGGATATCCGTCGGATATCCAATGGATGATCCAATGTGATTGGATCCATCCAATGTGTTAATTCAATCCAATTTTTAACAATGAATGAAATTAATTAATCATTTTTAATGTGTTAAAAACAAAACAAATACAAGTGAAGTTAGAAATTCAAAAACTAATACAAAAACAAATTTTGATTTAAGCAAGTTGAAGACAAACTAACTGGATGATGATTGGATGGATAACTGGATGATCATCGGATGGTTAATTGGATGGTAACTGAATGTTGGTCGGTTCGGTTCGGTCGGTTTTAGTCGGTTCTGGACTGCCATCCAAGAACCGACCGATCCAAATTGGATGTTGAAATTTTTAATCCGATACGATTCAGTTACAATTGGATGTCCAATTATAGTCGATGGGTTTTAATTGGATCAGTCAGTTCCAATTGGATCGGCTATTTTTTCTAATGGTAGGAAAGAGCCCCAAAGTCAAGAAATAAGACAACACATAAAATCTCGAATTTGCCCCTCATAAGGACCTTTTCTTTCTATAATAACCAATCATTTTGGAATCCTTAACCTAAATTACCAAAATACCCTTATCACATCTCCTCCATCCAATCATATTCACATCCCCTTATCACATCTCCTCCATCCGATCATGTGAAATCAAGATTTATTTGGTACCCTAATATCAAATCATAAATAAAATTAAATTACAAATATACCCCTCCCAATGACCAGAAAGAGACCTGTGTTCCCATTGACCTTAAGTCCTTAACCACAGTTAGAGGCCGTTTGTTCACTTCTTAACAGTTCCATTAAAAGATAATCTCCGAATTGTTAAGAGATGAATTTTATTTGGTAAAAAATAAGTTTGCCTCTTAATGATTTAAAATCCCTCTGAATCATTTTGTATCTCCTTCCCCTAACCATTCAAAACCCTAATTTTATTTTAAATAATTACCAAACGATTATATTTCATTTTGTACTATATCATAAAAACGTTTTAATCATTCTACACCAGACCATTCGCCAAACAACCCATTAAGCTACATGAATATATAAGTCAACACCATTTTTATAAATAAAACGAACACATCAAATATTATCATAATCGCTTACCTAACCATGTCCTTTTTAAGTTTTTTTTTTGTTTACAACTTATCATAAACTCCTAAAGGTGTTATTTAGAAACACAAACTTAAAAAAAAATACAAAATATCTGTTAAAAAAATGTTTACTCCCAAAAACACATAAAACTTTACTGTTATAACTAATAATAAATATTAACCACAAGACTTGTGGCGTACTGGTTAAGACTTATGGGGAATGATGCTAGATAACCCATCTACCCCATGTTTGAATCCAGACGCAAACAATTTGTGGCCACTGGAGAATTATCTCAAGGCTGCATGCTTTAGCAGTCTTAAATTACCAATCTAGGCAAATATCTAGGATACCCTTTTCAAAAATAAAATAAATAAATATATAAATATTTCTTTTAAAAATATAGTATTTACCAAAAGTATTTAAACATTGTTATTCCTCATTTCTCTGGCAACCTCCTAGTGGCAAGAAGCAAAGAGGAAAGCCACAAAAGGTACCCCCCCCCCTCCCCCCAAACACACACACACACACACACACACACAAAAGTCAACTAATAAAGCAAAACCCAACAAAAAATCTCCAATTTGCCCCTCAATCTGAACACATCACCAGGGGTATAAAAGTCATTGTTAACTTCCAATCAAGTCTTCCATTGCAAACACACACAGAGAAAGAAAGAAAGAAAGAAAGATAATGGAAGGAAGTATAGGGGATAGAACAGGAATCAATGAATCAGTGATCACAAAAGCTTGTTTGTTAGCAGTTAAATCACATAAATCTAGTGTTGGATATATAATAAAGGAATCCGTTACCGATGAAACCGTTATTTTCGCTTTTGGTGGATCATGGTCTGTGCAAGATTTCTACACCCCCGAGCCTTTCGGAGAAATCAAGATCGATGTTTCGCTCTTTCCTTCGATAAAAAGCATCGGAAATAGCGAACTTGCCATGATCAATCATGGCTTCTTTCGCAGATTTCAATCTGTTCTGCAAAATCGATCTTTCCAGTATGAGGTATATATATATAAACATCATCATCCTAATTCTGAGAATCATGTTGTTTTGCACTTTCTTGATCAATCAAATGTCATTTTGTTTATGAAATCAGTAAAGTTTTTAACTTTCTTTCTGTATTCAACCAATTTTCTTTCACAAAGATGAATAAAATCCATGATTTAGGGGTTGTTTAGCGGTTGTTGAAAAGTTTGGTGCTGAATGATTAAGAGGCTCTTATGATATAGTGCAAACTGAAATATAACTGTTTGGTAATTGTTTACAGGGCTCCAAGAGCTTCTCTATAATGGAGAAAATAGGGAATATGAGGATTTTGAGCCAATATTTTGAGCCAATATTTTGAGCTTCCATAAAACTATCTCCAAAATAAAGAAAGTAGGAGAGGGAATAGTTTTTTCATCAAATATGAAGATCACTCTAAAAATGATTACAATGTGAGATCACCAATAGAAAATTTTCAAAACAAATAATTAGAAAGATAAATAATATTTTAATAGAATTCTCCAAAATGGATAATCTCTTGGAGATGAATGTGATTTTTTTTTGAGATTTTACTTTTTGGTTCTCTATTTTGGAGAATTTGGAGATGCTCTTTATGGTTAAGGGAGGTACAGGATACAAAATGATTCAGAGCTTCAGAGGGTTTTGAAACCATTAAGAGGCATACTTATTTTTTTACCAAACAATGTTCACCTCTTGGCGATTCAAATGTTGCCTCTTAATAGAACTGTTAAAGAGGTAAACAAACAAACAACCCCTAAGGTTATGTTTGGCAAGGCTGATAAGCTGTTATCCGATAAACTAGTCATGTAAAGACTCGAGTAGGCTACAACCATGTTTTGTTTAATAGCACAAGTCAATTTAAAGCGGATACACCTTTTAAGACACCTAATTTTTTTTTCTGCTATGATAGAGAGGTTGCATGGCAAGGGTCGAGAATCTAACCCTGTAAGTGTTTTGGTAAACGACCCCTTAAATCCGCCCCCCGCTAAAAGGACTTGTTGAAAATTAATTGGAAGAATATAGGGGGCAAGGGATGATGAGAAAAGAAGTGAAAAAAAAGCCTCTAAATTGAAGTATATTTTCAAAAAACTAGGTTATCGCTAACCAAACTTGACTTTTTCAATAAGCTTTAATAATAAGCTAGTTTATAGTTGCTAAACGTTGTCTTAATAGAGTTTACCTTATGACCTACAGGTAGAGAAAGCAGTAAAGAAAGAAAAACCGATCATCTTTACCGGCCATTCTTCCGGTGGTCCGGTGGCCATCCTTTCAGCCGTTTGGTATCTCGAGAACTACACAAGATCCAAAAACCAACCACCCTGTAAATGTATAACTTTCGGGTCTCCACTTATTGGCGATCGTATATTCACCCACGCACTAAACCGAGAGAATTGGGCTCGTTTTTTCCACCATTTTGTTGGTAGATACGATATCGTTCCACGAATAACACTCGCCCCTTTCTCCTCCATCAAGAACGAATTCCACCACATTCTCGATTTCTTGAATCCGAATTCTAGAAACTTCCAAAAACCATCGAGCCTAACCTCCCAAGATTCTTCGGCTTTTTTCAACAAAGTTTTGAAGAACACATCATCGGTTGCTAGCCATGCCGCTTGTAATCTTATGGGAAGTACGAATTCGTTACTTGAGATTATATCGAGCTTTGTGGAACTCAGTCCTTATAGACCTTCGGGTAATTTTATTTTTTGTACTGGGAACGGGAAAATGGTTTACGTTTCGAATCCGAATTCGGTTCTTCAGATTCTGTTCTACGCTTGTCAGCCTGATGATGAATCACAAGTTATGAATACAGCAAACAGAAGCTTAGCTATGGATTACATCAAAGAATTGAATGATAGTTTATTAGGGATGCAAGATGTTGTGTACCTTGATGACAAAGTGGAGATACCGTTGTCTTCGAATGGCTATGACGCGGCCTCCATAAACACGGGTCTAACGGACCTCGGTCTGGTGAGTATTAGCAATGGGTAGTGTGTATATTATATATATATATATGTATATATAGGTTCAGATTCAGGGAAAACCTCAACAACAAAAAAAACTGAAGAACACCCTAGGAGCCCATCTGGACGGTATGCACAAATGCATACTGGTAATTTGTAGCATGCATTTGTGCATATGCACTCGTGCATAGAAAAAAAACGGCTTCAACCGTTTGTATGCATTTATGCAATTGTGCAAACCGTCCAGATGGAGGGCTCCTAGGACGTTCTTCAGTTTTTTTTTTTTGAGGTTTTCCCCTTACCCTCCCTCTATATATATATATAGAGAGAGAGAGAGATAGGTTCAAACGAGAATGAAACCTATTCGCGAGAATACGAGAATGGTCGTTCATGTACAAATCATATGATTTTGTACTAAATCACCTATGATTCCGGGCGAATTTTTCCATGCCAAAGTCGCCCGCTCCGGTTAGTGCAAAATAAAATCACATATGATTTTGTATTGTTCTCTTATTTCCTTAAATAGGTACCATTCTCGTATGAACCTGCCCCTATATATATATGTATGTGTGTGTATGTTTATGCAACAGGTTAGGCCATGTTTGTTTGGTTAAATGACCTTTGGAAGGGTTTGAGAATGCCACTACTTTAACTATTGAATGCCACCTATATATATATAAGAATGCCTAGAAACCTGTCTGAAGATAATGGATTTAAATAAAAATTGGCGGGCGGTCATTTAGCTAGATAACCCCATGTTTTCTCAACCATAAGCCAGCTTATTTTTCAGCTGATTGGAAAAACGCTAGCCATTTTTTGAAAAGCTACTTAAAGTAGCGTTTTAATAAGCTTCCAGGGCTTTTTTTTTCCAATTTTTTCCCATTATGCCCTTCATGTTTTACCAATTAACTTTCAACATATACCTTTATAAATCATTTTGCATATGTCATCTAGCTTATTGGCTAGTTTCTACCAAACAGACTAGTTTACAGTTAATTTATATAGCTAACAGCTACTTTTTAAGCCACTTTCCCAAAAGCCTTATAAGACTTACGAACTATAATTTGCAGAGCACGAGGGCAAGGCTGTGTCTTCGAGCAGCACAAGCATTCGAAAAGCAAAAGCTAGCAAACGAAAAGACAATCGATTTAAAAATACCCACCATCAAGAGAACACAAGATCTAATAGCCAAGTACAAAAAGACATGTGAAGACCGAAAGATTGGTTATTATGACGCTTTCAAGATTCAAAAAGACGGCGAAGACTTTCAAGAAAACGTCAGAAGGCTTGAACTCGCGGGTATATGGGACGAGATTGTGGAAATGTTGAAACGATATGAACTCCCAGATGGGTTTGAGAGCCGTGAAGATTGGGTCGAGCTAGGGACCAAGTTCAGGAAACTGGTCGAGCCACTAGACATAGCTAATTACTATCGGCACTCAAAGGATGAAGACACTGGGACCTATTTGAGAGATGGTGGCCGACCAAAACGTTATAAGTTTACGCAAAGATGGCGTGAGCATGCTTTGAGGTTGAAAGAAGGGTCGAGTTCCGAGACCACTTTTTGGGCGAAAGTGGAGCAGATAAGAAGGAAACCGTTTGAAGAAACAAAGGAGCAAATTGTGGCTTTGGAGAAAGAAGTGGCTGAATGGGTTCAGAAAGAAGAGGTCGAGAAGGATGTGTTTTTGGAAAAATCTACGTTTGCGGTGTGGTGGAAAACGCTCCCTGAGAAACATAGATCGGAATCTTGTCTGAAAGGGCATTTGGGTAATTACGCACAGTGAAAAGAACTATGTTTCATCCGGAAATAAGAGAACTATCATCTGAAGCGAGCAACTAATAGTTATTTGTGTGCCATTCTATGTAACCAACTATGCCAAATATTATGTTTGTTTATGTATCTCTTCAAATTCCAATAAATCTCATCATTTTGCCACTTCAACACTAGTAAACATACCGGCATGAATGCATCCATACAATCACACATATATGTTTGTGTGTGTATGTGTGCAGCTTAATTGGTAAGACCTTGGATTTGCTTCTCGACTTCTCGTCACTAGTTTTAAGTCCCTTCAGGTCCACTGGAGGTTTGTCTGGCTGTTAACTTCATATCCCCAAGGGATTACTCAAGTGCGTGCAAGCCGGCCCAGATACCCACAGTTATCCAAAACTCCATATGTGGCTAGATAATTATTCTATATGCTTGACCTTCAACATTCTAATGGAAGGGCTCTTCCTTCTTCTGAAGCTCACTATAATGAGCCCCTAAAGAAACTCTAGATGTTCACGAAAACAACCTCCTTGTAAAATATGTTGTCTACAACTCAAAACCAAACGAACCCAGTAAGGGGCTGTTTGGAAGTTGTTGAATGGTTTGGTGCAGAATGATTAAGTGGTCAAAATGATTAAGAGGCTCTTATGATATAGTGCAAAATGAAATATAATTGTTTGGTAATTGTTCAGGATGTAATTAGGGCTCTTAATGGTTAAGGGAGGTTCAGGATACAAAATGATTCAGAGGGTTTTGGAACCATTAAGAGGCAAACTTATTTTTTGCCATACAAGATTCACCTCTTAGCGATTCAGAGGCTACCACTTAATGGAATTGTTAAGAGGTACAAAGAGGTAGGGTCTGGAGAGGATAAGATGTATGCAAATTTTACCTCTACCCATGGGGTAGAAAGGTTGTTTCCTTAAAGATAATCCTTATCATTGTAAACCTAAACCAAACGAACATTGTATATCTCACATAAAGTTAGGGTTTGGGGAGGGTAGAACGTATGCAAACCTTACCTTTGTCCCAAGGGCAGAGAGGTTGTTTCTATGAACATGATGTCTACATCTAAAAGTGCAAATCGAAGGCCATGTCAGGGGAACAATAAACAAATTCACTTGGTCAACAATGACAATTCGATCTTGCCATATACCACCACGTTGAAATCTAAGCGGTTAACACAGTCGATTGCGGAAATCGTGATCGGGACCGTGATTTGAAATAGCGGTTATCGCGATGGTTTAGCGGTAAAAAAAATTACACTCATAAAATAAATATGAATATATATATATAAACATACATATATATATATATATATAGAGAGAGAGAGAGAAAGAGGCGTACTCATTTGTAAACCATAAAAATGTTGTAAACCAATATTTATGGAAATGATGAGGGTTCATTTATTATTATTTGAATATTTAAGAAATATGCTTAGAGTTTATTAATTATGATTAACACTTTACATTAGAAAACAATCGATGTATTTATGGAATCAAATATTTGTTAGACTAGATGGATGGTTGAGATTGGTTTATATTGTTTACAATCTTTTTATGGTTTACATAATAATTAGCCCCTCTCTCTCTCTCTCTATATATATATATAACTTAATATATTGTATGCCTAATAATATCAAGTCAAACAATTCAAAGTTTCAAACCACACAAGCAACATAAACGACTAAAGCAAGCTAATTGCAACCCACATTCTAAACTACTTGATAACTACTTTCCTATAAAAATAAAATTAATAAAGACGCCTAACATTGAAAACAAAACAATGGATGATAAAAAAAACAGAGCTATACAATTATCTTTATAAACCGAAAACAAATAGCTATACAATTATGTTTATAAGCTGAAAAAACAAAACAATAAATAGGAGTATGGGACAATGGGTGAAAACAAAACAGAAAAAAAAAAGACCAGGAAAAAGATAGTGCTACTATTTAGTATTTACCGCTATTTCAGATCAAATAGCGGTGTTTAGTGCAGCAATTTGTGGTGGTACCGCTATTCCAAGCCGCTGTTTGCAGACTGCTATTTCCTAAATGACCGCTAACCACTATAGCACCGCTCTACTGGTAGCACACAATTAACTGCCCAGGTTGAAATGACAAGAAACTGTATGCTAGCGGGCCTTTTCACATTTCTGATAAAATGAGTGAACTTCTACTTCCATTTCAACTTCAACTGTAAAGTCGCTAAACTAAATATCATTTGGGAGGTAAAAAACTATTTGGGAATGAAGTGTGGTTTTCAGATTCAATCAGAAATACCTTTACAACATTCAAGCTAGGCTACTGGATTCATTTCATTGCTAGCTAACTCTAGTTAGTAACACTGCTCGGTTATTTCTCTTTTCTTTTCTTTTCTTTTATTTGGTGGGGAGAACTGAGAAGCGAAAAAGTCATGAAAGAAGAACAGAAAGGCAATAACTTTTTATGTGTTCCTTTTTTTAAAAACCAAGCATAGGCCATAAATCGCAAGGAGATACACTTGCATATAAAGAAAAGAACATGTGTACGAAATCATATGCATTAATAACAAACAAATAAAGTCTTACCAACATCTCATCTCCTTTCATGTGACCCGAGATTAAAACCAAATGAACCTCGTATTTCCCACCCAGAAGTTGGAGTTCGGGAGGAAGATGTAAGCATACCTGACCTTTAGCCGGAAGTGGGATGAAGACCCCTGGCTTGTGAAAAGTGAGTAAAGAAAGAAAGGCATATATGAAAATATATTAAAAAGAGCTAGTTAAGAGTAAGAAATAACATACAAATAGAAGCAGTTAGCTCTTTATTGATCTGAATGGCATAAGACTTTACCAGACAGAAGATAAGAAACCCGTTAATGCATTTGAACTCCTTGTTTATGTTAACGAGTTTCTCCAAACATATATCGCGTTTCTACAGGTAGACCATCTCAAGAACCTCCACAAAGCAGGCATGATCAGGACTCGGTGATGGATACAGAAAAGCATGAGCAAACTCCCATCCATCAATGGAATAGCCATCAAGATGAAGTGCAATATTACAACCCAACCCAACAATTCGAATCTTAACGATTCTCCACTTGCCGCATGAGAATCCCAACGTTGCTAGTGGGTAGTGGCCACAACTTTAGGCTTTTTTGGGCTCAAATTAGTTTTTCAAAGTATTCATTTCAAGGCATATACATACATTAGCTTTTCACTATATTTTTATCAAGAAAACCGTCAATTAGACTGACCAAGATTCTCCTAAAGTTCTGCCCTACATATTTTGGGGCAAGGGAGTGGCATGCATATTTGTTTGCAATGTGAGATTCCTTCACATTTCTTCCAGGTGACGAGTTTTACTATGTGAACGAAAATCATGTTCTTGATAACCAGTTAACCACAGGTAGAAATAGAAATAACAGCAAAGATATCACAAAATGGAAAAGAAATCAGTCTTCAAAGTAACAAAACCGTTCATGGCATTCTATTATTATCGTATCATACATATAATAATGTATTTATTCATACATAGTACATACATAAATACCATGGAAAGCTTCAACACTCCTTATTCTTCTGCTCATGGATTAACTCGAAAAGGTTTAAAGACACCTTAATTTTCATTGTAATCCAAATGATGGATTTGTATTCAAATTTCTATACCACCTTATCTATTCACATACAAACTAGTCCTCTATAGAATTCATCACATTGCTAAACAAATAGTTCAAACCGATAAGAAAACTGCATTACTATTGACACATCGACACTAATAGCAGTTCCAAACAGTTAAAAAGGACAAGCATGATATGTGAAAAAGATAAGGCCATCATACATACTCAAAAGGAACCCGTTACTTTTCTAATGCCTTGGGATCATGCTGCAAGAACGGCCAAGCTTTAAACGATGGTCATACTCCTTCCTGCAGCCTGGACAACGGCCGTCATCTTCGAGAATTCTTTTGTGGCAGAAAAGGCAGAGCCTGTAGCCACATGGGCAAGGAAGAAAACTCGTGTCGGTTAAGTCAAGATCTTCGCAACATATCGGGCATGTTGATGGAGGAGAACCGACTTTCTTGAAACCAAATTCAATGGGGTTAAAGCCATACAGCCGGTCTGAATTCATGGGGAAGCTGTTTTGTTTTAGTAAGTTTGGCAGACTTTGAGGACGGGAAACGTCATCTGGTCTCCAAGCTCGAGCATTGAGAGGCTCTGGTTCAGATGGGGTGCGTGAATTCAACTGGGGAGGTTCAGGGGATTCAAGATTATCGGTTTTAAGGTCATCAGCTGCTGCTAAAGCATCAGCAATGGCTTCCCAATCATCCAAACAGCCATTATCACCATCATCTTCTTCTTCTTCAGCCATGCTTCCTGAATAACAACCGCCACTGCTACTACTACTACTGCTGGTAAAAGGTGAACTTGATCGATTACTTCCAAAAACACTACTCGTGTGACTAATAGGACTGTTGGATGGTGAATCAGAATCACTGTAATGATTTATTATACCCTCAGGACTAATCTCCAATTTCATCACCGGCCGATCATCATTCCGTACACGGACGTCCGGTGACTGCATTTTCACACCAATAGCACCGTTGATTTCCTCTTTACACCCCTTGTTCTTCACTGTACACAAATTACCCAATTGGTTGTCCACTAGTCGATTAAACCTAAAATTCTATTTAAAAAAACAATCCAACGATGCAAATGGTGCATAGATGAACACAAATTACCTTGAGAAAGCCACTGTTCACGACGAACATCAAGCTTGCTCTGCTTCAATTTGGCCGTCCTATTAACCTTCAAAAACCAAACAAAAAACCCCAAATTTTCAGACAATTTTACGAAAACACAAATACACAACATTTTTGCCAAAATTAAACAACATCCTTTTCATCACTATCATCCAATACATCAAATAATCAACAAAACAAAACAAAAAACAAGATCCATGATTAAAGATTACACAAAATTTTACCCTCTTTTTCTTCCCAAATTCCTTGGCGTTTGATACCGCAGTTGGAATGGAAACATTCGTGATCGAATCGTAACCCATAGCAGATAATTCTTTAAACCTAAAATACACAAATCGAATCGAACACCGTCCGCAAAATATCTCTCCCAAATCGAAGATTATTCTTATTATGTAAATATACAAAAGATTCGAGAGGTTTTTAGAAAAAGAAATTGAAAGTTTTACGTGGATAAATAAACAACGGAAACTGGTTTACAGAACCATTTGCACCACTCAAGTCAGATTTATATTGACATGTTTACAATTATGCCCTTCTTAGTGTCGGTAATTACGGAACTTGCCATCCACGTGGAGGTTGATGATTGGTTATAGCATAAAAGCTAGACGTTGTCGTTTCGATAAGTTAAATGACAGCTTTAGGCCAAAATATCCGCAGGCCTTGTTTCGGCAATTAATGCGTATGATTATTAATTACCTCGGGTAGGTTATTAAGTCATATTTAAGTGTTTTTAGAGTAAACTGTAAAAATAGTCCCTATGGTTAACTAAAATTCTATTTCCCGTCCTTCAAATTTAATAACTATAAAATTGTCAGTATGGTTATGGATTTAGTTAACTGTTAAAAATGTTGGAAACAAACATTAATGTCCCTCGTGTTAGGATATCTTAGGGTTTGTTCGGTACTGGCTTTAGGAGCTTAATAGAGGCTTCTGTTTATTCGCTAAGCCATATAAGGGTGTTTGGTATTGGCTTAATCAAATAGATGGTGACTTAATAGCTAAGCTTTGTGGAAACAGACATCATTTCCACAAATACCCCTGCCAAAAAATACTCCCTTGGCCCTAAAAAAAACTCGCCCGTCTTTCTTCTCTCAAGAAATGCTATCATCTTTCTGAAAACCCTCATCGTTTCCTCTTGCGATTGGAGTTGTCGGTCGACGATCTAAAGGTTGCCCGATGGTTCTTCCTGTCTTCAATGTTCTTCCTGTCTTGCGTCTTTCGTCTTCAATGGTTCTTCCCATTCTCCTCCTTCTTCCCCTTGATTAATTTTGTTTTATAAGGGAATGATCTCGTTTTGAGCAAAATAATACGATTAGACATGGCAAATATGAAGAAATCGAAAGATGGGTAAAGAAAGAAATCAAATATTAGCAGGTGTGGATGGATGAAGAAAGAAATCAAATATTAGCAGGTGTGGATGGATGAAGAAAGAAATCGAAGGAGTTGCAGAAGTTACTGGGTCATAAATTGATTAAAAAAGAAATCGAAATAAATCAAATGTTAGTAGGTTTTGAATGATTTGCAGAAAGCAGGTTCTGGATGGTTTGCAAAAGTTGCGGTTAGAAGGTTCTGGATTCGTTCAAGCTTTGCCTTTTGTGTTCAATTGATTTCTAAATCAATCGTCATCATCTTGACTTCTTTCCTCTACTTCCATTATCATCCTTTGTAATTTTGATTCCTTTCCATGTTTTTATGAATGTTTTCTTGAG
Source organism: Silybum marianum (assembly GCA_036898165.1). Lineage (NCBI taxonomy): Eukaryota > Viridiplantae > Streptophyta > Magnoliopsida > Asterales > Asteraceae > Silybum > Silybum marianum. The sequence goes on from CM072535.1 coordinate 24,904,500, forward strand.
TTTATGGAGAAACGGCAAAGTGGGGGTGAGCCTCATAAACTGTTTGATGAAATGCTTCAAAATAATTTTATTATTTGGATAGATGATACAACTGATTTTTGTTTTTAGTTTCAATTTGGTTTTTAGTTTATTGGTTTTGGGTAGTTGATCTATCTTTCTCTTGAAGTAACTTGGTTCAATTGGTTTGTTGTATTGTTCATGTTTATTTTTTGTTAATTGGTGTTTAATATACAATGAAGGGTGAAATAGTTATTTTTGCCATTCAGACCGTTTATTCAGTACAACAAACAAACAAACAACAATGTTTTGTCAATCTAAACAATCAAATTAATCTTGTTTGTTCCAGTTAGGAATGACAAACAAACAAGTAATTGTAGAAGGGAGGTTGAATACAATTACACATAATATTTTCAACTTTTGAAATTCTTATTGATATGAATATCAAAGAACTACACTTAGAAAACAAGATTGTTGCAGAAAAGAAAAGATTAAACCTATTCTAACAATCTAACACTTACAAAACAAGAACACAACTTAAATCACAAAGATGTTATGCTACTGGTTGAAGCTGTCGATTTTAGCTTCCACTTAGAATCTCTTGCTGAAACTTGAAAGCGTAACCTTGCATGTGAGGTATTCTTTTCCTTTTATAGTCCCTTGTGCATAAATGCATGGGGACACTTGTTAATATATCATAAGATAGCAGAGTTGACTTTGAACAAAAAGGAGAAGTCATTTTCATCGTACACATGAAAAAGACAGGTCATTAACACTCTTTTCTTTGAACTCTTCTGTTGTGACATCAACCTTCAGATAAGGATAAACATAACTTTCAGGTGCTTCAGGGAATGTATTTATCAAATACAAGGTTGAAAAGATTTTGTCAGATAAAATGCTGAGAAGAGGCTCTTTAAAGACACTTGTTGATTTCTTTGGAGTATAAATTGGCAGGTAGTGGTGACCATAAATCGGTGGCTTTTGAGTCTGGTAAAATCACAGGTCATGTCTTCAGTTCCACATCGGTAGACATGTTCCTTTGAAATCAGCTAGTCTTCGATTCGCTGAACTTGTAGAGTATAACCAAATTTTTACAAAAACTCAAGATATAAAATATCATTTGATTAAGGATTGATTGAGGAGTCGTCAACAAATTATCGATGACCCATCAATCTCCGAGTTTTTTGCAAAAATATGGTTGTTTTAAAAAAGCTTTGTAAAAATAGGGTTGTTTAAAATTCTTTTGTAAAAATAGGGTAATTTTAAATTTATTTTGTAAAAATAGGGTAGTAGACCCCCACAACTATTTTAAATTCAATCCCTTTAATATGACAATAAATTCTAGTTACACCCTTACCTTCTTTTTAGTTATTATATTATACCCTCATCATATATTTTGTATAAATTTAGTAATTATAAATAGATAACTAAAACTAATTTATTATATTTTTATTAAAAATATCTCATAAATACTTTCGATGACACCCCTTTATTTTTTATTATATTTTTGTTATATTTTATGTATAAGTTTAATTCTTATAAATAAATAGTTAATATCAATATTAAATATTATTTGCATTTACATAATTTTTACATTTATTGATGTATAAAATCAAATCAACTAAAATATTTAAAATATTTAAAATCAAACCAATGGCGTTGAGTTTTTGATTATATATTATTTACTAAAATTATTTTGAAATGAATTGATTTGATTATATACTACATGCTAAATTCAAATCAACTAAGGGTGCGTTTGGTTCGCGGGATTATTTTCAAGGGAATTGGATTTGGAGGGATTGGATTGGATTTTAAATCCTTCATTGTGTTTGGTTAGAGAAAAAAGGACGCGCGTGGATTTCAAATTAGGGCAAAGGGGAATCCTCAGGATTGGTTTTGAAATAACAAGGTTTTAGGAAGGATTCTAAAATCCATTGTTCACAGGATTTTAAATCTTTACCATTATGCCAACCAAACACAGGAATGGATTGGATTTTAAATCCAAATCCCTCGAAATCCATTACAATCCCGCGAACCAAACGCGCCCTAAATGTTTAAAATATTAAATTACCAAACGGCATTAGTTTACAAGGGCTATAAAATATAGTATATATAATCAAATCAAATCAATAGCAAAAGTAAAATATTTATATAATCAAATCAAAATAAAACGTTAAAAATTGTGTATTTAATTTAGGTAAAAATAATAATTTCTTTTTGTGTATAAAATCAAGTATTTTTTGGATGCTATAAATATAACACTTATTCTTCATCAATTTTCATCATCATCCTTAATGTCATATTGTTTATTTAAATGAAGAATTATGTATTTCTGTTTTATTTATATCCAAATAAATTGTTGTTTATATGTTTTTAATTCAAAATAAAGGTAAAAATAAAACAATAATAATATTCAATATTGGTATCAATTTCAATGAATTAATAAAATCTTTTAAATAAAGTAATTTGTCAAAACTAATAATGAAAAAAAGATAATGGTAAAAAATTATGAAAATGAAATTTCTAACTTTTTATAATGGTAAAAGATTTATTAAAAAGAATTGAAAATACAATATACATATAACGGGTCTAGATATGTTTGCCTTTATTTATCCCAAAATCTCCTAAATATTCACATAATCTTCTTTACGTAATTCAAAATTCAAACTTATAATAGTTTGTATTTTTTGACATAAAAATCTTGAATAAAGATTTTAATCAAAAAATAATAATAAATAATGTAATTGAAAAGACAATGATATGTAAAACCCATTTAATTAAAAAGAAAAATAAAAAAAATTAGTATATATAAAAAAATTACAACAAATATGCAATATAAAAATAAAGAAAAGAAAATTGTGTAACTGAAATTTGTTTAAAAAGTTAAGGAGTTAAAGTTGTAAAGGTGTTTACCTTTTGGATTGAAATTTGTTTAAAAAGCTAAGGGGTTGAAGTTATAAAAATGTTTATCTTGGAACACCCCTATTTTTACAAAAGAATTTTAAACAACCCTATTTTTACAAAAAAAATTTAAAACAACCCTATTTTTGCAAAAAACTCAACAATCTCCCCCTATTTGATGATGAGGCTGATATTTATATATAATAAAGAAGATAAAAACTTATGACTGTTTTTGGCCCTTTCTTTACTCTTTTGGGTTCTTCTCACATTTACCATTTTTTTTATTCGTTAAAGTATCCGATATGTATAAAACAAACAAATGAAATGAAGTAAAGTATACGAAATATTTACAAGTAAAAAGAAACAAAAGATGTTTTCATTTACTAAGGGAAGTAAGTACATGATAAAAAAAATACAAGGATAGATCAAACTTCGGGGTTCTCGAAGTGGATGGTTCCAGCATCGGTGTTTCTACTATTGAGTTCATCGAGAAGCAAGTCGTAGGAAATTCTTCCGTCATCGCTCTAAGGAACCACACTCAGAATAGCTTGAAATAAACTGTTGTGGGCAAGAGGGATATCGGTAGCTCTGAAAAATCGGATGTTCCTAAGAGCATTTTCAAAGAACATACCTAATTCAGGAGCAGAGATGATTGTTGTCGTTGGTTGAACCACCGGAGTTGAGATGGATAGATCAAGCCTTGAGAAGTTGAGATATCGGGGGTCTTTCGTTCCTTGGCCAACTTTTGAAAGACTGGCTCTTTCTTTTGTCCCCGATGCTTTGGCTTGGACTCCAAAGTGGAAGCAACATTCAAGCTTTGTAGTTTTCGAGCCCTTTCGGCGAAAAGTTTGAGATTGTAAGATTTTGGATATCGATCAGCCTTTTGATTAGATACCTGATGTGATTGAGCACATTATCATGTTATTTGTTTTTGTTGTTTGATAAAAAATTTCCAATTTCCATCCATTCAGTTAGACCATAGCATTGGAGCCACTCACGCTTTTCCATCCAAAAGGTTCCATTCTTCCATCCGATTTGTACATGAATAGCGTCGGATGTAGGAGTGAGCATTGAAACCGTGTACCTGCCTTTAGAACCGGAACCGCCTCGGAACTGCCGAACCGGAACCGGAACCGATGTGATTGGTTCCGATTCCGGTTCTCATTTTTTTGGAACCGTTACCCGCTGGGTACCCGCTACCCGCCACTTTTAAACAAAAAATATTTTATATATTTATAAATAATAAATAAAAACTCAAACTTCTAGTTTGCTTATGTAAATATGTAATACTTAGTTTTTATCGGATTAGTTTTGACCATTTATTGTATTTATTACTTTAAATCGGTATTTTGTAATTTATAATTACATTTTTATCATATACAATTTTAAAAAAAATTAAAAAAAGTTGAAGCTGGGTACCCGGTACCGGAACCGGTTCCCGTCAGTTCCGGATTTCCAGGAACCGCCAGTTCCGGTTTCAGTTCCATGGAAAATGACCGGGTACCCGGTTATGCTCACCCCTAGTCGGATCCCAGTTTAGGACCAAAGATCCCTGCATGATTTAGTGGAGAGGGAGAGGTACTATATCGGACATAGATGCATTTTTTGTACCATTTGATCTCTTTCTTCTTTTTCTCATCTCCCTCTGCCTCTACTTTCTTCAATCTTTCAAGCTCTTCTTGTTGAGCTCTAATAGGATCGACGACTTTTTCTCCAACAGCTTCCTCTTTGGCTAGAGTTTCAAGCAAGCGATGTTGTTTTTTATGATCTTATTGGGATTTCAGCGCTACTTCAGCTTCGACCATCGAGAGACCAAGATTGGAGGTAATGTGGGAGGCAGATTGGAGTTTCAGGGAGTCATCATCCGGGCCTCTTTGACACTGGATCGTCTCTTTCTTTTGTCTTAACATTAGGGCTAGTTCTTTATTGGGGGTTAGACTATTTTTGCCTTTGTCTTTAGCTTTCTCCCCCTCAGTAGTATCGCCTAAGGCTTCAGATTCCTTTTTCGGTTGATAGCTGATATGCTCCCCCTCAACTGGTTTCTCCTCTTCAGTAGTTGCCGATTTTGGCTCATTGGATGCTTTCTCCCCTTCAACGGCTGACGGGAGAAGGGAGCGGATGGCACTCAGCTGAGCTTTCACGCCATTAACTTCGGCAGAGAGATCCCCAAGCTTCTTGTCAACTCTGTTGAGAGTATCTTGATCAGGTCCATGAAACAAAGCTTCCCCGGCATCAATTTTGATCGGAAGAGGAGTGACAGGAATCCGTTCGATCTTGGTAGGTAAAGAAGTGAGAGGCTCCAGAATGGCCTTTTGAACCTCGACCTAAGAGAGCACCTGCTTGGACAGCTCCCCTACTTCGATAGGTTGAATTCGTCTTAAGTTCGGAGAAAGAGGCTTTAAGATCGGTATGTGAAGAAGATAAACCATTGATGGTGGTTTCCATTGAAGATAGCTTTGCGTGCACCTTCTCACCAATCGTGGAGAAATCGTCATGGAGTGCATCCATGCACGAGAAGTAGGCAGAGTTGGTCTTGAGAGGCTCAACATGTTCCTCCTTCAGCGGCTTGAATAACTCGTCAGTTAGAGTGATTAGAGTATCCATCTGAGCTTGAAGAAAATGTGTTTTTATAAAACCGGAAGAAATTCTATAAAAATTTTATTTTTATAATATTTGAATTTTTTTTAATTCAAATTTGTGAAAAAAATATTCAAAAGACTAAATTCCCATCTCATTTGAAATCAGAAATTAAAAAAAGCTATGAATAGTGTCGTGGATTTCCGCAAAAGGCTTCCGCGGATCTTGGTTGACTTTTTTGACAAAAGTGCTTCTCAACGGCTATATTTTAGAGCGTCAGAAAAAAGTAGTCCATGGGAGGTTATGATAGACGTACGTGACAATCATCTGGAGAGATCCACGATTATTTTTTTTTTTTTAAATAATTAGATCTCTTTAAAAGGTCTTGGTCCTTCGTTTTAGAAGTTACATCTCTTGAACATCAAACTAAAAAAATCCTCTCGAGAGCATCTTGAATGTTCCTCGTGTTCAATCTTTATTTCTACATCAAACTTCATCTTTTGAGAGATTGCTATACCACCACTTGACCTTCTTGTGAGTTCATCATATTGTAAGTGGTATGTGAGTTAAACACTTCCTAGTTCTTAATCCTTAGATTAAGGTTGTTCGTCAATCTTTAAAAGTGTTTAAATATTGTGTGAGGTCTGAGTTTTATCTCCCTACACAAAATTTTGATTATATACATATTGTAAGGTTTGAGTTTTATCTCTCTACAATATCTTTGATGACTATGCCTTATGATAAAATGTTGACTATTTTATATTCGTCGTAAGATTGATTTGTACGGTTTTTGTTCTAACTTAAAGAACAACAATAGTGAAGTGACTTGAGAAGTGTCTCGAAAGTGAAGTGACTTGAGAAGTGTCTCGAAGATAGGCATAGCCAAGATTGGGTGAACCACGGTAAAACCGGTGTCAAGTACCTCTTCCTTATCTATTTACATTTCTAGCAATATTTTTGTGCGTATAATGTTTGTGGTTATTTGTTTGTGAAATTTGTATTGTAAGACTTGGTATTTCAATCTTATATATTGACACAAAGTCTTCCACTTTTATGTTTGTTAGAATTGGTTAAAATTTAAAAAAATGTTTAAGTTTTCAATCCTTGAAACCTCCACTGGTTTCATTTACTTATATGATTTATATCGGGCAATGCTATTGGCACCCCCTGCATTGATATTTATGTACTTTTATAGCATTGAGAATGTAAAAAAATTGGTTTTGATGTTGATGTGCTTGAGGAGGAACTCATGTGCAGGGGTGTCATTAGCCTTCCTTTATATATAATGGAGTAAATTTCACTTTTTGTCCATGTGCTTATCACCCACTAGCAACTCTCGTCCCTTGTTTAAACTAATTACACTTTTGATCGCCTTTCAAAAAAAAATACACTTTTGATTATTGTGGTTGTCATTTTGTTTCACTTTTGGTCCCTCAAACTAACTTCTGTTAAATAGGTCTGTTAACTCCAGAGACTGACCCAAAAAAAATTAAAAATGGTGACACCATTGACTATAAGAAACAAATATTGTTTTTTTTTAATCACAACATCATAATTGGTCTGTTGATTAGTTCATTATTTTTCATATATGAGATCTGGTGTTCAAGTCTTTTATTGCATTTTTTTTCCAGAAACATAATATATTTGAAATTAAAAGCTAAAACTAAGAAAATGAAACTAACAGGGTCGAAGTCGGGTTTGGAGTGGAAGAAAACCTTGCAAAACAACTCTACCAAAGAAAATTGTGTCCTTATTGTAGTTTTAAAATATATATGGTGACACACAACAAATCGATATGGTTGCACCTTTCACGAACCTAATTTTTTTTATCCTACGACGGATGAATGAAACGGTAGCTCATGCGACGGTAATCATTGAACTGGGTTTGTCCCATGGTTAACTCCATGGAGTTCTGGGTTTTGAATCTGCAGAGCGCTTTGGGTTTCTCAGAAAATAACTATGAACATCGAACAAGGACATCTCTTCATTACAGGGTTTCACATATTTGAGGTTTTTATAGATTCAACGATTTTCTTTGATTATATGGCTTTTATTTGTGTGATTTAGATTTTGGGTTTTGACATATTTGTATTGCAGTTTGTTTAATTAAATGATATAAATTTGTAGTTTGTGTTTTTCATGAACTCCATGATTGTTCTTGGGTTTTGATTTTACTTTTAGATTTAGATCTTTTATTACCATTAAAATAAAAAGAAATGTAAGTGTATATAATAAAAATATTTAATATTCAATATAATAAAGTAATAATATTCTTTTTTTCATTTTTTAGTTGAACGTATAAAAATGCCAAAAAGATAGAATACCCTCTAAGTTAACGTACCTGACTAATAAAAGTTAGTCTAAAGGACTAAAGGTGAAACAAAATCATTTCTCTCTCTCTCTCTCTCTCTCTCTATTTGTGACATATATACATGACATACACCCCACATCCCATCTCTTCCTCAAACTTGCAACCATTTCTTGTTCGCCATCCATGACCATTGGAGACTCATTATTGCTTTTATTTACATATATTGATGTGTAATAAGACTTCATTAAAACAAAAACAAAATATATGTAAAACAAAGTAACGAGACATAATATTTTAATAATTTATCAAAAATAATGTAACATCTTATAAAACACACAAATTTATTTATTTTATTATTAGTTTTGACATTATGTTTCGTAATCAAAAGTGTTTCATTGCTAGAAGTGGAATTCCGATTAGGTCAATCTATAATATAAGTTATTTGTTTGGCAGATACTTGACTTAATTTTGTCCTCATTTTCTTAAGACGATGACTTTGAAGAAAATTGTTTCGTAATTTGCCAAGAAGTTGGTTTCTTGTCGGGTTTGATGTTTTTGTTTTGGATCTTATGGATCATGTAATGGTAGTTTGTTAAATGTGTAATGTCGGCTTGTTTCAGGTTTTTATTTTATGGATTGGGTTAATGCTTATGTTTAACTTGTTTTTATCTAAAATATTTGAATTGTCAAGTTTTCACTTTATTTTATTTTGGTCATTTCATTTTATTGTCATCCTTTAAACGTATTTAAAGACTATAAATTTTATGGATGGACGAAAAAAACTGGAGTCAAATGAAACCCGAATCAATTAACCCAATTTTCAATTCAATTTGGATAACTCTTTTATCGATTTAGTTTCCCGTTGTATTGATCATTTGTCCAAATCAAAATAACATAGACAAAATAAACTAAACAACCCGAAATCCACTTATTTGAAAACCTGTAAAACAAAATGAATACATAAAAAACAAACCTTGATTAACTATTTTTTTTTTCTCTAATCCTCTTTTTGGATCCAAACATCCCCTAAATATCTGCATCACATCCAATATCTCCGAATATATTTGACTCCTAAAATACCACTTGAACCTCACATGATTTAAAACATGCATAAATGTCAAGTGATGCAAAGTTGTTAAATGTATCGATAAAACCATCCATAACCAATATCACTTATCTTTTAAAAATGTCATATCAGCACTTACTCAATGCAATGTCACTCATGTTTCAAAAATGGTCTCATTGCCACATGAACATTTGTTTTATAATTTAGAGTAAACTTCATTTTTGGTCCTTACGGTATAGTGTTTTTTTTAAATGGTACCTAAACTTCAATATCTCAAGAAGTGGTCCCTCAAGTTTTGATTTTGCTTTGAAAAGGGGACCTGGTCACCAATGTCGTTAAAATGGTCGGTTAGAGCCAAAGGTATTTTCGTCAAACCATGTTTTGTTTTCCGTTTTAAGTCTTTTTGTTTCTTTTATTTTATAAAAACCAATAAAGTATAGGGACTTGTTACGTAATATAATATATATATATATATATATATATATCCATACATGCATACAAATATATACACAGAGACCAAATCGACGGGAACCATAACGCCGACGACAACCCATCCTCTATCTCTCTCTCTCTCACACACTCAAAATAAGGAACACCCCTGCACCAAAACACATTGTTTGGAGATATATGAGATTTTTAACAGGGACCAAATCTCAGTGATAACTCAGAAAATCAAGATTTTTAACAACGACCAACACAAAGATCACCCTTACCCACACCGGTCTTCACTCCTTCCATACAAACACAGGGACCTTCAAAAATGACACATCAAATCTTGATAAACTCGAAGGAATGTCGGGTCACGGTGGTGATGGTGGGACGATGCCACGGGGGAAAACCATAGGACGAAACCACAATGAAGATGGGTTAAACGGATGTTGGTCGAAGATGAATGGTGAAGATGGTGGGTCATGATGAGAAGGTGGATCACGGTGGTGAAGATGGTAGGTCACGATGAGAAGGTGGGTCACGGTGGTGAAGATGGTGGGTCACGGTGAGCAACACCACCATCGCCGCCAAGACCCTGCACTCCAATCCACGATACATCTGTATATATAGCCGGTAACATCACCCACCTATAGGAAGGCCACATACGAGAAAAAGAGGAATCCTCTCAAAGGAAAAAATGATGTAGATTAGTCGGAAAATTAAACCCTTTGTCTTCTCCGGTGGCGATGAAGGTACACAAACAAGAACTCCATTCAGTCTGAACATCAATACATATGGAATACGGCATCGAGTTCAAACTCTATGGTAAAACAAAGTGAACGCACGTTGAACTATGAAATACATGTACTCCGATCAATGTGTAGTCTATATCCTAAAAACGTATAGTTAAATTTGATACCTGTAACACCCGGAAATTTTGGCGTTTCTAAATTCAAGTGTTATTATGATTTTTATCAATATAATGGTTTGGCAAAGTAATAGGGGTTTTGGTCCCCGATCAGATGTCAAAAATAAGCACAAAAAGCCTAAAATGCGCGAAAAAGGGTAAACTACGACCCTTGGGTCGCAATTCTTGCACTTGGGGGCCATGGTCGCAATATATGTACCGTAAGGGGTGTTTTCGGGATGCTGCGACCAAAAATTGCGACCTGGGAGTGGCATGGTCGCACTTCGCAGTCAGAGGATAAAAAGCCAGATTTCGGGGTTAAACTTTGGTCATAACTCTCTCGTTTCTCAGCCGATTTTGGCGATTCAAAGTGCCATGGTTTCGTATTTGGAAGTTATTAAACATGGAAGCAATGATGTATAGAGGTTACTTGATTATTTTGGAGCTCATAGGAGTGGAAAGTAAGATCACCTCTCCGAAATCTTAAACCTAGGGTTTGGGTTTTTCACCAACAACTCTCATTCTCCCTTGGGTTCTCTTTTGTGTATATTTTGGACGTTATGTAGGTGTTATTGAAGGGATTACATCATGGATCTAGAGGTTTAGCTTGAGGATCTAAAGTCTTCACCGAATGGAGCTCGGTATTGGGGTAAAACCTAGATTTAGCCTAAATCTAGCAAGGTGAGTTCAAGATACTTTGTGAAAACTTTGTACATGCCAAAAACGTTCTTTTTGAAGTATTAACATGTTTTACTTGGTATTTATCAAATGTGTGAGTATTTGGGTAAGTTTGCATATTTGGTATAAAAGAGTTTATAAATCATATAAAAGACTTATACTTGAGTTTTGGGGATTTTGGGGATTTTGGCAAATGAAGTATAAGTGTAAGTTATTTGGATGCATTATCTTTTAAATGAAAACCATTGGGTTGTATTTGCATCTTTAAAGTAACTGATTTATAAATCCTTGGAAAATACATGTTATTGCATTATGAGACATTTGGAAATAAATGAATATGATTTCATTTGGAAAATGGTGTGTCTCAACAAATGTTTTGAGTAATCGCATAAGTGTTGAGTTATAGAGCTTTTGCTCGGTTTTGACTAAAAAGGGTCTCATGGACAATTGTCCTCTCAGTGATTTGAATATGATTCCTCTTTACACTTAATGAAATTCCTTGTTTAAGTTTAAGTTCAAATTCAGCGATAAGCATAAGCTGACTGCCATCAGCGATCGTTGAAGATCAAGGAACCTTGGAAACATCTCTGCGAAGATGCGAAGATCGGCGATCACACCAAATGACCATTCGGCGAAAGTCAAAGACCAAGTCGAAGAAAGAGATGTCAGCTACGTGACACCTGAAGCGATTCGGCGTTAGCAAGATCATCTATCCCGAAGTGTGAAGTCTTGTAAAGCCTCGGCGATCTTGAAAGTTCATCCTTGAAGATTCGGTCTCGGCGATCAAGTGAAGCTTTCTTATACAGATTTAACGTTGACCTTATCCTCGATGCGCGAAAAGACAAATCCTATCTTGTGTCGAGAGAAGGACGTACGGAATTGTCTCTTATGTCCCCATCATATCGATATAGCCTTGTTCGTATGCGGCCAGAAAAACATGGTGTATTCGAAAAGCGAAGGACAAGTCTCTATGGATGCTTGCCACGTTGCACATACCTTTTGTCTTGCATTAAGTGCAAACGGGTATAAATAAGATGAAGATATCTTCTTCATCTGTGTACTCTCATACATGTCTTAAACTTGTTGTATTCCTTAAGCATACTTTCTTGTGCATCAATCTTGGTGATTTCTTAATTACTGATAGAATAGTTTTAAACTTGTTCTAATTTCATTGTAACTATAAATTTGTTTATGCAATATAAACTAATTTAAAAACCAAAAATACGTGTGTTTGTATTCGAACTCCCGCTTCTACAAGCGTTTCTATATCCAAAGAACTCTTGTAGACTCCTTAGGGACCAACAAAGTGGTATCGGAAGCGATGTGTTCTTTGCTCTTTAAATATTTTCTTTCTAAACTATTTTAAAATATGTCAAATCCTAATACAAACTATAATGACAATGGATCTTTAGCTAAACCTCCAGGATTTAGCCATGATAATTTTCCATTGTGGAAGGAAAGAATGTCTCTGTTTCTAGAAGGATCAGACCCGAAGATCCCTTATATATGAAAACGGACCATTTGTTCCTACAACTATTGTATTTGGTGTTTACGCCACCTGCTACCACTCAATCCATCCACGAAAGGAGTATCATTAAAACTCCTAATCGATGGACTAAAGAAGATAAGAAAGAAATTGCTATTGACTCGAAAAGCTAGATCCGTAATAGCAATGTCAACTCCACGATGAAGTCTATCATTTAGTAATGAAAATGAGGACTTCTAAATCCATGTGGGATACTACTATGTATTCAAATTGAAGGAACATCGAGGTATAAATAACTATAAGTATTAATCTAGTAAGGCAATATGAAAGCTTAATGCATCATAAAGGTGAAACTCTCTCCAGCTTCACAACGCTTTAACTTGCTTGTTGATTGATTTAAAAACGAGTCAACGGAGACATTATTCCAATATTTGAAATTCGACAAAATTCATGGAGGCCTTTACCGAACAATGGGCGTGATATACACTACATGTCCGAAATTGTCAAAGAATCTTGATACTTTCTTTCTTTAAGTGCTTTGTATGGAATGCTCTTAAATGAAGAGCGATCAGTTTTGAGGAAAACCTCGTCAATGAACTCGAAGGGTGTCAAAAGTACTTGGCACTAGCGCTCGTGTCTTCGAGAGATAAATCCATTAAAAATGCTTCCTCCTCTACTATTACTTCTATCACTAAATTAGGTCAAAGCGGTTCGAAGATCAACTCAGCGATCTTGACATCTCTAAGTTCGATAACTCTCTGCAGCTCGCTAACTAATAACTTTAAAAGATTCTCTAGAAAAAGCAACTTTAGAAGAACACGAGCTCTCGGCCGGCTACGATAAATTGAAGACTATGCCCGTGAGAAAGCCTCGGCCATATGCTACAATTGTCGGCGAAAGAGTCCGCTTCGCTAGTGAATGTAGATCCGAAAGTTACGCCCAACGACCTCGTGGCCTACGATAAGAAAGAGAAGTATTTGAAATTGAAAAACAAATACGAAGATCTGAAGAAAAACCAGCCAAAAGGCAAAGGTCTTGTAGCTGAAGAAGTTGATTGGGATGATGAAGGCGACTGGGCTAAAACCTCTGATTATTTTACACGTTTTGGGTGCGTTGGTCATTCATTTAGTGTCGTATAATTTTATGTCTTCCCAACTTGAGAAATAATTGATTATTGGAAAATTAACTTTTGAGAAAAGAGTTGGTGTTGGGAAATTATCAATATGTCTTGCTTGACGTATTTGATTTATAGACTAGAATGTATTGGATTCATAGGCATTTAGTCGGTTTTAATTTCAGGATTGTTGTCCCTTTTATATTCGTTCGAGTCATCGGAGGCTTTAGATATTATTATATTAATTGGTCGTTACCAATTGCCATTGACTCTTGCGAACGTGCCGAATTAGGGTCATCAGAGGCTTTAGATGTTGTTACATTAATTGGTTGTCACCAATTGCCACTGACTCCTAGCACGGGCTTTTATTGGAATCATCGGAGGCTTTAGATGTATTTACATTAATTGGTGGTTTCCAATTGCCATTGGTTCCTTTGTTAAGCCAACATCGAGTAGTGGCTTACTTTTGTGTTCGTCACCAAAGATGGTATGATCGGGTCTCTCCCGTGAACTTCGGATATTTTTATCACTTTCAAAGGTACGCGTGAATTAACGGTTTATAAAACTTGGTTAAAGATATGGTCCTATCTTTACGTTTATAAACTTGTTCATGATCGTGTGAGTATTGGATTTTGGTATCACGTTAAACGAGTATTTCTCTTTAAAGCTTTCACTTCTAATGTCACTTTGGTCTAAAGCTTTTATTATGGAAACATTGAATTTGGGAAAGATGTTGCTTTTATAATAAAGTTATTTCCTTTGAGAATTATATTTTATCAAGCAAATCTTCTGGTTTTCAAATCAATTATAAATGAGTTATAAACTCTTGAGCTCACTAGGCGTTAAGCCTAACCCTTTTTCTTTGTCAGCATGTGCATCAGGTTATCATTGGGATTGGTACTAGCGACACGTGTGGAATTGAGTGCTAGGAAATGGCACGATAGAGATTAGACTCCTGGTGATATTTTCCGCATTCGGAGATAGCGGCTCTTTTGGGTTTAGTAACACCCGATTGTAATTATGTTCTAGCATAAAACTTGACTAATCTGTTGTGGTTGTTTTATAGAATTGTGATTGGAGGAACTTTAAGTATCGAATTATAGGAAGTGATTTATCCTTCAATTTATGTAATATATATTGAAAATTTTAAATTAGTCGTTTTTTTTCAAATTTGAGGGTGTTACAATACCAAACAAGGACGTGGTTGGTCCAATGGGCTACAAATTTGATACCAAAATTTTGAGTTCCTAACTAACTCTAATACATACACACACACACACACACACACATATATATATATATACAGAGAGAGAGAGAGGGGTTGATTCAAATACAAACCAGTTGAAGGGTACAAACTATACAAACTGATTCAAATTAATAACTCAATAGAGGCCCCGAAAACAAAGAGAAGACGTGTACAAACGAGAACTAATTTTGGGATTGGGCACAGTATGAAAGATCTTTTAGATGCACATATCCCTCCGGGAGGGCGATTGGGACGTGGGCATAAGGGCCTTCATCTTTTCTATTTGCTTACTTGAACAGAATTTATTTCTAAAAAAAGGGGCAGAGTTTGGTTTTTTTGGGGTGATAGTGGAAAAGTTGACAGATAAGTCACCCTTGCATCTTGGTCACTTTTACTTTTTTGTTATTTTGTAATCTTCAGGGAATAAGTTTTTTCATGAATTTTTTTCATTAAATACTATGATTTAAGATATTATTGCAAATATGTTTGTTTCATCTTGTGAAAAATTACATGTGAAACTTTTATATTATGAAACAAATACATGTGAAACTTTTTCATAAAAAATATAATGAGAAACTTTCAACTTATGAAAACAAATACATGTGAAATTTTTACATTATGAAACAAACATATGTGTAATAATATCTTAAATCATAGCATTTGATGAAAAAAAATCATGAAAAAATTTATTTTTATGTTGATTTAAACCAGTGTGTATAGTTTGGACCCTTCAACTGGTTTGTATTTGAACTTCTCTTTCTCTCTCTCTATATATATATATATATCATACTATCACGTAGACGACCCCTCAATTTGGGTTTTATAAAACAATAAAATGCAACAGAAGCTTTTAAAGTTTTGAACAACATGAAAAACACATATAGACCCACAAGGATCACTTTGCATGCAACATGTAAGATCATGAAAAAACATTAAGAGAAAGAGAAGAAATTAACAGTTGAAGCCTTTGATTTCTCTCGGGAGTTTGGAGGTTGATGGTGACGCAAAGTTCAAAATAGAACTTCTCTATTGGTATCCACCAACAAGCATGAACACCTTAGAATGCTAGTTCCTACTTGATTTATGCAAAAAGAAACAAGTTCTTAGACAAATCTATAAGAGATTTGTAGAACCAAAAAACACCAAAACCACCACCCTTGGTGGTTTCGGCCAAAAACAAGAGAGAGAGAGAGAGAGAGAAGTTGTTTTTAATTATGCGATTTCTTGCTCTTTTGTAAGCCAAAAAGATATATAAACACAAACAACCTCCACATGACCAACAAAAAGAGCCAATGAGGAATTAGCTAGTCATGCATATTTTCTCTTCAACCCCTTCTAGTTTAAGTTAATTAAAACACTACTTATAACTATTAAACCCTCATCTTTAATTCTAGTTAATATATGAACTCATTCATATTTAATAAACTAGAAAATTCTATTTGCATTTTATATTATAAATCATATTTAATAATATCCATCAAGAATTATTAATATTCATCAAGAATCGAATTCTTATAAATATTAATTCGGTGTCTACTTGTTTTTCTGTGTAACCCTATAGAATCAAATATTACCGGCAATATTATTTTATAATCATTATTGAATATATAAAACCAACGGGTTAATCTATTTTTTTCAATAAACAACAAGGTCTCCAAAATAACATTAATAAAAATTATTAACAATTTAATATTAAAATACAAAGATGAATCAACTTATAAGAAATTAAGTTTGATATTTTTATTAAATTAATATTAATTATGTATTAACATTAATTTAATAAAAATATGAAAACTAATTTAATAAAGTAATGACACTAATTAAAATAATTTATTAATCCTAAACTTATATGTTAAAATAATCTAGTATGTTAGGTTATATTTGGAAAACAAGCCGATAAGCTAGCTCTAGCTAATGGTTGATAAACTGGTTTTAAGCTGATGAACAAATTATGTTTGACAAAAACTAACTTGTAAGAATATAAAATGTTATCTTAAAACAATAGTCAATTACAAATATTTCATACTGTAATTCAATAATTTTCTAATAATATAATTAGAACAAATATATAATAATATAACATATTAATTAATACAAACAAGATTGTAAACAAAAATTATATAATATAGTATGTTAATCGAAAGAATTTAAAATTGATTATTATATATATGCTATAAAATTTGAATTTGTTAAAATAAATTTTAGAAAAATCTACATTAATCTATGATTTTAAATGATCATTACATGATGAATAAAAACAAAACTATTTAGCACATTTTAATTATCTATGAAATAAAATAAGTATCTTTAAAAAAATTGTAATTCATATAAACTTTTTTTTAAAAATTGTTGTATTTTTCTTTTTGATAACTAAATATATTGAATAATAATTAAAATATAATTGATATAATTAATAACATTTATAAATAACTAAAAATTATTATTAATTATGTAATAACCCGAAACCTTATTGCTAATCCTTGGGTTAATAAATTAAATTAGTTGGGCTTTGTTTAAGGTTTTAGTTTGGGCTAGGGCCTTAGAGATAAAAGCCCATGGTATGTATGTGGTGTTAGGGTGAAGCAAGGCAACATTCTCCTCATTTGATTCAATCAAATGGAAAGTGTGTGTGTGCAAATGATGGTGCGATTTTGTGGAGAAGAGAAGAGGAGAAGAGAAATCTCGAAGGGGGCAAAGAACTATCATCAATTTCAGGTATATAACTCCATCTTCTTCATCTTTTGTCATGGTTGATTCAATTTGGATGATTCAAAGTTGGGTTTTGTAGTTTGGATTTGTTGAATGATGGTGGAAAGTCACCAATCCAGTAAATGTGAAGTGTGTGGGTAGTATTGAGTTAATTTCTTCATTTTTGATGTTGTCTCTTTTGCTTTTGGGTTTGCAAACAAGGAAAACTCCATGGATGAGTTTTAATCATCATTTGTGTATTTTAATCCATAGACTCCATGGTTGGATTGAGTTCTTGGATGTTTGGGAATTGTTTATAGATGTTTGGGGATTGTTTTAAGTGTTTTGGATGAGTTTTAAGCCAAGAAATTTAAGGAAATTGATTTGGGATTGAGTTTTGGCTTCATCTTCACGAAATGGGTTTGTGCAGAAAATCAGTGACTAAAGCGAGTCTTCGGTGAGTCTTGATTGGGTTTAGCGGCTGTTTGAAATTTTCAGCTTTTCGTTAAATCCGGTTTGGGGTTGTAGCTTGGGTTCTTGTTTGAGGGGTTTGTAAATGCCCATCTATCTCCGGATGCAAGCATTGATCTTGAATGGTGCAGTTATCATATCTCTTAGGAGGCACTACCTCCAGACCTGTCTTTTGGGGTTACTTTGGGTTGGTAAACTTATAATTTGGTAACCTCAATTCAGGTGTTCGGTTGGTGAGCCCGTAAGGCATAAGTGAGCTTAGTGGTTTGGCAATTCAGGTGAGTTCCCTATCACTTAAAATGCAATGTGGAAATGTGTTCAAATGCTTACTTGCTGGTTATGACTTTCTTTAAATGTTTCTTTATATATAAAAAATTTGCCATGATCACTTTTATAAGCTTTGGGGTCGGTATGCGCATTACCTATTTCAATTCCTATATCTAGGTGGGATAAATCCTACATATAGGGGGACATATATAAAATTCTATGTCTTGGTGGGATAAACCCTACATATAGATACACTTCTAATTATAGGTGGGATAAATCCTATAGTTGGGTATGGTCTTCATTTGCCACGTTCTTAAAATGTTAAATGTTCACTTTATGGGAATGGAATTAATTATTCGTAAACCATTGGATGTTTTTAACTGTTTTTGAACTGTGGAACTGTTTACTGTTGTATGGGGAATTCACTAGACCTTATGGTCTAACCCGCGTTTTCAAAACTAACCTTTTCAGGAATGAGAAAGGTAGATAGATGTGAGATGTCCAAGGGAAGAATGTGAAGGCTAGAGGACGTTCTAGCTTAGTTACCTTGTTTAGTTGATTTCCAGCTGTTGACATTAGACAATTCCGCTGCTTTATAATGTTTGTGAGGATCAAACCTTGAGATGATTAGTTATATTCTTGGTTGAGCTGTGAATTTGGTTTATTATTTTAAACTCAAGATTGGGATGTTACAAGTATATAATGTATAATTAAAACTAAATAATATATTTTAATTAATTTTAACTTCTATAAATTGATATCTACAAATAATTAATATTTATTTAAAATTAATAATTAATAATCGATATTAATCAAGGTCAAACTTGAAAAAAGTGTCAAAAGACTCTTCATAAGTTGCTCTAAATAGTTTATCAACACAATAGTTTATAAGCTAGCTTATGTATATCTACATGAATACTTAAAAAAATAATCTAGCTCATACGTTTGCCAAACAATACCTTAATAAAAACTAAATTATATAGTTGGACCCCACAAAAATTCTATATGACCATTCAAAGTCAAATTTCTAAAAATGAAAGAAAAGTTGCAATGGTCTAGATCACCTTGAAAGATAAAAGTGAAAGATAACCCTCGTCTATTTTAATTAATAAGGTTTTAAGTTTGGGGACTTGGATGAAAATTTTTCACTCTTCAGAAATTACCTTGCAAATATCTTGGGAGTTATGTTCTGTGTACCTCGAATCTGTTTCGAGTGCACATTGGATAAATGCCTTCTTAGGTCATCTATTGTATCGCATGGGAAATTGTGCGTTATACTTATCTTAAGTTTCATATGAGGAATTGTGCGAAACACAAAGCTTAGTCGCATAGGAAATTGTGCAACAAATGTCGGTTTTTATGAATATTGTGCATGATCCATTGGTGGTTTACTTGACTTCCGTTTTTGATGAATTTCTTTATTCATGATGCGAGTTTTAAAACTGGGGTTTTGTTGGTAATTCATTAGACCTTAACCTTATGGTCTAAAGCTCGTTTTTCAAAAAACTAAAATAATTTTCAGGTAAGGCTTTTGTAGAAAGCTCTTCCAAGGGCAAGGGCATGGGTTGAGTTGGATTCTAGAGAAGCGCGGATAGTAGGCGAGTCTTATTGCTTTTAGATAGAAAATTCTCAACTGTAGTTGTGATTTTCCAATACAAATCTTTTAGATGTAATAGATTATTGACTTTATACTTTGGTACTTGGTTGCTATTTAAGTATATTTGTCTTTGATGATTTTGGGTCTTTATAAAGACCATTGTGAATGCCAGAGTAAAAGATAGTTGATAAGATTTTAAAAGGATCGGATGTGGACGTTAACAAGTATGTTTATTTTAAACAAGTATGTTTATTTTAAACACATGTGTTTGTTAACTTGCCGTTCAAAAAGAAAAAAAATATTAAACAATGACAAACTGTGTTTAAAAGAAAAGCAGTTTCATTCGTTTGGAAAAGATACTTTCGAAAAATATGTTTAAAGATTTACGTTATGTTCTCGAGACTTATTTAATGAAGGAAAAGAAAGGAAAGTGAAAACTCGTGTTTTCAAAACTTTTTTAGGAGAAAAAAAGAAAGGAAAGGGGGGGAAATAACGCTTGGTTTCCTTCCAAACATTTCCTCTCAAATGTGGGAGGAAAGGGAAGGAAATGAAAGAAACTAAGGCTATGTTTGGCAAACTAGCTGATAAGCTAGCTTATGATTGATAAGCTAGCGTATGACTTATAAGGTAGCTGATGACTTATAAACTAGCTGGTAGCTGATAAGCTAGCTGATGAATAAGTTATGTTTGGCAAAAACTAGGTTATGAGCATGTGAGCACAAAATATATAAACTATACTATGCTAGTTCACTCTAGAAGACCTAGTCTGACTCTTTCATCTCTTCTCCTCCCGCGATAAGGACGTGTCTAAGGATGCTACTTCGGGCGGGTGTGCTTCTTTCTATGGGGGCGCGCATCACTTTGGACGTGCTTTACTTTACCGGCAGATGCATGAGTCGGAATGTAATAGTTAGGCACGTCGTGGGAGGAGAATAAGCAAAATCTATTGCATAATAATGACCAAAAAGGGTATATCGAAAATAAATAGTTAAGGATATAATTGGAAAAAGTGTCAAAAAGCTCCTCATAAGCTACTCCAAGTAGCTTATCGATAAGCTAGCTTATAAGCTGACTTATAAGCTAGCTTATGTGCATCCAAACGATTACTCAAAAAATAAGCTAGCTTATAAGTCAGCTTATAAGCTAGCTTATTTTTGCCAAACAATACCTAAATATTTTAAAAATAATAAGATTACAAAACTACACAATCTTTCATCATAAATTATATTAGTAAAAATGACATTTTTCCTTTCCTTTCTCCCCTCTTAGAAACATGAAAATTATTTTCTTTCATTTCCTTCCTTTTACTTTATTTTCAAGAACACAAATAATTTTTTTATTTTCCTCTCATTTATTTTCCTCCCCTTTCTTTTCCATCCATTTTTTTCCCTTTATTTTCTCTCCAAATTCGAGAAGACAACGTTATAGTTTGGAAAAGGTTTATTCAAAAATCTATATTTTGGCATGCTTCTGAAATCATGTTATTGAAATAGACCATTTTCAGATTATAGTCTTTTAAATGAATCTATTTTTCAAACTATAAACCATTATAAATATATATTTGAAAATATATCCTCCAGATTGATAAATCAACTAAAATACTAACCATTATATAAGTGAAAAATATTGCACCTCTTTGACATGCCAAATTCAAGAATTTTGCTCATTTTAAGTCTACTTCATCAGAAGTCAAGCATGATGATTCACCAAACAATATATAAATATGATATTTGAAATCTACTTTTGGTCTATTGAAGAAAAAATAGCTTCATATTCATCAAAAATTAAAATCTCATTTAAGATTATATACCTAAATATACCTACCAAAAAGAGAAAATATATTTAGGGACCATTTACCAAATACTTACCAGATAAGCGCATACCAGGTCAATTACCTTACCGGATGAGCATAGGGAGGACCAGGAATCTTATCCAGTAAGCTCTTACTAGTGTTAAATGTTTACCATCAATTCATTTTGATGGCCGGAAATATTGGCCAATAAGGTAAGTGAGGGTGGTGACAACCAGATATAAAGAGCCAACAATTTATGACCATATTTGATATAAAACAGGATGGTTACATCCATCTAAAACATCCAAAAAAAAACTAACATTATAAGTTACCTTTTTTAGCTAACTATTTAAGTCAAAATTCCCATAAAGAGAGTTGAAAAATACAACAATGGTTGCAACTTAATAAACATAATCCACTTAAGTTATCAACCTCCATGGATTGGATTCCAACCAGAGCTGAATTGCCCAAAAACTGTTTTAAGTCTGAATCTGCATCTGCTTCTTCATTGCCACCACTTTTTCAGACAAAGATATAAGCTGCAAAATACAAATCAGAAAGAGGTCACCATGTTTACATATCAAGCGACACAAGACTATGAGGGCGCGTTTGGTACCCAGGAAAAAATTGGTAAATTACTAAACTACCCATGTCAAATTAAGAACCTAAAACCTTCCCCAATTCTTTCACCTGTCTAGTCTTTCCCGATCCGCATACCACAAACACTTTGTCCTACACATATTTTTGCTACATTTTTGGGAATTGCAGGTTGGTTGTTTTTTAATTAAGCCTTGCATGGATTAAGCTCTATGTGGGGATTTAGTTGTCTGTATGGAAGAAGAGGGATGGAGGAGAAGAGCGTAAGGGCAAGAAAGGAAAAAATTGGCTTAATGGATACAAAACCATTCACCCGGCTAAGTAAATAAGCCATCGTTTGAGCCATTAAGACACAACCAAACAACTCTGTACGGCTTATATTGATTAAGCTGTACGTGGGGATTTAGTTGTCTGTATGGAAGAAGAGGGATGGAGGAGAAGAGCGTTAGGGCAAGAAAGGAAAAAATTGGCTTAATGGATACAAAACCATTCACCCGGCTAAGTAAATAAGCCATCGTTTGAGCCATTAAGACACAACCAAACAACTCTGTACGGCTTATATTGATTAAGCTGTACGTGGGGATTTAGTTGTCTGTATGGAAGAAGAGGGATGAAGGAGAAGAGCGTAAGGGCAAGAAAGGAAAAAAGTTGGCTTAATGGATACAAAACCATTCACCCGGCTAAGTAAATAAGCCATCGTTTGAGCCATTAAGATACAACCAAACAACTCTGTACGGCTTGTATTGATTAAGCTGTACGTGGGGATTTAGTTGTCTGTATGGAAGAAGAGGGATGGAGGAGAAGAGCGTAAGGGCAAGAAAGGAAAAAAGTTGGCTTAAACGATACAAAACCATTCACCCGGCTAAGCAAATAAGCCATCGTTTGAGCCATTAAGACACAACTGAACAACTCCGTACGGCTTGTATCGATTAAGCTGTATGTGGGGATTTAGTTGTCTGTATGGAAGAAGAGGGATGGAGGAGAAAAGCGTAAGGGGAAGAAAGGAAAAAAGTTGACTTAATGGATACAAAACCATTCACCCGGCTAAGCAAATAAGCCATTGTTTGAGCCATTAAGCCACAACTGAACAACTCTGTACAGATTACCGGATAAGCCATACATCCCATATAGCCCATTAAGCCGTTACCGAATAGCCCCTTGGACTCGATAAACAACAAACATGCTAATATTTTAAAGCATAGATCGTTTGAAATAAAAAGAAGCCTTAAGTAATTTGAGTATACTTGCCACATACATTTTGAACAAATTCATCATATTGCATTAGTAAGAAGAACCATCAGTGGACAAGCTTAGAAAGCACATTTGGCTTCCAATATTCTAAAAGCATTACAAATTAAATCTAATGGGCCAAAGCATATGTTCTCAGTTTCCAATTTGAGATTATACCTCTTGCTTTTATTTTTATTTTTCTTCCTTTTCTACCTTTAACCAATTCTGCTTTTCATTTTCTCAGTCCCATTTACATGCCATAAGAATAAATGAAGATATGATTGTATGTCCCACTTATGAGAGATGAAGATGGAAATGAAAAATAAAGGGAAATGGTGTGACTGCATCGAACCTACATCTGTCTAAATTATATTAAGAAAGTAGCAGCATAAGATGGGCATTTTCAGAGAGGTCCAGGCACTATGAGCGTAATTAACTTGAAGGACCATACAAAACCACTCACTAAGAGACATTTTTTTTTCAAAAAATTATATTAAAGTTGTCATTATTAATCTGAGTGATTGACATTTTGAACCAACATAGATGCCTTTCTATTGCAAACTAACCATTGTTCTAGTGAAAACGCGAAGAAAACACTATAGTCTGCAATAATGAGTTTTTGGACAAATTGTGGAGATTTATATGCCAAGTAAACATTGTACTAACATTTTTTTGTCCAAAATATCATTTTTTGCATTTTGCAAGAACAACGGTCTATTAAGTTGTTCAAAAAATTGATCTCTTATTAATTGGTGGTAAATTAGATATAATATATAGGACGATCTATCTAAATGCTTATACATGTAGATATAACACTAACCTGTTGAGCAACCTGTTCTAGGCTTTTCTCCTCTTCAGTTGTCTCTATTGAGATGACTTTCTCAATCCCCTCTTCAGTTGACTCTTCCATTGTGATGACCATTGCAGTCTCCTCTTGAGTTGACTCTTCTATTAAGTTGACTTTCTCAGTCTCCTTTTGAGTTGACTCTTCCATTGTGAAGACCTTCGCAGCCCCCACTTCAGTTGACTCTTCTATTGAGATAATTTTATCAGTCTCCTCTTGAGTTGACTCTTCCATTGAGATGGTTTTCAAGGTCCCTCGTTTCCTTTTCCTTTGGAATGTGTACTTGATAACCCTACTACTTGTAGGTTGAATAGGAACCCCACCAGTCTCTAAAGCATTAGACTCCGGAGGGTCAACTTGAGCTTCTGAGCTCAGTGGCAATTCAGTCTTTTCATGTCCCACAAGTTGAAGTTCCTCAATTAGTCTACTCTGGACATCTCTTATACTTACCAAACCAGTATCAATCTTAATACTTCCATCAGAAACTTCCCCTTTGGAACGTTTGACTGACCTTGAGGTAGTCAAATACGAATTATCAGATACATGATCCATCTCCTTAACTTGACTCAGCCGTTGATTTGGGCATGAGGCTCTCTTTTTCGTATTTGGATCGGCTCTTTTTCGTATCTTTTTCCTTTCATCCCCAAGAGAGAGAGCTTTATGTAGTTTCTCACCTTCACCCGCTTTTGTAATCATATGAGGCATAATGCGGTTAGTTTGTTCAGATAACGACAACTCTCTATCAAGGGGGGTTCGTTCACATGCACGAATTCTCTGAGTACACCCACTTTTGTACATCTTTGTTCCTTTGTTTCTCAATATTATAGATGGTAAACCTTGGTCATTAATACAAGACTTCCAGAAAGAAAATAAAGAATTATGAAATATTTGGCCTTTGTTATCCTTATCTTTATCAGAATTTCCAATGTTAAAAGGTGGAACAATGTACGGTTGTTCTTCTAGAGGAGGAAATGCCATACCATCGGGATTACTGAATACATTTTTCTCCAATGCTTTAGAGACTTGTAACATGGACTTAACTTCTTTTCTTGGTGTGACCCTCTCCAGTTCAACCTGCACTGCACTTAACTCTTCTCTGAGGTCTTTCACTATGTCCTCTGCTTCCTGGAGCTGTGCTTCTAGTTCTTCAATTTTCTTTTGTTGGGCTCGGGATGCCATTTCCGCTTCACTAATCTGAAATTTTGTGAAAATGGTTTAAAATCATATTCTGATAATATTTGAAGGAAGTATATAAATTATTAGGAGCACATCATGCAAACATAAAATCAAGCAACGGATGTGAACCTTCAAACATAGAAGGTTTAAATTATCTGTGTAGTTAAAAAGTGTCAATAGTTGCCATCTTTTTGTTGTTCATTTTTCTCCCATAATAAGCATGCAATATCAAATAGGATTGTGGCAAAAGCCTAAATATAACATAGATAATCGCCGTAACAAATTAATAAACTTTTTATAGCCAAGTACAAGGATTGTGACAAAAACCTACAAAACCATTAAATGGCAAAACATGGACTTTATGGTACCTGCATATTTTTTGTCGATGGCCACATCAGCTCATTATGTTATGCAGTTATGGTAACATGAACCTTCCTACCACACTAATTAAATATAACGAAACAGAAAAAGAAGGGGGTTTGGTGCACGAAGGCTCCAAAGCTTTGCAAGGGTTTAGGAGGGAAGCCTTCCTCAATAAAAGATCTATTTTCCAGTTCCCTAAATATGTTTACAAAAGCAAGGCTTAGGGATTTTTGGTCAATAAAGATTTGATGAAAGACAAACAACTGTCAACGGAAAACCAACTTCATTGTTGCTATCTTGAGATGTATATGATTTTGAAAAACATTGTTTCTGCTCGCTAAGTCCACTTCTTTCTTATCAATTTTATAGGGTATGCAAAGCTAAGTACCTGCCTTGCTAATAGTAGAGTATATCATCATGGTAAAGAAAATACTACCCACATCCATGCATATATTTATTAGGTAAATGGATATTAAATCATTAGACCATGGCCAACTGTACCCAAAGAATCCATGAAATATTACCACTTTTTATTTCTCATAGTACTTAAACAGGGGTTATAGAATCTAGAAGGCCAAGTTATACCGTCTACTGCCATTGGAAGTGGGGATCCCAAATATAACACTCAGAAATACTGTACAAAGTTACACTTCCAAATTACTAAGCGATAAGTTAGTTTTCTAAACAAATTATGACATTCATTGAGCCTTTACGAGTGTAAAGCAAAGTAACTAATGAAAGAAGATTAGCTTCCAATATCCTAGAAAAGACCAGAATTCTTAAGGCAGTCGAGCAAGGTAGCGCTTGCGCCTTAAGTTTGCATTTACGCTAGTTTCCGTTTGCTTGATTTACCTTTTGCTAGGTTAGGAAATATAAACGCTTTATGAATCATGGTCGATGGTCAGAATGTAATTAATATGACGTATGAATCATGGCAATTCAAGTGTTAAATTGTTGCCTATCTACCATATATTCCAAGGTTAACGACACACATAATTATGTTGTTTCTTTTCTTTGACAGGTTTCACTAAATACTATTGGTTCCAATTTTTGTGTAACAAATTGCATGTGCCATCTTATCATAGACACATCAATTCTTAAGGTACATATGTGTAACATTTTGTACTACATCATCATAATGGCTTAATTATTTCTAGCCGTTAAGAATAATAATGAAGCTCTCTTTCCAAAAGGAAGATAATGAAGCTTATTAAGATTCTATTTTGAGTTAGTGCATGTGCTCATATTCATAAGTTCATAAAGAACGTTATATTCAAAACTCTATCTCATGGACACGCAGGCACACTTGAGCAAAGCAAAGTTGCATGTGTTTTTAACAATCGAAATGTCCCACTTGCATTATCAAATGAAAAACGACAAAATAGTGGAACTTTCTGAAGGAAGACAACTTAATAGATGCCCTCAGCTATATCATAACAAATTAACAAGTAACAACACCAAAGATACACACACAAGATTCAAAATAATGATAAATCATAGTCCTTGATATCCATTTATGTAATTTCGGGTTTCTCCTAGCAATTAACACACCAAAAGAATGAAACTGTCGTTGATCTCAAGAAAACCCTTTTTGCATTCCAAAAAAAATCCCTCCATAGTCAAATAATCTTGAGCAACACCAGAAACAAAAATAGCTCAAAGACTTTATAGCACAAATTTACAACACAAATTCTTAATAATAACATGTGAGTCAATGGACACAACATATTTATGGTGTTGACAAACTAGGAAAGAAATCACAACCCTAATTTCCAGAAAGACCAATTTAGCTAAACCCTTGATGTTCAAAATCAACTCCAATTCCAAACAGAAATGAAATTTTTACAAAGCAAAAAAATGCACGAAACCCCAGATGCAGAAAACATAAAAAATCATGAATTTATAAAATCAAATAACCTGATGAACAGAAGCCCTAAAACAAAACAAAAAAGGAAACCCCGCTTCCACTTATCACAAATGCTAAAAAAAGGCAGAATTTGAATTTTACTTGTTATACCTTAGAATCCATCATCTGTTTGAGTCTCATAAGCATCTGAATCGCGTTTTCTTTCGAGTGTTTGAGCTCTAATTCTAATCGAACAGCTCTCCGTTCAGACACCATAATCCTCGCCGCTGCCTCTTTCGCTGTATTCAGTATCATATCAGCATACGCAATCTTCAACTCCTTCAACTTCTGTAACAATCAAACATCAAAAACAAAAACAAAAACATCAGAATGTAAATTTATACTATCAACCCAGATTTCCTTCAAAACACAAAATCAACAACCCAAATCAAAGGGAAAACAAGAAACAATTCTCAGGTGAGTTGTTGACCGGTGTTTGCGGCTTCCGCCACCGGCAATGTGTGTCGGAAGTTTACCTTATCGGCGTCCATTGTTAGAGAATCGAAGAGGAAAATTTTGGGGATTTAAAAGACCCTAGGAAGTTTGTTGCGTCTCTTTGTAAGCACTAAGCAGCTGTCTGTTATGATTTATGAACTGCAATTTCAGTTGCCCTTGTGACGGATTTACCCCTACTCTTTTTACGAATTACCGAAACTGCCACTATTTGGTTAACCTTGCGAACCGTTACATTACATTTTTGGAGCGGTTTTCTTTGTTTTTTTCAATTATGATTTTAAGGTTTTTTTCTTTGTGGGCCCATGGTGGAAGCCTGGTCTTATGACGTGGCAGACAGTGAGGCTTACACGTAAAAAACACGTGGTCAATGTAAGTCAACCATATGACCTTTTGTCAATTTTTCAATTGTAAAATTGGCTTTAAAATAGTTTTTTTTTTCTTTTATATCGATCTTCAGAGATTTTTTTAGCATTTTTCAAGAGATTCTTTATGATTCTTTTAAAATAAAAAGATAAAAGTCAAAATCTTTAAAAAAAAAATTATACTCATCTTCAATAAATTTCTTATTTTAGAAAATGAAACATTAAAAACAATATTAAAATATCATAATAATCTATTAAAATATTATTTCTCCTTCTTTATATTTATTTTCAAAGATTTTTATTGGTGCTTTTATGTGGTAATCATTTTTGGAGTGATCTTCATATTTGGAGAAAAACATAGTTTCACTCCTACTTTCTCCATTTTGAAGATAGTTTTGAGAAATCTGTTGGAAATGAAATGTTGCCTCAAAATCCTTATTTTCGCCATTTTCTTAATTTTGGAAAAGCTGTTGGAGATGCTCTTAATGGGTATAATTTTTAAAAATAAAGTATTTAAAGTTAAAATCTTTAAAAATATTATAAACAATATTAACAGCTATTTTATTTTATCAATTCTATCATTAACTATATCATTAAATTATTTAACACATTCAGTAAAGTATTAATTTTCTTTTCTAAACATTTAATTTCATTAAAATCTCTTAAATTGGAAGTTCTAGGGATTTTTTTAATTTTGGAATTTTTTTTCATATCTTTCCTTTTTTTTTTCTATTATAATAAAATAGCATAATTGTTGTAGTAAAAAATTAAAATTTCATTTTTCTCTATTTTAACATAACTATTAGAGATACTAACCATCCATCTTCCTCATTTACCCAAGTGGTACCTCCCCCACCAAATGTCACTTACCTTCATAAGTGGGAGAGGTACCACTTACGGCTTGAATAAAAATTGTAATTTTTTTATCTTTTAGCTAAGTCTGCAATTGGAAAGGTACCACCTGTGGAGTAGCGACATTTGGATAAAACCGGAACAGTAATGACTAGGACACCAAGTCATGTAAGAGAAATGGCTATTTTAGTCAATTCTTTTTTTATTTTTGGTAATATATATATTTTTCATAGAAATAAAAATATATTTGAATTTTTGTTGACTTGATAGTTTATACCACACTTTTTAAAAATCGTCTCCAACAATTATACTATAATTTTTCTATAATAAGATAATAAAAATTCAAAATTTTAAAACAAATTATAATCAATTCCAATAACTATTCTTTTTTTAGTAACTTTAACATTGACTATATTAATAAAATATTTAATACATTTAATGAAATACTATTTTATCTCATATAAATTTAATTTCAATGCTTTTTATTATTGGAAAATAATTAAAATATTATTTCTTTTTTTATACAGTTTTAAAGATTTCTTTAAATTTAAAAATTTATACATTATATTTCCTTTTTTTTCTATTTTAACCTACCATTTAATATTAAAATATTATTGGAAAATAATTAAAATATTACTTTTTTTTATATAATTTTAAAGGCTTTTCCAAATTTAAAGATTTCTTCAAATTTAAAAATTTATACATTATATTTCCTTTTTTTTTTATTTTAACCTACCATTTAATATTAAAATATTATTAGAAAATAATTAAAATATTACTTTTTTTTTATATAATTTTAAAGGCTTTTCCAAATTTAAAGATTTTCTCAAATTTAAAAATTTATACATAATCTTTCATTTTTTCCTCTCTTTATTTTAACCTACCATTTAATATAGTTGATGTATCAAAGGAATTCCTAAATCTCAAAGCTCTCTATTTTAACATAAACGATAGAGATAATATTATTTTATGTTTGTTATTTTGAATAAAATGAAACCATACACATGAAAATTATTATCGATTAAGTAAAAATTATTTTATGTTTGTTATTTTGAATAAAATGAAACCATATACATAAAATGATCTAAAAAAATTTAATTTATATTATGTATGAAAACAAATACTAAATATACGATATTTCTTTGTATACATTTTATTTTATTTTACCATTTCTTGTAAACTTAACAATATTTTTTCAAGTTGACCTAATTATAATTAGCATTTAGTATAAGATTTTAAGAATGATCCTTTTTAATAGTTATGCTATAACTTTTTTTAAATAGAATATTAAAAATTAAAATCTCTAAAATATTTTATAAATATAATAATTATGGTATTAATTATATTAATAAAATATTTAATACATTTAATAAAATATTATTTCTCTCTACTACAAAATTAAATTTAATTGGTTATATATGATAAAAATATTATTTCTCTCTCTTCTATAGTGTTCTAGAGCATCTCCAACAATTATGGTAAAATGGAGAAAATTTAGATTTTAGCATTTTTGTTGCTCCAACAGCTATTTTATTATCTATGTTAAAATAGAGAAAAGATGATAGAAATTATAAAAATCTCTAAATTTTGAGATGTCTACAGCATCTTCAAAAGTTATGCTATATTTTTTCTAAAATAGAGTACTAAAAGTCAACATTTTTAAATTTTTTTGCTTCCAACTCCAATAGCTATTTATTTTAAAGATCTTGGCTTTAATTATATCATTAAAATAACCAATATCTTAATAAAATATTATTTCTTTCTCTTAAGTCATATTACTTCAATGATTTTTATTGGTGAAAATATGAAAATATTATTTATGTTTCTTAAGTGGTTGGTTTTAGAGATTTCTTCAAATTTGAAGATTTTCATCTTCTCTCTCTTGTGTTTCTCTATTTTAGTGTGCCATATATATATCATAACTATGTAACACCCGAAAATTTTGGTCATTTTGTGCCTTTATATTTCATTTGATATTTTGATCTTAAAATACACCTTTTATTTGGTTATGTCGTTAGAAGATGTTATGGTGTGAATTTTATGCCACGATGCAAGAAAAAGGTCTTTTGAAAGTCAAGTTGAGGTCAAAGCGGGTTATAATGCGGGTTAAAGTGCTTGGAAAAGTCCTTTAGGGTCTGTATGGAGAATTTTTGGACAAGGGCGACTTTCTATGCTAGTTAAAGTGCTTGAAAACCCGCTTTAGGGCCCATATCAGTTTTAAGCCGATTTTTCAAGGGTTTCTTTCATTTTATCATATCTTCTTCATCTCTTGACCATTTGGGGCGATATCAAGGAGGATTAAGATACCTTGGAGGATTCAAGAGTATATTCTAGAGAGGTAACATCTTCTTCTTTTACTTCCTCTAAAAGCTAGGGTTTGTGTGCTTTTCTTTTTCTTCCATCTTTGTCTTAGGTTCTTTGTTCCTTTAGGTGGAAAATATCTTTTGGGAGCTTGTTGATCGAAGATTTGAAATACCTACCTGTAGATCTTAAGTTTCTTTCAAAAGAGGCTCAAGATTGGGGTAAAATCTAGATTTTGCCTAAATCTAGCATTGTGAGTTCAAGTTACTTTGTGAAACTATGTACACGCACAAATGTTCATTTTGAAGTATTAACGTGTTTACTTGATATTTATCAAATGTGTTGAGTATTTGATGAAATTTACATGCATGGTGTTCTTGGGTTAATACATCTTGACAATGTATGTATTTGGGGTCTTTGCATATTTTGTCAAATAAATCATAAGGATGGATTGTTTTAATGTCTTATCTCATAAATTGAGATCTTTTGGTGTTATATGTATCTTTGGAGTTTTGATCTTTGTAATACCCTAGTTTTAAATAAAAGTCTCGGGACTAGTATCGTTAATTGGCTTATTTTAATGGTTTAATTTTAAAAAAGATCGAAAACCCATTTAAATGGGTTTGTTCCTTTCTTTTCCACTAAGAGCATCCACAATGGAGGTTCTTCTACAGATTCTTAATGATGTTCTTACAAAAACCTCCACTCTGGGACACAGGTTCTTATCCAGTCATAGGTTCCTATAAGCACCCAGGTACTTGAACAAGAACCCGTGTTCTTGCAAAACATTTCTTTTTTGTTATTTATTATTTTATTATTTATATTGTTTTATTAATCATTTTATTTTATTTTAATAAATTTATAAAACATATAAATAAATATTGATTAAAAAGTATATAAACTGAATATTATAAAATATAGAGTGAATTGTGGATTTGGTCCCTATGGTTTGATAAATTTTTGGGCTATGGTCACTATATTATGTTTATTGTGGATATGGTCCTTGTGGTATTCAATTTACTTTGGTCATGGTCCCTCTAACTAACGGCTTACTAACTCTGTTAAATGAAAGGGTCATTTTTGGCATATACTTATTCTTTTGTCTTTTTCATATAAATATAAAAACAATATTTTTATACATATATATATAATATAAAAATAAATAAATTATGATATTGTTGTGGATGCTCTTTATTTAATTAAAAAAACTTAACTATATTAAATAAATTAAATTATATTGTTTTAAAAATTAGCTATATTAAATTGGATTTAATTATATTAATTTTTTTAAAGAATTAATTATATAAATAGGTTTTGGTGCAATTAATATTTAAATTAAACAAATCAAATCATAAAATCATATTTTATTCTAAAAAAGTTATGTTAAACACGATTCAATTTTATTGTTTTTTTATCATTGCAGTATACAAGTTTATTATCGATATTTTAACACCAAAAATTATTTAAAACCACTAAAATACAAACTCCAATTTTATCATACTAAAATAAGGTTTTTGATTTTCATGTAATTTTTTATTCAAAGATTCAACGTCAACTATTTAAATTTTCACCAATGAAAATTTTATTTTTAATTTCATGTTTCTAACTTAAAAATAAACAAATTCGTACATAAATTCAACAAGTTTTCATACCAAAATAAACAAAAATATTAAAATAATAAAATTATATCGTATTTAATATGATAATGATATAAAAATAAACACGATATCACATTCATTCTATATATAATGATATAAAAATAACTAAGATAAGATATTGTTTTATCATTTGATTTGTTTAAATTAAAAAATTGAATACGATATAATTTTATCATTTTAATGGTTTTGTTTATTTCGGTATGAAAACTTGTTGAATTTTTGTAGAAATTTGTTTAATTTTAAGTTAGAAAGATGAAAGTAAATATAAAATTTTCATTGGTGAAAATTTAAATAGTTGACGTTGAATTTTTGAATAAAAATTACATGAAAATCAAAACCTTATATTAGTATGATAAAATTGGAGTTTATATTTTAGTGGTTTTAAATAATTTTTGGTGTTAAAATATCGATAATAAACTTGTTTATTGCAATTATAAAAAATAATAATAAAATTAATTCGTGTTTAACATAATTTTTTTAACTTAAATAAATCAATCATAAACTCATATGTTATTTATTCGCTCTAAATAAAATAAAATATTTTCTAATGATTTGATTTGTTTAATTTTAAATATTAATTGCATCAAAATCTATTTATATAATTAATTCTTTAAACAAATTAATATAATTAAATCCAATTTAATATACTTAATTTTTAAAATAATATAATTTAATATATTTAATATAGTTAAGTTTTTTTAATTAAACAAATCATATCTACAATAATATCATAATTTATTTATTTTAATATTATATATATATATATATATATAAATATTGTTTTTATATTTATATAAAAAGGACAAAAGAATAAGTAGATTGCAAAAATGACCCCTTCATTTAACCAGAGTTAGTGAACCGTTAATTAGGGGACCATGACCAAAGTAAATTGAATACCACAAGGACCATATCCACAATAAATATAGTATAGTGGCTATAGCAAAAAAAAACTATCAAACCATAGGGACCAAATCCACAATTCACTCTAAAATATATTTTTTATTTTTCTTAATTTTCTTTTCTTTAAATTTCTATACAATTTTTTTTTGGTTATCTCACTGTATTATTATATTTAGATTATATATATAATTAATTTATAAATGTAAATTAATATTTGTAAATATCTTTTCTATTTTTTAAAAATACATCAAATTGTTATATATAGACGTCACCATATGATAAATCTTTCACACCTCTCATTGAAAGAAAATGGAAAAAGACAATGAGAATCAGGAAGACTCTCAAATGGCCCCAAACTCTCCATATCCTCGACATTCTCCAAGACCTATGAACTTTCCAAGATTTTCCTACAACCCACTGTATCCTCAAAATTTTCCAAATGTTGCTCAATCTTCAATTTTTAATCCTCGTCCTCGATATTGGTCGGATGTACCAAACCAATTTGGTACGACAAACAATTATTTTCCAAATCAATTTCAACAACCATTTTTTATGTCTTCCAACGAGGTACGAGGTACTAATGTTGATGTCTCAAGAAATGATGAAGAGTTTATATCACCGTTGCCAATCAAAGACTACCAATCCCCTCCACATTAAACACAAATAGAATTGGATTCAGTTGATCAAAATAGAAGTGTAGGAATGGATGATGACAAATCCAAAAAAACGTATCGATTACCTTGGTCAATTAAAGAAGACAAGATGCTTCCAATGGCGTGGGTTACGATTAGCAGCGGTCCTATAGTCGGTAACGATTAAAAGAATTTAGCTTTCTGGTAAATCAATCGTGTTATTTTTTATAATTTTGCACTTTTTTAATTATAATATAAAATTATTTTTTATGTTTTAATTATTTTTTCAAATATGTTAACAAAATATATAAATTAACAAATTAAAAATAATATACTAGTTATGTACCTGCTGCAATGCATCGGATATAACTTTTTTATAAATCCAGAATAAAAAATTAATACAAATCCTTATTTAAAAAAAATTATATTTGAACAAATAAGAACGTTGGATGTACAGATGAATATAAACAGTTTGAAAATTGACAACGACAATTTCTAATCAATTTTTGCAACTGGAATTATGTTTAGAGTCTCCATTCCTTTTGAGAGTGGTTTTGTACTTCTTTGTTGCAGCTCCATTCTTCCTACCAGAAGCATTTCTTAGATCTGATGATCCACCACGTTGAACTTCTTTATCTTGTGTCTAGGATGCATGAAGAACCCATCGTCTCCACCTCATTCCCTCGCCTCTTCAATACACTTGCTCGCCAAGTAAACATCAAGCATAACATTTGTACCAATTACATTTGCATAAAAAACAGGGAAAACAAGATTGCGTTTTTCATATTATAAACCTAATACTCCCTCCATCCCAAAATGAATGTCCACGTTTCTATTTAGTTGTCCTAATATAAGTCTTTGCCACCTACTTTCCAATTCTACCTATAATTATAAGATTGAGAAATCCATTATTGCCTATGTGTGAAGGGTATATTTATTAATTAATTAAGAAATGTAATAATTACATACTTTTAAAATTACATGATTTTTTTTATTGTGGACATTGATTTTTGGAACGAAAAAATCTGATTCAAAAATGTAATTGTAACAACCTTATTATCCTAATGCCCATTTCTTTGTATTAGCCAAATAACAAAAGCCATGCAAGCCCAAGTTGGTAGCAAAAATGAATGATCAAAATCTGTAACCAGATTTGAACATCTGTCCAAACCCATAAGAAACTTGTATGACATGATATCACGATTTAGAATGAGCACGTTCAATATGGTTGATCTAAAAGGAGTATCAAGATCCATCATCATGGATGTTAAGTGATAAAACAATAAAAAGATACAAAAGGATTGGTAACTAACCATTTGATCTGCAAGCATGAAAATTGTTTTAGAGATAGTTTCCTCCTGTAGAAATTGAATAAATGCTCGGTCCGATAAAACATACCATGCAGATTTGGGGACATCATTTGTCACTACATTAAAAAAACAGTACTATAAGGAAATGACCCAAACATTTTGCAGGTGACAACACAAGTGACGTTAGAAGCATACTGCATACATGACAAAAAATGTGTTCACCATCATGATTTATGAACCGTTAAAGTTTATGGTTCATGGTTCGTCAGTGACATTGAAACAACTGTATGTAACATTGCTGATAAAAACAACATGTAACAGTTAAATATGTGTCACATTAGTTGTTATATTTTGCAAGTGAAAACTAATAGATCCTACATACATAATGTGGCATAAGCATGGCTCCAAGTGACAAATTTGAGGATCCATATATCTCACCAATCCCCCCATATTCTTCTGAAGATATTATGCATGATCAAAAGTTTTTTAACAATGGTATGGATCATGTGAAAAGTGGAGTTAAGGTGAAGTACGATATGCATAACATAATGCATCTCTTAGGTGGCGTTTGTTTTTTAAGATGTATTGAAGTCTGATTTCACCTCTTATTTATAAGAGGTGGTGCTGAAGTATGAAATCTGAATCAATAGATGCAATTAAACATGCCTAAATCAATACGATTTAATATATATATATATACACACACATGCCTCAATCAATACGACACACACACACACACACACACATATATATATATACATAAGAATGCAGAAAATCAAAATGAGAGCAAAATATCATGCCTCAATCAATACTATATTTATATATATGCACACAGATCAAGTATCTAAAGAAGAAATCTGTATGGAACAGAAGTTTTGATACAATAACTTCATTGCTTGTTAGATATTTTATCAAGAATCAAACTTGTTTTCATCATCGCCAATGGCGTGTAGCTCAGTTGGTAATGGGTGGGGGTTAAGTTTGTCCAGAATTTTTTTTTTCATCATCAGACATGACTATCCAACATTAACCATCTCTCACACGGGTTTCTCGAAACGAATTCAAAGATACTAAAACCATGATCAACTACTTTAGGGGTTGTTGTTGCTTTGCATTATTCTGGAAATCTCAATAATATATATTTCCTCCCATTCAAAGACATTATCCATGATAATAAACCATCTTGAAAATTATCTCTATATACTTGCAGATAACTACAATATGCATTTTCAAACCCAAATCCAATCCATCCCCATTTTCCTTTCTTGGCGGTAATATAAAAAAATCTCTCATAGAAATCAATTTCGGGAGTTCTCCATGTTTGGAAAATTACATACTCTTTCTACTACTTTCTCCGTTTTTTTTTAACCATGGATGTCCAGGAAAACTTGCTCGCATATTGACTAATCCCGGAGGCCCTAGAAGAAAATACCAAGTGGCTTTGGAAGACTCGAACCGGTAACCTTTCAGGAGGATCCCCAAAGGCCTAAGCCTTATTGTAAGTTGAGTTATTCCCACAAGGTTTAATTCTCCATTTTAGAGAAAGGTTTTGGAGAATTGTCAGAGCAAAAAGGTGCTCGAAATCCCCAAAATTTTCAATTTAGAAAATCAATTCGAGATGCTCTAAATTGTCATTCAGATTGAAACGATGATTACAAATTAGAGAGAGAATATTTTTCTTCTTTAAATTGTCATTCAATTTGTGGAAAAGAGAGAATATTTTTCTTCTTTATCTTATTACTTTAAAGATTTATCTAGAAATTGAACAAGAAAATGTAAGAATTATGGTTGAATTCTGGAACACTTACCGCGATTCCTTTCAAATTGAGAAGGTTATGCTTTTTGTTGAACCAAACCATGAGTCCTTCTAGTTGTTGGATATAATGACATGGTATTAATATACCTGAAAATAGGTATTACATAAGTAAAAGAAGATTAAAAATTTAATTTAGGAATTTTCAAGAAATTAATGAATAATTTGTGGTAAAAATGTAAGATTACCTGCCTAAATTTCTCCTGTAGTGAACAAATCCCTCTACTTATATTGAGGGAACTTCAAGAACCACTAAGAACCATTTATGCAATAACATACATCATCCCTGGCTTGAAACTTTGAAAAGCAAAGAGAGATTTAGAGAGAGAAAGAGGAAGAACACATTACAAAGAAGCCATATTTCAACAATTTTCAGAATAAAGAAAGGAACTTTTAAGGTTCTTTTGAAGGTATAAACGTTAAAAAGAGCACCTTTTTAAGGTTTCCTAAAAAAGGGTAACTTATTTTTCTCAAAGCTTCTTTAAGGCATAAAGAAGATAAGTAAAGAAACAATTTTGTGGAAAGTAGAAGGCACCAAAAAAATATACCTGCTAAACCAGAGGAATTTGAAGAATCATAAGAGAACCCTACTCCAACATGCGGTCTTTAAATACATCATATTTGCCTTTGTAATATTGTGTATTTGGTAGGGGTTTTAGAAGGAAATTCATGAGAGAATTTGTGGGAAATCAGTGAGAAATCAAACTAAAATCGTTGAAGCACGAACCTGTTAATCAAAAGCAATTGTCAATCGAAAATCAGTCAGAAACTTTCCTAGCCTGCGTACGCCCTTTAAATATCTTAAATGTTCCACAACAAATATTATAATATACCTAAAGTCAATACCTTCTTGGAATACACGTTAAAGTTGAAGAGCCAAACGAACGACTACTTTCCACTTTCAAGCTTCTTGCAACTATCAAATGCACATCAAATTTTAACATCATGCCCTCTAAATCAAGAAGAGTTGTCAGAGCATTGCTTGTGCTTATATACTGCAGAAATAAACCAAATTAACATAAATATACCGGAGCCACATAAATTCACTTAAATATTTTAGGATGAAACATATCTTGAGTCAGGGTGGACCAGAAGAAAGTCATGGACTTTGGGAAACTAACATCACCATAGATGATTGGTGGATTAAAACAACAAGATCCATGTTGCAACATTATTCTAACAAAGCACGAAAAACTAGAGATAATGTTGATCCATGTTGCAACTTTGCTTTATGATATCTTCAACCAAACATAGTAATCTTATATTTTTGAAAGAAAATAGGGAACTATTAAAGTCGATCCGATAATGGAGATGATCACAACATGTCCAGTGAAGCAAATAAGAGTTATCTTACCTGCCAACAGAGAGCAACAGGAGCCCATTAACAACGAACTCTTTGGATTCGAAAAGGAAACTCCCGGAGCAAATGCATTTTTCCATCATATGCCAGCAACAAACGTCACCGGAAACCTCCCAAGTCTGCTCCATATATCATCTCATAAGCAGTAGAAAGAGAACTTTGCAAATATAACACTCAAATATCTGTTTAAATAGGGAGAAAGGGAAACCACGAAGTGTATGTCCATGCCCAAACCCAATTCATAAACTGCTACATCCAGAAAATGAATGGAAAAAGAGCAAACCTCAATCAGCCCAAAATGTTAGAAATCCATGGAAAAAGCAAAATTTACAAAATCCATTCAAAAATTCAGAAATTCACAAAGAATCAAAATCCATTGTCAAGGAATTACTAAGGGTCCGTTTGGTTTGCGGGATTGTTTTTGAGGGATTTGGATTTCATGGAAGGATTTGGATTTTAAGGGATTTGGATTTGAATGGATTTGAAAATCATAGGTGTGTTTGGTTTGTAGGATTTGCAATGGAATTGGATTTCCATTATTTATAAATAATTTATATAAAAATGTAAAATATTATAAAAATAATTAAATTACATTTTTATTAATCAATTATTACAAAACAAATGTTTTTAACATTTTTAAAACATTATTTCATACAAATCTTACGAAATCCCGAGCATCCGCCAAGGATTTCAAAATCCAATGTTCATGGGATTTTAAATGAATGCATGGATTTTAAATCCCTACCATCAGGAAAACCAAACACCGGAATGGATTGGATTTGAAATCCAAATTCCACCAAATCCCGCGAACCAAACGCGCCCTGAATCCCAAAATCCGTTCAGAAACTCAAAATAAATTATTCAGAAATTCACAGGGGAGCAAAATCCATTTTATAAAATTAATTACCTGTTTTGATGTCTCAATTCCGGTACCCTTGTCATTCCAGTACATAGAGAAAGAATATAGAGCAAAGGTTACCCTTGTCATTCACTTCACATCATCATCATGTATCTGCTTCTTTTTCTCCAATGAAAAAAAACCCTAAATAAGAGATTTTTGAAATATCAAACAACTAAAACAGAAACCATCAGTAAAAATGAGGCTAATCGGGGTTTGGATTTGGATTTCAGGGTTTCATCCTCACCTTCGTTTGATAACAATAAGTTCCCAAGAACACAAATTTGTTTTGGGGAACCATCAAAATGATAGCAGTTGGAATCAGGTGAAAAAGAGAAGGAATGGAGGAATTCAGGAGGTTAAGCTATTGGGAGATGGGTTTATGAAGCCGGAGAAGATGAAGATACATATGGTTGGGGAGCTTGAGAGAATGCGAATGGAGACAGAGATCAATGGACCATAAACCAGATCTTCAAAGCCCGAAATCGCCATATGGATTTGGAAAGAAATCGAGAGTTTGATTGTCGCTGCTGGTCACAAGGGAAGGGGGAAGGAAAATTAGGCCGGACGTGGAGAGAGGGAGAAAAACTAGGTCGGGACGTGGTAAGATGATTCAGGGAGCGGTGTAACGGTAGAAAGAGAGTTTGGGATATGGTGCTTTAGACACTTGTACATTGTGCAGTAAAACCAGTAAGTCTTAAATTTCTAAACAAACCGTTTTACACGCTTTATAATATAGTAATAGATACATAAAATTAAATTTATATAATAATCTATAAATTAAATAAAATCTTATAAATTAAAACTAAGGAAAGTGAGGTTTTTGTAAGAACCTCCATTGGAGGGTTTTATGGAAGTTTTTGCTTTAATGAGGTGATAGTGATGTGTCAGGAAAAAATATGGCAAGTGAGGTTCTTAGAGGTTCCACCATTGTGGATGCTATAACTTCAACTTTTAAAATGGTTTTTGTGAGTGTGTATGTAGAAACACGTTTTAGAGTAGAAATCGATGATCGTCATTCATAAACTCAACCGGTATTTATACAAAGGAAAAACACAAAAAGAGAAGCAAACATCTAGCCAAAAATACAACAGACTATCCTTATCAGCCCCTTTAAATATATTACAGAAATACAATATATATATCCTTAAAATACAAAGATATCCAAACCGAGAATATCTCAGAAAATCTCGATAATATCTCATCTTGATATTATCTCATCCAACACCCCTCTCAAGTTGGAGCATGAGGATCAAGAATGCCCAACTTGGAGAGTAGAAATTGAAACTGTCATGTTCCTAAAGACTTGGTAAAGATGTCAGCTAGCTGGACTGTAGAGGGACAAAAGATGGAAGAATTGTACCGTCTTGAATAGCATCATGAACAAAGTGACAATCTGCCTCTATATGTTTGGTACGTTCGTGAAACACAGGATTCTTAGCAATGTGGAGGGCCAATTTATTATCACAATGTAGACCAATAGCATTCGGATGTTGAATACCCAGGCTCAATAGAAGACCTTTCAACCGTTTCAACTCACAATTGATCGCAGGCATGGAACGGTATTCGACTTCGGCAGAAGAAAGGGCGACTGTGTTGCTTTTTGGTCTTCCAAGAAATTGGGGAATGGCCAAGAAACACAAGGCAACCAGTGAGAGATCGACGAGTTAGAGGACATCCTTGCCAATCAGAATCACACCAACCGGTTAGAGATAGGGAGTTTTCCGCTCGGAGTAAGATGCCTTGGCCAGGAAAACCTTTCAGATAACAGACCACACGTAAGGCAGCCTCCCAATGTTCTTGCTTCGGGGATTGTAAAAATTGTGATAAGATATGAACAGAATATGCCAGATCAGGACGAGTGACCGACAAATAGATTAAACGCCCAACCAAACGTCGGTAAGGTTCTAGATTAGATAATGACTCCCCGGAAGCATATGTTAGTCGATGATTCTGTTGAATGGGGAAAGAGGCGGGCTTGGCACCTAAAAGTCCGGTTTTGGAGATGATATCAAGGGAATACTTTCGTTGACAAAGGAAAATTCCCTTAGGACTCTTTGCGACCTCGATGCCAAGAAAATATTTCAGAATTCCGAGATCTTTCATATGGAAACAAGTACTCAAGTAAGTCTTAAAAACTTTCAAGGCAGCAGAATCATTCCTAGAAATAATGAGGTCATCAACGTTAACTAGAACATTGATCTGAGTCGATCCTCGAGAATAGGTAAAAAGAGAGTAGCCTGCATAGGATTGTAAGAACCCATAATCTTTCAATGCCGTAACGAGTTTCGCAAACCAACATCGAGGTGCCTGCTTTAACCCATATAGCGATTTTCGAAGCCGACACACCATATTAGGGTTAGAGGACTGGAAGCCATGAGGAAGTTTCATAGACACTTCCTCGTCAAGATCCCCATGTAAGAAAGCATTACGAACGTCCATTTGATGCAGCTCCCAATTCTTAGATGTTGCAATGGCTAAGAACACACGAACAGTCACCATCTTTGCAACTATTGCAAAAGTCTCGTTGTAGTCTATCCCTGTAACTTGATGGTTTCCAAGGACAACCAAACGACCTTTGAGTTTTTCAATGCTTCCATCGGAATTATACTTGATCTTATACACCCATTGGCTTCCAAGAGCATGTTTGCCTGTAGGTAGCGGCTCCATAGCCCATGTACCATTTTCTTTCAAAGCACGAATTTCTGCTTGCATAGCATCACGCTAACCTGCATCACTCATCGCTTCTTTGAAAGATTTGGGCTCACGACCTGTAGTTACTGCAGCCAGAAATTTTCGGTGGCTAGCCGAAAATTTTGTACAATTAATATAGTGTGTTATGGGATAGGGCGTACCTGAGGATGCTGATGGTGCATGTGATTTTTAAGAGGGAGTGGATGGACTTGTAGTAGAGGCCGTATTAGTAACATAATCTCGAAGGCGTGTTGAAGGAAACTTATCTCGAAATCCGCGACCCAATGAAGGCTCTGTAGATGAAGTCGGAGCAGAACCTGGAGACCCCTTGATGTCTGGTGGAGGAGTGGAACGTGATTCGTCCTCTATATTTGATTGCTCGTCAGGAGTTTAGGTCACGGGAACGGGATCTGGTTCAAAAATCGGAGCAGAATCTGGAGTCCCGTCGATGTCTGGTGGAGGAGTGGAAGGCGATTCGTCCTCTATATTTGATTGCTAGGTAGCAGTTTGGGTCACGGGAACATGATATGGTTCAGAAGGTTGAGTGGGTTGTATTTCCATAAAATCGTCCACAACATAATCATCGCCACTCAACTGT
The DNA here is from genome assembly GCA_036898165.1 of Silybum marianum. Lineage (NCBI taxonomy): Eukaryota > Viridiplantae > Streptophyta > Magnoliopsida > Asterales > Asteraceae > Silybum > Silybum marianum. Next base: position 24,947,977 of record CM072535.1, read on the forward strand.
AAGTGGCTATCAGGCTCATTAATGGCAGCACTATTCTCAGCAAAGGGAAATGATTTCTCAACGAATTTAACATCTCGAGACACAAAGAAGGTCTTAGTTTCTAGATCAAAAAGTCTCCATCCTTTCTTACCAAACGGATAACCAACAAATATGCATTTACGGCTTCGACTTTCAAACTTATCGCCCTTTGTATGTTGATTATGTTCATAACACAAAGAGCCAACCACACGTAATTTATTGAAATTAGGCAGAGTTTTGAATAAGACTTCATAAGGCGTCTTATTTTTTAGAATACTAGAGGGGGTCCTATTTATTAAATGACACGCTACCAAGATACATTCACCCTAAAAATACCGAGGAAGATGTCCTTGAAAAAGCAAAGCCCGTGCCACAGACAAAATATAACGGTGCTTTCGCTCGACCCGTCCATTTTGTTGTGGTGTCCCGACACAAGAGGTTTGAAATAGAATCCCATTCGTAAGAAAGTATTTTGCCAATCCATAAATTTCCGTCCCATTATCACTCTGAATCATTTTTATTTTTGGACCGAACTGGCGATCAACCATAGCAACAAAAGACATGAACTTAGTAGAGACTTCCAATTTATCTATCAACAAGTATACCCAGACAGCCCGAGGAAAATCGTCCACAATGGTAAGAAAGTATCGAGCCCCACAAGAAGAAACAATATTGTAAGGACCCCAGAGATCACAATGAACTAATTCAAAAATCCGAGAAGTTTTATTATTACTGATAGGAAAAGAGTCACGACATTGTTTTGCACGAGGGCACACATCACACGGATTACTTAACTTATATCTAGTATTACGAAAAAAAGGTAACAACTTTACTACGTTTTCTGAAGGGTGTCCAAGACGTAGATGCCAAAGTTCTATTGAGGAAGAGGAACTATCCACGGTAGTCGCTTGTATTGTAGTTGTCTGTGTGTAGTAGTAAAGTCCATCTCTCCGTTCACCCGCTCCAATCAGCTTCCTCGAGTGCAGGTCCTGTATAACACACATACCAGGAAAAAAGTGAACACAACAGTTCATATCATCTATAAGTTGAGTAATAGAAATCCAGTTACAGTCCAAATCTGGTACGTAAAGGACATTATTTAGATCCTTTCGAAAGCATCATGTTTCCTTCTTTGGTAGCAACAATCTTTTGACCATTAGGAAGTCTAACCAGACACTCAGATACATCCTTGACATTAAATAGATACGAGAATTTTCCCGTTACATGGTTGGAGGCTCCAATATCAATAATCAAAGAGGTTTTAGAAAACTTACCGTGCAAACCAGTGTTGGATGATTGTATGTTACCAAAAAGAGCAGCAATAGTCTGCCATTGCTCGGGACTCGTGTTTGGAAGAGCTACTGGAGTGCTTGAAGATGCCTGATGGTTAGTTGACAGGTTGGATATGCTTAAGTTATTTGTGTCTACTGTTACTGCACGCATCGTGACACCTTTTCCATGTCCTGAATCGGAGCCATGACCACCACTGCTCTTACCGCGGGTAAAGGGTATACCTTGAGTACGGGGTCTGTCCCCCCACCATTCTGGATATCCGAGAAGTTGAAAACAAGTTGTCGTATCATGTGCTGATCGATGATAGTGAGAGCACATGAGGCCGGACTTATCAATCTTATCTGATCGTCCTTTACCCCTTGCCTCTAGTCGGACAGCAAAACCCACCACTTCCGGTGGGGATTCTCTGGCACGTGTAAACCCGCGAACTTATTCTTCTTGGGTGATTTGCTGATAAACACGATCAAAAGTAGGTAGAGGCTCTTGAGACAGGAAATTAGATCGTACCTGTGAATAATATTCGGAGTTCAAACCCATCAAAAATTGATGGAGACGCTCACTATCGCGTCGTTTTTCGTGAACCTTTCCCAAGTTTTACGTACACTTTCCACACTTACATGCAATGATTGGTTCATGATTGTAACACCCGGAAATTTTTAGATAAAATATAAAATTCTAGAAAAGGCGTGTTTTCAAAGGGTTATGGGTTGGTCGATGAAAAAGATCGAAGCTATGCGTCGGAAATCAAGTTTGGGAGTTTCGAGGTAACTTAAATGGCTCGTGCTAGTTGCGGCTGAGCTAACCCACGCCACTAAGTGGCTTTACACTCTGTTTGGCTAGGGCCAGTTACCAATTCCAGTTACGAAATGTAACTAGCTTCACAACTAGCGTCGGGGTCTGTTTGGTCAAAATGGAGCCACGTGAGTTACCAATGCCAGTTACGAAATGTAACTAGCTTCACAGCTAGCGTCGGGTTCTATTTGATCAAGAAGGAGCCGCGTGAGTTACCAATTCCAGTTACGAAACGTAACTCGCGTCCATATCTGGCATCCAACACTGATCAGTTTTTATAACATCCGTTTTTCTTGACTTTCACACTCATTTCTCAGCCAAAATTATTTTCTCTTCTTCTTCTCTCTCAAGACCATTTTGGAGGGTCTTAACTCCTTAAACCTACTCATTCCAAATCATTTATTGCACCTCAAGCTTGAAGATTTAAGGCTAGAGTTTCAAGGATTCGTGTCCTTCACCAAGCTTCATCACCATCTTCATCCTCTTAGGGAGATTTCTAGGGTTTTTCTAACCCTAGCTTTGTGAGTTCAAATCCAACCTTTTACAACCATAATACTTGTCATAAATGTTCTTATTTACTCTGTCTAGGTTATAAACTCAAGTATTTATGTGTTTGGTTAAGTTTGGAGGTTTTAGGTCAAAATGAGAAATTTGGGGATTTGGATCTTGGATTTATAATGGGCATTTTAGATGGTATCATATTACTTGTAAATGTCTCTTGATAAGAAAATATCTGATTTTGGAACTAAAATAGTTTGACCTAATTTTTGGTAAAACTTGTTTTTCAAGGAAATCATTTATATAAAGGTTTTCAGTGTTTGGAACACTATCAATACGTCTCGTTTGATGTAGTTGATTATTAGACTAGTATGATATGGATCCATAGGCATAAGAGTCGGTATGTAATGTCGTGAAGGATAGAATGAACCCACTTTTAATTGGAAATAGGCATTGCGATAAATTGTGTAATTTCCAATCTATCCTTTCACTCTCTCGGAATATGCATTGTGGTTTAGCGTGCAATTCTTGAGGCTTGAGCTAATGGGTACAAATGACAAATAAACTGGAATTAGGTTGATGTCAATGGCTACCAGACCTTTATGTGTCGCTCTATAACATTGGTTTGTGGCCAACTTGGAGTTCCGTCACAACTAATGGTAATAGCGGGTCTCCCCCGATTGTTTTAAAAGATTCTTGCTCACCAAGAGTAAGCTTTCAAGTTAAGTTAAATGGGATAAAGTATACATCACCTTTATTTTATTAAATATTTTACTGCCTTATCTATTTAACTGTTTGTTCTCACTAAGCGTAAGCCTAACACTTGATTTTAAATGTTATTTAACAGGTGATCGGGTTTGATGGGGCTCCTTAGAGTGGAGCGGAGTGAAGTGCCGGTGAAGGCACTCTTTTTGGGAAATGCACTTTAGAGTGTAATTATTGGAGATATTAGAATTGAAATTTTGGAGATATTAGCAACACCCGAACATAATCTATGTTCCTGTTTATGTAGATTAATAGGTTGTTGTTTTAGTATCCGTTTTGTGTTGTAAACTCCCATACTCATTCCCCACTTATTGGGCGATTTTATTTAATACCGCATTTACTTTTCGGTTTAAATTTGTTCAAAGTTTTAAGGTGTTACAATGATTGGCCAGGTCATCCCACAATACTTTGAATTTTCCAAAGTATGCGCCAACTGTCATAGTCTTTGATTGCTCACATTTGACAATATTGGTTTTCAATTGCTGCATCTTTGGACCATTAGTAACAGAGAAACAGGTTTTTATATCATCCCACAAAATTTTAGCATCATCATAAAAAGAGAGTATGGACTTGACCTCTGGATCAATGGTGTGCATTAGCCAGGAAACGAGCATCGAATGGATGGTGAGCCAATCTTCTTGCGTGAAGGGGGCTTCCGGCTCCATAATTGTCTCGTCGACAAAACCAAACTTTCGTCGAGCGAGAAGAGCTAGGCGCACAAATCTGGCCCATTCATCATAGTTGCTATTTCGGAGACGAACAGGAGTAATCAAATCACCAGGTCTATCCTATGATCCGAGAAAAAAAGGTAACGTATGATCGTTTCTGGAAATCGTAGATGGTGAACCTTCTTTTTCGCCAGGCATGACGACGGTGACAGAATGCCTATCTTAGCCGTGTTGCTCTGATACCATGTAGAAACACGTTTTAGAGTAGAAATCGATGATCCTCATTCATAAACACAACCGGTATTTATACAAAGGAAAAACCCAAAAAGAGAAGCAAACATCTAGCCTAAAATACAACAGACTATCCTTATCAGCCCCTTTAAATATATTATAGAAATACAATATATATATATATATATATATATATATCCTTAAAATACAAAGATATCCAAACCGAGAATATCTCAGAAAATCTCGATAATATCTCATCCAACAGTGTATGTTTTTGGTCCTGGGTGGAGACGATAGAAACAGAGAAAAGAGGAAAATACTTTAAAAAGTTATTTAAGAAGTAGTCTTGCAATTTTATTTGGAAATCAAATCTGCAGGTATTAATTTTTCTTTGCTTTTTCTTTCAAATTAAATTTTGATTTAATCGTTGGGCTATGAGTTTGATTGGGGTTTTGGTTAAAAGATCTTTTTCTTGCGATTAAATTCTTTATAATTGAAGTTTTGTATGAGCAATTTAAGCATCCATATATGAGTTCTTTTTACCTTAAGTGTATGGATTATAAATTTTCTTTTGAAAAGTGAGAGTTTTTCATTATGTGGGAACTTTCACAAAGAAGGGATGTTAGAGTATTATGTATACTTTTATGATCAAAAAGGAGTTCGAAGAGTGAAGTTTTCATCAATCAAATTTCAAGGTTTTATTTATATTAAGGTGTCACACCCCGCTAAAGCGGAAACACGAGGCGTGATAGCGCAAGATTTCATAACAATAGGATAAAAACAACACCAACCATCCATTCAAATACATAACAGTCTAAGTTTAAAATTTTACATCGCATCAACTAAAAGTTCTAACAAAATAAAGTAAACCAAGTGTTTCAACTAAACAGTTTCAAATAAACAAGATTGTTGATGTCGATGCGCCCACATAATGGAAAGATTCGGTTAATCTTTTCTTACCCCTGAAAAGCATGATAAAAACAAGGTCAACTACAAAGAGTTGGTGAGTTCACAGGTTTTCAATATTTCAAACATCCATTTGTGTAAGTGAATATGAGCAAAATAAATCTTTAGCACTTATTAATATCTTAAAACGTCAAGGCATTATGTACTCTAATTTTTAGTATATAAAGAGCCACCACTAAACCTTTCGACCACAAAATAAAATTTATTGTTAATTCTACCTTAGCGGTGGGACTAATATCCCACATATGTAGAACCTTCGTTTTTTTTTTAAGTACAGTGCACCCCTACTTGTAGTTTTTAGGTGGGATTGTCCGTCCAAATAGCGCTATCCACAAATACCCTCGGCTCCTCACTTGAGTTAATAGTAGTGTACAAACTTTTATGTTACATTTTACTCAATATAACTATTAGTGTACATGCCTTAGTGCCCACAACGTCAAATTTAACAAAATTTCATAATCATAATGAAAATAGCTCATATAACATATTCAATCATGCTTTTCACCCCAAATCGTAGAAAATACTTTGAAAGAGGGGCTGTGAATACTCACCTTATAGCAAAGCTCCGCGACACAAGACAACACAATCCGATCCCCACACGACGACCTAACGCTTCCCTATCAAAGAGTAATACTCAAAACCGTCACTTATAGGTCTAATACTAATTATAAAGGTGAATAAACATTAAGCCCATATGTGTCTATATATGTCCAATTATACAAAATGCCCATATGCTCGTTAATATCGTAATTTATACCGAAAGTAATCTTATTATCCATCACATGATCAACATTTATAAAAATCAATTAAGTCCAGAATTTCTCTCCTGGACAGAAACTAATTGTCCTAAAAATGATCAGTTTTCAAGGGCTTCCAATATGACCTAGTTTCCTATCTTTTTATATAAGATAAAGTACTGAGTTATGGTCTTTGTGACCAAATTTCATGCCTTTTGGACATGTACAAGTGGTTCAAATAATTCATGCAAAACATTATGTCACAACCGGTAAAACAGATTACACCATGTTAGTAAATCACTCACTTGAGGAGTTATACTTAGTGTTTTCTAGTATTTCCAGTTGGATTGGAATCATAACTCATAAAGGAAACTTTTGAGATAAGAATCACTGATTTTGAAGAAGTTATGAAGGAGATATGACACTACAAAGTTGCATGCACAATTCTGTCATTAGCTGACAGATTGCACACTTAACTTTAATAAATTGGTTAGTGCCTCAAAACTTCATATTTTTGTATGAAACTGGATTTATATGAATCCTAACTCATAAAATAAAGTTTTAGAAGAAGAATCATGCATTAAAGACAAATAACAAAGGAGATACTAACACACAAAGTAGAGTTTAGCTGTTAGTGGTTTCACAGATTGCACACCTAAAGTATTTTAGATGTTTGGAGGGTCAAAACTCCATATTTTTAAGTGATTCCACTTTCAAACTGAATATAACTCATAAAACTAACTCTCAAAATAAAAATCATCCTTTTTCATTGAGTTTTGAAAGAAATATGGTCATTTGAACATGCATGCACAAATCTGTCATTGGTTGACAGTTTGCACACTCATTTTGTTTCAATTAGTTGGAACCTCAAATCACCATATTTTTGAATGAAATCAGTGGCATATGAAAGGTAACACATTAAATTAACTTCCAGGAGAAGAATCAAGTGATTTGGACGAATATTCAAAGAGTTATGGTCGTTCAAAGTAGGGTTTATCTACTGTTGAACTTCCAGATGCACATGCATCTTGTTATGAGCATTTGGGGGGTCAAAACTCAATGTTTTTGAGTGAGACCACTTGGATTAGAACCCCAACTCACTAAATAAACTTTTAGAAAGAAGATTCATGATATTTGAACATAAAAATTGTAAGAAATTGACGATTTACACACATGCATGAATCTGCCAGAACCAAAATCACCATTTTTGTTCAAGAACACCTAAAATCATGATTTTTCCTCTATTTTCTTGAGTTTTATTTGTGTAGATCATAGATTATCACCATTTTATAAACATTTTACATGTTTTGGTGTAAAATCTCTCCACAAACTAAGAATTTTTGGATATTAGAAGAAAGTAACTTAGAAATGCAAGAAAAGTGGGTTTTTCACCCAAAATTTGCAAGAAAATGAAGAACATGAAGTTTTGTACTTACTTGGATGATTGTGTGTTGAATATCTTCAATGTTCTTGCACTAAGATGAGTTTTTGATGAAAGAAATGGCTGGAGTTTTTGGAGAGAAAGAGAGGAAGAAGAGAGAAGTGGTTATGGCTTTTTAGTTCTAGAGAGAGAGAGAGAGATTTGAATTTTGAATGATGCAAATGAGGGGAAATACAAAAAAAATAAGTTTTATATGTGGATTAGAGGGGGGGGGGGCGGCCATGGTGATGGGCCCACCCAAAACCCAAAAGTTTTCCTTTAAAACTCTATTTTAAGCCCAAAAATGTGAGATTTGAAGTCCAATTTCTCAATTTTTGCCTTTTTCTCAACTTTGTTAGCCATTTTGGTTAGTTTCTAATAAAAATAAAAGTTTTATAATAAAAATACTAAAACTATATATTTTATATAAATTGGGTATAAATTAGAGCATTTGGCACTGTATTGGACATTTCAGACAGTTACGGGTCGGAACCGGACATTTTAAGCGACTACCAGAAATGCTAGGGATTTTTCGGCCATTCTAAACCAACTAACTCCTATTCTTATAATTAAACTATATAAACACTAATAAACTTAATAGAAGCTAACCTGAACGCTCGAATTTTGACAGTTGTCACATAAGGTCTTGTTTGTTTTTTCATTTTAAGCTCTTAATCACCACTTATATCTGATTCGTTTAAACGTTTCATAATTCAGACCGTTTGTTTTTTTTTTCAGAACCTCTTATCACTTAATAGAGTCTGAATAAATGAGTGGTAGCCTAACCTCTTAAATCCACCTTATTATCTTCCCACGCCTCTGGTTCTTTCACTTTACTTTTATTTTCAAAGTCTTTGACTTTTCAAACCTTGTTCTCACAAATGTCGAGTAGTTGATGGACTCCTAGTCAATGACATTAACAGTACAATTTTGGTTCCAAGATGAAAAGAAACTGCCATATTGATTCAGATTTCAGACTTCAGACGTAAAAACAAACAATTTTATTCAGATTTCAGACTTCAGCACCACCTCTTATAAATCAAAAGTGAAATCAGACTTTAGAATTCAACACCTCTTAAAAAACAAACGCCACCTAAGTCTTCAAAATTTGAGTAGCTTTGAAAAGTGGAGTTTTGGTGATGGTTTTAGAACTTATTTAAAATTTGTATTATTGTTATTGATTTTGGATTATAAGAAATGAGTGTTAGTGTTTGTATTTATGATTACTAGTTGTGGACCCGCTACAATGCAGCGGAAAACCAAAAGTAAACTAATTGATTCATTTATTAAAAAAATCTAAAAATCTATGTTGAAACAAAAGAAAATTAGAATATCAAGTCATTTTTTTCATCTCATTCAAATTGATAGTTGTACAAGACGTTATTAGAATCTACAAAGCTTGTATGAAAATAAAATTTTGAAGATTTGTAAAATGGGTCATCATTTATAGAAAATAAAATCCATACATACTCTAGTCCTTAATGCAACATTACTATCATTCCTCCTTAAACTGCAAGTCGACCTAAACTATATGTAATGGTATGCGGGTTATAGGTAGAGTTTACTCTTCTAAGAGATCAAAGGTTTAAAACTCATTAAAGATGAAAAATATGCATACATTTTTTTCGATTATGGCAATTGTCAAAAGATAGATAGTTTATATATCATCCATGCTCCTTTTAGGTTTGTATTGCATTGTCAATTGAATTTATTCACATGGAGGTGTTTTAATTTTCACAAAGAAAAACAAATAATGTTCATGCTCAAAGCACTTTTTTTTATCCTTTATTTCTTTGAAAATGGGTTCTTTCAAATGAAGCATTGTTCATCATAAGTTAAGAATCACATGATCAAAACATGGACATTAACATTCTATTTTTGAACGGCAGCGTTAGTGTTAGTGGTTATGTTAGTAACGAGTTAAACTCCAACCCCTGGGGCAACGCGGGAACGAACCCTCGCACCTCCACAGAGCCACGTCACCTATGAGGAATAATACCTCCACCATTTTAGGGGAAACCACCACTCCCAAGGCTCGAACCCGAGACCTTGAGGATGTTGTAAAACCCAGGTACCGCTAGGCCAGAGGCCCTTTGGTACATTAGCATTCTATTGATGCATAATTCTTCTTCATTTCGTTTCTTGAAAATGAAAAGCTATCAACTAACCAAATCGTCTTTGACATAGTGACATCCGGGCCTTTGGCCTCCCTAAAGGTCCAAAATTCATAGCTCACTAAATATAAGGGAGTGTTTATTTGTTGTATATAAATATTATATATTTCAAAAAGAAAAAAACTATCAACTAAAAAATAATTGTACCAGTAAATTAATTCGATTCAACTCTCCGTCAATCCAAAGTCATGCAATCCTGGTCAGCCCTAGAAAACCTTCAACAGAGTATTACTTCTTTTTACTTTAATTCAAGAATCCAGGAGACACATTCCTTTAGTTCAAACTTTTAATGTACTTGAGAACACTTGCATTTTGAGAGTAAAATTGCCGACACACGCACAACGCTCCACCACTGCAATTTTAACCTGCTTACACTTTATGTACACCAAGTGCTGAAGATGGTAAATCCATTCTCTTTGCCACACTATTTGGAGGAGACCGCCCACATTATGGAACATCACATCTCCACTCCGGATTTAGCAAGGCTTTGCTACAACAAGAGTCCAGATCCCTATGGTCGTTGGAGTAGCTGCCAACATGCTAATTCCACTTAGAAATATGTTAAAACAAATTATAACCAAACAATCATGCTTCACATCAATTTACCCAACTTTGCAACTCAAAGACCTTGAGGGGTAGCTTAATTGTAAGACCTTGGGTTTTCTCACCAGTTGATTTGTCTGGTGGCTGTTAATTTTATAACCCCATATGATTAGTCGAGATATGCCAAAGTTGGAAAAAAAAGATGAACGGATATCAGTCTAGGAGATTGCTCATGCAAATTATTATTCTTGTTTTTTTCTTTGAAGGTAGGAAACACTACTTTAACAGTGGCATCTTTAGTTTATGTACTAAAAAACAACCTAAAACAAGCACAATAGAGGCTGAAATTCTATGCAAACAAAAAGAGGAATCAAAGGATGTTCATAGTAGGGAACTGAGTATATATAAAGCAAAAATCCTTTTTTCTAAACTAGGTCCTGAAATTATCACATAGCTTAAACTGCCTGAAGAAGCCAGAATAGAAATGTTCCCATGTCCTATTCTTAAGCCTAAGCCTGTTAAAAAGTTGATTCCAGGTATGGAACCACCTTTTGTTTCTTGGAGGTATTTTCTAAGTGGAACTTGTGACCATTTTGGATTTTTAAATGGCAGGGAAGGGTAAGTGGTTGGGGTAGACTTACTTGTTCAGTGGGTAAACTACCTAGGAAGACTATGCATCATACCTCCAAAATTCCAAGAACTTTAGGGTGCGTTTGGTACGTAGTCAGGACAGGACAAGACAGAACAGAACAGAACATGACAGAACAGCTGTTACACGTTTGGTAAAAAATGATATGACGGGACAGGACATAACAGAACATAATGACCAATTTACCCCCAGTGAGTTGTTTAGTGTTTTTTTTACCAAATAACCCCCCCCCCCCACATATATATATATATAGAGAGAGAGAGAGAGAGAAAGAGAGAGAAAGAAAGAGAAGAGAAGAGAGAGATAGAGGGGGGGAGAGAGGATAGAGAGGGGGGAGAGAGAGGAGAGAGATAGAGGGGAGAGAGGGGGGGGGGAGAGAGGAGAGAGAGAGAGGGGAGAGAAGAGAGAGAGAGAGAGAGAGAGAGGTTTTTGACATTTTGACAAATGAAGTATAAGTATAAGTTTGCATATTTGGTATAAAAGAGTTTATAAATCATGTAAGAGACTTATACTTGGGTTTTTGAAATTTTGACAAATGAAGTATAAGTGTGAGTTGTTTGGGTGCATTATCTTTTAAATGAAAACTATTTGGTTGTATTTGCATCTTTAAAGTATTTGATTTATAAATCGTTGGAAAATACATGTTATTGCATTATGAGGCATTTTAGAAATACATGAATATGATTTCATTTGGAAAATGGTTCGTCTCAACTAATGTTTTGAGTAATTACATAAGTGTTGAGTTATAGAGCATTTGCTCGGTTTTGACTAAAATGAGTCTCATGGACATTTGTCCGATTTAAATGGATACATGTTGAGCTTTTCGGGTTATATGTAATTAAGGCATATTTTTTTATAAAATTACATTTGGGTGCGTCGGTCATTCATTTTGAGGTCATGTAATTTAGACTGCATTGCAATGGATCCATAGGCACAAAAGTCAGTTTTTATTTGGGGATGGAACAAGTAATAGATCCTAGTTTGGGGTTGCTTGTTACACGTGAGCATATTTGGGGATGGAACAAGTGATAGATCCTAGTTTGTGGTTGAGCTTGTTTGGATTTACGTATCGAGTAACATATCCTAGTTTGGGGTTGAACTCGTTATCCGTGAGCAAAAGACCTAATCCAGTCAAGCTTACTTGCGCATTGACTAAAGATCCTAGTTTGGGGTTGATGTTAGTGCAATAGCGAGTCTCCCCCGCATTTCCCTTAAATTGTTTTTCATCAAGAATAAGCGTGAGTTAATGATTTATAAAACCTGGTTAAAGATATGTTTTCTATCTTTATGTTTATAAGTTTTATTTATGGTCGCGTGAGTATTGGGTTTGGTATTACATTAAATGGGTATTTCTATTTAAAGCTTTCTTTACTAACGACATTTTGGTCTAAAGCTTTTATTATGGAAATAATGAATTTGGGAAAGATGTTGCTTTCAAACGAAGTCTTTCTATTTGAGAAATTACCATTTCATCAAGCAATCTTTTGACTTCAAACGATTATAAATATGTTATAAACTCTTGAGCTCACTAGGCGTTAAGCCTAACCATTTTTCTTTGTCGGCATGTGCATAAGGTTCTCGTTGGGGTTGGTACCAGCGTCACGTGTGGACTTGAGTGCTAGGAAGTGGCACGATAAAGATTAGGCTCTTGGTGACGTTTTCCACACTCGGAGATAACGACTCTTTTGGGTTTAGTAACACCTGACCGTAATCATGTCTTAGTAGAAAACTTGATATATCTTTTGTAGAGGTTTATACCGAATTATTATTTGAGGAACTTCAAGTATTGATTTATAGGAAGTGTTTTATCCTTCATTTGATGTAATATTGAAAATTTTAATTTAGTCGCTCTTTCCAAATTTGAGGGTGTTACAGAATTGAACGAGGATCAAATAGTTGTTAGCAAGGGGTGGAGTTCAACGGTGAACTCCAACGACGACCTCTTTCAAACATAAACACAAACACACTGGTTAAGAAAAACATAGACACACACACACACACACACACACACACACACAAGTAAGTGTTGTAGAACTCAAAATGAGAACGTCTTGAACCAACCTAAATCGATGCTTTAAATTAGAACCGTATTGATTTAAGCATAAAATTGGAATTATCTATCGAAAACTTCGACGAACAAATAATCGAAAACTTCGATGCTGGGATTTGGTGTTTGCTTCCTTGGATTATTTGTCTTCGTTTATTCTGGCTTTTAGTTGCTTGGTTCGTTCTTACCAAGCTTTGGATTTTATTTTGTTCTGAACTTTGATTGTATTCTTATTTACCGTCTTTATAAATTTGCATGGAGGTTCTCCTCCTTTCAATATATAAATCAAATGCAGAAAATAAACGAGGAAGAGACGATACATATTTACGTGCAAAATCCAAAACAGGAACAACCACGTCAAACGAGACCACCGAGAGGTCAACTATCACACTTGATGTTTACAATACTTGGAAATGGAAATACAATGGAGATAATTGATAGAGAAATCGAAGCCTTCGTCTGATGTTTCTATCTCTATATATTGATTTTAGAGAGAGAAAGAGAGCCACATCAAAAATTAGAAGAAAAAACAACTATGCACATCCTTTTTTGGAGAAGAAACCACCATCCTATGTATCACATGAAACCCACTTTTATTTACCGTTTGCATAAAGCAAAAACACACACATGTATGTGTGGAACTCCATATCTGAGATGAAGACGATGACGGTGGTTGGAACTTGGAACTCTATTTTTGTAAAGCAAAATAACAAACAAAGGATGGGAAGGGGAAGGGGAAGGTCGGGAAGGAAAAGGAGAGAACGGGAAGCGAAAAAGGGGAGTTTATTTTTCTCTGTATAGATGTATATGTCTATAGAGGGCGGTTCAAGGGAAAACACTAAAAAAAATAAAACTGAAGAACACCTTGTGAGCCCTCCAATCGGACGGTATGCACTAGGGGTGCTCACAGGTTGGGTTGATCGGGTTGAAGGCATTTCAACAACTCAACCCAATGCTTGCGGTTTAAAAAATCTCAACTCAACCCAAACCAAATCAACATGCAACCTAACCCAACCCAACCCGTATGGGTTGGTCGGGTTGATTGGGTTGGTCGGTTTGATACCTTGATACAACAAAATATTCTCCTAATCTTGAATATGTTATTTTTTCTAGTATACTCATAATTATTCTCATCGTCGGTTATTTGGTACAACTTATCCATACTTCTTAAATTTTAAATATATCACATTTAGTTAATTTTCTCAATATATATATATATATATGTTCATAGTTACTGATATATACAAATGAATTATATAGAGATAGAGAATAGATTGAAATTATATGTATATGAAGAGAGTGTGTGATGAGTGTAATTGTTTAATTTACATATTAATAGAGACTCAATAATCATATTAAATCCAAAATATAAAAGGATATCAGATTCATCGGGTTGGGTTGGGTTCAAATAAAAGTAACCCGATATCAAGCCAATAACTACGGTTTGAAGATTTTACAACTCGATTAGGCATCAGGTTGCTTTGGATTGAGTTATTTTGCATCGGGTTGGGTTGGGTTGATTGGGTTGGCCGATTTGGTCGGGTTTTTGAGCACCCCTAGTATGCACTAAGGCATACAAACGTTTTTTTTCCTATGCACCAATGCTTCTATAATTACATATCCATTAGTGCAAGAGACATAGGGTAAGGTTCAAGGGAAAACATAAAAAAAAAAGAAAAACTGAAGAACATCCTGGGAGCCCTCCATCTAGATGGTATGCACTAATGCATACCGGTAATTTGTAGTATGCATTAGTGCATACCATCCAGATGGAGGGCTCCCAGATGTTCTTCAGTTTTTTTATTTTTTTTATTTTATGTTTTCCATTAAACCTTACCCTATGTCTCTATAGATATGTATATAAAATATTAAAAGAATAATATGTGTGGAACATAAAAAAGACGAAACGAGAAAAGACAAGTTAAATCGTAAAAAAGACAGAAGTTCCTTCACTTTAACAAACATTATTAACAAAGTTAGTAACCAGTGACCATTTTCAGAGCAAAATGAGAACCATAAAAACGATTTCAAGACTTGTTAACGTACCAAAATTAGAGTTTACTCTATTTCTTATGCATCAGCCATCAGAATCTGAATCAGAATCAGAGGCAGAAACCCATTAATGAAAGCCCAAAAGCGCATTTCAAAACTCACGGATCAGAGGTCCAGTCCAAGAGCAGGCCTTTTTATTACTGCACCAAAACAAAAACAAACATACCACAAGAAAAAAAAATGGCGATGGCTTCATCAATGGAGGTTGAAGAAAGTGAAGCAGCAACCAACATTTATATACCAGAAGAGTGGTCTGAAGCGGCGGACACCATAGCTTATGGTGGTGCACAAACTCCGGTTGCATTTATATGTGGCCCTAAAAACAGCGGCAAGTCAACCTTCTCACGTCAGCTCCTTCATGTTCTCCTCCGTAGGTAAATTTCTTGAAGAAACTTGTTACAAATGTTCAGTTATATGTATGTATGTATGTATATATATATGTATGTATATGTTCCTTATACATTTGTGTTGATGTCCGGTGCTACTTTTGCAGAGAAACAATGTTACTAGGTGTTAGTGTAATCTATTTGAGTATGTTAGTGCTTTTTGGAATTTATTTAGGTTGGAAGGTTTTCCAGTAAGCTCGATTAGAGGTTAGGGTTCGTCGAAATGCCAAGTTGATTTTGGAATTGATGTGGTTTTAATTGTATGAAATTTGCATTCGATGACAAGTTTATATTCAAAATAATGAACTATTGATTCAATTAGGTTCATTTTTATGTACAATTTTCCTAGCTTCTTTAAACAAATTTATAATAAATAAATTGGCTTCCATTTGTGGTTTCTCCACTTTGTAAATCCTATCTCCATTCTCATCGCATCAAATAAGGTGGTCACAATCACATTTTGTTTCTCCAAACACCATATAGTTGAGACTTTAGACACAAAATAAAGATGTTAAAATATAGTTGAAATAGTTCTTTATTCAGAAAAGATAATTATCCTAGACAGAAAATTGTGAAAAATCTGTTGTTTTTTATTTCCATCCTTTCGGTGTTTTATTTTTATAAAAGGTTATACCAGAGCATCCACGGTGGTGGAGCCTCCAAGAACCTCACTTGCCATATTTTTTCCTGCCACATCATTGCCACCTCAACAAAACAAAAACATCCATAAAACTCTACAATAGAGGTTTTCCTACAAAACCTCACCTTCCTTATTTTTAATTTCTAAAATGAGTAAGAAAACAATAAAAATAATAAAATAACAAATAAGGAATGTTTGCAAGAACCTGGGTTCTTGTTCAAGCACCTGGGTGCCTATAGGAATAGGCACCTGTGACTGGACAAGAACCTGTGTCTCACAGTGGAGGTTTTCGTAAAAACCTCAACAAAAACCTCAATAAGAACCTCTATTGTGGATGCTCTCAGATTTAAAGTTTGGTAGGGGACAAAATTGCTGAGTTTTTGAAGTCTTTTCTAGGTACGAGAGAGTTGCTTACTTGGATACTGATGTTGGACAGCCTGAGTTTACCCCTCCTGGATGTCTCTCACTGACTTTACTTGATAGAGAAACTATCGGTATATTCTTCAAAAATATTTATAATAATGTGACTGATGCTGCTCTTTATTTCCCTGAATTTTACATTCAGTGCATTATGGAAGCTAACATTATCTTTTGCTTCTTGTCTTCCTGAATGTTTTTGTGGCATTACAGATTTGAGAGTTCTGCCAGAAAGGTATTATTTGTTTTCTTGATATCGCATGCCTTTATTTCACATAGAAACTTTTTGGAAAGATTTCTAGCTACATAAATTTAAATGTTTCATAGTTAATTGCTGAATGTTCAGAAGCCACTACTCCCTCAGGTAGGAAAGTAGGCGCATATAAAAAATGACAACTTTCATTGAGACATGTAGGTTTCCAGATATATTGTAAATTAGTTTTTGATACTTTGAATCATTTTAGGTACCAGGGGATGGCTGAATTCTTGAATTAATTTTGATGTTCTGAGTTCATGCTTTTTTTTAAAACTTCGGGGCATGGGAAATAAAGCAGATAAGAGAAAAGAAGAGGCTTAAGTAATTTTAAACATATTTTTTTTTATCATTTCAAAACTGTAGAATGTAGATGTGAGACTCCACACAAGAGACTAGGTTTCCTATGGTTCATACCTATTATTTGTTTGATATATTTGTCTTTCTATTTCGTGTTTTTTAAAATTTGGATTTCATAACTCAACCATACTGTGGAAAATAACCTTTACATGCATGATTGAGCCCCCGTTTCTTTTGTGCCAAATTTCTTCAGATGCTTCTTCTTTGGTGACATTTCTTCAAAAAGAGATCCAGAGATTTATTTGACATATATATTTGCCCTATATGATCATTATCATAAACAGCATCACGAACTTTCAAGGAGTGCATCTCCCGGTAACAATGGGGTGCCCCTAATTGTCAACACTCCCGGTTGGGTGAAAGGTATGCTTTAAATATGCTGCATTTATTTCAAAATGTGATAAAAAGCTGCAGCACTTGGTTTTATGTACCAGATTTGTTACTTGTCTTACAGGTATTGGATATGATTTACTGGTGGATATGTTGAAGCACATTGCCCCCAGTCACGTGGTTAATATTTGTATTTCTGCTATAAATAAGAACTTACCCTCTGGAGCCTTTTGGTCTCAAGACGGAGATGCTGGTGCAGTAACCCTGATTGAAATTAATTCAGCTCGCCAGGACTCCTTAAATAGATCGTATGTTTCTGTAAACTCTTTCATCACTGCACCTTGTGTTTACGTTCTTAACTATGTACTACCTGTGTTCTAAATATGAGGCCATTTTCTTTTGTAAACTAGAAATAAACATTATCTTAAAGATTTGCAAAAAAGGCGTATATAGCTTGTAAGAGACAACTTTTGCCATCTCCTATACCTTTTCTTGTCTACTTTAATTAGTGAATCCTACTGATGGACTCGTATCCATTTAGTGGTATTATGTTTTGTGATGTTTGCTTCAAATTTCATTAAGATCTTACTCACTCTCTTGATTCATATCGAGTTCTTTTGCAACTTTTAGTACTTTCTGATGATCCGTTTGCTTATCCAGGGTACTGGTACAGAAGGATTCACGCCATCTACGGGATTTAAGCATAGTGACATATTTCCGGCAGTGCTTTCCGAGTGACATGAATATCAGCACAATTAAGGAAGTTGCTCGAGCATTGGCTGCTCATCCTCCTTATGAAGTTCCTGTGTCAACTATCGATATTAAACACCTTCATTGTGAGGTTACTTTCAAGACTTTATGTCAATACCTTTCATGTTGGTTTTCCATAAAAATATCTTTGTGCATTTTGCATTTCTTTTTATTGGTTCCTCCGTTCCTAAATCATTGTTCACGTGTAACTTGGCACTAACTTCAAGAAAGCTATTAGATTTACACAAAAGGAATTCCTACATATTTGAACTTATATTTCTACCTAAATAGTAAAGACCATGCAAATTCTAGCTTTTGATGAGAAGTTTTAGGGTTGATTACATCATCTTTAACTTCTGATGGGTTTTTCTTTTTATCGTACCCCAATTTGTCTACAACTCTTTACTTTGGTACATTGAGGAACCTCCATTAATCCATCCAACTAACCTCTTACCTGATGTTAGCAAAGCTTCAAAATTTGTTGACTCAGATGTACATTTTTTGATCCTTATGCAGGTACCTAAAGCTGAAATTTTCTACAGTTTGAATGCAACCATTGTTGGATTGGGAGTTAATTCTGAAGATTCTGGGCAATTGCCTCGCTGTGTTGGCATTGGTAGGTTATATCATCGTTGTTTTGTTTCTATTTCTTGAGATTATAGTCTTGAGTATATACATTTCTAACCGAGTAACTTAACACTTATTGCATCTTACCGGGTAAGAAACCCTTACCCGGTCAGAGATGATGGTCTTTACCAACAATTTTACTGTACCATTTGCTATACCTATACAAGAATCTTATCTGGTAAGTGAGGGAGGTCACTCTTACCCGATAAGCGAATAAGCGATTACCCAATTTGTGTTGGTAAAAGGCCCCTAAATGGGATGTTGCACAAGTGGACATTAAGGTAGTGTTTATTTTTTAAGAGGTGCTGAAATCTGAAGTTTGATTTCACTTCTGATTTATAAGAGGTGGTGCTGAAGTTTGAAATCTAAATCGGTTAGACTGTTTGTTTTTACGTCTGAAGTCTGAAATTAGAATCAATCGTTGATTTATAAATCCCTAACAATGCGGGTGTACGCGAATAAGAGGAATTAAGTGGTGAGGTTACCACTTTTTTTTTTCAGATGATTTTCAGACTTAAGAATGGTCTAAAAAAACGTTCTGAATTTAAAAAACGTGTGAACAAATAAGTGATATGTGGACATTAATAGGTAAAATTGAAAACAAACATCTTCTAAGTCATGCCTATGTTATGTCAAAACACTAGTTTAGTTTTTCATTTTTCACTCAACTTATGTAATATTATTATGTTCAACTAAGAAGATATATATATATATATATAATATGCAGTAAATAAAACGTCATGTTACTGTATTGGCTTCAGGAATTGTTCGTGGAGTAGACATTTCGAGACAGGTTCTCTACATAATAACCCCTGTTCCACAAAATGTTTTGGAGGATGTTGATGTTCTACTGCAAGGCTTCATTCAGATTCCTACTTGCTTATTGCAGGTACCCGTTTCTCCTTTATCCACACATATATTTAGATAAATAAGACGGCCTTGCACACATAATTTATCTTCTGCCAAGTTTTTGAATTGTTTTTACTCGACTTTTTCGTTGCAAATAAACCATTATTCTTTCGTTGTTTTGAACAAATCCGAGCAGTATTTGCATTTCTTCAACCGTATAGTGTTATTGTTTCCATTTGAGTGGTTGGAACAAATAGTTAATAACTCATATTTCTGTGCGGACAATATCCGGTATGTTTGGCCTGGATGTTACAGGTAATCTGGTGCTTTGCACACACTGGAATTGATTTAGATTATAAGCATCCATGCCACTTTTGCCTTTTTAAGATTATCATAAGCTAATTTATTTTTGAGCTTATTGAAAAAGCCTTATTTGGTAAGTTATAAGCTAGCTTTTTGAAAAGCTAGGGGCTTTTTGGTTGGTTTTCTATTAAGTCCTGTATGGATAAAGCTGTCTGTGTGGATTAATCTGTCTGTATAGGTTGGGAAGGTTTTTGTTTAGGGGGGTTATTTCATAGATGGAAGGAGCGTGTTTTTTTAATTGGGAGGGACATGTTTGGGAAAAAAACTTGGCTTTCTGCATGAAGCTCCCCCCTAGAAGCTTACTGGATAAGCCACTTTTTATATCATTAAGCCACTACCAAACAGTCATGCATAGCTGACCGAAAAAGCTGTTAGTCTCATTAAGCTCATTAAGATGCCAACAAACATGCCCGCAGATACCTTTTCAATAAGCTCCAGGTTTTTTCTAACTATTCCCTTTCCATGTTAAAATTGAGTAATTTTTCAAAATGACCTTTTAGGCCGTTTTACATTATCATCTACCTTATTAGCTAGTTTTTTTTTATATATATATACCAAATATGATTAGTGAGGAAAGTTCAAATGCGAACTCAAATTTGGTTGTGAACGTGACAAATGAAAGCGCGACATGGGTCATATTCAGACTGAATAATGAAGAGAAATATTCGGACCGAATAACACTTTATTCAGTCTGAATATTTCCCTTCATTTTTTAGTCTGGATACGACACGTGTCGCGCTCTCATTTGTCCTCATGTTCACAACCAAATTTGAGTTCTCATTTGAACCCGCCCCTATCCCTATGATTAGTTTATTATCTAACTTATCAGCTAACAGCTAGCTTATCATCAACTAGTTTGTCAAACATATCCGTACATGTTAAAAAGGGGTGGTTTGCTTTGTGATTCAGGTACAAGGATGTGTTTCACCATACATGGCTTCCAATGTCCTTCCCGGAATTTGAAAACAAACCGTCAACCGTGAAATACTTGTGTGCGCAAATGACTACAGTAAATGGACATTTACGGTAAGGATTTGTTCACTATCGAAAAATTACTTTTTTTTTTGTAGAAATTCGATACACATACATCTAGTAGAGCGAGTTTTATCGCGCTACTTGTTTACACAAATTTAGTTCTTGCCAATGCTTTTGCATATTTATTTAGTCTTAGAAAAATTGTTCTATGCTTTGGAAAGAATGATTAGAGATCTGTCCATTTTATTAAAATATTTCTTGTCCTGCGATGAAGGTTTATCGATAGAAACAAATATATAAATGCATCGTATTTATAACTGCGTGTTTTCTTGGATTGGCATAATGCTTGTGCTAGGGGGACGGGTTATTTCCTTCTGACAGATTTAAGAATATTGTTGACTTATAGAATAAATAAAGTAATGAAGAAAAATGACTCGAATTTGGTCATTCATGTATTTTTACTTTTTTTGTTTTGTCAAATTTGGCTCTATTCAAGATTTTCGTGTATATATATACACACATACAGAGGGACAATCTTTTCGTAACTCTACGAAAAACAGAAATTTTGGAAACTAAAGGGAAAACAATATAAAATAATTTTTTTCATAATTCTTTTTTCAACAAATGTTATTATTTAAGATATTGTTTCACATATGTTTGTGTTCATATGAAAAAAATATTATATGTGAATAAAAAAACGATGGTTCACTTATTTGTTTCATCGTATGAATTTTGTTTCATATGTGAAAGTAAACCAACGTTTTTTGTTCATGTATAATATTTTTTTTCCTATGAACTCAAACATATATGAAACAATATTTTGAATCATAAAATTTGATGAAAAAAATTATTTTATATTGGTTTTCCCCTTAGTTTCTAAAGTTTCTACTTTTTGTAGAGTTTATACACACACATACATATATATATATATATATAGAGAGAGAGAGAGAGAGAGAGAGAGAGAGAGAGAGATAGAGAGAGAGAGAAAGAAGAGGGGTGTGGGAGGTTCAAGGAAAACCTAAAAAAAATAGAAAACTGAAGACCATTAGGATGAGATGCATCGAGATGAAATACACGGAGATGCACCAGATTAATCCGCGTATCAAACGTGATTCATGGGTGGGTAAGTGGGTTGAGATTAAAAGTGATCAAAGGTCAAGATCTTTTCTTACACTTCTCACATGATTTTATGCAAGGGCGGACATGCTATGGTTTAGACGGTGGCACGACCCATCGTATTATTTCTCCGGCGAAGGGTAAACTTTTTAGGTTTGTGAATGGTGCAATCGTATCGTTTGGACTATGCAACCGTTTTGTTTTTGAAAGTTCAAAAGAGTGCACCTACACTCTTAAAAATCAATCAAAAAACTCAGGGAAAAAATTCTTGAAATCAATCAAAAAATCCGAAAAAAACCCTCTTGAAATCAATCGAAAAAACCGAAAAGAACACTTGAAATCAAACTAAAAAACCGAAAAAAAGAACTCTTGAAAATCAACCAAAAAAACAAAAAAAAACATTTGAAATCAATTAAAAAACCGAAAAAGTTCCTCGAAATCGATTAAAAAAACCCTGAAAATTTCTCTTGAAAAAAAAAAACCCTGAAAAATTTCCTCGAAATTAAGCAAAATAAGTTTAAAAAATTCCTCGAAACAGTGGGATTAGGCTTTAAAACACATCGGACGATATTGAAAGTTAGTAAAAACATGAAAACACGTCGATAAAAATCGAGTTTTTTGTAATAGAAAAATTGTCTATATTATATGGTGCCACTGTATAAAAAAAAATTATGGGTCCGTTCTGATCCCATGCCTAAAGATGTTCATTTGAAATGTTAGAACTAATATTTGGAATTGCATCAAAAACTTATCGACCAATATCAATTATCAAATGTCTTTATACAAACTAAGGTTCAAGGGCTTGCTTGTTTTTATTTCTTTTTTCCAATCAAAATATTTGCTTAAATTAAAATGTCTAAATATGAACAACAGATACATGATTAATTTGTAAAAAACAAACACCGAGCAAATGAAAAAATTATGTATGAAAGAATATAAAATTGGTCGATCTCTCTTAAATAACAATTTACATATTTTAAAATATTTACATAAAATATATTAAAATATTTATATAAAAAAATGCATGATTTACCTTAAATTCAGGTTAGTTTTATAAAATAAAACCAAAAGTTAGTTAAGTACATCACACCAGAACTCTTTCTCACAAACTCTCTTTTATACAGAGAAAAAAATGGATCATAAATCTTGATTACTTACTTTCCCATTGCTTTCTTTTCTCCAAAAAAAGAAAAAGAAAAAAAAACCATTCTTACTATCTTCTCTTCTTCAGCATAACTCATGATCCATCTTTCACTTTTCCGAATTCGGTTTTCGTTTTTCTCTAGATGACGAATCCGAAAAGAACTTTCCGGATGTTCGTAGAAGAAGAACTCGGCGAATTCCCGCATTTTTTAGTGTGGGCCGTTCTTGAATGGATGCTCATAATCTCCCTTTATCTCGATGGCTTCCTTTCGTGTATCGCTAACAAATTTGCCGATATTTTCGAATTAGACCCTCCTTGCGTTCTTTGCACTCGAGTCGATCACGCACTTGGCGGGAAAAACCCGAATTTATATTACAACGAATCGATATGCGAATCTCACAAAAAAGATATATCGTCGTTGGCTTATTGTCACGTTCATCGGAAACTATCCGATATCCGAAACATGTGTGACGGGTGTCTTCTTTCGTTTGCAACGGATAAAGATTCCGATTCCGATTCTAACAAGCAAAAAGACGATGAAATAATCGGTAAAACGGATGACGATCAGAAGAAAGGGTCGTCGGTGGATTTAGCGGAAAAAAAGGTTAAGGATTCGAGTAAAAACGAGATTTATGACGAGAATAGATGTTTGTGTTGTGGTGAGTGTTTGAAACCGAAACAAGTTACTAAAGAAGCTTCTAAAGAAGTTTCTAGATGTTTATCGAACTTTCGTGCTCCTTCGTTATTATCTTCTAATTCTCCGAGAACTTCTTCTTCTTTGTTTCCGAATTCTTCTCCGAGGGCGTTTTCGTCTTCTTTGTTTCCGAATTCGTCCCCTAGATCGTCTTCTTTGTTTCCGAACTCTTCTCCAAGGGCGTTTTCGTCTTCGTTGTTTCCGAATTCGTCCCCTCGAGCATCATCGTCGTTATTTCCGAATTCGTCCCCTAGATCGTCTTCTTTATTTCCGAATTCGTCCCCTAAAGCGTCATCGTTATTTCCGAATTCGTCCCCTAGATCGGCGTTATTTCCGAATTCGTCCCCGAGATCGGCGTTATTTCCGAATTCGTCCCCGAGATCGTCGTCATTATTTCCGAATTCGTCCCCTCGAGCATCATCGTCGTTATTTCCGAACTCGTCTCCTAGAACGTTTTCACTACCACCGATGGGTTCTCCGAGATCTTGGAGAATAGAGGAAGGTCGGAATCCAGAAATGTCTCACCCTCGGTATACCGACTTCAAATTTGGATCGAATAACGAACCCGATATTCCCGAAGATGATTACGGAATGAACGTAAACGCCAAACGTAAGTTTACGTAAACTCACTTCTCTTTTCTGTTAATCGCAGGGACTGACCCATAAATTTTTTTATACGGTGACACCATATAATATAATACAGATAAAAAATAATTACAAAAAGCACGGTTTTTATAGACGTGTTTTCGTGTTTTTACTGACGTTCAATATTGTTCGATGTGTATTTAACCTAATTCCACCATTTCAAGGGAATTTTCAAGGCTTTTTAATCGATTTCGAGGGACTTTTTCGGTTTTTGAGTTGACTTCAAGAGTTTTTTTTTCGGTTTTTTTGGTTGATTTTCAAGAATTATTTTTTCGGATTTTTTGATTGATTTTTTTTTTCCGGTTTTTGAGTTGATTTCAATTGTTTTATCGGTTTTTGATTTTTTCGATTGATTTCTAAGAGTTTTTTTTGATCGATTTCAAGAGAGTTTTTTTGGTTTATTTCAATACCCTTTTTTTTTTGTTTTTTTGTTGATTTCAAGAGTTTAGGTGCACCATTTTGAAATTTCCAGAACAGTTGCCCGTGCCACCGTGTGAACCACAGCAGGCCCACTTAATCGATTTGTTTAACGTAATTCGCGATCGATCTTGCCGCAGATACGAAGGACACGAAATCCGGACCGGATTCTGAAGAAACGAACGACGACTCCAACAAAACCCCGGGTTATATAAGAGGAAACAAGTTTTTCGGGATCCCGTTGACGGAATCGTTTACCGGCAGCCCTCGATGGGCTGCTAGTAAACCTCCGAAGAAATCCACACTCGATAAACCCGAGGTGTTTTCCGATACCGTTGAAGAACCGCCATCGAACGACGGCCAAACCCTAGTTCAACAACTAAAGAAACAAATAAGCGACAACCGGAAAACGCTCGTCACCTTGTTTATGGAACTCGATGAAGAACGTAGTGCCGCCGCGGTTGCCGCCAACAACGCGATGGCGATGATCACGCGATTACAGGTAGGAGTGTGTAGAAAGTCATCTGATCCAGTGTAAACCGACCGATCCAATTAGAATAGATCAACCATAGTTGGATATCCAATTGTAATTGGATCGGATCGGATCCAAAGTTTCAACATCCATATCGGATCGGTCGGTTCTTGGATGGCAGTCCAACATCCAACAAAACCGAACACGATCCGATCCAATGACCATCCGATTATCATCCAACTAATATCCAATTAATAACTATACATGATTATTAACATTTTACGATATTGTTTTTTAGTTTGATATTTAAATACATTGTTTTTTAATAACTTAAGAAAATATATGAATAATTAATTAAAATAGTGGATTAATTGTTTGATTATTGAATCAAAAGATTATTGGATGAATATAATCTGGTCCAATGGATAACCAATAGTAACATCTAATTGATAGAACCGATCCAATCTAATCATCCATTGGATTTGGATCGGATCGGATGGGATGTCCAATGTTAATTGGATCGGATCAGATGACAAAATCCAACATCCAACGAACGATTGGATCGGATCGGATCCACCTAAATCCATTGGATTCCAGCCGATGAACACCCATAAATTTACAGGCGGAGAAGGCGGGTGTTCATATGGAGGCATTGCAGTATCAAAGAATGATGGATGAACAAGCCGAATACGATGAAGAAGCCATTCAAATCCTTCGAGATTTGTTTTTCAAGAAAGAGGAAGACGTGAAGGTTTTGGAAGACGAACTCGAGATGTATCGGGTTCGATACGGAGAGCTTAAGAGATTCGGTAGCGATGAGTACGATTTCGATGCCGATGAATATTACGACGAGTTGCAATCTCGATCTTACGGTGAGAAATCCGAGAGTGGAGGGGTCGTGGAGGATGGCGAGAATCGAAAGGGGAACCATGAGGAGGCATTATCGATAAGCTTTGAAAATGAAAGAAATCAACTTTTCGGGATGTTGAAGGTGTTCGAAAATCATCATGCTCATTCGGCTTCACATGAGGATCACCATCACAAACACACGGGTAATACTCGATTTTCGATTGTTGGTTTTTTTTTGGGTTTGAAATGATTAATTAAAGATGAACGAAAATGCCCAAACTTGGCCCGAAAAGGTTGGGAGCCCGAACCTAGGCCTTGAAAACTTATTTGGTCGGCTATATGTGACAATTTGGTAGTGGCTTAATGATATAAAAAGTGGCTTATTCAGTAAGCTTTTAGGGGTAGCTTTCTGTAGAAAACCAAGTTTTTTTCAAACCAGCCTTTCCCAACTAAAAAACATGCTACTTCAATATATTAAAAAAAAACCCTCCAAACAAAACCGTTCCAAATCTATACAGACAGATTAATCCACACGGACAACTTTATCCCTATATAACATAATGGAAAACCAACCAAACACCCAAAGCCCAACCAAAATCCAAAATTTGGGCTTTGGAAAACCAAATCTATACAGACAGATTAATCCACACGGACAACTTTATCCCTATATAACATAATGGAAAACCAACCAAACACCCAAAGCCCAACCAAAATCCAAAATTTGGGCTTTGGAAAGTCGGCCCCACCCCTCTCCCATTGAGGGGTGTTGTAAGTCTCTAGCTTAACCGGTAAGAACTTGGTTTGTTCCCAATTGTCTCTGAGCTTAACCAATTTGAATCCCTTAAGGTTACTGACACTTTAGATCGATGGATGTACGGTTGGTCTTGGCACCTACGGTTATAAAAAAAAATGTTTTTTGATACTTTTCTTTATCGAGTTACTTAAACACAATAAATAACGTTTGATCAACAGGCAAAGGAAGTAACGTAAAGCTTCTGAGAGAGGTGTCTCTATTGATGGAGAAGTTGACGGCCATGGAAGCCGAGAGCGGATTCTTGAAGCACGCCGCAATGGCGCTTGAAAAAGGCGACGAAGGAACAAAAGTTGTGTCGGAGATTGCGGAACATCTTCGAAAGATTCCAAGCCCCCACAAGTCCGACCATACAAACACAATCAATACATGATTTTATCTGTAGGTCAATCCTGCATTTATTCCAGCTTAAGATTTTATGAAATATTAATTTAAATATGGTAATAAAATATTTGATTTAAATTATATTTCAAGAAGATATTGTATTTGTTTTTTTTTTCTCAGCGGTTGCCGAGAGGTTTATCTGACTATTAATTTATGACAAATATCGAGAGGTTTATCTGAGTGTTAATTTACGAGAAATAAAAATAAAATAACGTATAAAAAACAAAGGGCTCGGTGACCCAAAAAATTAACGTAATAAAAAAATGTTGAGAAAAGTCTGGTCACATGGTTTCGTGGTACAAAGGGTTCAGGGGTTGGTTGCAGTGATGATGACCCACCAGCGCACAATAGCAACACCAGCTTTCTCCTGCACTCGATCTGTTATCCAGCGCCCACAACCACCTCCTTCCTCCTACGCTCCTCCTCGCTCCGCCGCGTCGGAAAACATGACTACTCAGGACCATCACCTTGAAGCTATTTTCACTCAGAAACGGATTCTCCGATCGAAAATCAAGAAAGATCTCAGGTCGATGGATCCTGCTCTTAGATCTCACGAAGGTATCTTTGTTGATTTGAGTTTATGTGTGTGTAAATGATGTATTTTAGTATAATGGCCAATCATTTAGTTGAGATTTGTTCTTATCTATTTAGCTACGGTAATCTTCATTTTGATGATAAATTCTGATCTATTTGGCATTTCGAATGTGATCGAGATTGGTTACGTGTAGATAGATTCATTTCAATTTGATGGGATTTTTAGTGTGTGAAGCGATCTAGCTAAGCTGGTTGTGGCATTTGAATTTTGCTACTACTAACTGTGTTCAATTGAAGTCAGAATACCAATTTTCATCCTTAATATCAGTACAGAATCTGTTAGTCATTGAGAAAAAATGGTGATGAAGACGTGAAACTTGTATCAAGTATGCAAACACATAAACATTGATGTTAAGTTTGCAACATATTCCATATCAATTTCCAATTAGAAAAGTAATATGTTTGAACTCAAAAGTCAAAATGTCTCTTATATTTGTAAGATTATTTGGTTTCTTTCCAGATGATGCAATCCAGAATTTGATATTGGAAGCTCCATGGTTCAAGTCTTGTAAGAGATTATGTGCTTACATAAGCTGTAGTGCATTGAGAGAAGTTGATACATTAAAGGTGTTACAAGATGTCTTACTGAATCCGAGTAAAGGTGTGTTTTCGATCAGGTTTACGATTGATTATATTATTTGCATGTTTTTAGATTCCCAAGTGGAAACTAACAATTTTCTTAGGGCCCATATGGTTTGATGGTACTTTTTAAGGGATTTGGAATATTTGATGTGCTTTAGGATTTGTTTTTTTTTTGTAAATATTTGTTTGTTTCATAAGATGGGAGATGATGGAGAGATTAAGGCAGATTTGATGAAAGAAGTACATGGGATTTAGATTTGAAATGACAACCATCTCCAAGGGATTTCTAAATCCTTCGGTTTTGGGATTTCAAATCCAAACTTTTCTTCAAAGCAAACACATGAAATCCTACCAAATTCCGCAAACCAAACGGGCCCTTAGAACCTTAGTAGTTTTGCTGTTAGAACTAGTATTAGGTACTACTACAAGTGTCATATCTTGAAACTAAGGTGGCTTTTGTTTTTTAAGAGATGCTGAAGTCTGATTTCAGTTCTGAAATGGTTATAAAACGTCTAAACAAATCAGACATAAGTGGTGATTAAGAGCTTAAAATGAAAAAACAAACAAGGCCTAAAACTTATGTTTTTTTTTTCAAAAGGTGGTAATTTATTTTTTTATCGGGTGAGCAATTTTCAATTTTTTTTGAAGTATATAATATTTATATACGTCAAATGCAACAAATAAACTCACACACCCTTCTCATGAGGTTTGAACCCCTGACCTCCTAGGAGGGCAAGGGCTACAATACCGTTAGGCTAAAGGGGAAGTTTCAATCATTGGATTGAGTTTAATCTCTTCAGAGATATGAGTGTTTCAGTAAAATAAAGAAAAAAAACATGATGAATAACCTGATTAGAACTTGACCTTTCTATTTTGTGATCACTAAATAGTATTGGTTATATGAACTGGATAATTTACCGTCCATCTATTGATGAAGATGGCGAAACACAGACGACAAAGAAGCTTTATGTTCCACGGGTGGAGGACAAGAATAGCCACATGCGAATGCTGAACATATCTGGTATGGATGATTTAATTGCAAATTCCATGAACATTTTAGAGCCAGCTCCAGTTGATGCTAATGGGAATGATCGTGAAGATGGTTAGTAATTCTTGTTGGATACTGAAGTTTCGAATTTTTCTTCTTTTGGAAGATTAATTTTAATTTTCCATCTTTAAAGTAGTTCCTATTCTGATTCATTTTACATAGTTAAATCATTAAATGTGGCTATCAATCTTTCCCACTGAAAAACCATTTTCAATATCTTTGAAGCTTTTCATAGATTGTTGGCTCTTCAAACCATTTTTATCGAATGTTATAAAGTCAAAGGGTTTAATCTATTGCAGTTATGCTGGCAAATGAACCCGTTGACCTGCTTCTGTTACCCGGTAATTTCTCTTAACCAAGAGTATGCGATTCAGGGTCTAAAGTTTTTTTCTGATGATTTTCTTGATCTTCTTTGAAGGACTTGCCTTTGATAAAACTGGAAGGCGAATGGGTCGTGGTGGAGGGTATGTTTTACTTCTTGAGTCGTCTTCTTCGTAGTCCATCAATGATATTCTAATTTTCTTAGTGTAGAACACTTGACATCCATGGTTTCTTTAAGTTTCAATTGAGAGATTAGGAGGGTTTTAAGTGATTGGATTAAGATAGTTGATCTTTTATAAATCAAGATTCGTAATCACATTCATTCTTCGTTTATTAGATTCAGTCTTTATGCTAAATATATCTCAAAATAAAACTAAAATAAAAAAATAGTGTGGATGAAGATAGTAGAAAGGGACAAAATGCCCTTATTAGAAACCCATGTATTTCAAGAACTCGGCTATGCATGGTGGGATATCCAGTATTGTTAACCATGATTATAGTCTTTGAAAAAGATCAAGTGACGAACATCTAACGTAGAACTTTTGCCTTAAATAAATTGCGCTCTTCAACGATTTGAACTAATATGGACACACTAAGCGGGATAGACCCCAAACCCTATTTTTGAGTGGGATACTTACACCAAGTGTAGGTAAATAAGCTCAAGATAAAATTATGCTTTTTAAGGATGAGACAATTTCTTTCTTTCCCATATATCATGCTTTTTGGTATAGTTTCAAATCCCTATTGGATGCAATCTTTTTCCAGCTACTTTTTGTAGATACCGATATCAAAAGAGAAGTCTTGAATGATTTGAATTCGAAAAACTTAAGTACCCTTTTTATTTGGCAAATCTATGTCTATAAACGGGCTAGAGGCTATCAATGCAATTTCATAGCCATATATATATATATATATATAGAGAGAGAGAGAGAGAGAGGAAAGTTCAAATGCGAAAATGAGGACAAAGGAGAGTGCAACACGTGTCCATTCAGACTGAATAATGAAGGGCCCTCGGTATGAATAACGAAGGTGAAGTTCATACATTATTCAGAGTGAATAACACACCATTCAGTTTGAATATATTCAGACTGAATGGGACACATGTCGCACTCTCCTTTGTCCCACGTTCACAACCAAATTTGAGTTAGCATTTGAACCCGCCTCTCTCTCTCTCTCTCTCTCTATATATATATATATATATATATATATATATCTTTTGACATAGGTGTTACCCATTGTATGCATGGGTGAGCCACATCTGAATGGGGTTCTATAGCTTCTATCCATTTTTAATCACTTGTTGTTTATTTTCTGATATATCTTTTTCTCCTGGCAAGCAGTTACTATGACACCTTCCTCTCAAAATACCAAGAACTTGCAAGACAAAGAAACTGGAAGCAGCCTCTTCTAAGTAAGTACACTTTGATTTCAAGATCCGATCCGATCCTAAACCTTTGATACCACCAACAAAAATCTTGGTTTCGTTTTGTTTTCTGCAGTTGCACTATCGTATTCAGTGCAAATACTAGAAGAAGGCGTGATCCCAGTGACTCCAAGTGACGTTTTTATAGATGCACTTGTCTCCCCTTCCGGTTTCATCCCTATCAGCCCTGTTGCTCAACAGATTTGTCTCTAATCTTGCTGGAATTCTTTCTTACATAAATATGTGGTTTTTCGATCATAATTGAAGGAAAGATTTGCTTTAAAAAACCATGGATTTTGTTTTCCAGAAAAGGAGGCATCTTTATGAGGTTGTTTTGCTTCTGCAATTGCCCTTCATTCTTGATGTTGTTTCTGCTATTTGTAGATGAACATGCTCTTCACTACATTGTTATGGAAGAATGGTTATTTTCACCACTTTTGGCTTTTGAATTATATTGTTGGATTAATGTCATATTTGACAACCATAGAGTAGCTTATTTTTTTGCTTTTATATAACAAGTCTCAGTTTGGTTAGCTTTTTGAAAAACTATTTCAAGTAATGTATCAATAAGCTAAAACCTTACTAAGGCTTTAGTCATTTTTTCTCTTTTTCCAAATTATGCTCTTTATATTTTCCAAATTAGTTTTTAACTCATCCTGTTCTAATTTGTCTTATCGACAAGTTTTTACCAATTATGATTAATTTATTAGCTAACTTATTAGTTAACAACTAGCTTATAAGCTAAATATGATCCGGTTTGCCTGCAAATTGGCAAAGGAAATTTGGTTGAAAATAACAAGGGTTGTGCACGTACTGGTTGAGGCCATGGTGGATGTGGTAGAATATCCCATCCACCCAGGGTTCGATTTCAATCTTACACAACAATTGTAGCCACTGAGTCTATCAGGACTGTCTTCCGATCCTAATTTATCGGGATTAGTCTAAAAATAGCCTAGGACACCCTTAAAAAAGTCAGTGGATCAAAACCTCACCGAAAGTGAGGAGTGAATGTGAGTTTATTTATAACATTTGCGGTATATAAATATTATATAAGTTAAAAAAAGAAGGTGGTTTTCTATGTTGATTTTGAGTTTAAAATCACCAATTATGGGTCTGAATACTCTGATTATGAAAAATTGTGAAGAGAAGTGAAGGAATGCAGAAAGAAACTATGTTCCATTTTTTACTTGTAGGAGCCACTGTTTCAGACACACTAAAAATACAACTATTGATGCATGAAGTACAACTGCCAAAATTCTACACTATTATTTTTCTTCTATATTATCATCATCATCATCAATGTGCTCTTTGAACAGCAGTCTTGAATAGGAGAACATATAGCTTCTGATCCATTGAGAAATACATAAATCCACCCACTGAATGTGTCACAAATGATCCAAAACTTGACCCTACAATACAATGCCATGCTGGTCCATATACCCCATCAAACTCCTGCAACAAATATAACTATCTCATTTCAACCATCATTTTTCGTTTTAAATACGTTTTATACTACTTTATTTCTATCCAATCCCATGTCTGTTTTCCTTCCATTAAGCACTACGGTCTTGGTCTTAATCGCTATACGATAACACGTACCCCGACAATAGGGTTACTGAATGATTATTAAGTGGTCCAAAATGATTAGGAGGCTCTTAATGAAATATAATTGTTTGATATGTAATTGGAGCTCTTAATGGTTAATGGAGGTTCAGGATACAAAATGATTCAAAGGGTTTCGGAAACGTTAACAGGATTCACCTCTTAGTGATTCAGAGGTTGTCTCTTAATGGAACTGTTAAGAGGTAAACAGACATCCCCTAGGTTTGGAATCCTTTTTCTCATTAATGTTAGTGATCTATAATGCAAATCTAACCCCTAAATACAACAAGTTTCATCAAGAAAGATGTAAAATGTCACATACTATATCCATCATTGATCTATTTACATCAAACATCAAGAATTCTTGAAACATATTAAAAACCATTTTGACCTACCACTTCTTTAAACCAACATTCAATTCTCCATTAATTACCAGATTGAATTGAACCACATTGATTCCTCTAAGAAATAAATGGAAATTAATAATCAAGATTCAAAACCCCATTACCAAATCACCATAAATGAAACTTTTGTTTCTAATCACATGTGAATGAATGAATGAATGAAAAAGGTAGCAGAAATATTAAAGAAAAATGGTGTACCACAGATTGAACCACATTGATTCCTCTAAGAGAGATAAATGGAAATTAATCATCAAGATTTTCAAGACCCCAATACCAAATCACCATAAATGAAAGTTCTTTTTTTGTTTTTAATCACATGTGAATGAATGAATGAAAAATCAAAAATGTAGCAGAAATGTTAAAGAAGAAGAAAAAAATGGGTGTATTTTTACCTTTTTTAGAGTCAAAGCAAGGGTTTTGGCAGTGAACTTTTCCAAGCTATCATAAGTTTTTCTTGTGACATCCACAACATGAATTTGCATATAAGGAGGCATATCAGCAGAAACCACTTTGACACCATTACAAGCAAAGAAATCAGCCAACTCAGCTTGTGAGCTACCTCCAAATGACTTCCTTCTACCCCTAACCATTTGATGTTTTTTAACATCATAAAAAACTTGTAATTTTTTCACTTCATCATCATCATCATCATCATCATCATTCTTACTTTTTTCTATCAAATTCACATACCCTTTATTAACATCATCTTGTTCTTGTTTGTTGATGGGTATTTTGTTGCTAACAACAATGGCTCTTTTGATGTTGTCTTGATGATGATGATCAAGAAGGGTTTGTTGTTTAACTGGTGGTTTATTGGTGTAATAATAATGGGGTTTTTGGGTTCTTTGACTTTGTGATTTGGTCAAAGATGGGGTGGTGGAGGTGGTGTCTTGAGTTAAAGAAGAACGAGCTTTATGATTCAAGTACAATCTTGAAAAGTGATTGGATATGTTTTGGACGGTGGTGATGGAAGGAGGATCTGGGTGGTGGTGACTGGTGGTGGTGGGTGGTGTTTCAGGGTTGGGGACCGGAAAGTTTCTCCGGTGGGTGGTGGTGTTGTGTGACATCTTTTAACAACAGTGGTGGTGGGTGGTGGTGGTGGATGGATGGAAATGGAGGATTGATTTTATGGATCTGTTTGTATAGAAAGAATATAGATCTAAAGGGTAAAGAGAAGAGTAGGGTTAAGGAAGGGGGGGTGGGTGGGTGGGTGGGGTCTGTGCGGAGGTTGCGGCAGGGAAATGTGTGATTTTATTGACTCCATCTGTTTTGGCACCCGATGTGCCAAACGTTCCATTTTCCTCTTTTCTTTTCTTTTTATTTTCAAAAACTATAAAAAAAAGTGAAATTAATGATTTTTAACCAAAATGGAAAATTCATTTACCAAAATGACCAAAAACTTGTTGAGTTTACTAAAATGACCAAGATTCCTTTGAAATACATATCGAAAATGAGTGGAAGTGAAAATACCTCCGCCACAGCACTGTTTTCCTCCGCCACATGGCGGAGGGCCCCAAAACTACGCCGTTTTGGGGGTTTTTCCATCGTATTTGTCACACATACAAATACCTTCGCCACACGTATAAATACATCCGCCACATGACGGAGGAAAAACAGTCTTGGGGCGGAGGTATGGCGGAGGAAAACAGTGTTGTGGCGGAGGTATTTCACTTCCACTCGTTCTCGATATGTATTTCGAAGAAATCTTGGTCATTTTGGTAAACTCAACAAGTTTTTGGTTATATTGATAAATGGATTTTCATGGTTGGTCAAAATCATTAATTTCCCTAAAAAAAAATTCAATAAATTCCCTAAAATTTCTTCAAAATAGATAAGGAAAAGTCAAAACTTTCAAAAATATTTGTATTTATTTCTAACAAATTCCTCTATTTCGGAGAATTAATCATTGATTATAATATTAAAATATTACTCTTATCTATTAAAATATTATTTCTCTCTTCAAAAATTTATTTTCAAGTTTTCTTATTGGTGCACTAATTTGGCAATCATTTTTAGAGTTATCTCCATATTTGGAGAAAAAGCTATTCACTCTCCTACTTTCTCCATTTTGGAGATAGTTTTGGGTAAGCTATTGGAGCACAATATGAATGAAAATTCCTCATTTTCCCCATTTTAAGGAAGTTGTTGGAGATACTCTTATGGTGTGTTTGGTAGAGAGAGTTGGTAGTAGAGAAAGGGAATTGGAAACAATTCCCTTGTTTGTTGACACCAAAGAAAAAAAGGAATGAGAAAAGAAACAATTCTTTTTCTCTATTTTCATTTCCCTCCCACATGAAAAGAAAAGGGGAGAATTGAAAATTTGGTTTCTCTTTGAGAATTGAAATATTTCAATTGATGCTCGTTGTTTGGTTAAGCTGTTGTTTTGGCTTAATGGGGTCTGTGTTGGCTTATTTGTGTCTGTTTTGGCTTAATAGGGTTTGTTTGGCTTAATAAAGTATGCTTCGGCTTAATAGGGTATGCTTTGGCTTAATAGGTTCTGTGTTGGCTTATTTGTGTCTGTTTTGGCTTAATAGGGTCTGTTTGGCTTAATAAGGTATGCTTTGGCTTAATAGGGTCTGCTTTGGCTCAATAGGGTCTGCATTGGCTTAATAGGGTCTTCTTTGGCTTATTAGGGTCTTCTTTGGCTTAATAGGTTCTGCTTTGGGTTAATAGGTCTGCATTGGCTTAATAGGGTCTGCTTTGGCTTAATAGGGTCTTCTTTGGCTTAATAGGTTCTGCTTTGGGTTAATAGGGCTGCTTTGGCTTAATATGATCTGCTTTGACTTAATAGAGTCTTCTTTGGCTTAATAGGGTCTTCTTTGGCTTAATAGGTTCTGCTTTGCCTTAATATGATCTGCTTTGGCTTAATAGGGTCTGTTTTGGCTTAATAGGGTCTGCTTTGGCTTAATAGGGTCTAATTTGGCTTCATAGGATCTGCTTTGGCCTAATAGGGTCTTCTTTGGCTTAACATGGTCTGTTTGGCTTAATAGGGTATGTTTGGCTTAATAGGGCCTGTTTTGGCTTCATAAGGTCTCTTTGGCTTAATAGGGTCTGTTTTGGCTTAATAGGGTCTATTTTGGCTTAATAGGTTCTCTTTGGCTTAATAGGGTCTCTTTGGCTTAATAGGGTCTCTTTGGCTTAATAGAGACTGTTTTGGCTTAATAGGGTCTATTATGGGTGAATAGGGTCTGTTTTGGCTTAATAGGGTATGTTTGGCTTAATAAGGTCTGTTTGGTATGTTGTTGTGCTAGTCTGTTTGGTTAAGCTGTTGTTTTGGCTTAATAGGGTCTGTTTTGGCTTCATAAGGTCTCTTTGGCTTGATAGGGTCTATTTTGGCTTAATAGGGTCTGTTTTAGCTTAATAGGGTCTCTTTGACTTAATAAGGTCTCTTTGACTTAATAGGGTCTTTTTGGCTTAATAGGGACTGTTTTGGCTTATTAGAGTCTGTTTTGGGTGAATAGGGACTGTTTTGGCTTAATAGGTATGTTTTGGGTGAATAGGGACTGTTTTGGCTTGATAGGGTCTGTTTGGCTTAATAGGGTCTGTTTGGCTTAATAAGGTCTGTTTGGTATGTTGTTGTGCTAGTCTGTTTGGTTAAGCTGTTGTGCTAGTCTGTTTGGTTAAGCTGTTGTTTTGGCTTAATAGGATCTGTTTTGGCTTAATAGGGTCTGTTTTGGCGTAATAGGGTCTGTTTTGGCTTAATAGAATCTGTTTTGCTTAATAGGGTCTACTTTGGCTTAACAGGGTCTGTTTGGTTAAGCTGTTATTTTGGCTTAATAGGGTCTGTTTTGGTTTAATATGATACAATTCTGAATTAAATTTTCTATCGTACCAAACAAGAGAAATGATTCTCTGTTACCTTTCTCGGTTGAACTCTCTGTGCTACCAAATAGAATAATCAATTCCTTTTCTCTAGACCAATTCTCTTTCTCTACAATCCCATTCTCTACATCCAGTACTTTGCAATTCCATTCTATGTACCAAACGCACCCTTACTTTATTATTATTATTATTAAAAACTACAATTTGGGTTCATGCGGTTTACATGAATATTTGAAAGTGGTTTCTAGATTTCAACAAGGGAAATATTAAAAAAAATTCAATAGAGTATCTCATTTTGAATAAGTCCCTAAACTATTTTTTTAAATAAAAAAACCAAACTTTTTTATTTTGAATGATTAAGTCCCTGAACAATTTTTTTGAATGAAAAAACCATTAAACTTTCTCATTTTAAATGGAAAAATCATTAAACTTTCTTATTTTGAATGATTAAGTTCCTGATTTTTTTTCTTCAAGAAATTAAACCAGCAAATTTTTAAAAGTTGGTTACTTATCTTTTTAACCTAAATAAACTACCTTTGACCGGCTATCTTTTGATCTCCCTCTTATGATGGATAGAAAAATAAATCGAAAAAAGGAAGATTGATGGCAGGGACCAACAACGTGTTAGAAGAAATAGAGAACGGACAACGTTGGGGTAATGGGGGAGTGACGGAAGGGAGCGACATCGTTGTTTGCTAGGGGTTTTAATTGCGTAGGGTTTTTGGAACAGTAAAACCGCTTTAAGTTTATTTTTACTTAAAAACTTTATTAGTGAATTACAGGTAACTTATTTAAAAAAAATATGTAGGTAACTAATTTTTAAAAGATCGATGGTTTATTTATTCAAAAAAATGTTTAGAAACTTAATCATTTAAAATAAGAAAGTTCAATGGTTTTTCATTCAAATCAATAGTTCAAGGACTTGATCATTCAAAATAAGATAGTTTAATGGTTTATTCAATCAAAAAATAATTTAAGGACTTAACCATTCAAAATGGAATAGTTTGTTGGATTTTTTTGAACTTTTCACTTTCAATAATTATGATTATCATTCTCACTGTTTATATTTTGTTTTGTAAATTATCTTTTGACTTAATTTTGTTAAATTAAGAGTATTTTCGTCTTTTTTTTACTTTTATAAGGATAAGTTATACCATTTTATATAAACTATAGGGACCAAATTATCATTTACTCTAAATTATTATTGGTGTACAATATATATATATATAGAGAGAGAGATGTTCAAACAAGAATGTTAACTTTTTACAAGAATACGAGAAAAAAAATTCATGTACAAGATCATATGTGATTTTGTACAAAATCATACATGATCCGGGCGACTTTTCACATCAGATTTAAATGGCCCCAAAAGTTGTCCACTCCAAGCGACGGTACACACAAATGCGTACAAACGATTGAAACTGTTTTTTTTTCTATCCACGAGTGTATGTTATGCATAAGTGCATATGCACGTGTGTATGTTGCAAATTACCAGTATTCATTTATGCGTACCGTCCAGATGGAGGGCTACCAAGGTGTTCTTCAGTTTTCCATTTTTTTAGTTTTCCCCTAAACCTAACCCTACATATATATATGTGTGTGTGTGTGTGTGTGTGTGTGTGAAGAAGAGTTAAGATGAGAAGCGTGAGAAGTGATTTGAACCCTTGATCACTTTTAATCTCACACTCATCCATGAATTGCGCTTCTTACGAGACTTAATGCAGTGCATCTCATTAGTGTCAATCTTAATTTAAGATTAATCCAAGGGTCCAGATCCCTTCTTACACTTATCACCATAACTTCTTTTCTCACCTGAACTCAACCATACATGTAACACCACAAATTTGGAAAGAACGTCTAATAAAAATTTTCTCAATATTACATCCAATAAATAAGATCCAACGAAAAACACCAACTACATTAAGAGAAGGGGGTTCTAAAACCTACAAACAAGCACTAACTCCAAAATTAACATAGGTGACTCCCGAAAAAGCTAAGTACTCATCCAATCTTTAACTAGCACTCTTCACACCAAAGTGTCGCTAAAACCATAACCCGAAGGACCTGATCCACATGCCGATAAAAAAAGTGTTAGGGTTAACTGAGTTAAAGAAGTTTTCACCAACTATATAAAACGTTAAAAAGGAAAGAATAATATTTAAATCACCTTTTCAAATGTAAAATGCATTTAGAAAGAAAAGTGATACAATTCCCAAATCCACCATTTTCGTGCTAAAACGTTTAAACAGTAATAACTCACAAGTGTGGGACCAAACTCCACACTCACACGAAATACATATAGGATTAAATTCCGAATACCAAAACATGGATATAACCCAATACATAAAAATCATAAATTACGGTTACTTGCCAAAACTCATGCAATATTGAAACATAAATAATATATTATTCAAAACAACGTTTAACAACAACTGGGGAGACCCGTATCCGTTGAGAGTGACGGAAACATGTAAGGGTGCCATTCGTACAACGTTAATCGCATAACACTTCACGACTTAAAGCCCAAGTGTCCCTACAACTCCTTAACAAGTTTCTCCTCAAGAGTCGGTTGTCCTTAGTGTCTATTCTTGCGAATTCCACCTCAAGGCTCGACACACTTAGTGTCTACCTCATGGTAACACATCAAGCGGCGGAGATCTTGGTTTCTACCCCTCGGGCCTCAAGACTCAACCCTCCTAGTGCCTACTTGAAAAGTTTAAAAGCTTCGAAGCAAGTTTCACCTAAAGGGCTGGAATGGCAGCTTGAGGTGTTCTAAGGTGGCATGTGGTGCTTGGGAGGAGGCCACATCATAGGGTGACTAACCTTGTTCCAAGCTCCTCAACCTTTGGTATAAATAGGAGCCTTATGCTTTGTTTTTGGCTGATTTTAGTACAACTTCCAGCAGAAAAACACACACGCACAACCATCTTTTGTTGAGATAGGGAAAGAGAGCAAAAGTCAAGAAGAGAAGAGTATAGCTAAAACGGTGATTTCCTGCTTTGATTTTGGTTATCTTAACCTGTGACACATACTAAAATTCAGTGTTTTATCATGACTTTTACTTGGACTTTTGAAATAAAAACATGCCTCATACATGTTAACTATGTGACTTTATGTTATAGTTCATGTAATTCACTAAAACTTAAAGTAAATATGGTTCACCGATGATTTCACTATCAAAAAGAAATGGGGTCAAAACTAAACTTAAGTACAACCTATCATCCACAAACTGACGGGCAAAGTGAACGAACCATTAGAACGTTAGAAGACATGCTTAGGGCGTGCGTAATTGATTTAGGTGGTAATTGGGATGACCACTTACCCCTAATAGAATTCTCGTATAATAATAGTTATCACGCAAGTCTAAAAGCTGCTCCATATGAAGTCTTGTATGGTAGAAAGTGTCGAACCCCAGTATGTTGGAATAATTTCGAAAACAAAGGAATGACGGGACCAGAGTTGATTCAACAAACTTCAGAAAAAGTAACGCAAATCCGTGAAAGGCTACAAGCGGCTCGGGGACCGACAGAAAAGCTATGCAAATAAAAGACGAAAGCATATAGAATTTCAAGTAGGGGATCGGGTTATGCTCAGAGTTGCTCCGTGGAAAGGATTGATTAGATTTGGAAGACGGGGAAAGTTGAGTCCTCGTTATATAGGTCCCTTTCGAATAATTCAAAGGGTTGGAAAAGTGGCTTATCGGTTAGAACTGCCAGATGAGCTACAAAAGATACATAGTACATTCCATGTATCCAACTTGAGGAAGTGTCTGGCCGATGAAGAAATGAAGGTGCCGTTAGAAGATATTCAAGTGAATGAGAAGTTGGCATATGTGGAACAACCAGAAAAGATAGTTGATCATGCAATCCGAAGATTGAGGAATAAAGAGGTTCCCTTGGTTAAAGTACAGTGGAAATATCACAAAGGTCGCAATGCCACTTGGGAAAATGAGAAGGAAATGAGAGCGAAGTTTCCCTATCTATTCTAAGGGAAGTAGATTCCGAGGACGGAATCTCTTGTAAGGAGGGAAGATTTGTAATAGCCACTTTAATTTAATAAAAAAAAAATATAGGAGCTGTCAATTACTAATTCATAAAAAAAACAAGGAAAAGAGTTGTTGTCAATAAAAAAAGAATATAAAAAAAGGGGCTATAAAATAAATTATTTTAAGTACTAAAAACAAAATAAAAGGGGCTGGAAAAAAAAGGGCTGGAATGGCAGCTTGAGGTGTTCTAAGGTGGCATGTGGTGCTTGGGAGGAGGCCACATCATAGGGTGACTAACCTTGTTCCAAGCTCCTCAACCTTTGGTATAAATAGGAGCCTTATGCTTTGTTTTTGGCTGATTTTAGTACAACTTCCAGCAGAAAAACACACACGCACAACCATCTTTTGTTGAGATAGGGAAAGAGAGCAAAAGTCAAGAAGAGAAGAGTATAGCTAAAACGGTGATTTCCTGCTTTGATTTTGGTTATCTTAACCTGTGACACATACTAAAATTCAGTGTTTTATCATGACTTTTACTTGGACTTTTGAAATAAAAACATGCCTCATACATGTTAACTATGTGACTTTATGTTATAGTTCATGTAATTCACTAAAACTTAAAGTAAATATGGTTCACCGATGATTTCACTATCAAAGAGGCTAGAACATGTCTTTCTCGATTAAAACGGGGTTTGACAAGCGTGTAAATCATCGAGGCGGTAATACCGTGGTTGGGGGTCATAGAAATGATCCCGGACTCTTGACGAGGGGTCCTTAATAATACCGGACAGGAGTGACATCCACCGGTGGAAATTGGACTTTAATTTTGATTACATGAATATGTTAGCATGTGTTTTCTATTTGGAATGAGGCTGTAAATTGACTTTTATATGCATCTAACATTTAGAGCATGTAATCACTAAACAATTCAAATTGTTTAAAAGTTAGTATGTATCGCAGATTAAAGATTTGGGGGCTTTGATGGCAATAAAAGATAGATCAAGGGAGCTATCGTATCATACGACATTTAGTCGACTTTTGGTTCGGTTTGTATTATATGGTTTTGATATTAGATAGTGTCTTAGTATATGTATTAGGACTTTAGATTGTGTGTTGTAACTATGATCCATCGGAATGGCTTTATACAAATAAGATTATGTTGTATTCAAACGTTTCCGCTTCACTTAAATGTATTTTATGTATTTATATATAATTAGTTGTAAAATGAAAAGAAAGGATGTTCGTAACACCCTTTGTTGGGTCTCGGTTTAAAAAAAAATAGGAAAAAGGGGTTGTTACAGTTGCGGGTCAAGTCACCCTGCCATTAAATCCCCTCACATGTGATAAAGGTGTTCTTGATGTGATACTATAATCCATCCAAAAAAACTATCACATGTGATGCTAAATCATAGATGCAGACGATATTTGGCACGACCTAAGTCATAATGAACGCCGTCCGCACACCACCGGTCCCCTTACGTGTATTATCACATGTGATAAGGATGTTCTCACGTCATCATAAAATGAAACTGTTCTCATTTGAACCTCCATCTATATTTAGGATATATATTATGTGTATATATATTTTGTACTTATATGCATATGCTTTTTAGGCAAAAGCCTTGTTTTAGTCTCTGTTTTACGTGCAATTTGTGTATTATATTGGCAGTTAGCACCTTTTGTTCTATGACTACGTGGTTAACACATTTTTGGTCAAAAGAATATTTACATTATTTTTTGAAGACTATATTTTATATTATGAAATCCAACTCATAGAGATACGTGGTTGTAATTTTTATACTATTATAAAAAAAATATTATATTTAAAGATTAGAAAATATAAAATACGAAAAGGATGTTTTGTACTTGTATTTAACTTCAAAATATGTATCAATCTTGTATCATACATGTGTGACAAATTACATAACAAAAAAATGGCGTATTACGACTTAATCCATATTTTGCAAAATATAGTTTCAAAATTACACATGATTCAAATCTATCGTAAATTTTTAAAAAGTCAATGGTACAACTCGAGATATATGATTTGTTCTGCATTTCTTTTGCCAATTCTGATTTCGAGGGCTTAAAGTATTTGTTGGAAATAAATGTTGGATAAATCTCATGTCCCATAGGCAATCAAAGATGACAGAATACCCAACAATCAAATGCAAAACAAATTAGAGAATCAGTTTATATTAATTTGATATAATTTTTCAAAAAAAATGAATAACAAAAACAGTAAACAAAACAATAATACAGACTTAGATGGATCTACTATGAGTGTGATAATGTACATCCATAGAGCAATCGTTTCTCACAAGTCAAAAGAACGTTACAAAAAAAAAAAAAAAGAGATTAATATAAATAAGATTAATATAGCATTTATATATTTATTTTAGTTAAGAAATTAAATAACTATACATTACAATAAAGAATAATTATCTGTAAAATACCTAAGCAACTTGTCGAAAATTGATAATGGAATGGAATCTAAACACCACTCGATTTTGATTTAGATAGGCTAAATGCATCTATACCTACTAGTTTTCTTCTCACATATCAAAGTCAGAACTCTCTTTTTATATATCCAATGCATAATTTGATCTGATTCCAACATAAAATACCATGCTATTATTTTAATGGTTCCACCAATTATTTGAAAGTTTGTTTAAAAAGTTGTTGGGATATTAAATATATATAATATTTTAATAATATAATTATGATAAGATTGTTAAAATAGAGTAGCTGTTGGAGTTGGGATACAAATTTTTTTAGAGATTTTGATTTTTAATATAATATTTTAAAAAAAGTTTAACCTATCTGTTGGAGATGCTCTTACATCTAATAATAACAATGTTTGCATTCTTCTATTCTATTCTAGAATTATGACCAAAACCCACATAGCAAGGAGACATTTTGATGATAGCGGTTTTTTAAGGATGGTCCAACACGTCATAAAAATAATAAAGACAGCCTTTTAGATCGTGCAATTACAAACCATTTTGAACAACGTCCGAGATTTTCTTTCTACCGTTCAAAAAACGAAGTTTTTTTTTCCAAATCTGTTCTTTCCGATTAAAAAAACGCACTCCTCTCATATATGAAAACCCCCTCCTAAACAAAAAAATTTCCAATCTATACAAACAGATTAATCCACACAGCTTTATTCATACATAACTTAGGGTTTGTTTGTTTACCTCTTAATAGTTCCATTAAGAGGCAACTCTGAATTACTAAGAGGTGAATTCTGATTGGTAAAAAATAAGTTTGCCTCTTAATAATTCCAAAACCCTCTGAATCATTTTGTATCTTGGACGTCCCTTAACCATTCAGAGGCATAATTTCATTTTGAACAATTATCAAGCAATTATATTTCATTTTACACCATATGATAAGAGCCTCTTGATCATTCTTACCACTTAAACATTGCACCAAACTATTCAGCAACTGCCAACCAACCCCTTAATTAAAAACCAACCAAACAACCCCTAACCCCAATGGGTTTCTTGAAAAAGTATTACGTGTCGCAATTATCCCAAATCGAGCTTTTGGGAACTTGATAT
Organism: Silybum marianum; assembly: GCA_036898165.1. Lineage (NCBI taxonomy): Eukaryota > Viridiplantae > Streptophyta > Magnoliopsida > Asterales > Asteraceae > Silybum > Silybum marianum. The sequence continues at coordinate 24,992,659 of CM072535.1, forward strand.
GCATCTCCAGATCACGTACTGACTCGGTGACTCCACAAAACTAACGAAAAGACGCACATGTTGACAAGAACCTAACTAAAAACCCAGTGTCGGATTTTTTTCCCAGTTCCAAGATGGTTTATAGTAACATGTGTTGAGTCACACAACTAAAGTTTCGATACTTGAAACATGGAAATAGATTTACAATGTTAAGGTGGCGTTTGTTTTTCAAGAAGTGTTTAAGTCTGAAGTCTGATTTCAGTTCTAGAATAGTTATGAAACGTCTAAACGAATCAGATATAAATGGTAATTAAGAGGTTAATATGAAAAAACAAACAAGGCCTAAGTTTTCTATATAAGTAGGGAGGATAACAAACTGAGTATTAGTAGGTTTTGGCTTTCATTTTGGTCTAGTACATTTCAAAGGTGACAAGTTATGTAATCAAAACAAATTTTTTGAGAAGATGGGTGTAGTGTAGCAGAGTGAAGTGGGACAGACTAACATGGGCAGCCAATCACAGATAATCATAAACAAACAAAAGCCCATTCATATGTGAATTGACCATACGTACATGTCTCTAGGCTTGCGTATTCATTTCGAATTGTGTTTTTTTTGCTGTACAAATATGCTAAAGCCAGTCAACTCAAACTCCACCAAACACATTTAATATTAATCATAGTACCATTGCCTTTACTTTTTCTACTTTATCTAATTATATTGGATAATGATATTCATATGGAAAATTAGTTATTTATGTCCCAAAATGTCACTTATTTTCACAAGTGACACTTTTGCAACCGTATCTTTTAATAGTATTATATTATAAAAAACAACATTTCCGTAACTTGCAGAAGTGTGTCGTGTATCCCTTTCGGGACCAGCTTGGTCCTCTGCCACATAGTACCCTTCTGCAAGTTAAGAAATTTTTTCTTTTTAAATATAATAATATTAAAAGGTACATTTTGCAATTTGTGAAAGTGTCACTTGTGAAAATAGTGACATTTTGGTAAATATGGTTAAAAAGTGAATTTGATATGTAATTTTGGCCAATTTGGTCAATTTCCCAAAATTACATCGTACACAAAAGTTTCGGATGACAAAAAGGTGTGGATGACTCAATGTAGCTGACTAAAAACATCAATAGGAAGCCAAAATAATATTTTTGAACAAGGCAAGAACAAAGAAAACCTTCCAGAGAGATAATCATATTATATACAGGGGCAGATTCAAATGCGAACTCAAATTTGGTTGCGAACATGAGAACAAATGAGAGCGCGACACGTGTCCCCTGCCCCCAAGGATATTCAGACTGAATGATGTGTTCTTCACACTTAATAATGTATGAACTTCGCCCTTTGTTATTCAGATTGAATGAGACACGTGTCGCGATCTTCTTTGTCCTCATGTTCGCAACCAAATTTAAGTTCGTATTTGAACATTCCTCTCTCTCTCTCTCTATATATATATATGTATATATGTATATATATATATTCAAATAAAAAGAGGAAAGCTAAAGTTACCTTCACATATTTGTCATGAGAGCATGATGTCATCAGATATCCATCCATCCATCCATTAACCTTCAATTCCTCTCTTCTCACCCCTTTAAAGTTGAACTATACCACCTACAGATTGTACCACAGAAATTGCTTTTCCAAGCAAGTCAGATATAAAAATGCATTTCTTTTTTCAAATTTATATTGATAGCAAACAAATAAATGTCACATTAAATGGTACAAAAGACTGAAAGAATCACTAACAAGACAAAAAGAGTAGGTCACTAAATGCCTTTATACCATAAAATGTAAAGTTTGCCATATATAAGACAAAAATCCTACAACTTTAATATGTATGAATGGTCTTGATAGATAACAATAACATGTACAAAACTGTAAAAATTCTAGTCCCAAACTAAGTTAGATTATAAACAGAAATACCATAAATCGACACCGATCAAAAGCACCAAATCATAACAAAAAAAGAAGAGTTTCATTTTCAAATTCTAATATGAAACTATGCAAAGCGAAAAAAAACATGTTAACTTCTATATTTATGTCACCTAATATTTTTGGTATGTATGTGTGTCTAGTTAGTTCCATGGGGAGGATGGAATGTTAGTTTGTTCCTGTTGCGGGATTACCTTGTTGGCCAGTAGGAATTGGAGCAAAATGTGATGGGCTACTAGCGGCAACCCGTGAAGGGTTTGGTACCTGCATCATGTGAATGCCAGAGTGAAGTTGTGCAGTCTGCAAAGAAATTTATAATTGCAAAAGATATAAATTTTCGACAACTCTAGATATCTGGATAGGCAGAATATCTCGTATTTGAACATTCTTGAAATGAAAAACCATATTCTACATGGACTGTTAGGGGGTTTTTGTTTAGCTCTTAACAGTTCCATTAAGAGACAACATCTGAATTGTTAAGAGGTGAATCATGTTTTGCAAAAAATAAGTCTGTCTCTTAATGGTTCCAAAACCCTCTGAATCATTTTGTATCCTGAACGATTAAGAGCCCTAATTACATCCTGAACAATTACCAAAAAATTATATTTCATTTTGCACTATATCATAAGAGCAAACTGATCACTTAACCATTCTGCACCAAACCATTCAACAACTGCTAAAACTTGCTTACATTTTAAGTTCCTTCATAGCACAGAAAATAAATTCCAGAAGACACAAATTGATAACTAATTTTATTGAATTTGAATTCTGATCAACTTTATAACTGTGAAACCTAATTGAATTTGTATGATTTGGAGATTGCTGCAGATCTAGAAAACCAAAACTAATACACCCATCTGGATTTTGGGCCTAATATCAATATATAGGGGATTTACATGACAGCCTTGGTGAAAAGATTTGCATGAGAATAAGCATTTGGCAATTACAATGTAACACATGAAACAGCAACAGCCAGTCTTACATTTTCCGTAACTCTTCCACATTTCTTTGATGGAATGCTAAAAGGAAGAAATATAAAGCAAAACATTTGGATAGTCAACTGGAAAGCATCGAAATGGTCGACCTTGGTGACAGCTGTAAGAGCCAAATCTAACTAAAAAGAGCTAATTCTACCTATGAAACCCAAGTCCTGACCTAAGATGCTACACTAAGAGTGGTTTGCTAGTAGTAGTTTAAATAAAATATACGAATGGTTACTTAAAATGATACCAGCACATGTCAATATGAAGGTTTCCTGCATCCAAATTATTGGCTTTAGCTTGCTTCATGAGTAACTAGAAATTTTGCACTTCCAACTAGGGGTGGCAATCTTGTCGTGTTCGGGTTGGCGGGTCAGGAAGGCTCAACCCGGACACGAACCGTTTAACTAATCGTGTCGCATTGATCAACCCTAAGCCGTATACGCTCGGGTTCACGGGTTGGCAGGTCATAAACGGGTCGGTGGGTTGAGAGTACGAAGACGTGAACCGAGTGATTATTGATTAGGTTAGGGTTAGAATAAAATAATTTTTTTTAAATGTATAATTTTAAACGGGTTGGTGGGTTAAAAATCTATAATTTTTAAACGGGTTGGTGGGTTAAAAATCTATAATTTTTAAACGGGTTGGTGGGTTAAAAATCTAAAATTTTAAACGGGTTGGCAGGTCAACCCGCGAACATATACATCAACCCTGTAAACGGGTTGGCGGGTCAGAAAATTCAACCCAAACCCGTTTATTTTAGTGTCGCGCTCATGTAGTGTCGAGAATTGTCACCCCTACATACAACTGATTATATGTGAAGGAAATTATCACATTCACAGAATATTTCCTAGAAAGAAAAAAGAAAAGCATATTGAGGCAATTGTACCCAGAATGTAGAGGGTTTAGATTAGTTCATGGCGCAAGGAATAAATGGTAGTAATACATAGTCTGGAACATATTACTAGCTTCACAAGAAAGTCCCTACAAATAGCAACTTGCCATATATCCACTTTTCATGTATTTTAGTCAATGTTCTAAATAACTCGTTATGGCATCAAGGCTTGGGGTCGACGCCGCGTTAACCCCCATGGCTTCACTCTAAGGCTTGGCTTGCATCATAACGCCTTATAACACGTTACGACACGTTATGGCACGTTACGATGCATTATTTTATAAGGCGTTGAGTTACTTTAATATATAACATGCGCGATAAATGATAATTATGTACAAAAACTAGGACTTGAATTAACATAAAAAGAAAACTTAAAAGCTAAAACCTTAAATCCCATCCACGAAAAGTCGAACACGAAATCTTTGATATGCATTCATAACTTTTGCTACTGGTGAGTGTCTATCTCTCTCTCTCGGTGTATATATATGCCGCCGTAGGGCACGCCTTGAAATACGCCGTGGTCTCGCCGTAACTCCTAAGGCTTGAGGCTTGACCTTGCCGCCACGCCTCATGCCATTTAGAACCTTGATCTTAGTATATCAATTTGACAAATCATATATACTTAGGCAAGTAGTGCTTAAATCAGAAAATGCAGAGTGGAGGGATGATGCAAACAGTAACTTGCCAGTTGCCATGCATCCATTTTTGAAGTATGTTAATGTATGGTGTTCTGTTAGGGTATGAATAGGCTGAACAGCGGGATTAACCCTGATATACCTTCATGTTGTTCAAAAACTGTGTGAACAACATTAAAGATTATGAAATGATTATGAAATGATCTCTTTCAGAGGAAAAGATGAAGAAAATGTAGGCATAGTTTACACTAAATACAAGATATAGAAACTAAACTATGGTAATGTTGAAGATCGAAAAGGTTGATAAAAAGATGATGTCAAAATGCTCATTTGAATTGGGATAGGAAGGAAAACCCAGTAAGTGTAAACTTTGACTAATGTTGTTAGGGCAGAGTTATTCAAGTAAACAAAAATAAAAGGAATAGGCGATCCAATGCGTAATGTTGTTGTCCATAGTTTTAAACATGAGTACCAAAACTCAGGTCACTACGTCAACAAAAGCTTCAACTACAAGAAAAATCAAAGCCTTTTATCCGAAACAATTGAGATGGTAAATAAAAATGAGATGAGAACGAAAACTAGGGCTCTAGAACAGAACAAATATCCTAAATCACCCACCTATCTGAGTAGGTTTGTCAATAATCATGGAAGATTTTTCTTCGAGAATGGAAATCCATTCAATGTTGCAACAAATCCCCTCTTACTTTAGCATGTTGCGTTCTGTTGAAAACTACGATCGTGGATTGAAAGCTCCTACAATGCACGAGGTGAGAACGTGGATATTAAAAGTAGTGAAGATGACTACTAAAGTTGTGAATGATATCAAAGCAACGTGGAAAGAAACCGGGGTCATGTTGTTATTCAGATGGTTATGGTTGGTCTGGCATGAGAAATAGAAGCTTGATCGAATTTCTGGTCAACAATCAACATGAGACCGTTTCCATAAAGACCGTTGATGTGTCATATTGTGTGAAAGATGCACATAAGTTATTTGAATTGCTTGACAGGGTCATCCAAGAGATTTGGGAAAATATCGTGGTTCAAGTAGTCATGGATAATGCAGTGCGTATAAAGTTGCAGGAACCTTGTTAATAAACAAGAGAAAAACTTTGTACTGGACCCCCATCTCTTTGCATCGATTTGACGCTTGAAAAAATCGAGGAATTGCCCCGACAAAAAAATGTTTTACTCAAAGCAAAACGAGTTAACAATTTCATCCACAATCATCGGTGGGTATTGAGCTTAACAAGAAAGTTTCAAGAAAGATCTTCGCTTTGCAGCCACCTGATTTTCCATGGCCTTTTTGACATCGGAGGAGTGTGTTTCAGTGAAACAACCACTACAAAGCATGTTAATTTCAAATAAGCGTCAAATTGTGCATGAGCGAAAAAAAATCTAAAGCAAAATCAATCAAAAAAATTGTTATGGATGAGAGAACCTTTTAGCCTAGTGTGGTTTATTCTATTAGAACCACAAAGCCCCTTGTGCATGTTCTTCGGATCGTCGATGGTGGCACTCCCACGATGGAATCATTTATGGAGCAATGGATGATGTAAAGAAGAAAATTGCAAAGAATTTGGATGATGGTGTCTTATAAGGAGATTTGGGACATCATTGATTCAAAAAGGGAGCATCAATCGCACTGTGATTTGCATGCAGCAAAATACATTTTGAATCCTTGATTTAGATGGACTCCCGATGAGGAAGAAGATCCATCAATTGTTGAGCATCTCTCATCGGATGAGAATGGACGGTCAATCCAAATGATGACACAAACGACGACGAGTCGATTAGGGATGAAGGGGAGGGTTCAAATTCAAGAAAAAGTATTCAAGTCGACTCAGAAGGCGAAGAAGATGATGAGGGTTATAGATATGTCGTGGTGTTTTTCAAATTGATCACATTTCATGATCTTGTAACTAAAACTAATTAGGTTGGTAACTTTGGTGGTTGTTTTTAAGACTTGTAAGTTATAACAAGTAGTTTTATTGAATTGTGGGCTATATAGTTTGCTTATTTGGTATGAAAATATGAAATTATGTTTTTCTTGTTAATTGTTATTAATTTATTACGCCTCAAGGCTTATGCCTCACGAACCTAAGAAGAAAACTCCTTGAGGCTCCTTATGTTCTTTAAAACCTTGCCTAACTCTAACTCACCTTATGCCCTTGTCTTGGACTCTTGGTTAGGGTTCCCCTTGAAGATTCATTTTGAAAGTCTACATTGACAACAAAAACATCAGTATTGTTCCCTTAAACCATTTGTATCATCATAACCCCGTGTCATTCTGGATATCTACAATGCATCCTTGTACGACCACATATCCACTTTAGCATTCACATTTATGTCAGAATTGGCGGCCGACCATTCTACCACCATAAATCTCATATTCATAGTAGGTCTCACTGTCATCATGTGATGTGAAAAGTTTACTTATAAACTCTAGCCTTTTTTTGTCATAGAACTTTTGGTGCTTATCGTCATCCACTCGACTCTTAGCATGTGTACTGATCATCATTCACACCAGACTTAGTTAAATGTAGATGATACCCACATAAGGACAAGTACTCCTAACCCCTCTGTTATGAGAAAGAATCCAATTTGACTTTTCAAATCAAACCTACTAACTTGGATAAGTAAATAAATATGTATAACACAAAAAAAAACTTTCTATTTGAAGTGTTTTTACAAGGTTTAATGTAGTTACAAAACTTAATTTTAATGTCTATAGTATCCATATTAAAATTTAGTTGAAATTAGCATATTTGACCTAAAGCCAAATTGTCTCTTTTAACCAAAAGAAGTATTTAGAGAGAGATAAGTAGACATGGTCCGTTTATTTATAGGTTTGAGAAGGGTCTAGGCCCATTCCAATGAAATAACCTGTGATTGTTTTGTCAATCTATATATGGACTAACCCGTCCAAAGCAATAATAAGACCCTTTGACTAACTAACTAAATGGGGATTCAACACCAAACCACAACATACACACAATATAAATTCAATATTTTTATTTATATGTTTTTAATGAAGAGAAAGATAGAAAAAGACGTCTAATCAAGTGTTTCTTCTATTTTATCTTTTCCTAGTTTCTTAAATGAAAGGGTAAATTAATATCTATTAAAGAATCCAGTCAAAACAAAAAGAATACAAATATAGTCTCATCTAATCTAGTAATCGCTAAATAGTACGATGACTAGTCCAGTCTAGTACAATGACTAACTAGTCCTTCTCTATAACTTAAATGTAATTCTTGAAGATAAACCAAATGATCATTGATTAATTAAAGACCCCACTAAGGTTTTACTCATCAGAAAGGGCAAAGAGCTCTGACCATTGCGCTATCGCAGTTTGTTTCCTAGTATGTAGATCAAAGACTCTTGTTAAAGTATATTTAAAAATATACCAAAAAGAAATAGAAATGTATTACCATACTGAAGGGGGCCCTCCTATGAAGAGCCTCAGAAGATGGTGACATACTGCTCATTCTTGTAATATTGCGAGAATGCATATTCTGGTTTGAAACATCATGATCATCTGCTCCTTCCAGATCAGCCCAGTTACCTTTTGAACCAGGTCAAAGAGTGTTATGTTTACTCATTGACCCTGAATCATTAGTGACATCCACTTGGAGGGATACGGATGGGCGACCTGTAATTCCCTGCATATTACTTCGTCTCCGCAGCTCTTCAGCATGCAAAATCTATTAAGCACCATCAATAATGATCACTGATTAATGATTATAAGCAAATAACTTCTCAAAGTAATTAAATAGTGTGGGGTATCTTAAAAACCCTCTCATGCTCAATGGTTATGGAACATGTAATCACCTGTTTCAGCACTTGTACCAATTTATGCTTTCTTTCATTCAAAATTTGCAACTTCTCTTCCACTTCTTTCTTCCTTTTCTCTTTGTCACTTAATGTATCATCTTTAGGGGTCTGGGAAAGAAAAGGATGATAATAACTAAAACCGATAACGAGAGAAAAGAATAGAAGAACAATCGATCTACCTGGTAGAACCTATAGTTAAATGTCTAAAATGCCCTTCTATAATGAAAATATAGGATGAAATATACTTTAAATAGCTCTAATTTTTCAAGTTAAGGTAATTACTTACTAATAACGGTGACAGGAGCAAATAGGTATTTTTATCTTGTATGTAAAACGTAACACTGCAATATATGTAGGGCATCCAAATATAGATATTTTTGCAATTTCCATTAGATGAAGGAATTGATATCTTCAAGAATCTACACTTGACTGGGATATTCAAAAACCATACAAACTTAATGGAGATGTCAGCAATAAATATCTATGTCAAACCATCTACAGAACACAAAACACATGCATAATCCATACAAGGACATATTGTTAAGTATATAGGCAAGACATTCGCAACTCAAAGGTGAAACTCCCACCATCTTAAAGATGCTTGACTCCTTAGATTCTGCCAACATTGCATGCATATATGTTTAAAGGATAAACCAAATATCTAGAACTTCGTCAAATTTCCTTTTTCCTTTCAAGAAAAAACTGAATTTGTGCTTCTTCATATTTGAGGGTGTAGGCAACTATATGTTGTACAAAGCATAGACATGTATTCCTTCCTAATAAGTACCAGATTAATTGACAATAGGACACCCAATTACCACTTCAAATAACTTTAACATGAAATATAAACGGAGATCACTCATACATGAAAGTAAAACATACCTCCCCCCCCCCCCACCTCCCCAACCCCACAAAAAAATAATCAAATTTAACTACGATTAGCTTTTATTTACCAACCGCCAGGCATACTTGGAAACAAAATTCCAAAAGTTCAAACATTTTCACCGCCTAATTTTTATTTTTAGAATCACTTCCAAGATACCCAATCCCTATATTATTTGCTGCTTCCAAAACAGAGTCCCCTTAGGAAAGCCATGTGCACGCGTAATCCAATTTGGCATTACATTAAAGAACCAGCACTGAGTAAGGAAAGCCGCTCGGGGGCACATAAGCATGCTTTGAGCACATATTGAATTAGAGAAATGGAGATGCAACAATGAGGAGTTGTTGCAACCCATATACCCATGATCATGGTGGCACAGCTCTTACAACCAAACATGGCACAAATGTTATTATCTTATTTTTCATTTGCTGAGGCAACGACCCCCCAAGTATATTTTATCCTTTTGTGTAATAGGGATGATATGAGTGACAAACCAAAATCAACCACACAAGCAATATTTTATTGCTAAAAACGAAAGGCACAAAGACTTGATATCCAGAATGCATAATTTTAACTCAATAATCAGAAATAGGCTGGCAAAAAAGAAACCCTGATCTAGCAAGATGAGCAACCCTCACGATTTCAACAGAAACTAAATAGAGCGTCATTGATTTAAATTCAGATTTTGAAGCATGATAAACAACCAGGAATACTAATTGAAGATGCACGATTACACCTACACGGCTATACCACTAATTGATGTTCCGATGTAGCCTGCGTTTTGTCTTCCAGTCGAAGGTCATCCACCGCAGCATTAGAGTCATTCTCCATTACAACAGCCTTTGCATCAGCCACTTCCACTTCCATTTTTACTTCCACTTTCACTTCCACCAGTTCGCCACTAGGTATGACCAAACTACCATCATCACCTGTGGATCCTTTCTTAGCATTGTCATCCTCGTTCTCATATTTGACGATATCTTCCAAAGATCCGTCCGATTGAGGTTGTTCTCTAGCAGAATGATCCGAATTAGGGTTAGGGTTAGGGTTGCAGGTGGTGGATTGGAGGCGAGCTAGTGCTCTAGAACGGCGTTGAAGGAGGATTCTGAAATCCTTGAGAGAAATTGTAGGGGCGGGCATGAGCCATTGACGGGGGGCATCGGAGGGGCGGTGGAGTTTGCCTCTATACATTGAGATCGCAACCATCTCTATTGGCTCTCCCTCCTACTCCCTTACCCTTGTATTGTTTCAATTTCAAACTTCAAATATATATATAGGCCCCTCAGATTATCAAATCAATTTATTTTTAAGTTTTTTTTTATAAAACACAAAGTCAAAAGTCAAAAGTTTTAAAAAGGAAATTACATTTACTTTTTAACCTATTTTAGAGAATAAAATAATAACTAAAATATTTCATTGATTTATTAAAATATTTTTTTTCTTTTAAATATTATTTTTAAAGTTTTTCATTATTGGAAATATATTTAAAAAAAAATCACATGGTAATATTTTTGATGTCTTATCCAAGAAAAAAAAATTCTTACCTATTTTCTCATTTTAAAAATGCTTTATAAAATTTGTTGAAGTATAAAATTGGATCGAAATATAAATTTTTCTTATTTTAAAGAATCTATTAAAAATGTTAATTAAATGTACCTCTATCCTTTGTTAAACATAATTTAACTTGAAAAGCACAAGTTAAAACTTAAAATAGTGTTTTCACTTTTTTTCAGTTATAAGGGAACTTAATTATTTTGACCATTTATGAAAACCAATTTTCTAAAATGACCATTTTCTCTTCAATTTTACCAAAATGGCTAAAAGACACTCGAAATACACACCGAAATACATGTGAAATCGAATAAGTTTGCATTATACTGAAATTTGGGAAATTTGGCGGACATTATATGAAACCTCCGCCAAATTTGGTCGGAGGTTTACAGTTTGGCATTTACAATTTCTATACTATATATAAAGCCTCTTAAACGGTTTCTTCACACAATTTAAGAGGTACCACAAAATTTGCTTAATGTACAATAATCTAATGCATGTTATCCTCCATTTATTTAAAATAAAATTAACTTTAATTTTTAAGTTACATTTTATACCCTTAGATTTTGTTATTTAATTGACTTTATATCGCTTTCTTTTATAATTTTCATTTCACGCCCTTTTCATTTTACCATATAAAGACTTATATCAACTAAATTGTATTTAAAAATATATTATATTTTATATTAAATTATACCATTATAATCGTCTCCTGAATACCTTCGAAATAAGTCCAATATCAGGTATTTTACGATTTATAAATATTATAAAAAATGATGAATATGTATTAACTTATTTTAATTTTAATTTTTAACTTACATTTTAGACCCTTAGATTTTGTTATTTCATTGATTGTATATCCCTTCCTTTTATAATTTTCATTTCACACCTTTTTATAACCAAGTTCTAACACAAATTACAATTATTTTTTCTTCCTCTATTTATGATCAATTTACTTAGGCCGTTTACCACACGTTTACCTGGGTAAGCGTTTACCAAGTCATATTACCATAACGGAGGAATACGATAAAGACCAAAAATATATAACATACATAATCGTATATTAACTAAAATATATAAAAAACGCTTTTTATATATGGTTATAAAATTTTCTTCAATATCTTCAAAAAAGACCAATATTAATATTTTTGGATTTAACGATAATATTAAAAATAATAAATCTGTGCCGAGTTATTTTTAAAACTTAATTTAACATCTTAATTTTTCATTTTTAGGTTTTCATTTTGCATGTTTATCTATATATACACTACATTATAAAGAGTAATTATTGTTTTGTAAAAATAAATTAATAATGAAATTAAATTTTATTCCAAATCCTACAAACCAAACATATCATTCCAAATCTTTCCACAAAATCAAAATTATTAAAAAAAACATTTCAAATGTGTTACTTTGTTTTTCTAAATTAGGATTGTACTTGAGTTTTGTAAAAGTAGTGAATATTGATTTATAAGTTCATAACGATTGACAATTTGATATTTTATTGAGGTTTTTAAAGTTAACGTTGATGAAATACTATTAAATCCCGCTGCCTTGTTGCGGGTACTTCTTCTAGTATATTTAAAACCCTTAGACTTAGTTAATAAATTACTTTAGATACTTTAGTTTTTAATTTTTCGTTTTACACCCTTATCACATTAATATATATACTCGTATATCAATTAAAATACGTCTAAAAAATACGTTTTTATTTTAACAAGTTACACAATTATAATCGTCTCGACAATACCTTCGAAATGAGCCCAATATTGAATATTTTTCGATTTAATTATATATTTTTAAAGCCAATTATCCTCTTGAACGGTGAATATCAATATTTTTCACAAAATTCGGAATATTAATTAAAATATAATGCTATTATTTTTTGTAAGTTGATCGTCTTTTTCGGCTATTAAAATATTATATTGAGGCTGAAAAACTTACTCATGAAAGGTTTTGGAGAAGCAGAGCATTAAATTATGCTTGAAAAAATTCTGTATTTTATTTCTGTAGTTCCCTCGTCCGCACGTGTATATCATTGATTCAAAAATGGGTTAATTATTGTAATAACATTAAAAACCCATACATTATGTGTTATTTTACATGAATATTAATTTATATGATTTTATTATAGAAATGACAAGAACACAAAAGTAGTACAAATTCACTATAATTTATATCTTATTTCTTTATATATCCGTAATATTATACTTTGTCGTTAAAAAATAATAGCATTATATTTTAATTAATATTCCGAATTTTATAAAAAATATTCATATTCACCGATCAAGATGATTGATAACCTTCAAATATTAGAGTTATTTGTCATCTTTTTAAACCCTTTTCAATCCTTTTCATCCACATAAACACCCATTTGAGTTTTATCTGCTTTCTTTGGTCCAAATTAGTCCCATGGCTGGAAAATAATTAAAAAGTCAGTTTTGAACGTTTAAACCATAGTGGCAAGTCACCACTGTGGCAAGGCATCAACTGCAGAACTCTTCAGGACTTGTTTCCATTTCAGTGTTAAGAAATTCAGCCGCAAGAAGCGATCAAGGAGCTGTGCTTTCATGAAACAATAGAAGAGAAGTCAAATGATGAAGACAAAATAAGGAAGATGGAGCTAAAAGGAAGAAGACAACAAGGGATAAGGACAAGCAATGACAAGTCATTTTCTTCTCTACCATCACCATCCCAAGTGTTTTGTCACTTTCATCACCCTTCTCCTCTTCAACTATAAAAGGAGACATAAGGCCATGCATTTGAGATGAAGCAAGCTAGAGACCAACTCAGCTGATAATTCAACTTCTATCATTTAACTTTCTTGTAATTTTAATTTTCTGCAGTTTACTTTCCCGTCCACCACAGTGGGCACTGACCACTGTGGCCATTTACGTTTGAATGCAATTTATGTTTCAGTATTTTTGTTTCTGTATTTCTTTAAGTATGTGTTGTAGCTAAACCCCCCTTGGGTATTACGACTTTTTGCTAACTCTCGGTTTGGTCATTCGAGTTGAAGCTTCATCTCAACGCGGACAAGCTGATCACTTTAAGTGTTAATATTAGATCTTAGACCTCGAGAGGGGCGGATCCGAAATACGGCTTGAATGATGCAAGAAGGTTTGAGAAAATCTTTAATAATCGCATAGAGATATGGATTTTTGCATAATCGTACTAAGGTTCAGATGTCGGTCGAGTGGGTGTGTCATAGAGATATGCGCATCCCTCCACATCCGGCGGAGCTAAGATCTTCGAGATCTACTTAGTTACGATTGGCAAACCGAAGGTTAGCATTAGCTGTAACTTTATAATAAAATCGTTTTTACAACCCTTATAATGGAACTTCGAGAGGAGAAAATTGTATGGGACTATATTGTAACCGGTTTTATTAACCATGTAAACCATTTAACAACTCTCGGGGAAAACTTACACCCATACCCGCTTTTAATTAAATTGTTATTATTTACAAAATTTCCAAATATTCCAACAAACAAACCATTATTTTTATTAAAACCGAAACTTTGCACCGATGGCTCGGACAAATCTCTGAATCTTAGTAAGACCAGTCCTTGGACGATCCCGGTTTTTACCGGTATATTACTTGTACGCGAACGCATTAGTGGTGTACACTTGCACCATTTTTGTGACACCTTTTAGATGTGTTATTTTTGCTATCAATGATAATTGGCTTTAAAAATATATAATTAAATCGAAAAATATTCAATATTAGGCTTATTTCGAAGGTATTGTCGAGACGATTATAAAGGTGTAACTTATTAAAATAAAAACGTATTTTTAGACGTATTTTAATTGATATACGAGTATGTATGCTAATGTGATAAGGGTGTAAAACGAAAAATTAAAAAGTAAAGTACCTAAGAGAATTTATTAACTAACTTTAAGGGTTTTAAATATAAATTTGTAAATGCCAAATTGTAAACCTCAGCTAAATTTGTCGGAGGTTTCATATGATATGCGCCAAATTTCCCAAATTTCAGTATAATGCAAACCTATTTGATTCGGTGTGTATTTCGAGCGTTTTTTGGGCATTTTGGTAAAATTAAAGAGGAAATGGTCATTTTGGAAAATTGCTTAAATGGTCAAAATAATTAAATTCCCCAATTATAAACGTAATTAATATCTATTATTATTAATTAATTTTAAATTATTCATTATTACTAATTATTTAAAATTATTACTAATTTTATAAGTTTTTTTTTATATTAATATTGTTCGATATATCTAGTGAAAAAAACAAATATAACAATTTTAAAAATATTTTTATAAATTACATAAAAGTTAAAATTATATTTTTTTCATAAATAATAAAAATTCATAATTAAACATTGATATTTACCAAATTTGTATTTGGTTATACAAATTCAAAAAAAATTATATTATGTAAGTATATATGATGAACCAAATTGGTGTCTTTTGATTAACCTAACTTATTATTTAATTTTTTTTACCATCTGGTTTGTATTAATTAATATACTATATTATTATTGGATTGTTTTAAATATACTATAACTCTATAAGTGTTTAAAAAAATTAATTTTTAAACATATACATTTTTGTTATTTTACATTTTTAAACTAGCATTTCAACTATTTTTTATCAAAATTATTTAGTTTATCAGCCATCAACTATCTTATCGGCTAGTTTTCTAAACATAGTCTAATATAATCATTTGGTTTTCTTTTCTTTTTATCTATATAATGTTTTGTTTTTATAATTGTTATTTTATTTTTTGATTTTTTTAGATGTTATTTTAATAGAAATTGTATGTTTTTTAAATAAATTATAATTAAAAAAACAAAGTTTTTTTTCTTCTAATAATCATATAAGATGTAACTAAATTTTTTTGAACGTCAACAGTTTTATTAAAACTAACAAGTTGTTAGAAAAAAAAAACCTACGGAAATACGATGTAACTAAATTAGAATTAACTAAATAATAGTAAGTTGTATGGGATTATAAAAACAATACTTTACCTTTATTAGTTTTTCTTATTTCCTTTATTTTTATAATTTTATTTTTATTTTTATTCTATTATATTAATTAATACATAGATTATTATTTTTATTTGTTTATTTTTATCGCTTTAATTAATTGTAAGATACATAAATAATATAATATATATATACTATGTTATAAAGCATTTGGCCAAAACTCTTAAAAACAACTTTTCAAGCACACTGTACTCTTAATTAAAGTCAAATTATTTAATTTACATATTATTGTTGCTTTGGTACAACATATTCAAGCAGAGTAAATCTCACAGTCCATACTTATCCCTAATCTTCAAATTGGAATCAATTCTAATCCTAACTAACACCCCTATTCGTGCGCCACTCTCCCCTGATACCCCCTTGAAATCCTCTTAATATTCAAATCCTCTCTCACACTGTTGATCTACGAAATACCCCGAAATGTCTCTCGACATTCAAATTCCCTCTCACGTAGACTGCAAGAAGTAAAAAGGACGAAAGCAGAGGGAGATGGACAAAGAATGTGTTCAATTCAAAGCCTTGTTTTTCTGGTAACGCCCCTCTTCTCAAACTCCCTTCTTTTGCAGTTTCATGTCTAAGATAGGCTCACAGAGAGTAATGGATTCTCTGCATTATGTATTTGTAGGTAATTGACATATTAATAAAGTTTCAATTCTCGGTGCCTCTTCCCAAGACCAGTCGCTCCAATCCCAAGATGACGATTTACACACAAATCATCTTCCCTAGATGACGCTTCAGTCTCCTAATACGCTATATAATTATACGGTTAGGGCTCACTTCAATCTCCAATTCTCATTGGTGTTTAATTATTCAGGTAGGAAAACAGGTACAAAGTGATCAGGGGGAATCACGTCCTGAAGATTCCAAACCCGAGTAAGGTATTTACAAGTCATTTTTGTAAGTAAATTATGTGTCTAGAGGACAAAGCAAATTTGCTTATGTGAAGTTGGAGATGATTGCGTGTGATTAGCTGGATCATCCTGGATTTGTAGACTATTTCTTACACTCCAAGAATGCAATATTTCATCATACAATTACCTAAAATTCCTCTTTTATCTTCTTATAACTTGTTGTGCTTTGGGTTATTTTTCTCTTTTATCTTCTTATAACTTGTTGTGCTTTGGGTTATTTTTCTCTTTTATCTTCTTATAACTTGTTGTGCTTTGGGTTATTTTTCTTTTTTTTCTAGATCAACGTGCACAGTCATGAAAGATTGAAAGTTGTAGATGGAAAAAAGAGCACAAAAGGAAGTTTGATTTTGATATTAAATATATTGATGCGCACTCTGTGTAGTTGAGTAGATTATGTACAAGTTGTTTGATGATAATAAAAAAGAAACTGATGGTTTAAACTACCAAAGTTATACATACATACATAGGATCATCGTTCTTGTTAGTAAATGGTTTAAAGACCGGAAAGCAGTAATCTTGAAAGTGTCCCCTATTTTCTTTTAACTTTTGTTATAGTTTCTTTTAAATATTGATGGTTTAAATGATGCATGGGACCAAATTGGTATACATTGAGATGGTTATTGGATGACAATGGGTCTAAATAATATTGAAGGAGACACATTTATCACCATATATGGATCATCAACAAGATGTCGGAGGTTACAATCAAGAATTTCCCTTGCAAGGGAGAGGTACAATCTCTTCAACTATAACGAGATTATCAAATATAAATATATAGCTTGCTTTCTTATTCGACTATAGTTTCTTACTTCTATTACGCATATTTACATTACTAATAAAGTTTGTGAAGCAAAGAAATATTAAGTGTCTTTAAATGTTTATGATTTTTATTTTTTGTTTTTGAATAATGATACTTAGTAGTGCATCTTGTGCACCATCCCTTGTGTTTGGGTTGGTTCTATGTTTGTGACACCTACCATGATTATTAATAAAAGTATATATTTGTGTATGTTTTGATAGAGTTGTGTTCCGCTGAGAAGTGTAAGAAGGATTATCCACCCTTGGATGCATATTAGGATGAGATGCATCAAGATGGGATGCATCGGGATCAATCTCCGTATCAAGTGTAATTCATGAGTGGGTTTGAGATTAAAGATGATCAAGGGTCTAAAACCATTCTTAAACTTCTCAGTTCTCACCTTAAATCCACTTCTCAAATGATCACATGTCTGTGTGCATGTATTTTTGTCTACATGCAATAGACACATATTTGTCATACTCCATAAGGGATCCACTCAAATGCATTAGAAGATGAGTCTTATTGGACATTGTATTAAATTTGTTTCACTTCCTTGTCATAATTTGTTGCCGAGTGGATAACTGATTATTGAATATGCTTGCATTCCACTGTGGATTATTGCATAAAATATGAAACTTGTCATTTTGCTAATTTTGAGTTGAATTTGTACACAGGTACAAGATGTTTTGTTGGCAATGGCAGCTCAGAATGTGAAGTATGTCATCTTTCTGTGACTAATAAGTAAAGGGTTTAGAAGTAGCAAGTATAAAAAGATGATGGGATTCAGTTGTTTCTGCTTTCTTTCCTGGATGGGAGTTGATGTTGATTCTTGGATGATGATGGAACTAGCATAAGAGGGTAAGTTTTGTTGTAGTCTTGTAGATGTTGGTATGGTTGGATTTTAGATGTTGTAGATGTTGGTATGGTTGGATTTTAGATATTGTATATATTAAGAAGTTGAAATGTAAGTATAGCCACCATAATTTTTTTAATGAGTTAGTATTATTTTTATTTGAGGAGGGATTCTTATGTTGACATTTAATTATTCGTTTCATCTTTTTTCATTGGGTTGTTTGTATGAACAAGTGGTATGTTAAAATTGTGTTGATGGTATGCTGGAGACTAAAGCAATTGTTTATTTGTAACTGTTATGTTTGTTTTCATTTATTCAAATTTCACATCCCGCTGCATTGCGCGGGCACTCGGCTAGTTATATTATAAAACATTTGATAAAACCTTTTAAAAATCATTTTTTCATGAACTACTATTTATTGATACATATTATTAAAAAAATCAATATTACAAATAAATTATATGTAAGTAAAATTTATTAAAACTCTATGTTTAAATTCGTATAACTAACTACACATAAATATAATCAAATACAACATATATATTTTATTTTAAATATAAAAAATCTAAAATATAGTTATGATAATCATTAAGTTATAACAAAATACTTAATTATTATTTTTATAAAAAATTACATTATTAAACAAAAAATAAAGTACTTTATTATTAATCCTAAATTAAATTATAATAAAAAATTGAATTAAATAAATTACACAATAAACAAGAGCTTTTGAATAAGTTATTCAAATTTATATTTTGTTCAAATATAAAAACATTATCATTTTTTTCAAAACCAAATAAAATTGTATTATAACATCAACAAAGACAAAATAAGACGAAACATTAAAATGGATATGTATCTCGTTACATTACGTAAATACCCTTCTAGTTATATATAAACCAATAAAATGATAATCATAATCAAGTAATCATAAAAAATATTATATTGTTTAAATAAAATATTATAGTAACTCAAATTTTTTGAAGAACTACTTTTTGAAAAAATAATTTTTGAAGTTATATTTTTAGCGTCCTTATGAGTGGAATATTACAACTAGTCAAAATAATTTAAAATTTCACTGAAGTTCGTATTCATATTATGTTCTTGAGTTAAATGTAAATTTGGTCCCTACAGTTTACACAAATTGATAAGTGAGGTCTCTGAAACTAACACATTTTAATTAATGATGGTATCAAGAGGGACCATATCAATGAAAGAAAACATAAAACTAATGCATTGTAAATATGTTATGAGTACACTATGGTTCCTATGGTTTACACGAATAACTGAAAGTGGTTCCTAGTCTTCAATAACTACAATTAACATAAAGGGGAGATAAGGTTGTCGGAGATGGAAGGTGAGAGGGTAGATGGGGCTGTCGGATATCCTCACAGGAGGGGGATTGGTCGTCGAAGACGAAGACGACCTCTTGGTCATCAGGTGTACATAAAGAGATGGGTAATGTGATGGTCCCTATGTAATGTGATGTTTGGTACGAGAAGTTTGGTCATCAGAGAAGGCGCTGAGGATGGTCCCGGTGTGATCGTGTGCGTATATATAATATATATTAGAATATCAATATAAATAAGAATAAATTACAATTTGGTCCTTATAGTTTAAGCATAATTGTATAACTTGTCTTTGTAAAACTAAATAGATGAAAATACTCTTAATTTAACGAAAAAAATTAATTGAATTAAGTCGAGGGACAATTTTTAAAGCAAAATGCAAACAGTAGGGATGTTAATTGTAGTTATTGAAGTCTGGGGATCACTTTGATTCATGTAAACCACAGGGACAAAAATATAGTTTACTCATATATTATTAATTATTAAATAAATAAGTTCTCATAAAAATAACTTTTAAATTATACACTTTTCAAAAATATTAAAATAAGTATGGTAAAAATATAATAATGGCGCATATATATAGGGTTGGGATCACGTGAGACCACCTTGTTTCCGTTAGATCCGTAAGACCACACTTTTACACTTGAAACTTCACAGCAAAAACATTGTGAAGATAAAAAAAAATATGATGAGTTCATGTGAGACCAGCCTGTTCCCGTGAGACCCGTCGGAGACCCGTGAAACCACTTTTTACTCTTGAAAACTTCACAGCAAAAACACTGTGAAGGTAAAAAAAATCTGAACCTTCACAGCAAAAACACTTTGAAGGTCCTTCACAGCAAAAACACTATGTAGGTTACTTTCATAGCAAAAATACTTTAAAGATTCATATATTTTTTTTACCTTCATAGTGTTTTTGCTGTGAAGTTTCAAGTGTAAAAGGGTGATCTCACGGGCCTCAGGGAAACAGGGTGGTGTACGTGATCCCAACCTATTTCCGTGAGACCAGCCTATTTCCATTAGACCCGTGAGACAACCTTTTTACACTTGAAACTTCACAGCAAAAACACTATGAAGGTAAAAAAAATGAATATTACAGTGTTTTTGCTATGAAGGTAACCTACATAATTTTTTTGCTGTAAAGGTAACCTTCACAGTGTTTTTGTTGTGAAGGCCAAGATTTTCTTTACCTTCACAGTGTTTTTGCTGTGAAGTTTCAAGTGTCAAAATGTGGTTTCACGGGTCTTCGACGGGTCTCATGGAAACAGGCTGGTCTCACATGAACCCATCAAAAAAAATTACCTTCACAGTGTTTTTGCTGTGAAGTTTCAAGAGTAAAAAAGTTGTCTCACGGTCTCACGTGAAACCAACCCTATATATATATACATATATATATATATATATATAGAGAGAGAGAGAGAGAGAGAGGAAAGTTCACATGAGAACTTAAATTTGGTCGTGAACGTGAGGACAACGTGACACATGTCTGAATGTAGACTATTCAGACTGAATATTCAAAGAAATCTTCGGATCGAATATAGTATATATTCAGTCTGAATAAACATTATTCAGACTGAGTAAATATTATATTCAGTTTGAATATTTCTTTGATTATTCAGTCTGAATATGACACATGTCACACTCTCATTTGTCCTCATATATATATATATATGTAGAGGAAAGTTCAAATGATAACTTAAATTTGGTTGTGAATGTGGGGACAAATGAGAGTGTAACACGTGTCTGAATGTAGATTATTCATACTGAATATTCAAAGAAATCTTCAGATTAAATATAGTATATATTCAGTCTGAATAAGACTGAGTAAATATTATATTCAGTTTGAATATTTCTTTAATTATTCAGTCTGAATATGACATGTGCCGCGCTCTCATTTGTCCTCACGTTCACAACCAAATTTGAGTTCTCATTTGAACCCGCCCCTATATATATATATATATATATATATATATAGAGAGAGAGAGAGAGAGGAAGGTTCAAATGAGAACTTTGTAAATTTAAAGGAATAAAGGAACACCTTGTGGACCACATATGATGTGGGTCCCACATAATATTAAATCATTTCTGATTTAATATTAAATAATATTAAATCAGATATGATTTAATATTATGTGGGACCCACATCATATGTGGTCCACAAGCGTCCCTTTCGTTCCCTTAAATACGTGCGCGTATCTCGTATGATCCCTCCCTATATATATATATATATATATATAGAGAGAGAGAGAGAGAGAGAGAGAGAGAGGAAAATTCAAATGCGAACTCAAATTTGGTTGTGAACGTGAGGACAAATTAAAGCACGACATGTGTCATATTCAGACTGAATAATGAAGAAAAATATTCAGATAAATGTATTATTATTCAGACTGAATGTAGTATTATTCAGACTGAATAATGCAGTGTGAAAATGAAAAGGACCATCTTTGTTGCTATTTTAAACCCATCTAGCATTAAAAAACTCATATCCAGGTATTCCTTTTATTAAAACCCTTTGAGCCTAGTTATCCATGTCAATCCGTTAACACTTTAACCCTTAGCCAAATACTTCACTTACCGCATTTTGAGAATGAGGTTGTGTATCTTTTTTAGTTAGACTTCTTGGCTACATGAGTTGTAGATCGTCTACAAGTTCCAAAAGCATATACCATGATATTGTAGAGTTTCCAAAAGAAAGAAAAAATACATATAGAAGTTGCAAATTAGAAGGAAAAAGAAAAGCAAAATCCAAAAACCACAAGGTAAGAAAAAAATGGAGACCAATATTGAAAAGAATTACAATTGTCTCCATAGCATGCTTAATTAAATGAGAGTTGAAAATGAAGTAAATTTCATTGTTTTGGTGTACAAAATGTTGTAATAGACGTTCGGGTTCATGGTATTATATCCAAAGTCCAAAAATTAGTTACTTATCAAATTTTTCCTACCTTGACCCTTATCCAAGTTACAACTCGACTTAGAGACTTTTTTATCTACATTTAGTGTTCATCATTAGCAATGGAGAACTGAGACCTAGTTCAAGCTTATGGTAGTGCATGTGCATGTGAATATATGTCAAGAGTGAAAATACTTACCCTTTGAAGAAAATTAAGTAGATAGAATAAATTTATACCATTCATGAGGTGTTTGTGAAATTAACTTTTCTTCATATTGGGTTTGTCTTGTATGTCAATAAGTGTTATACCAGTTAAACCACTTTCTCATGAAAGATTATAAATATTTGTGAAAACTTGAAATCAACTCACGAGTCTTTTTATAATGCTAAGTTATCAGAGTTTGCATGAGGATGGTCAAAGTTCTAAATGTGGGGATATTTTGATAACATTAATTCAAAAAAAAATTGTTGCAAGTTTGCATCAAAGCATTGGTTTTGTCATTATCAAATTGGGAGAGATTGTTGAGCCTATATGAGTTTAGAATATTTGATGAATGACAAACATTGTAAGAGAACACTTAGTCTGTAACAACCTAAAAACTGGAAAGAGCGACGAATTTAAAATTTTCATTAATACGACAAGTGAAAGGGTAAATTCTTTTTCTATTAATCAATACCAGAATTACCTCGAATATCCAATCTAAATGAACATCAACAAAAGATAGATCAAGCCTTATATAAAGACTAATTTAAGGTCGGGTGTTGCTAAAACCCAATAACAGTTGTTATCTCTGAATGCGGAAGAAGTCACCAAGTATCTAGGTCCTTCTTGTGTATAGATCTAGCACTTTGATCAACATAGTGTCGCTATTACCATCCCAACAAGGACCTGATGCACATGTCGACAAATAAAAAGGTTAGACTTAAGGTCTAGTGAGTTCAAGAGTTTTATCACAATTATAAAATGGTAGAAACCGAAAGACTGCTTATTTAAGTAATAATTTCTTCAATTGAATTACTACATAAAAGCAACATTTTTTTCCAAAACCACCATTTTTGTGATGCAAGCTTTAAGACAAAATACTCATTAGACTATGAAATCAACACCCAATATTCACTCGAAACGTGAATGGGGTTCAATGCTCAAAACTAAACATGGATAAAAACTCTATTACCCAAAATACCAAAACATGGTTGAATCTCAAAAATCCCAAAGTTATAAATTATTGATAACATCCCTTACTCAAAACGTCCCGAACACAATGGATAAAACTCTATACCTAAAACAATGCCTTTCGGCAATGGGGGAGACCCAATTTCCATAATTAGTGGCAGAACACAAAAGTAAACCACACACAAGTTACGTGAAATCCATTGAGAGAGAAAGTATCATTAGCATCAACTTCATCCAAGTCTTTAGCCAAATATAACAATAAGCATTAACTTTATCCAAGTTTTTAGCCCAACATAACAATAAGCATCAACTTTATCCATGTCTTTAGCCCAACATAACAATAAACATCAACTATATCCAAGTCTTTAAGCCAACATAACATAAGCATCAACTCTATCCAAGCCTTTAGCTAAAGATGCCAACGAGCTCAACTCTATCCAAGTCTTTCACCAAAGGGGTCCCAAGTTCAACCCTATCCGGATCTTTACCTTGGTTCCTCACAATTCTATATTCGACAAGGGATATACCTTATAAAAATAATATAGACCGACTTATATGCTTATGGATGCATTACATTCTAGTCAAGAGTTTTAATACATCTATCAAGACATATAGAACATTAATCAAACCAAAACATGGTACATAAGTTCTCATCAAGGAAATGAATAACCAATTTTACCAACAAAGTCCCAAAGATGAGACACAAGGATTTTGAGTTCGAAAATCCACTATACTTTGAAGTAATCATATATCAAGTGATTAAAAACCATTCTCCATGCTTATTTTATCAATATAAACAAAATTTCAAATTTCTTAAGTTTAACTTAATTTGTCAAAATCATCAAAATGTGTCAATGCTTAAAATATAAACTTGTAAGAAGTAAAATGCATCATTTTAACATGTATATAGTTTTATAAAAGCGTAGGATGAACTCACAATGTTTGGATTTAGAGCAAACCCTAGAAAACTCAAAAATACTTGAGAAGTAGGGAAGATGATGCATACACTTGAGATCTAAATGCTCTTGAATGAATGGAAATATGGAGTAAATGCTCAAAGATTCAGAGTTAATGAGGAGGGAGGAAGACATTTGGGAGAGAGAAGAATTAGGTCAGATATGATAGTGAAAATCAAAAAATCGGATCTACTGGATAAGTTTTGGTAAACGTTGCGGAAAATATGTAGATAATAAATCTGCTTGTCATTCAGATATTCAGTCAACTAAAATACAACCTCAACCTCTGCAATATATTCAACAACTACATTCACTACAAAAAAAAATGACTTTCACCCATAAAAAATCACCCACGGAAATTTCAAGAAATACTAATTTTTCCGGTAAAATCTAATGCTTTCAAGAAAATACCAATAGATTACCTAGAAATTTCATGGGTAATCTGTCACTGATTTGATTTACCCACCAACAATTTACCCAGCTTTTGTGACGCTTTTCTGACAAATCGCCCTTTAACGACGGATTTCCCAGGGAAATATCCAATAGGTGAAAGTCTTCCATTTTAGTAGTGATTCAATTCATCACACATACAACCTAAAGGTTAAACTTTTGTGTCACATTCCTTTGATTAGCAACATGATTTAACAAATTTGAGCCATTTCCGCTCCCATTTCTCATCCCTCATCACTTTCCACTTTGACCCACTTCCACTCCCATTATTTCCATGTACATTGACTTCTATCATCGATGCCTTCCTTATCGGAGTGGAGATGGTGACCGCGAGGTAGGATGGTTTCCCGTTTCTCTCTCGTAGGTAATGCTCCTCATATGTGTTATTTATATGTGTATATATATAGTGTGTGTGTGTATGTATATTATAGTATGTGTGTGTATATGTATATTACAACCTTTACAACCAAATCATGAACGTCAATTTGATCATCAACGATTAAGATTTAGTCGGTTATATAATACTATGTACATATATATATACTATGTATGTATATATATATGTATATATATATATGTATATATATATATATATATATTTGTGTCCATATGCTATTGGAAGGAGGAGAGAAAGAGTGATAGAGAGGTCGTGGGAAGGTAGAAACAAAAGAGTAAATTACATGGTTGGTCCCTTTGGTTTTTCTTAGGGTGATTTGCATTCTTGGTCCCAATGATTTTTAATAGGAAATTAAAAAAAAACATTAAATGACTAAATTACGCTTTTAACTAACCTACTTAACAAAGTTATTTAACAGTATTAGGATAGAGGACCAAACACGTGTGAAAATGTAAACCATAAGGACGTTTTTCATAATTATTTTGATTTAGGGACGCACAGTGTAATTTTATATAAACCACAAGGACCAATATGTAATTTACTCTATATTATATTTACGTAACTTTTATATATGTAGATATAAATATGTTGCAAATACTTGTATATATATATATATATATATGAAAGTTCAAATGAGAATTTTGCATTTTTAAAAGAACAAACGGACATTTGTGGATCACATATGATGTGGGTCCTACATAATATAATATTATGTGGGACCCACATCATATATAGTCCACAAATTATTCCTTTAAGGAGTGGTGATTCTCATTTGATCCCTCCCATATATATATATATATATACTAGAAGTATACTCGCGCAATGCAGCGATACATGATACATCTCGATTTTAATTATTCGTTTTATTCTTTATCGATTTTATAATATGGTTTTGTTTTTGTTTTTTAATAAAGATAATTTTCAGTTTAATTTTCTTATTATAATTTAATATAGATTTAATAACCAAGTAATTTATTTTAGTTTTGAAAATATAATGTTTTAAAAGGATAATGATTAACTATTCTGTTAGAACTCAATAATTATCATAACTTAGATTATTTATATTTAAAATGATATGTTTATCATTATTTGATTATGTTTATCCGCATTTAGTTATAAGAATTCAAACTTTGATCTTTAATAAGTTGTACTTATGCTTCTCAACTTGTAAATTTGAAAATTAAGTAATTTGGCTTTAATCAACGGTACATAATGCTTAAAAGGTTGTTTTTAAGAGTTTAACCCCAAATGCTTTATAATATAGTATATATATATATATATATATATAGGAAAGTTCAAATGAGAACTTTGTAAATTTAAAGGAACAAATGAACACCTTGTGGACCACATATGATGTGGGTCTCATATAATATTAAATCATATATGATTCAATGGTGGGACCCATTGAATCAGATATGATTTAATATTATGTGGTCCACAAAGTGTTCTTTTGTTCCTTTAAATAGGGGGTGTTATCGTATGATCCATCCCCTATATATATATATAGGAAGAGGTTCAAATGATAACTTTGTAAATTTAAAGGAACAAAGAGACTCATTTGGGACCACATATGATGTGGGTCTCACCAATAAAAAATCATATCTGATTTTCAATGATGGACCCCATTAAATCAGATATGATTTTTTATTTGTGGAACCCACATCATATATGGTCCCAAATGAGTCCCTTTGTTTCTTTAAATTGGGGGTGTTCTCATTTAAGCCTTCCCATATATATATATATATATACATATTTTTTAGCAAGTCTTTTTTTTCATGACAAACATGAACTGAGTGTGCACAAGAAGAAAAAACTTTATATAACATTTTAAGAAAATAAAAGTTTACATCCAAACCAAGAAAGAATAAACTAATATAAACAAATAAAGTGATGTAAAATTTGAAGCCTAAAACTTGATATAAACTGGGTGTCATCGTTTATCAAAACTTATATGGGTAACTGCGTACTAGCAAAATTCAACACTATCACTTACTTACCAGGTAAGATTTTAGTCTAATCATATACAACAATGTACCCGGTAAGCGCTAACCGTGGTAAGAGTCATTGTCTTTGCTCTTACCACACTTACCGGGTAAGATTCTTTGATATTTCATCCGGTAAGGTAATATGACTTGATACCAAGTAGAGTTTTGGCCAAATCAAAGTATTGAAACTTGATGTCGTTTAAATGCTTTGCCATCTTACAAACACGTCATCAGTTTTGACCATCTATTTTTCTTCTTTAAAGTTAAAGTTACAAATTATGATTTCTTGTAATATATTTTAGGTTTAAAATTACTTAAACATGTTACTTTTGGTACAAACGACGTGATTTAATTTTTTCTTTCTGAAAAAATAATTATTTTCTTGATTCTTATTACCAAGTTTGTTTCTCCAAAATTTATGTTGCTGATGAGATATTTGATAAATTATAATAGGAAAAAGAAGATGGAGCAATAGTGAAGCTAGAACATGAGGATGGGAAGATATCCATGTATTTTGTATTCTGATTAGTTATTACATTTAATCCTTATTTTTTTGAAAATATTTGCTACATAAATATGGAGGCATGACAAATATGTTTCAGTTCAAATCTGAGGCCCAAAACCACAGCGAGAATGGTTATGGTAAGGGACTAAGGGTAATAAGTGGCACAGTCAACTTTGCTTTAATCACAAAACCTACCACAGTTATCAACATAACTAGCAGTGGTAGCATCCTTTTCAGTAGCCTAATCATCATCAAAATAATCCTCACAAGATCGGCAACATCCGCAGCAACCAGATTGACATCAACATCAACAGGTTCAGCGACATCAATATCAGCAGCAATCGGATTGACATCAACAACAACAGGTTCAGTGACATCAACATCGGCAGCAGGTTCAACAAATCGAGGTAACCCAGCACAAGTTCGCAAGTACTCGAGAATCAATCATGGGGGATATTTTGGTTGCAGTATCTACACAAAACCATGGTGGTTTAGGAATTGGAATTGATAGATCGACAAGGTATACTATTTATAGGTAAGAATTTAAGATAAAATGAGGGAAATTATGTTAATCTAATCATAGGTAAGAATTCAAAATAGGAGGGAAATTCTATTAATCTATTCATAGGTAATCTATTTAATGGTGAGTTTTCATGTAGACTTCCGTTTTCGTTAGGAGAGGAGTCTTCTTTGACTTTGTTAGGTTTGCTAGCCTTTGTCTTTCTTTTGTTGTTTGCTACATATTTCGTGTCAAAATGAAGGGAAGCCCTGAGACTTCCCATCATTAGTTTTGGCCATCTAATTTTTTTCTTTCTGAAAAAATAATTTTTTTCTTGATTTTTATTACCAAGTTTGTTTCTCCAAAATTTATGTTGTTGATGAGATATTTGATAAATTATAATAGCAAAAAGAAGATGGAGCAATAGTGAAGCCACAACAGGAGGATGGGAAGATATCTAGGTATTTTGTTTTCTGATTAGTTATTACATTTAATCCTTATTTTTTTGGAAAATATTAGTTACATAAATATGGAGGTATGACAAATATGTTTCAACTCAAAATATGGGCTTGTACCTATTGTTTTGGTACGTAAATCCTAGATTTAGTGCAATTTTGGTATAAGTGTGTGAATTAAAAGTGTTGTTGAGGATATTGCGAGCAATATACTCAAATTTCATATCAATCGGACAAGTTTTGGGCTTGAAATCGAATTTCTAGAATCAGGTATGCGAACATTCATAAGCCTCGCACAAGGCTATCTTTAAGTGTTCATAAGTCTCGCACAACAAAGGCCTTCTTAATCTTCGCATAAAGCGTGTGAGTGAACATTAACCTTCACACATAGCTTGTTTGAAGTTACCCGAGCCTCGCACACGCTATCCGAGCCTTGTTTACCTTCGCACGAGGTTTATCCGAGACCTTGCGAGCTTCGCACGACTGGTGTCTTCGCATATTTCATCTAAGCTTCGCACATCTAACCCTCGCACACTTAGATTTAAAAAAAAGCACACCTAACCGATCCCTGCATGTTTTATCCGAGCCTTGCACTTACCTTCGCACGAGGCTTATCCGAGACCTTGAGAGCTTCACACGACTGTTGCCTTCACATATTTCATCCGAGTTTCGCACATCTAACCCTCGCACACTTAGATTTCAAAAAAAACATATATATATATATATATATATTTGAATTAAACAAACCGGTTATTATTATTAAAGAGTCAAACAAAAATAAGTTATCAAAAAACGACAAACAAAATATATGAATCAAAATACTAATATTCATCAAAATTGCAATCAAACTACCCTAATATATTCACTTACTTGAATTATCACTCTGTGATATCAAACAAATAGATATAATAACAATTCGATCCAAGCAAAACAAGATATAAGTTATCAAAAAACAAACAATAGATCTTATTATATTCATCAAAATTGCAATATTCATCAAAACTGCCATCTATGTTATGCTATATCATAATTGCAATCAAATTCTAATATATTCATGATATCACAATATATCGCTATCAAATTATACTATTATCACTCTATGATATCAAAAAAATATTATGAGAAAAGAAACGTTCACCCCGAAATGATCTGAGGCCCAAAACCATCAGCAAGGTGGTAAGGGTGATAAGTGGCACAATCAACAATCAACTTTAAGGGGAGTTGTTCGGTCTAAATATATTGTATCCGACATTACAATATTGAAGACGAGGAAGTCAAAGCGTCAACAGAGTCAACATAGAGCTTACTTTGTAAGTGTACTCTTGTAATAGTTATGGGTATAAATACCCATGTTAATATATTTTGATAGTTAGTTCTTACAATTGAGAATATTGTAATAAATTGTAGAGAGAGAAACACATTCAATACATTTGAAAATTGAGATTCATTGATTATATTCTTGTTATTTGTTAATGTGATTCATCCTTATCTGATCTAGAAAGGACTCACAGGAGTAATCACAAAACCTACCGCAGTTATCAACATCCCTCCCTAGCAGTGGAGATTCGTTTGAGATTCAATTAAGATTTGTTTAAATGCCTTGCCATCTTACAAACCCGTCTTTAGTTTGGCCATCTATTTTTCTTATTTAAAGTTAAAGTTACTGATTCTGATTTCTTATCATATATTTTGGGTTCAAAATCACTTAAACATGTTATTTTTGGTACAAACGAACTGATTTTATTTTTTGTTTCTGAAAAAATAATTATTTTCTTGATTCTTATTACCAAGTTTGTTTCTCCAAAATTTATGTTGCTGATGAGATATTTGATAAATTATAATAGGAAAAAGAAGATGGAGCAATAGTGAAGCCAGAACAGGAGGATTGGAAGATATCTAGGTTTTTATATTCTGATTAGTTATTACATTTAATCCTTATTTTTTTTGGAAAATATTAGCTACATAAATATGGAGGTATGACAAATATGTTTCAACTCAAATTTGGGCTTGTAAGTTTCAACTAAAAATAGGGGCTTGTACCTACTGTTTTGGTACATAAATCCTAGATTTAGTGCGATTTTGGTATAACTGCGATAATTAAAAGTCTTTCTGAGGGTATTGCGAGCAACATACTAATAAAATTGCAATCAAATTGCCCTAATATATTCATTTATTTGAATTATCACTCTATGATATCAAACAAACAGATCTAATAACAATTCGATCCAAGCAAAGCAAGATATAAGTTATCAAAAACAAACAATAGATCTTATTATATTCATCAAAATGCCATCTATGCTATATCATACTAATACTAATGTATTCATCAAAATTGCAATCAAATGCTAATATATTCGTGATATCAAATTATATCGCTATCAAATTATACTACTATCACTATGTGATATCAAACAATATTAGGAGAAAAGAAATGTTCACTCCAAAATGATCTCAGGCTCAAAACCATCTGCAAGGTGGTAAGGTGATAAGTGGCACAATCAACAGTCAACTTTGATGGAAGTTTTCCGTCTAAATATATTGTATTCGATATTACAATAATGAAGACGAGGAAGTCAAAGTTTGAATTCAACAAAGTCAACATAGAACTTACTTTGTAATTGTACTCTTGTAATAGTTAGGGGTATAAATACCTATGTCAATGTATTTTGATAGTTAGTTCTTACAATTGAGAATCTTGTAAGAGATTGTAGAGAGATTGTAGAAAGAGAAACATATTTAATACATTTGATAATTGAGATTCATTAATTAGTTATTTGTTAGTGTGATTCATCGTTATCTGATCTAGATTGGACTCATAGGAGTAATCACAGAACCTACCGCATTTATCAACATCCCTCCCTAGCAGTGGCAGCATCCAGTCGAGCACAAGTTAGGAAGTGGAAGTGGAATTGGATTTGGATTTGGGGTTGGGGTAGATCGACAAAACGGGTATACTATTTGTAGGTAACAATTCAAAATAGAAGGAGGGAAATTCTGTTAATCTATTTGATGGAAAAAAAGAGGGAAATTCAGGTAAAAAGTGAATCTAGGGTTATTATATTTCATGGGCTTTACGGCATCGTGAGTCAAATTTAAAAAATAACAACAACCTGTATTTAACTATTTTCATTAGCATACGATCCAACAAAAATTAATATGATTATATGTATGCAAGATTGGTTTCTTATAAGAAAATACAATTTTCATGAATATGTTTTAAGTGAAGTTTGTATTATTTGGGATTGCTTATTTAAGCTGCTGCTTCTTGATTTTAATTTATTCATTCTGGTGTGATACGGGTAACAAGTAGTTTTAAATGTTTGCATGGGGAAAAAATAAAATGCTTTTATTAACTTATTAACTTATTTGAAACAATTTTTTTGTTATTTTACATGTATAAGCAATCTCAAACAAATAATTTAACAAGGATCGGGTTTTTAACCAGAAAAATATGGTATTTCATTTCCTCATCACTTAAAATTGTAACACCCGCATTTTTGGAGTATTTAAAAATGCATGGATTCGGTATCGATTTTGGGAAGCTATCGTTGAAGTGTGTTTATGTAATCCCGGGTTGGTTCGGGTCGAAATGAGATTTAAAAATAAAAATGGGGAAATTTGAGCCTCGACTTCCCGGGCGACCCAAGTCTTGGGTTGGATTTTTTTGTAAGAAAATATTTTTTGATTTAAAGATATATTATAGAATAAATTACATGATTGGTCCCTGTGGTTTATATAAAATCACACGGTGTCGTCCCTAAAATAAAATAAAATCACGCCGTGTCGTCTTTGATTCCTCTATCCTAGCACTATTAGTAAGATATGTTAAACAAGTTAATTTTATCCTAACACTATTAGTAAGATTTGTTAAACAAGATAACTTTGTCCTAACACTATTAGTAAGATCTGTTAAGCAAGTTAATTTTTAGGGTATTTTAGTGTTTTTATAAACCTTTTTGTTTTCTATTAAAACGTCAGGGACCAATAATGTAATCTAACACCTGGTTCTCTCTCATCTCTTTTCTTTATAAACATAAACATGAATATAGAGCTTCTTAACAAACAATGATGGCAGATGAGGATGGATTATGGGAAAATGAGACAAAAAAACACATAAACATATGTTATATCTTCCCTAAATAGTTGTTTTTCATTAATTCTGTCTTACCATATCATCAAAATTTATTTATTTAGAGAGGTACACAATTATCATCCACGAAATGAAATGATAGAGCCTGTTGAAGTCTCCAGCATCATTTCTTAATAAAACCTAATAGATTCATATCATTTAGGGGCCGTTTACCCGGTAAGCACTTATTGGTAAAATTTAATACTATGACATACACATACATACTTACCGGGTAAGATTGTAGTCAACAAAAATGACATAACATGTAACAATTTACCCGGTAAGCACTTACATGGTAAGATTCAACAAAAACGCGTTTACATGTTAAGATTCGTCGCCTTCACTTACCGAATAAGATTTTTGGTCCTTACCATATTCATCCAGGGTGTTCGGTGTTCGCTAGTTATAACTAGTGAACTAGCTCGGGAAAACAGAAGTGTTGGTAGTTATCAAGCAAGTTTCAGCTCTGAAACTAACTTCTAAACTAGCTTGACCTACTTTATCCTCCTTAACTGATCATTTTCTTGAGTTTTGAAGCGCCAACCCCAAAACATCCAAAACATTCAAAAAAGCTTAATTTAAACCTCAGATAACTAAAATTACAGATGAACTAAAAATACGATATAACAACATAAATTTCGGGTGTTACATAGCCATTTCGGTAAAACAATATATATGCATTTAGAGGCACTTCAATGGATAGAGATCTACTGATAAACATATACCAGCCGATAGATAATCTATTATTAGTAGAATGTTTCTATCGACGAATAATAAAAAGAAGCCTATCAGCTGAAAACATGAGCTAATGCCATCAGATGATGCTGGGTATTCAAGATCAACATACAAGTGTTGAACATCTGATGAAGATATCAACTGGAAGTCTACCCTGATCAACATATGCTCGTTAATGTCAGATGATCCTTCCCGGCAGATGATACCTTAACTGATGGTCTAACTCAACAAATGAAGATGTCATCACCTAAAGGTCCACCAACTGATGGATCATTACGTGTTAATGTTCATGTTGAAGAAGTGTGTCCTACAAGGGACAACAAGGACTAAGGTACAATATGACATAATAACTCCAAATTACCTTTTTCTCTTTTTTCATCTCACAAAGAACAACCAACACACTTAGCATTAAACGAGGCATCGTTTGTTTTTAATGAAACATACTTAGCATTAAATGCCTTATGGTCGTAACCACTGCAAGGAAAAAACGTGGAGCACTCAACCGGATGAACAATGCTCAAAAGTTGCAATATCACCTATTTTCCATGCTTGATCATCATGTTGTTTTGTCTCATTGAAGAGGATGTTCCCTATAATTATCAAGTGAAACTTTGAAGATCAAAATGCAAAAAAAGAGTTAAAAGAGAATATCTTGCTATTCTTCAAAAACTCCAAGTTCATCACTACTATCTATGTGCAACTTTAGTTTTCTTAAATGAATATCTGTTGAGAGTTGATAGAGTACATTGTAGTATCTGATCAGAAGAGAATCCATCTATTATTTTGTGCATTTATCTCAAGTAAAGATCATATGTTTTAATAAAAGAATTAAAACTTCGAAAAACATTGTATTCATCCCCTCCTCTATTGTGTTAGTGCCAAGTTTTTTTGACTTATGATACCAACAACCTCAATTTCATCTTTTCATTCTTCCATTCGATGTGGATGCAAATCAGAAATTGAGGAAAAAAAACATAATTTGTAACACATAGGAGTTGTCATCCTATGCTACTTCGGTGTACAAGAGAGAGATGTGAAAGAAGATATGTGTGATTTGGTTCATTGATAAGCATGTATTAAAAAAAATACCCTTTTACCTTCTAGCGAGGGGTATAATGAGTCTACTAATAGAGATAAATAGTCGGTGTTAGTGTAAGGAACTCAACTCAAAACAAAATATAAACAACAGGACGATGAGTGTAAGTATTTCACTTTAAGTACAAAATCCGTAATTTGGTGTATACTATGGGGACCAAAAATGTAACTCACCCTAACATATTTTAGACTAATTTTTATTTAAATAATGCATTTTGCTTATTTTGAAAAGCAAATTCTAATTTTCTGAAAACTGTCGTTATTTTAGGTAAAATAATAAAAGTGAATTATTTAAAAGAAACAAGAATTAAATTATTTATTATTTCTACTTCATAATATTGCATTATCTACAACATAAATTAACCTAAAATACATATTTTAAAGCTATTTCCATATAAGACCAATATTCAACAATTTTTCTATAATAAGAAGATTCAATAATCTCTAGAATTTATTGCAATAACTTTTTATAAGGAAAAATGTCATTAAATTATTTATTGCAACAACTTATTTTATTTTATTTTTTAAAAACAAAAAAAGAACGCTTCATTAATTTCTCACTTTATTTCATTTAAAAATTAATTAATATAGCAAATAATATTAAAGTATCCAAAAAACAAATAAAGCTGTTAAAAATTTAATATATTTTCTTTCTAAAATTTTGACTGTTGTATTTTTAATTTGGAAAAATTGTAGATAAGATATAAGAGCATCTCCAAAGTTATTTTAAAATTCCAAAGCTATTGTAAAATAAAAAAAAGAGTTAAATTCAAATTTGGTCCCTGTGGTTTACAAATTATAACGGATAAGGTCCCTCAATGATATTTTTAACGAATATCGTCCCTGTAGTTTCCATTTTATAACACATAAGGTCCCTCCATCTAACTTTTCTGTTAAATATAACATTTTTAACATATTTTCTTTATTTTTCATTTTTCAAACCACGTGGACCAAATATGTAATTTACTCTAAACTATATACATATATTTATATTTTATGTATTGTATAATTGTATTTTTATTTCATTAATTATACAAATTGCCTATTTTATTAATTATATAAACTTTATATTTTATAAATTATATTACATTTATATTTTATAAATTATTTATATTTTGTATATTCATATAATATATTACATTTATATTTTATAAAATGTTAATAATTTAATAAAATATATGAAAGATCCAATTTATGCTATAAACATTAAATCATGTCAATATACAAATTGCATGCATGGAATATTTAAATACATAAAATATATAAAAATATAAAATATAAATATTTTTTTTTTATAAAATATAGATGTAATATAATTTTAAATATACAAATAATTAATAATTCATAGATATACATAACATATATAAAGTGAATAGAGATAGTAACGAAGATTAGACGGTAGATTTTCAGGAGAATCGTCTTGATTTAAAAATAATTTAAGATGGTAACCAATATAAAAATAATTTTTTTCATTATTTTTTTTCCATCAAATTCTATGATTTAAGATGTTATTATACATATGTTTGTTTCACTTTATGAAAAAGTTACATGTGAAAAATGCATGCAAAACTTTTACATTATGAAACAAATATATGATAAACTTTTAACTTATGAAAATAAATACATGTGAAATTTTGCATTATGAAACAAGCATATGTGTAATAACATCTTAAATCATAGCATGATGAAAAAACTTTTATTTTTACATTGCCTTGTACGAGTTTGTACTTTTCATCCAGTTTGTAAATGAACCAACATCTTATATTATATTTATATTTTATAGAATTTGCTTTGTACTTGTATTTATATTTTATATTTGTATTTATTTTATTTATTTGAATCTTCCATATATGTATATAATTTGTATAATGAACTGATTTAGTGTTTTAACATAAACTGAACATTCGATACATTTTATAAAATTATTTATATTTATATATAAATATAAGTACAAAATAAATTTTATAAAAGATAAATATAATATATCATAAATATATAAAGTATAAATATTTTTTAAATAAAATTATAAGGTGCATATTAGTAGTATAATTTATAAAATAAGAAAATTATACAATTAACAAAATATATAATTTATATAATTAATGAAATGCAAATATAATTATACAATACATAAAATATAAATATATGTATATAGTTTAGAGTAAATTACAAATTTGGTCCATATGGTTTGAAAAATGGAAAAATAAAGAAATTATGTTAAAAATGTTATATTTAACGGAAAAATTAGATGAAGGGACCTTACGTGTTATAAAATAGAAACCACAGGGACGTTATTCGTTATAAAAATTATTCAGGGACCTTATCCGTTATAATTTGTAAACCACATGGATCAAATTTGAATTTAACTCTAAAAAAAATAAGATTTTTAGTTATTTTAGTGCTTTAACAACTATGGTATTCTTTATGTCAAAATAGAGAAATGGGAGGAAAGAGGAGAGAAAATTTAGATTTAAAAAATCTTTAAATAAAGAGAGAAATGACTATTTTGATAGTTTACCATCTATTGTTTGAAAGTTTGTTTAAAAAATTTATTGGGATATTAAATACATTGAATATTTTAATAATATAATTGTTAAAACAGAGTAGCTCTTAGAGTTGGATGCAGTTTTTTTTTTTTTGTTGAGATTTTGACTTTTGATATGTTATTTTAGAGAAATTTTAGCATAGCTGTTGGAGATGCTTTAAAGCTTGATTTTCGATAAAAATAAATTATGGTAAAAAAAGGTAAAAAGGGATCTGGACCATTGGATGAATTTTAATGGAATATTAACACTAACAAGATGCACTGAGATGCACTACATCAATTCTCGTAAGAAACGCAATTCACAGATGGGCGTGACTCATATGAGATTAAAAATAATCCAAGGTTCATATATTTTCTCACGTTTCTCAAATTAACTCTTTTTCTCACACAATTCTTCGTCTAAGATTATAATATATAAACAAATAGTCATTTAGATGTCACTTTAAATACAAACCATGTAAATGTTGCACGCCTTAGAGTATCTCCAAAAGCTTCCCTAAAATGGAGAATATGAGGATTTTGGACAAAAACTTTGCTCCAAGAGCTTCCCCAAATTTTCTCTAAAATGGAAAAATTATGAGTGAGAAAGGATTTCTCTCCAAATATGGAGATCACTCCAAAAATGATAACTAAGTTTGACCAAATAAAAAACTTTGAAAATAAATATGTAAAGAAAAAAATAATATTTTAATAGGTTAATGCAATATTTTAATATTTTAATCAATGATGAATTTTTTAAAATGGAGTATTTGTTGGAGATGAATGTAATTTTTTTTGAAGATTTTGAGTTTTCATTCTCCATTTTGGAGAAATTTTGGGGAATTTGTTGGAGATGCTCTTACAAACCAATTTTAATCGTCAACCACTTCGGTTGCAGCGCACTAGTAAAGCTTATGAGATGTAGTGGAATATCTCATCCACCATAGGTTCGAATCCATGCACCGTTAAAGCCCTTGTGGTCATGAAAATTTACATGCGATGACTCCAAGCTGTTCATGACCGTCTGGGGGATTAGTGGGTGTGCGTAAGTTGACCCGAAAACTCACGATTACCCTCAAAAAAAAAAATCTTAACCGTCTGTACAGATTATCAAATCATTATCAACGATATAGATTAAATCGTTTATGAAATTTGCTTTCAACTTTATCTACAAATAATTTGATAACCGTTTAAAATTTTTCAAAATACACAAAACCAATGGCCGAAATTGGTTTGTATTTGATTTATCCTTTGTGGGTTGGTTCACATGAGACTCGTGAGACCATATTTTTACACTTAAAACTTCACGACAAACACTGTGAAAGTAAAAAAAAATTTGAACCTTCACAGCAAAAACACCGTAAAGGTTATCTTAATAATGTTTTGTTGTGATGTTTCAAGTGTAAAAAAATAGTCTCACCGATCTTAAAAAAACATACTGGTCTCAAGTGATTCTAAGTTTATCCAAAGTTAATATTATTATTATTATTTTATATATTTCACCTCTTTAATTGTTGGCCAAAAATATCGAATTCTGTTTGCTTTAAGTCGGCGGTGGTCGAGCTGGTCAACCTTCCTCCTTCCACCTCCTCAACCTTCTCTCTCTTAACAACTCCACCTTCAAACTCTGTGTATCAATGGCGAAATCCCTCTTTCCAATTTACACGTAGAGAAATCAACTCAATTTCCCTTTTAATCATTATTACGTATCACATTTTCAATTACGTTTCTCTCTTCTTGTACACTTTCTTTGTGTTTTAATCTAAAGAAAAAATCGAATCATGAAGCGGACTAAATTAGAATTGTTCATCTCTTTAAAACAAACTCAAATCCTCATCGGTTTAGGGTTCTTGTATATACTCATCGTCACTTTACTACTTCCATTTCTATTCAAATCAGACGAACAACATCTTTCAAGAACTAATAAGTTCTTCCACACCGACAAATTATCATCAAACCATCTCTTCGCCCTCGAAGAACAAGAATCCCCAATTCGCCCCATACCAAAAACACCTCCCAATTCCAAAAAAAACCGAAAAAACCCAGAGTTTAAATCGTTATCCAGTTTGAATTACGACGTCAACATTTCATCAACCGATGGATTTGGAGCTATCCACAAGTCTGCCATGGAAGCATTTTCAGTAGGGAAGAAGTATTGGGAAGAACTTGAAGAATTGTGTGAATTTGAATCTCAATTACCTTCAAAGAATCAAACAAGAGAGGTTTGCCCTAATTGGGTTACATTATCAGGGTCTATGTTTGATAAAAAGGGAAGCATAATTGTGCTTCCATGTGGGATGACATTGGGATCACATATAACAGTTGTTGGAAGACCTAAACATGCTCATCTTGAACAAAACCCTAAGATTTCTTTATTGAAACCTGGTCAGAATCTAATGGTTTCACAGTTCATGATGGAGTTGCAGGGTTTGAAAACAGTTGATGGTGAAGACCCACCAAGGATTTTGCATTTTAACCCTAGATTGAAAGGGGATTGGAGTGGGAAACCAATGATTGAACAGAATACATGTTACAGAATGCAATGGGGATTGGCTCAAAGATGTGAAGGATGGAAATCTAGAGCTGATGAAGAGACTGGTGAGTCAAAATCAAAGTCAAAGCCAACTATAATTTGAATTATATATTTCTGAATGTATTATTACTTATCAAGCATTTAGGGGCTGTTTGGCGGTTACCGAATGGTTTGGTACAGAATGATTGATTAAGAGACTCTAAAATGAAATATTGGTATTGTTCATATTATAATCAGGGCTCTTAACGGTTAAAGGGAGGTCCAAGATACAAAATGATTCAGCGGTTTTTGAACCATTAAGAGACAAACTTATTTTTTTGTCAAACAAGATTAACCTCTTAACGATTCAGAGGTTGTGTCTTAGTTGTCTTAATGTGTGAAACTGCATACAGTTTCTTGTATTGGTGATTAGAAAAAAAAGTGTAGGAAATGATGGTCTTTTTGGATAAAATTGTGATTGTTGAGATGCTTCTTTTAGAACTAGGGTTC
This sequence comes from Silybum marianum, assembly GCA_036898165.1. Classification (NCBI taxonomy): domain Eukaryota; kingdom Viridiplantae; phylum Streptophyta; class Magnoliopsida; order Asterales; family Asteraceae; genus Silybum; species Silybum marianum. The sequence continues at coordinate 25,033,106 of CM072535.1, forward strand.
TTGAACATAACCCCACTTGAATTTTGGCTTCAAGTTTAGTAATTTCTTCTTTTATCTAGTTTTTATCGAACTTGGAGATTGAAATCGAAAAAGATCCATATAGATCAACATATTATCTTCTTTCTGTGAAATATACCTTTTAGTATAAAGTTTGGAACTTGATTTGTATTTGTTAATCTTGTGTCTTTTTTTCTAAAAGTTGACGGGCAGGTGAAATGCGAGAAGTGGATACGTGATGATGATGAAAATAGGTCCGAGGAAACAAAGACGAGCTGGTGGTTAAACAGGATGATCGGCCGAACTAAGAAGGTGGCTTTCGATTGGCCATTTCCGTTTGCCGAAGGGAAACTATTTGTTCTAACTCTTAGCGCAGGCTTGGAGGGTTATCATGTCAATGTTGATGGTCGACATATAACTTCATTCCCTTATCGAACTGTGAGTTGCAATCCCTGCTAATTTGTGCATCATATGACCAAACCAAACGAGCCTAGTACCTCCCACATGGAGGTAGGGTGTAAAGGGTAAGATGTACACATATATATTATATTAAGGGAAAGATGTATATATATATATATATATATGTATAGAGAGAGAGAGAGAGCCGTTCAAATACAACCCCTCTAAATCATACAACCTATACAACCCACATATCCACCATCCATTTTGTTTGTTATTTTTCTTTTTTGGTTTTTTTTAATTAAGGGAAGTTATAACCAACTAAATATTAACTGTTGATGATTAAATGAATACTTCTGATTTAGGGTCGTATGAATGCAAAGAGTTGCATAATATGTATGTATATGTATCCTAGAATGTTCTTTATAAATACCAAAGGGCCTTTGGCCTAGCGGTACCGTAGCCCTTGCCCTCCTAGGAGATCAGGGGTTCAAAGCTCACCAAAGATGAGGAGGGTGCGTGAGTTTATTTGTTGTATTTTCCGTATATAAATATTATATACTTCAGAAAAATGTTCTTTACAATTAAATCCGTTTTATTTGTTTGACAATATATCCCATCCATATGTAGGGTCCGTTGGGTAAGATGTATGTAGATCTGACATCTATTATAAACCTGATATCTACCATATAGAGTAGAGTGGTTGTTTCTCTACGTCATAGAATGTCCTTAGCATTATAACGATTCAAGATTCTTCTTTAACGTTATATTTATTTATGGTCATAGGGATTTGCATTGGAGGATGCCACGGGTTTGGCTTTGAAAGGAGACGTTGATGTTAACGCCATATTTGCCGGTTCCTTACCCTCGACACACCCGAGTTTTGCTCCCCAAAGAACCCTAGAAATGTCGAACAAATGGAAAACGCAACCTCTTCCAGATAAGCCCATCGATTTGTTCATTGGCGTTCTTTCAGCAGGAAACCATTTTGCTGAACGGATGGCCGTCAGAAAGTCATGGATGCAGTACGATCTCATAAAGTCCTCACAAGTTGTTGCTCGATTTTTCGTAGCACTAGTAAGCATCGAATCTTAATAATTACCCTTTCAGACTCGTGAATTACATGTAATTTTTAAGTCACTGCTTAATATCTATACAGCATGCAAGAAAGGAAGTGAATGCCGAACTAAAGAAAGAAGCCGATTTCTTTGGCGATATCGTGATCGTGCCATATATGGATAATTACGATCTCGTTGTTCTAAAAACGGTTGCAATATGTGAATATGGGGTGAGTATTATTAACTTACGATAATACGTTTTTGGAGGAAAACGTTTTTTTTTTTAAAAAGGGTCGTTTTGGTTTAGGTCCGTACGGCTTCTGCTAAGTATATCATGAAGTGCGATGACGACACGTTCGTTAGAGTCGATGCGGTTCTCACCGAAGCCAACAAAATCGACAATCGTAAGAGCCTGTATTTGGGAAACATCAACTACTATCACAAACCTTTGAGATATGGTAAATGGGCTGTAACATATGAGGTAAATATTAGTAGTTGTTTATAGTCCCATTATGAGCATTTGTGAAATGTCTAAAATGACCTTTTACGAATGTAGGAATGGCCAGAAGAAGATTACCCGCCATATGCTAATGGTCCAGGATACATTTTGTCATCGGATATCGCCGAATTCATTGCTTTGAAGTTTGAGAAGCATACATTAAAGGTCAGAATCTTTGTATATTCATTATGCATATGTTTGTATTCATTATGAATATATGGTCAGAATCTTTGTATATTCATTATGAATATGAATACTAACAAAGAAGTTGTGCTAACAGTTGTTCAAGATGGAAGATGTGAGTATGGGAATGTGGGTAGAGCAGTTCAACAAGACGAAACGTGTGGAATATGTGCATAGTTTGAAGTTTTGCCAGTTTGGGTGCATCCAAGATTACTATACAGCACACTATCAATCACCTAGACAAATGCTCTGTATGTGGAACAAATTACACCTTCATGGCCGTATCGAATGTTGCAATATGAGATAACACAAAAACAAAAATAAGATCCGTTTTCTCACGGTCTTAACGAAACTCGTCTGTGTGTGTATATAAATGGCTGACCAACAGATATTAGGTAAAATGTTAAATCCCCAGGTTTCTTTGATCGTAAACGTACTAAGAAAGACCACATTTCTTGCGTTGGGGATGGGTTACGTAAAATTTTGCCAACGTGTGAACTCGAATGTGAAAAACTAACATATATATAGATATAGATATATAGATATATATCATACAACTAGATTGAACGAGAGAGAACCTGAAGCTTTTAAACGTTATCTGTATCTTCATCCTTCATAATTGGACCATCTTCGAGCCCAGAACCTGGTGCGAGCTCGTTTAAATCAAGAAACCGTCTTTTTCGTGGAAATTCATCTTGGGCAGGGTTGTCTATTTTCGAAGATGGTTCGTTGTTATCTTCTTCTTTTTCCATCTTTGGGTGTTCTTCGATAACGGGTTGCTCCATTTTCACCTCCTCGTTATCGTTACCATTATCATTATCATTATCGACTTCAATATCGTCACTTCCCATCGAAAAACCTGGAGAATTGCTTGCTTCTGTGTTTGAATCTGACCCATTTGACTTTTCAGGCTTGGCTGATTCGGGTTCAGACTCTGAAAACTCATACATCGATTTCTCGGGCTTGGCTGATTTGAGTTCAGCCGCTGAAAACTCATACGTCGATTTCTCGGGCTTGGCTGATTCGGGTTCGGACTCAGAAAACTCGTATCGTGTGTAATCAATACGGTTACGGGTAGCCCTTTTGCTGCGTCGTAGACCTGACTCGAGTTCACCGACCGACCGTACCTTTGTTTCCCTCCTAGTCCGGCCTTGCAATTTTTTTAATTTTTGTGGTACGTCGCTATCTTGGCTTGCACTCAATGAGTCATCATCTCCTTCCTCTTGGGCATTTTCTTTGTCCCAATTATATTCTTCATCTCCTTCAGAGCTACTGGACATCTTCCTTCGTCCTTTTCGTTGTTTTAGATATTCCTCATCGTATACAACTTCACCAACTATATCATCATCGCTATCCATGTCTGCTTCATGATCTGAAACCGCTTCTACAAACTCGTGTGCGGAATACCTTTGAGGTCTTTGCCTCTTCCTGTTGCTATACAAAAAGATATATATATATATATATGTCAAGAGAGAACTCCTGTTTATGTGTAGGATATACCCAAGTGTTGTAATAGACTGCTTTATAAAACGTGACGTTTTTGGGCATCTCAACAAGTTTTTTTAGAACACTTATATACGGTCCTGTAGAAGAGTCTATTAAGACACTTAGGGGATGTTTACTAAACGCTTACACAGTTAGACTGTACTGCGTCACTTATCTTACCGAATGAGCATGGAAAGGACCGAGAATCTTACCCGATTAGCACATACAGGGTAAATTTTTGGATATAATGTTGTTTTGATGGACCAAAATCTTATACGGCAAGGTAAGTGAGAGTGTGAACCCTTACTGGTAAGCACTAACCGGGTAAGTGTTTGGGTAAAGGGCCCGTTGGACATTTTTGGCGTCATATAAACCAGGGACGGACTCAGAATTTTTTTTATACAGTGGCACCATATAATATAGACAAAAAATAATTACAAAGCACAATTTTTAATTTTTTATTGACGTTTCTTCATGTTTATACTAATGTTAAATATCGCTCGATGTGTTTTTAGCCTAATTCCACCTTTTCGAGGGATTTTTAAATTTTTTTTCCTTGATTTCGAGGAATTTTTAAGTTTTTTTAATCGATCTTGAGGGACTTTTCCAGTTTTTTTTGTTTGATTTCAAGAGTTCTTTTTGGTTTTGCTTGATTAAGTTGCACCTTCTTGAACTTTTGAATATCATACGGTGGCACCTTCAATATGGTTTGCACCTTTCATAAACGTAAATTTTTTAACCTTTCGACGGAGAAAATAATTACAGTGGCACGTGCCACCGTGTGCCCTATAGTAGGTCCGTCCATTATATAAACTCAACTTTGTTGTAGTGTATTGGGTTCGTTTTGGTCGTTTGGTGTAATTGTAATTGTGAAAAGGCACAGAGAGTACCTTCGATCTAACTGTTGAGATGCATGGTCCTCATCAGTTCCATCACAATTGAGCGAATCCGGCAAAGAAGTAGTTGGTGAGGGTTGATGAGCATTTTGTGAAGGACCATTTCGCGAAGGACCACCCCATGTACCATTTGTCACAGAAGCATCATTTCTCAACCCTTCTCTTCTTACGCTCGATTCTGGGGACAGTTGTTTCCTTCTGCCCAAAAAAAAATATTAGTTGGAATCCATATAAACATGTATGCATAGTTGAGAAAATATGGATGAAATGGTGAAAGGTCAACAAGATTAGTACTTGGTTATCTTGATAGCCTCGTTGATTGATCGATCATAATCATCTGCAGCAAAAAATCCAATGATTCACTCAATTAGCGAGTAGTAACAGGTTGAAAGTTATTAATTACTACGGTAAATTAATGAGAACAGAAAACAAATGAAAGATATAAATCATGTCGTTCATCTTTTACCAAAAGTGTAGGACACGGGTTTTCTGCCACGGAGAGAGCGGCCCGGACCAAATCCATCAACAATCATACTATCAAGAAGAAGAGCTTGTCTATGCTGTTTCTTGAGCAGCTTTTCTTTCCTCTGCGCACCGATTTAAGAATTAAGAGCGTCAAAATGGTTAATACCCTTCATATGATTAATGTCATTCTCGAGAATACAAATATAGTACTTCTTTCATTAAAAAGAATCTATGCAAGGATAAAGAGCTGTTCATTACCTTGTGGACCTTCTCAATCTCTGGTAGCATGTCGTTTTTTAGTTTCTTCCCAAGTGAAGCCTCCGTACGATTTTTGCTAGCCGATAGCTTTTCCTATAAAAGAAAAGGTTAAAAGTTTTTAAAACAGGGAAGTAAAGATAAAAAAAAACCCGAGATTATTAATGATAGTAAGAAATAAGATGGTGAAAGAGTATCAAATGATCAGTAATAGAAACGTTTTTTTTAATTATGTTCTACAAGAAAAAAAGAAGAATAAAGAGGTATTTCGAGCTCCTAAGATGGACCCTAGTATTTCGCAACGCTTGACTTAAAAGAGCATCTTCAACAGAGGTTCATGACTTTGCCATGTCAATTTTCTCTCTCTTACATATTTCATAAACCTTTTATCCTCAATCATGGACAGGTCCATAGTTTATATAATAAAGAACCATAATAGTTAAAAATCACTTGGAGAACTTACTGAAACGTCTTGAAACTCATCCAAATTGGTAGCAACGGTTTCCCATTGGTAAGATGGAATAGACTGTACATTTTTCCCCTTCCCTTTCTTCACCTCCACTGTTCTAATTTCACGATATAATCTCTGCCCGATGACAGGATCATCCTCGTACCTTCTCACCAACAAATAGAAGACGATTAACTTTACAGAAGTAGAATGCACAAATTAAGACCATCCAATGACATAAAAATAGTCTTTTCGGATGATTAAAATCAATATAGAACACGTTGATGACAGACTGGTGTAGTACCAGTAAGAAACTCCATGGGAATCTCCACCTGTACGTTCTTTACGAAACGCTGAAAGAGGAACACCATGTTTTATAGAGTCATCTATATAACTTTTGATATCTTCTTGCTGCATGAAAGCCATATTCAGTTGACTGGTTAAGATGATACAATACAACAACACACAACAAAAAGATTAAAAAAAAGGCGATCCCATTCAGGAAAAAGGGTACCTCAACACGAATATCACATAAGGCTTTCAAAATCACCACACGAACACCAGGATCAAGTGTGTTATATGTTTCGATTTCCGCCCTGAAAAAAAAACAAAATATGGTTAATTATATTTATTGATGAAAAATGAACACCATATACAATGATCCTAAATACATCATAAGATTCATAACTTACCCATGTGATGCAACAATAGGTAATTCCCCCTCTGCAACCTGCAATAAGGCTTCAAAAGTGAACTCAGTTATAAACATAACAAAATCAATGTTCTAATGCTCAAATAAATAATGTAAAAAATGCTGAAGATGTAATGTACCCAGTGCCACCAATCTCTTAGCTTTCTGCATAAAACAGTAACCCATGTGTTTTTTCCTAATGCCATCCGAGCAACTGGAGGTATTGCCTGAATATAAATTATAAAACATCAAAGCAAAAAGGAAGTTATAGTTCATTTATCAAGAATTACAACAATTTGGATAACACAAGCCAAGATAACCAAAAAGCAAATTCTGGAAGAAGATGCAGCATGTCGATGTAAACTAAAAGGAAATTATACACGAGCATCACAAATTTACTTAAGATTAGATGTCACAAAAATGAAAAAATGAGATGACAATAAAATTACAAATGAACACATAGTAAACTTGTATATAAATACATGTTAAGTGTGTGCCAGCTCATGCCCTCAAAAAGTATTTCTATGTAACTTGCTGTCTTATAAACTAACAAGACAAGAACAACTTTTATGGGACAAATGGCAGTGGTCAAATGGCAGTCCCACGATTAACGGGCGCTATTGACCACTAAATGACAGCATCTTGAACACAAAAAAGCAGCCGCATAACCGCTATTTGTAGATAGGCTGTTTTGGTATTAAAAAGGTAATTTGTAGGCTTTTATTTAGATTTGAATTCAGTTTTATTTTAGTCCAACAATATCAAGGCTTCATTATTCTTATTTTTTTCGTGTCCTAGAACAGGATTGTTCTTATTTTTTTTTTTGGATTTGGACACCATCACTTTGACCTTTTGATTTGAATAAAATTATTCACATTGTTCAATTATTTCTATTTGGACTTTGACATAATTATTCTTATTTTTTTTATTGAATACGTAAAATATGTTGAGTTATGTATGCATGTATATAATTCTAATTATTATATGAACCGCTATTTTTGGACCTGGGATTGGTCTTTACATTTGCAATGGTATCAAGATAAGGTTATTCGTATGCCACCATGATTCTATACCACCGTTTTACCCTTTGCAATAACCGCTATTTCATATTTTGACCGCTGCAACAGCATAGTCTAGGACTTGGCATTTGACAAGGATGTAGAGGCGAGACATTGCATGGCATCAATGAGGGTTACCTTAAATTCTATCTGTCATTTATTGAGGGTTTCTTGATTCTAGTTTAATTAGGGGGAACGTACTTTTGGTTAAGTAACAAGATAATTTTCTTGGCATGGCTTGTCCTATAAGTAGCCAGACCTCTCATCCTTGCATCCAGGCCTTATGGACCAAACCAGATGTTCATCTCTAGATCTTACAGCTGATACAATATGCATGAAACAGTTGTCACTTTCAGGCTCAATAGTTAAAGGTAATAAAGTAGGAGTTTTGCCTTCTTTTGTTCAGTTAACATTCCTGATATGACTTTGGGTATCAATCGGATTACTTCAAAATTGACCTTAAGTTATTTAATTTCATTAAAAACAGATGATTTACTCCAGAGCATATCCTCGACCTATGTTTCCTATGAAAGATAAAATGAACTTTTCCATATATACCATTCACGCTAAATTATTTCATCATGTAGTTAATCTATCAAAAAAATAGAAAATATAATGAGGGTCCAAATATGTATATCATTACACTTACTTTTCGACCAAGACCTTAATCACCAGAAACCCCTCTTTTGATTTCAAGCTCAATAGTAGAGCGGCTGACTTGTTATGTTTCATACTCTTTCCTCCCCTTCCTCCCTTTCATACCTCTCAATGGAACATTAAGAAAGGCTATTGCTTTAAAATTTTGGACTATAACATACCATCAACATTTAGTAAAGTGAAGTTCAATTTTGACAAGTTGTACGAACATCTCATTGCCACTTAAAGTAGATAAGATAGCCATTTCAGGCTTCCTCTCCCAAATGAACCCTAATTCTCCACCAAAAACCACCATAGTCGGCAACCATCCTACCAACAGAAGTTAGTAGCGCATAAATTTGAATCACACTTCATAACAGTTTAAGCCAATTCAGTAAATGTTTGGCCACCGTGACTGTAACCATATAATCAACTCTAAACGCACCTAAGGTTTGACGGTCTTTAAATGCATTAGTGATTAATACGTGGGAGTAGTTTCATTTCATATGTTATTCAGATACATGGTACACTAAAGGCCTTGGTGCAATTTGCCAAATGTATCTACATATAGTTTATTAGTGTGATTGCATTCATATTCCAATGTTATGATATTTAAAAGAGCTAGAAATCATAGTATAAAATAACGTAAACTAAATTAGGGTAACCAACATTATTCAAGTTCCATGATGATTGGGTAATTATTACAAGAATATGCACAATTAAGCTTGATGTGAAGATAAAAAGGAAATTCTATTCTTGAGATTCGATTAGACAAGGTAAACTGATTTTGTTTCAATTCAAATTGTTCATTCCTGAACATGTTCAAATTGTATCCAAATTCGAACTGTGAGTTTCTTTTTCATTTATTCACTTCAAATACCAAAGTAAAAAAGACAAATTCTACAAGACTGCACACCGGCTGACCAAGGGCCAGATTTAATTCTAAGCCTCCCTCTCCGTCTCTCTTTTGCCCTGCTCCTCTTTATTTCCCAGAATAAAATTGGCGACAACAATTGGAACATGGACACCCTACATTCCCATATAAAGATAGAAATATTAGTTTCAACCTCAATAGACTGATTGTAGTTAGTTCTTCATGCTTCTACCATTTTGTAGTGTACTACTTTATCACGAAAATTGGGTTTTTACAGGTGGCAGTTTCATGCACAAACTCACCACGATCTAGGTCATATGATCTGGATAGTTAAGGATGGTCAGTGAATAAGGTAACACTTGGCCTACCCAACTCAAACCTATTAGTCCAGTACTGAAGCTTCAAAATTTCAAAACCATCATCAATTGACCTCACACACTTAACTAATGATCAGGATAACATGCATTTCTGAGCTCATTTCATGTTTTACTTACGGAAATTTGTTTCTATAACTGCTACCCTAAAGCTACAAAATTTCAAGAATATACTTGGTCCCCTTTCAAGATTATTCTCGATTTGGACAACTAGTTCCAATTATATCAACACAATTCAAAATGAACAAGATAGATGCAAATGTGAATGAATGAATGAATGAATGAATGAATGCTATGAACAAATTAAAACAGCAATCTCCACAAGTTAAAACTTTCTCTTATAGGCATACCATATACTAACCTTCAACAAAGGAATATGTATGTCACTCAAAGTACCATTTGGTGTAATTAGAGCTGTTTCGAACTCCTCCACAGAGAAGTCCACTTTAATATTCAAAAGAGGCCTAAAAACCTGCAAAACAAGAACCCACAATAATCATTCACATTATATTAAAAAAAAATCTTTGTTTGAAATTTTTCAATTTGTTCTTCAAAGCTCACATTTAAGAAATTGAGAATCGATGCCAGCTCCCACATAGACCTAACACTCCACCTCGACAACTGTGACAGCGGAGGCTCTCGCACCAAGGGCGTTACGATCTTGCTGTACGGGTTGGGCGGAGATGGCGGTGGCTCCTCTTCTTCCTCCTCCTCTATTTCTCGCCGAGAAGGCCGCCGTCTAGACTTCTGCTTCCGATCACCGGTCACAACCTCCGCTTCCGCAGCGGCAGCTGCGTAGAGCCGTGCCGCAGAGCGAGCAGTACATGCTCGCGACGGCCTCTCTCTCCTCACTACAGCGCCGCTTCCATTGTTATTGTTTGCAGCAGGTTTATTATTGTCCTTGATTTCGCCGTCGCAATGGATCGGCGATGAGGATGGTTCGTCAGACATAATGGGGGGGATCGCATCGAGCAAAAACCAAGAGTTATGATTGTTTAGTTAGGATACACATTAGAGATCTTTGGATTACATTCAATAGAAATTAGCATCGAGAAAATTCGTTTCTTGATATAGAATTCGATGAAGAAGTTCAAAATCAAAAACCATCATCACATAATATAAAACTCTCTTCTCTCTCTTCGTGGTTTAGAGAGAGAGAATCAAACAGTGGAGCAAATTTAGGTAAAAATTGAAGGAATGTTTTCAAAATTGAAGAGCAAAGACGTTAGAAATTGGGTAAAATGCTTGAAAATTGAAGAATATGTTAGGGTTTGATGTGCAAAGAATATCAGAAAGAAGAAGACGATTAGGGCTAAAAAGGGGAAAAACAATTTGCATTTGACAAAAGTAAGGATTTCGAGGGTGTGTGTCTTTCTGAATTGAATTTTCCAATTTATTTTTGTTTTATTAGTTACATTGTTATTTCGAGTAAATTTGTTAACAGAAAAAAGTCACAAATTCCATTATGGAAAATATTTTGTTTAAGGGGCTATTCGGTATGGCATCGGTGATAAGTATTTTAGAGTGGTTGGATAATAAACAACTTATATCGATGTCAAACCGGTGATAAAAAGCTTTTAAAAAAGTTAAATCATTCTAAGTCATCAAAAGTCGATAAGCATTTTTATAGAAAAACATTGTAAAAGTCGTACAAAATATTTATTATTATTAATAATAGTATTTTAAAATATTGTTTTCGTACTTCTTATAATATTTCTATTCCGTCTTTTTATCTTCTTTTTTCGCCACCATCTGTTACAATTAACAACGATGGTCCTTAATGATCTTTATGGTTATTCCTTCAAAAGAAGGAATCAGAGGAGATGACTTTATTTTGAAGTGACGTTGAGAAAAATTCCTAATACGACTTTTGTTGTGCCTTATGTTGTGGACACACTTGAAAGAACTGGTCAAAGCATGCGTTTGAGCATGTGTATTTAGTCTTGGTATATGGTTTTGCAAGTGATAGGAGGTCATTGGAGCAAAACGTGTATTTTCCGGACACGTAAACCGACCCATATAGGTTGCCAATTCCCAATATGAGAGGGATACCTGACTCACTCAGTGGCAAGACGATTACGAGGGGGTCTGGTATCGAACCCAAGACCAACGACATACAACTGATAGGAGGTCATGCATAATGAAATAAGACAAGTGAATCAAATATTATCTTTCTTTTTCATTTTGGTCATGGAAGTGTGGAACAGATTACTATTTGTACTTCGTTGTATGTGATTAGCATAACAAAACCCGAGATTCAAGGTTATATTGAATTGCTTAAAACTGTTCTATATGTTCATTTCTAATGGCATATCTTAGCATTTGTGTTGGAATTGACGTGTCTAGAAAACATGGATAGGAAGTACCTTTTAACTTGGAGGTAGATTAGTTGTGATCAATTCGATCTTAGCTAACATGTGAAAGTTATTTCAATTAAGCTTATTCAAGATACATTCTATATAATATTATTATGAAACTTTCTCTTATTTAGAAGCACCCAGGAAACGCTTGATTCTTACTTCGATCTTCTACTGCACTTTTCTGGTGTATCTGGTTAGCCAGAAACGACGTTCTTTTCAGAAGCTTTAGAGCTACCCCTAGCAAAACGGTTGATAATATCGTCTCCTTGTCGTTCGACTGGTGTAAACATAGGAGTTCTCATAGTTGTGGTAGATGGATTGATTGGTGTGTTTCTCCATTTGCTCATACTTCTTTGTAACTCTGTGTTTTGTTTGTTTCTTTGCCCGCGTGCTTGCGCTCTGTAGGCCGGGGCTGTTTTAATATTATTGGCCTTTTCCAAAAAAAAAACAAACATTAGAACAACACTCGATCTTAGAGATTATTTTTTAGCGATTCAAACGATTCTTGACATAATCAAATACCAAAATATATACTTTCTTTTGGTTAAAGGACAAGGCACGGTAAGTTAGTTTTATATTATCCATGATGAACAATTGAACATATATCAATATATATATCTCAACCATTTTTTTGGGTTTGTTAGACCATTTATGGCAACTAGAATTGCTCGATTAAATGAGTTCATTGCAACTATATAGCTAGTTCAATTGTAAGAACTAACGAAAAAAAAATCTTAAGTGATCTCTTACTTATTCTTAGGGGTGGCAATTCTCGACACGACACGAAAATAAACGGGTTGGGGTTTAATTTTTTGACACGCCAACCCGTCAAATAAACGGGTCGTGTTCGGGTTAACACGAATGGGTCGCAGGTTGACCCGCCAACCCACCAAAATTTATTAAAAAAATAATAATATATATTTTATGTTTTATTTTAAACTATAAAAGTCTAGTTAATAGGGTTTCTTTCATTGTTTTGTGTAAATTGTAATCTCGTCCATCAAAACTCAACCCGCCAACCCGCGACCCGCCAACACGTGGGTTGACCCTCCAACCCGCCAACCCGCGACCAACCCGCCAACACGAACGTGTGCGGGTTATGGTTTCGTATCTCGACACGATTAGCTAAACAGGTCGTGTCCGGGTTGACCCTTCCTGACCCGCCAACCCGCGACGATTGCCACCCCTACTTATTCTCTTCATGTCCCTCTTTATAAGACTTTGACACGTCATTTTTTATTATCTTTTCTACTACCATTTAATTTAAATATGCATCCATTACGGTTATATAACCACCCCTACAATTACAATCTGATCTCATACCTTTTACACATGTCGAAATTTGATTGGAGGAGCCTGGATGATAACACAGAGAAAGTAACAATTGATTTTTATTCTAGGTCATTTCGTTGGATTTTCATTCGATACACCCCTTCATTATTTGCCTCCATGTTCCTTCGGACATGTGTCAAAGGTAGGGACCAATACGTAAACGCAGGGGTGGTTATGTAACTGTAGTATGATGATTACCTAAATGTAGGTAGGGGTGCATAATAGGAAAGAGAAAAATATATATTGTGTTAAATTCTTGTTAGAGAGAAATGAAGAGAATAAGAAATGGGTTTTTTCTTTTACACCCTAGTCTATGATGTATATGATAACACTAAAAAAAGTTAAAGTAAGCATGAACATTCTAATCCTATTGGTGGATATGATATAGAATAGGTGCAAAAGGTAACACCCGAAGAAAGAGATAACATAAGGTTTTTCCAACCTATCCTTTTAACTATGTAAATTTATAAGGAATATTTGGGTCTCATTCAAAATCCAATGTTTCATGTGGTTAGCTTTACAAGGGAGAATATTTTTTTTTCATTACAATGAGAATCATAATCATTACAAAAACCATAATTAGAAGTAATGTTGTCACAATAAGAAGTATTAAGATCTTTAAACAAAGAAAGCAAGTCACATAGAATCAAAAATCGTCTTCCAAAGTTAATTTGTAATGCTCGAATTTTCTTATATGAACATTTGTACCTAAATAGGACACGAAGTGAGGCCCGTCATTATGGCATCACTTCCATAGGTGTAGCAGATATTTTTCTACTGCATGCTAGCAGTCGGCGCCCTAAAGAGCAACACCAGAGTAGAAACGAGGAAAAACACTGTATTCTTGCATGAACCCTTCAACATCTTTGCGGCGCTCGAAGGAGCAGATGTTGGACTTTGAGTTGAATCTGTCGTTGTCTTCTCGATTGCGCATGCATAGTTGCAACGACTCGGGGCAACAATCCTGTATACGCCACTACTAGATAGAAGAAGTATGTCTTTGTTGTTATCCTGCCCGAATGAAAAGATGTAACCCAATGTCGGAAGTGAACTTCCTGGAACTATGCTACATGGTATAGGAGAATCTAAGGCGCATGTAAATGGAATCTTGCTAGATGTGAAATTCCCGCTACCAATTGGGGTTTCAACGCCTGCCCACATTGCAGTTGCAAATAGATCCCCGTATATGTAACTGCGAAAAAAAAAAAACAAGGTGTGAAATATTAGCAAGTCGAGATGTGTATTCTACTTGGTTAAACTGACGTATTTTGTAAATACGTTTGCAACGATATTTATCTATTTTTCCTCAAAAAGTCATTTACAAATGAAATATTTTATTTTATTTAAAAAAAAAGATATACACGACCCTATCATGTGTGTCTCCCGTATTGCCACAAAATGGGTTTTTTTACGATTCACATACATAGTTAATGAGACTTTACGTTTATATGATCAACAACTATGCTTTATATATAAATATATTACAGTAAGTTGTTAGGATAAAGTTAAGCGATCTAACATGTTCTATCGACGAAGTTTGACAACTTAACATGACATAAAAAATAATTAATCACCCCTTTCATTTTTGTAATGAGACACTTTTTAAAATCATTTGATATATAAAAATGCTAATACGATACTTTTCAAAAGTGGTCTATAAAAAGGACTAATATTAGGTTACCACGTTTATCGATAGAAGTTGTTAACTCGCATAATTTCATCTTCACAACTTATTGTAACGTATTCAGACGGGTTACTATAAACTTAAAAATCCCATTACTTAATACTCTTTTAGGACATTGAGTTTACAGTAATCAACTTTTTATCTAAATACGGAACCCAAAAGAATGAAAAACTAAGAATAGGGTTTGGTTTAATTACCTTCCATACATGCATAGATCAGTTTGTGACCTATAGAAATAGCCTCCAGTAATAGAAGCAGAACCTTCATTCTTGTTTACATCAGAATGCCTATAACCCATCACCGGAAATATCGGATCGATAGAGTTCACCGATGTGTTCCCTCCTGGGCTCTCTTGAGGCACAAAACGGTCCGTTCCCTCGTAAACACGCCAACCGTAGTTCCCGTCTTTCGTGATCAAATCCACCTCTTCGTATTCATTCTAAGAACAAATGATATCATCATCAGGTAATTAAATAATTCTATAACTTATTGTAACTATATATATATATATATATATAGGAGAGGGATCATACGAGAACACACTCTATTTAAATGAACAAACGAACACTTTGCGGACCACATATGATGTAGACTTGGGATCACGTGAGACCAGTCTGTTTCCATAAGACCCGTGAGACCACCTTTTTACACTTGAAACTTCACAGCAAAAACATTGTGAAGGTAAAAAAAAAATGAACCTTCACAGTGTTTTTGCTATGAAGGTAACCTTCATAGTGTTTTTGCTGTGAAGATAACCTTCACAATTTTTTTGTTGTGAAGATTCAATTTTTTTTACCTTCACAGTGTTTTTGCTGTGAAGTTTCAAGAGTAAAAAGGTGGTCTCACGGGTCTCACGGAAACAGGTTGATCTCACGTGAACCCAACCCTATATATGTATATATATATATATAAATAGATAGATAGATACCTGGCCTATATCGCCACACATGAAGTACGATGACCTTTCTGAGTCGAAACTACAACGCCAAGGATTGCGTAATCCCGACGCCCATATTTCCGGCAAAAAATCATCATCTTCGGTATATGGATTGTCCTTTGGGATAGAATAATTTCCCCAAAGTGCACGTCGTGTGATTTCCGCTTGACCTAGAGATTCAATGCAAAAAGATCTATCAATCAAGTTATTCGTTATTACAGATTCTGCTAGTTTAACGTTTAGGGTTTAGGGTTTATGTTCGCTTACTTGGTATGTTATCAATGTCGAACCTCATAATCTTGCCCAACAATGACTTCTTGTTTTGGGCAAAATTTTGAGGATCGGCCGTGCCTCCGCCATCGCCCATCATGAAGTATAGGTAACCGTCATCGGGTCCAAAAAGAATTTGTCCGCCGTGGTGGCCCGTATATGGGAGACCCATCGTGAAGATTCTCCTTGCTTCTCCCGTTGAAACGCCCGGAATCTGGCAAAAAATAAGCATAAGATAACACAATGTTCACCGCAACAAAATCAGGTTTATTTGTTGGCAGCTCAATGAGTTTAATAGAACTCACAACTTATTTGGTCAGCTATACATTACTGTTTGGTAGTGGGTTAATGATATAACAAGCGGCTTATTCAATAACCTTCTAGGGAGGAGTTTTATGCAGAAAGTCAAGTTTTTTTCCAAACTTGTCCCTCTCAATTAAAAAACACGCTCATTTCATTTATGTAAAAACCTTCATAAACAAAAACTTTCCCAATCTATACAGACAGATTAATCCACACATACAACTTTATCCATACAGAACTTAATGAAAAACCAACCAAACAGCCCTAAGAATCATAACTATGAGTCATTTGTAAAAGTGTTACAATAAGTTTATATGACGCTTTTGGACGTTTTAACAAGTTTTTGACAACATTTTTGAAATAAAGTGTTCTATTAGTTTTTCAAAATTGTTTTTGTAGGATATTTTTTTTTCGTGTCCTATAAACTCGATTTTGTTGTGGTACTGATGTATGGTAAAAAAAATAATAACATGAAAATATAAGAAGTTACCGTGTTGTATTCGGCTATGACGGTTTGATACTGGCATGGTTGAGCTCCGTTTTCGTGTTCTAATTTCGAAGGATCGCAATTCACATCGGAGTTACAAGCACACCTTCCGGCACACCCAGGCCACTCGGATTTATCGCAGTTAAACGAAGCGAAAAACCGTCCATTTTGCGTAAAATTCGGATGGATCGCTATCGACATCAATCCCGTTGCAGTGTCGAAATGAACCTCATCGGTTAAATCAAGATACGGGTTTGACTCATTAATGTTTAATAGACCTCCAGAACCGATTTCAGGAATATCGGCCAACCAGATCTGACCCTTTTGGTTCGCAAAAAAGGCACGGTTCGAACCATCGTTATGACGAACCATATCGATGTAGGTTTCATTACCGATCCTCTCTAAACACATCCCTTTCGGGAATGTAATATTGGTGTCGTTTTTGGAACCGTTGAAGTTGACTTTTTCGCCGGAAAAGCAGACGGAACCGCCGCCGGTGGAAGATCCACCGGCGATGGTGCAGAAGTCGGTTACCGATGGCCAAATGTCGATCAGTTTGCTGGTGGCGTTGGCTGGCGGTGGAGCTTGGCCTTGTAACGATGGTGAAAATGGCGAGTTTTTTATCGACACATTTTGACACGAATCCCAGACGGTTTTACAAAAGTTGTTCATGGGTTGGTTAGTCTTCGATGAGTTGGGTGCAACCGTTGAGTTGCATAGGATCGGGACTTGCCGACGGCCTGTGGTGATCGTGAATAGTTCTGCCGAAAATGGATCGCATTGCTGAAAAATCGAAAGTTTAACGATCGTAAGTCCTGATTTTCAATGTTTTAATGTAAAATCGGAATTTATCGAATGTCTAAATATCTTCATAGAGACTGCTTTATAATATTTTAATTTATAGGATGAAACAATTGCGTCATATGTAAAATCGTTACAACAAGTGTATATGACGTTTTTGGACGTATTAACAAGTTTTTTAGGAAACATAAATAAATTTAATATTAGATTTTCTATACGACATTTTTGAGAAATGTAAAATAAAAATGTATCCTTATAGGACATTTTTTCAAATTAATGTCATAAAAAATAATAAAATGTTTTATTTCAAAATTATCCCAAAAAGTTTGTCAAAGTGTCCAAAAATCTTATAAACTTATTGCAACGTTTTAATATAGGAGAGAGTGAGACAACTGTTTAGTCATATAAAACAGTCAATCAGACACTTCTGCATTTTTTTGAATCGATCATCAGAAGAAGAATTAGGCCAAAAATTAGGATACATTCTCGGAAAATCAAACTTCCATCGAAGAGAAGCAAATGAAAGGCTTTCATAAAAATTCTCGTAGAATCGAAAAATGAAGTTTTCATTCTGTACATGCCAGATCATGAATTAGTAACTGCATCCAATTTCTAAAAAGATCCCAAATGTTTCCATTTTTTGGAAGTATATAATATTTATGTACGGCAAATGGAATAAATAAACTCACACACCCTCATTTGACTCCCCGACCTCCTAGGAGGCCAAATACTCACGTACCGCTATACAAACCTGATTTTGTTGATAACGAACGCAAAAACACCATTTTCGTGACTTTAAATGGCGGTTTTTAATCAAAATCATGATCTAAAAGTCGATAAAAAGTTGCAAGAAAAAGGTGATCATACCGAGCAAAGGATCGATTTGAGAACAGAAGCACAGCCTGCAGGTTGAGTTACATTCATCGATTCAAACTGTTTCTGTATATTCGAATCTTGGACTGAATCGCAGCATGACGACTGATTATAAGAACAGAAAGCCAAAGGAGTCTTGGGCTTAATTGGTGCTCCTAATTCACATATATAATTCAAGATCATCAACATGAATCATTGAATACTATATATAAACAGAAGTTGCAGATTTCAATTGGGATTTTCATTAAATAAAACACTTACTTGAATCTGTGCAGAGAGGAAGTGAAAGTGCTGGATAGAATAAGACAAATTGAAGGAAAGTTAAAGAGAAGAAGATGATGATGAAATGATGAACAGCCATGGTCTTAGCAACAAAAATGGCTTCTTTTTACTTCATTCTCTATTTCTTTGAATCCTTCCTTGCAACCTGCAGACTTATTTGGATACCAAAATTTGATTGATTGATTTCAAAAGTCAAAAGATTGTTTTTTAATGATGTTTTGTAGGCTAGATGCTTTATGGGTTTTTTAAAATCTTGCCCATTCAGTTGTTCCGTCGTTTTCAGACTTTTATATATAGACGGATAATGGTAATCTGATATCTTATTCATGTCCTATCAATGAAATTAAGGCACGTTATATTTTATATATTTTAAATTTTATTTAATTAAAGTTCATATTATTTTTTTCTATGATTTGTATTCATGTGATTGGTAAACAACGACGAAACCAATTTTGGCCGAGGGAATTCACTAGCCCGCTCTCACGTGCAAAGAAAACATTTTTGATTAAAGCACATTTGTTATTTGATCGGTTTTTGAATTAATGGCTCACTCTTAAAATCCAAACTTATTCTAAAATCAAATCCAGTCCAACATTTCAATGTAATAGTGGTCTCTCGAGTCCCGCCAGATTTATGTCCAGAACGTACGCACTACTCCTGTTGTTGCAGTTGCTAATGATATGTTTCAGCATGGACGAACCTATTCAAGGGCACACGGTGGCACGTGCCACGGGCCCATGGTATTATTTCTCCGCAGATTAAAAAATTTACGTTTATGAAAAGATGCAACTGTATCGTTTTTAGAAGGGGTCACCGTATGATATTCAAAATTTCAAGAAAGTGCAACCATACCTCATAATCAACCAAAAAACCAAAAAAAAAAAACTCTTGAAATCAACCAAAAAATCTAAAAAAGTCCCTGAAATCGATAAAAAAATCCTTCTAAATCAAGCAAAAAAAAATTAAAAATCTCTCGAAACGGTGGAATTAAGCTAAAAACACACAACGATATTGAATGTTAGTAAAAACATAAAGACATATCGATAAAAACCGTGTTTTTTTTAATTATTTTTTGTCTATATTATATGCTACCACTGTATAAAAAATTCTTTCCCCGTCTCTGTGTTTCAGAAAATTAAAAAAAGCGTCGATTTTATTGTTGAATTTGTAAAGTTTAGTTCAAGGGCTTTTGAAACGTTCTTTTTTTTTTATTGAACTTCGTCACGAATACAATGTCATCGTATGTCTATTTTTTATTTTATTAAATAGGACCATCCTTTATAAAATTTTTGGTTTCGTCCATGTTAGTAGACATGTATAAGACGTGATAATTCAAGACAGGAGATTAATTCGTGATTATAGAGGAGGATCATATATATGATACAAACATGTTGCATTGACTAGCTATCGATTATCGAGATACCACACAGCCTTTGTCTTGCTGACCATGTTGTTGTGTTCTTTAATACGATTTGGTCATTCTTAAAAGTTACAAGTCGATGGAGTTCTTAAATAATCATACTCTAGATCGGAATAGTAAAAAGTACTTCTTGATCATTTCTACCAATTTAAATCCCTAATTAAGATTATATAAAAAATTATTTTATAGATTTAAAAATATCTCCATTTAATAAAAAAATATTAATGCCATTATAAATAAGTCTCTTGTCGATGGGTGATAAATAATGTACAAATGAGGATCTCCAATGGAGAACTTCTTTTTCCTTTCTTTACCATTATTAAGAGAAAGGTTCTAAAAGAACCAACGAATATTCTTATTTTAGACGATTATGTTTTTGATTTTTTTAGAAAATAGATTATTATTTTATTTTTTTGAATAATTTAGTCTTTTATCTTCTTTTTCAATAAATTGATTATCGTATTTTTAAAAATTATTGTAAGGTTTAGAAATGATAAAAGTTCCAAATCTTGCTAATCGGTTACAAATAGATTTGTTTTGAGTTAAAATAATTATATAACCAAAATTTTAAAAGTTTAATAATTTATTAATTAAAAAAACTGTTCACTAAATTAGTCATTCAAAATGAAAAACTTCAATAGTTTATTCATTAAAAAAATTTAAAGACTTAATAATTTAAGGAAAAGCTTATTAAATTTTTCTAAACTTTTACCTATTATCAACTCAATAAACTAAGAACTTCATAAAACTCTAGTATAAAACCCCTTTGTTTTCCTTAACTTTAATGTGGATATAGTAGTAAAAATTAAAAAAAAAACCCTCATAAGATAAAAATACACAATAATTAAGACAAAAACCATATTTTTTGTATACTTTCTTTTTGATAAGTTATTATAAAGACATTTTATCATGATAATGATTGATAAAGGGGGAGGCTATCAAGCTAATGACATCTTTAGAGCATTTCAACAGTTTCTTTAAAATAAGAAAAATAAAAAGAAATTGGGATTTTAAGCTAATTTTTATCTCCAACAGCTTCTCCAAAACTATCTTCAAAAATGGAGAAAGTAGAAGAGATGAAACTTTTTTCTCTAAATTTGAATAACACCCCAAAAAATGATTACAATATGAGACAACCAATAGGAAACTTTAAAAACAAATATTTGAAGAGAGAAATAATATTTTAATAGATGGATGTATATTTAATCTTATAATTAATGTTGGTTTGTTCAAAATAGGGAATCCGTTGGAAATGAGTGCAATTTTTTTAAAGATTTTAACTTTTGATTCTTCATTTTGAATTTTTTTTAAGGAATCTATAGGAGATACTTTTAGATGTTGCTAATAATACCCTACAAATAAATTGTTCCTCAGACACATCTACATTAAAACCCCTACTAAATACAAAAAATTACATATACATTTTCATTAAGAAAATGACATTAAGTTTCATGATAAAAAAAAAACTCTAGGTAAATGTTGACTTGTCAATGGTCAAAGGACATGAGTTTTGGAACAATAGAGGGAGGGGTGAATGGTTGACTTTGGCCCCTATTTTTTTTTTGCAAATATATAGCTGGTAGTTGGTAAGGTGATAAGGTTTTATGATTTTATTTATTGTATTATTATTAATTGATTATGGTCATTAGATTTCTAAGATCTGAATTTATTATTAAAATATACATTCAATTTGAAAAAGATTAATTTACAGCAAAATTAACATGTCCCATGATTTTTCAGAGCATTAAATACGTGTCTGCAAGTATATCTATTGGTGCATTAAACATAAATGCGATGCATATGTATATAGACGAATGGATACTAATATAAAAATATTATAAATATATAAAAATTGGTTTAACAATAATTTTTTTTATCAATTGTCATGATTTAAACTATTGTTTTACGCATACATACATTTTATGTTTATATTATAAAAAAAATATGTGTAAAGATTTACTTTTTGATTCAAATTGTAAAATAAAAATATGTTCAAAAGTTCCATATTATGAAATAAATATCTATAAAGTAAAGTTTTAAATTCTAGACTTCCATAATTTTTTTTTATCTAAAACAATACATTAAAATTAATTCTTATAAATTTGTAATTTTTGTGTGGTCTTTTTTTTCCAAATAAAGACACATATATAATTATATAAACTTAAAACTATTTAGACGGACAAAAATGGAACTCTGACTGCGGAGGAACAATGAAAATCGACAAAAACCAGCAAATTCATCCCGTTTCATGACATGAATAATAAACAATTATAAGAAAATATATTATTTTTATTAAACCTTTGACTTTTATTATAAATCATAAATTTAAGGGGAGGGTTGAAATTATTGTTCCGTTTACAAATATATTTGGCTTGTATATTATTTTAAAATAGGGTTTTTTTAGATATGAGTGGAGGATTCAAATAAAAATTAAAGAAAACACGAAAATACATCACATATCATTTTTTTATCAGATATTAATTGTTGTCTATTTATTATGATTCATGTTGTACATGATCACATAACAATATTGTTATCATGTATAAAAATACATGTAATGTACATAAGTAATATTGATTTGTGGATACAAAATGTATGAATTCGATTATAACTTTACACCAGTCAAACTCAATATCTTTAATGTGTTTATGAAAAACATCATGATGGACAATTTAAAGGACACTCCGGTATTACACTATAAAACAGTTGGAGGGATGTGAGGAATACCCATATTTTAAAGAAGTTATTGAAATTGCACCAATTATTGAGTGATGTCAGCAAGAACTAGTGTTATACCCGTCCGTTGGTCGAGTATACGACATGTCTTAAACAGATTCTAACCTTTTCGAAACAGGCCTAAAATAAAACGACGTTTATCAACTTGAACAAATCGATAATATAAGAAATATGAGAGAAACAAAGATTTTTTTGGAGCTACATAGCCTACATTAAATATGTGAAAAAGATTTTCTTTTTGTTGGGTTCTATGAATAATAATATCCTTGTATATGATGAATCGAAAGACATACATATAAATAAAAGACAATACTTTGTAATGCAAGATATGGTTCAAATACAAGTCTTCATGATCAATTATATATAAAGTCAAAATAACAATTTCATGGAATTGAGGGAGTGTACACAAAAGAATATCAAAGTAATGTATCCCAAAAGCATGGAAGGAAATTCTCCATAAGCACCAATCACAAATTAAAAATTCTGTTAGAAATTGGAGTAGAAGCAGAATATTGTTTGTTTATATATATTGGAAATGCACTTCTTTCAAACAGTAGCAAATAAAATAAATACAGAAAAGACGAAGAGCAAAGCAGAAAGACAAAACCAGTGCCAAGGCTCGTGTTGTACACGATGCCCTTAAACAGATTTGTGGTCTGTTCCCAGGGTACAACGGCGTAAACAGCAACATCGGCGACAGAAGAAACTTGTCTGGAAAAGCTTGCCGGAAAGTCGAGAGTGCAGCAGAAGAGAGAAATCGAGGTTCATTTATGCTGTGAGGTGTGTTTAAGACTGGACCCCTTGGTCCCATTTTATACTCGCAAATCAGCTTCAAGAAACCGACAAAATTAATCACGGTTTTAATGAGAGCTTGTAAGCCTTTTGAACACTTTATAGGCTAAGCTGACCGAACTTGTGTGTGTGTGCATCTGCCGACACGAATGCAACTCCAAATTCTCAGGTTGCGCGTGTGTAGATGTTGGAGGAAAAACCTTTCAAAGAGCTTGTAAGCCCTTTGAACACTTTCACTTATAAACTCCTCAAAGTTTATTCTTCCTCGTATGTGGGACGACCTTCCAAATCCAACAATATTGCTAATATTTCTATCCAAATGCTCTACTTTGAGCATCGATATCTCATTCACACAATCTCCATTTTGGACACATAATATACGGTTTCGAAACTCTCATATAGGAGAACACAAACCCATAAAAAGATTATTATATATAACACATATATACCTATTTAATTGTATCCAAAGTTAGTTACAAATCACAATTTTAATTAAAATTCCAACAAATTCAGCCCATAATATACAAACTTTTAAGCTTAAATATCCACGAGAGACATCTCCAAGCAACTCAAACTTTTGAAACACTCAAATTGAGCAGATTGGGCTGAATCAACAGATGCCTTACACCATGAAAAATCACATATTTAACACCATTCTTAATCCTAATTCTTTTCACACTCGCACACCATTTACGAAAAATAATATTAATAATAACCAACTACCTTATATTCCCAATATCAATAGCCAAAACACAAATCCACATACCCAAAATCAGAGATGCTCCATAATCCATCAAAGATGTATGCATACACCTTATCTACTTACTATCCAACCAAAATCCAGAATTTACCCACTTTATATTAAAAAAAAAACATCTCCAGCAAGTAATGAGAATCCAAAAAGAACACCAACTAAGATAGGAAACTGACCAGCATAATTTCACAATAACCCATAGGAGTAAATTAACTATCTAGACAACCCCAATAACATCAAAAACAAAAAGAAAAAAACTCCCAAAGATTTAGGTTGTTTGCCACATGCTTACCCAGATAAGCGTTTATCAAGGCATGTTACCTTACCGGATTAGTATGTCAATGACCAATAATCTTACCCGGTAAGAGCGAAACCGGGCAACTCTTTCCACGGTTAACGGTTACCGGATAAATTGTTGCACGTTATACCGTTTTTTTTACCAAAAACTAACCCGATAAATAAGTGACAATGTTAAATTTTACCCGTAAGCACTTACCGGGTAAGTGTTTGGTAAACGACCCCTTAATCCAGCCCAATTAATACCATCCATAACATCAATATATCTAATCCAAGTCCCAAATGCATGCTTGAAAACTTGTGAGAATCAGATTATATCATCTCCAAAGAAAATCAACAAAGAATCAATCAAAACCATCATATTTATAATCAAACTCAAATCAAAACACAACTTCAAAGCCAAAATCGACCTAAGACTCGAAGCCAAAAACACCTCAACAACAAACAAATGTTGATCAGCAACCGTAGAGATAATCGCAATTTGGAACCAAAGGCATGTTGGATATCCTGCTTGTTTGCAGTTCTGAGAGTGGTCTTGATATATCTTAGCCAAGGAACTCGACAACAACATCAGAGACCAACCTAGGTTCATAAAATACTCGGACTGACCTATCTACAAAATGGGATGTTCATAATAACAGATGAATTGAACTTGTAAGAATAATCCCAACCACCTGATCAAAGTTGGTAATGAACAAAAATATAAAAAAGTCAAATACACACCACCTTTGAGCAATAGTCCTATTTGGGTTGGTTTGAGATACCATCACCAAGGGCAGCTTGGCCAAATTCACAGCTAAATAATGATCTCCCAACTATCTTGTGACTGCAATTCATGAGATATGGTAGCATCACATTAAGAAGTTGAAAGGAAATCTAACAGATGCAATGTATAAGATATTCACAAAAAACCACTGAAATGTTAAAAGGATCTGTTACCCTTGGAAAATTAGTACCACATCAAGACCTTTTATAGTCTCTTCTGGACTATCAAGTAGTTTGCCACTTAACTGCTTCAGATCGTGAAGGTCATTTCTGAGAGAAAATTTTATTGTGACCTTAAATTCACGCTCGTGACTAGATAATGAAGCAACAATTACATAAGACGATTTTTTGAAAAAACCAAAATTAACGACAAAAATATTGGAAAATAAAATAATTGTTAATGAAAAGACTACAAAGCTAAGAACCATATATACACAAATTCCTAAAACCATCTACCAGTCACTATCTTCGTACAAAGAAAGTAAACAATAAGCCATACTTCTATTTGATATATTTGGTTCTCTTCTTTCTGATTTTGATTTTGCATACTCTTCATGCTCTTCTTCCTTCTCAAGAACCAGTTTTATACTTTCATATGTTTTAGGAATATATCCAAACACATACATATGATGTATATTATAAACTAACATTACCTTTTCAAAGCATGTACACATACATATGTATGCATATGATGGAATAATCTTTATATATATTAAAGCAAAACCACAAGTTGCTTAGGTGGCACATTGATGAAGCACCATTTTGTCTAGAAATTTTCTCAAATTTTCACATTTCTTAAAACCTTTAATATGAATAGACTTTTTCACCCTTCAATTTCCACCCAAGTTTTCACTTTAAAGGGGTGATTTTGGTAATTTTACATACACAATAACTTCAACTTTTTAACTCCCATCTCTCTATCTTCCCTTACCTCTTGGTCTTTCCTCCTCTCTTCCTTTCATGAATCCATGTTTAACTATTTAACTTTCAAGTTTTGTCTTTTATGTTATCATAGATTTTAGGATTTCTTTTTCTTTACAATCATCTTAAGGTTTGCCATGACCGAAGGCTAAGTGAGATTTCCTTTACATTCTATTGTAAAAAGTGCATTATGGAGAAATACATTTGGTTTTGTTGTAATGGTGTTGTATGTTTTCCTTTTATGGACTCTTGCTGATAATCTGGAACAAATGGAGGGATCTATCTCCTACTATTAATTCATATTTTTAATGATGATGTCGTAAGTCTTCCTCCTAATATATATTGCATTTCCGCTTATATGTCTTATATTGTACAAGTTTTCATGTTTAATGGATAGTTGGATACTACTTTCATTACTCTTATTCCACACTTTACATCTTATCTGTTGCGATTATCGTCGTCTTCGAGTGAGGGTGGCTATATCGATATGAATGTATAATAAAAAATGTTATTTCTATGCATATTATCATGCGAATAAAAAATGACAATGTATATCGTCCGTGTATGAACTACATTTGCATACGGGTCTTCATTTTTCTACTCCTTTTACTTCATGTGTTTGTCCACTTTGTCATCTAATTTAATCATTTTCTAATTCAATCTTTTACAGTGAAATTGTTAGCTCTTTTTGATAGATCTAATTGGAATTTATTTCTTGATTCATGCAAATTTGTAATTTTTTTTGCTTTTTCTATTGATTGTGTGTCGAGTTATAGAATCATAATCTAAACATAAAAATCAATTGACATAGTGATATCCATTTTGATTCATGGGTTTTATGAATACGTGATTGCTTTGTTGGATAAGATTAGAATTTGTTAAGAAGCAGATATTGAGTAAACATCAAATGGTGTCGTTTAGGCGGTCAGTCCAGTTATGGTTCTTGGCCTGCTCTAGGAGAGTCTACTAAGGCTTCCTTTAAATTGTTTTATTGGATTCTTCACAAAAACAACAATTTACAAGTTCTTTGCATTGGTGTTATCATGTTCAACTTTTACAATCGTCAATATTGATATGATTATTTTTACAAACATTGATTGATTGATAAACTTACTATTGTTTGTGCTACGATATATATAAATTGGAACTCTTAAGTAATAATGCAATGGAACATCAAGTATAATTCAAATTTTGAGCATACATCTAACATGTTTATGCTTTTGCATGATTGTAATGATAAGAAGTTGGCTGAAAAACTAATACATTATCTATTTTTGCGTACATTTGACAACATCAATCCTACTAATTTGACGTAGAGGATCATAATTCATTCAAGCCATTTTTTTACTTTGTTTCTATATGTAAATCTTAATTTCAGGATATATAATCTATTGCTAAAATGTTGTTATCATTAAATTATAATTATCCATTAATTGTTTTTAAAATAGACCCGTTTTTGCAACAGTTGCGTTCTTCTATGCAAGACGAAGACTTAGAAAGAACAAAGAAGTTTGGATCCGAAAAAGTATGCTTAGATATACACTTCATATATGTAACCGACAATGCAATAAATGTTCAATTAGTATATCGTTGTTCGTATTTCTATACATATTATGATGAACAAATGCGTATAGTTTATATCAACGAGGGCTAACCATACTTAGATGCCATTTATCAAATGCTTATCCGGGTAAGCGATTATCAAGTCAATTACCTTACCGGATGAAATGACAAGTATTAAGAATTTTACCCGGTAAGAGCAAGGGACAGGACCGGGAGTCTTACCGTTGACGATGACTTTTACCACGATTAGCGCTTACTAGGTAAATTTAGGGGTGGCAATCGTGTCGTGTTCGGGTTGGCGTGTCGCGGGTTGGTGTCTCATGGATGCTCAACCTTAACCCAACCCGTTTAGCTAATCGTGTCGAGATACACAACCCTAACCCGCACACGTTCGTGTTGGCGGGTCAACCCGCGTGTTGGCGGGATGGTCGCGGGGTGGCAGGTTGGCGAGTCAACTTGCGTGTTGTCGGGTTGGCGTGTCGCGGGTTGGCAGGTCGTTCGCGGGTTGAGGGGTCATGAAATCTTTTGTTTCTAGGTAGAGCACCATCGTAGCTGCTGTTGAGTATTCTGAGTTAGGGTTAAGGTGTTCGTGTTTCACATTTCTACGTTTGGGTTTTGACGGACGGGATTACAATTTACACAACAAAATGAAAGAAACTCTATTGATTAGACTTTTAGATTTTAAAATAAAACATAAAATATATATTATTATTTTTAATAAATTTTGGCGGGTTGGCGTGTCAACCCGTGACCCGTTCGTGTCAACCCGAACCTGACCCGTTTATTTGGCGGGTTGACGGGTTGGGGTGTCAAAAAGTTTAACCCTAACCCGTTTATTTTCGTGTCGGGTTCGTGTCGTGTTTCATGTCGTGTCGAGAATTGCCACCCTTAGGTAAATTGTTGAATACGATGTCATTTTGGTGGACAAAAATGCTACCCGATAAGTAAATGACAGTGTTAAATTTTATCGATAAGCATTTACCAGGTAAAGTGTTCGGTGTTCAGGTAAACAACCCTTTACTACAGATGAAGATACGAAAACTAAAGATACATAAAACAATATCATTCACGTTGCAGAAAGAGTTTATCGTACTTTAGAAAACAAACTTTATAAACTAAATTAGAAATATTAATTTTGAATACACCTGCCATATTCTTTTTTTAGACTTTCACCTGTCATATTGTTCATTTTTTATACTGTATATACACTTGCAACTAAATTTTTTTATACATTCTTAACTTCAACATCAGGACATTAATTATGTTATTTACCTAAATATCAGCAAAATAATTTACATTTCAAAATTCGACAATACATTCATTGTATTACATTTTATTTTAATTAGTTTTTGGTTAACAAAATACTTTTCGTTCTAACTTATATATTTTGTTACAAAAAAACATTCGTCACCGCGCAACGCGCGGTGTGACACACTAGTATAGGATAATGAACATTACCTCTTCTTATCCTTGTCGTTGTTAGATGCAGCTGCCGTTCCAGGTGTTTTTCCGGCCAATAGAAGCATCCCACCCTTTTCACACCTACATACACTTCATAAGATATAGATAAGAAAATTGATTATGAATATTAACATTCAACATAAAAATCAACGTTGCATTATAGTTAAAATCACTTGATGCAATAATAAAAAACAATCACTTGATGCAATAATCAAAGGATGAAAAAGAGAAAAAAAAAACCTCATTGTGAACGATGACAAATGTATCAAAAAGATGCAAACCAACAAAAGTAAGAAAATAACAATTTTATAAACATAAGATACCTGAAGGCGATTTGCCATTTGAATATCGTCAACACCATTAGGAGATTAGAGATTTCAGGGGGTTGGTGGATTTCATTGTGGGGGTAGAGGGTTTGTTCGCCGTTCGGTCAGGGGAGAGGGGGAGAAAAAGTAGGCGGTTCACTCGAGGATTCATCATCTCTGGAGGGTAAAAGGATTCTTCTTGAGAAAGAAATTAGAGGGGTTCATCATCAATTAAGTTAATCACTCTTCAACAAAGCTTTTGGATCCATCAATTAACTGGCACTTGCTTTCTTCATTCGATAAATCCAATAGATTCGATACCATCATTCGAAGAGAAAGAACTAACACAAGGCCTGAAAATCACATAAAACATCAATAGACGAACAAAAATAAGCAAAAAAAACGCAGGTAGAGAACTGATTACCTTGATTTGTAAAGAGCTTGATACTGGAGTGGATGATTCAGTTTACCTGAGCAGAAGTAGCCATCTGTTTAACGAAGCCACGTATGCCAAACGACAAAGTTCTTCTCAAACTCGCCATTTTTGCAATTTTGTAGCCAGACACTTCGAACAACCACCATGTACAAGTAATCAATGCATTGAAATGCAATACAGTTTGTACGTTTAGCTTTTGAGAACACTAAATGCTTAAGAATATCAAAAACACATCCTTCAAGAACGAAAACATATTTGCGATTAAGTAATCTTGCATCAAAAAATCTAGGGTTTTTTTTAGCTCTTAATACAGGATCATTCAAGTCAGGTTTTTTAATCTAGGGATTTGAAGAACGCAACAGAGATGAAGAATGAGGGGCAATTATAGAGAGCATGAACCAGGTTTGCACTAAAGATACACCTTGGGAATGAAGAAATCGACTCTAGGAAGATCCTATTTTTGCAGGTGGGAAGGCCGCTAGGGAAAGAAAATGGGATTACTGTTTTCTCTTCTTCTTCTTCAATTATACCGGAGAGGAGAGTGGATTCAAGAGAGAATTGAGGTGAGTGGGAAGGAGGAGGAGTGGGAGAGATGCGGGAGACCGAGAGAGTGGGGGAAGAGAATGAGAAGTCGAGCGAGACTGGAGTAACCTCTTCAATAACCGTAAAATAGCTAATTATAACGGTCCAGATTAAATCTTAGAAAGAGTTTTAACGGTCCAGATCGATTGGACCGACCTGCATCCATATATATATAATGTGGCATTCATCCTTGATATTAGAGTGTGTTGTTAGTAACTATTTATTGCTATGCCATGAGATAAAAGGGTTGCCAATGAAGAAACAATACTAGGGATGGAACGACAATCAGTAATATCATTATCTGAATCAGTATTTAAGGAAAGGATGCAGTTCCAAAGATGAGGACTATGAGGAATGTAATCCATGGGATAAAAGAGTATTATTAAGATGTGAGTAACAAGTTATCCCATACACACTGCATCACTTTGAATGTCAAACTGGAGAACAACATCGCTTTACTATTGTTATTGGGTGGTTATAGAAATATAATCATTGGTTTTCAAGATCTCTCGAGTTGCTTCAACCTAAGAGGCTACATGTAACATCTTAGGTCAACCGTACTAGATATTGTCCGTTTTATCTACACACTTAACTCACAGTTTTAAAACGCACCTAATAGATGAGGTATCAATTCTCTTATAAGGCAACCTTTGTTCCCCTCTGTAACACCCTCAAATCTGGAAAAAGTGACTAATTTAAAATTTTCATTAATACAACATAAAAGATAAATCCTTTTTCTTATTTAACAATATCTGAATTATCTCCAATATTCAATTTATAGTCAACATAAACAAAAGATAGACCTAGACTTATATAAAGAGTAAGTCAATGTCGGATGTTACTAAACCCAATAAGAATCGCTATCTCCAAAAACGGAAGACGTCACCAAATAGCTAGATTCTTATCGTGTCACTCCTTAGCACTCAAGTCAACGCGTGTCGCTAGTACCAACCCAACGAGGACCTGATGCACATGGCGACAAAGGAAAAAGGTTAGGCTTAACACCTAGTGAGTTCAAGCGTTTATAACATAATTATAAATGGTAGAAAACGAAAGACTGCTTAATTAAATAATAATTTCTTAAATGGAATGACTTCATTATAAAAGCAACATCTTTTCCAAAATCACCATTTCCGTGATAAAAGTTTTCAATCGAATACTAATTAATGATGAAAGCTTTAAAATCAAAATACCCATTCAAATATGTACCCAACCTCCAAAACTTACTTGAAACATGAACAAGGTTTAATGCATAAATACCGATTCAGATAAGGCTCCAAAATCCAAAACACCAAAACACCAAAACATGGTTAAATCTCAATAATTCAATATTATAATTTATGGATAACACTCCATAATCCAAATACGTCACCGAAAACAATGAATAAAACGATATATCCAAAACAACAACTTTCGGTGACGGGAGAGACCCGTTTCCGTTGACAATGGCGTAACACAAAGTAAACCATATTTCAACGGTATCGAGTAGGGCCCTAAGATCACAGTCCCAGTATCTGACCCCTTATCAAGTACCCACCGGAATACCTAAGGTCCCGGAGCCCCGACACATACAGATTCATCTCCGTAACATCCAGATCCCATGCCTACTTAAATGCCATAGACTTACACCAAAACCCAATGGCATTGGGGACCGACCCAACATGGGTCCATCCCTAAAATACCAGCGTGAACTATGAGAGGCACCACCCTCTAAACATGGGTCCCGATGGCATACTTCAATGAGTTCATCATCGCAATACCTAGGGTCCCAGGGACATCACTCACATGTGTTCATCTCTGCAATACCCACGGTCCCAAAGGCATCCCCCATATGGGTTCATCTCTGTAATACTGACTACCAAAGCGCAAACGGCGTGTGGCCTCGAAACGAAGGACTCGAAAGTCTTTCAATAACCAAGTGACTGACTCATGTGCCTATGAATCCAATGCAACTCAGTCTAAATTATATAAAATGAATGACTGACTGTAACACCAAATTTTTTGTTGATATCTTCCATCGTGGGTTCATCTTTAAATATTAGTTCTTTAAGGTTTAAATTGAGCTCATTTGAATGTTCTTGGGTGTTGTAGTGTTGGCATTTCAAAACTTAAGGTAATGTTTGGTTAAAGAGAAAAAAAGTGGATCAAGCTGGTTACAAAGTGAGTTAGGATCTGAAACTAGCTTGATAACTAGCCTAAGGGACTATTACACTCAACAAGGGCTAGCGTGGGTTACCAAGCTAGTTACAAAAACGCAACCCACTTGACAACCAACCCTAAGTTATTTATGCTTCGCGTAGGTTACCACGCCAGTTAGGAAAACATAACCCACTTGATAACGAGCCCTAAGTTATTTATGTTTCGCGTGGGTTACCACGCCAGTTACAAAAACGTAACCCACTTGATAACTAGCGTCAACCCCTGTTCAACGTTTTTAAGGGCTGAAAACGGGATCTTTCTCATTTTAACCATATCTCTCTCAATAATGCTACAATTTGGGTGATTCAAGTTTCTATGGATTCTTCTCTTGAAGCTCTAAAACATGGAAACAAGGATGGTTAAAGGCTATTGGTTGATTTTAGAGTTCATAGAAGTGAAGGTAAGATCATATCTTTAGTTCTTTGAATCTAGGGCTTGTTTATTTTACACCAACAACTTTCATTCTCTCTTAGGTTATCTTTTGTGTATATTTTGGAGGACAAGGAAGTGTTCTTGAAGGGTTTTCACCATAGATCTGGAGGTTTAGCTTGAGGATCTAAATTCTTCACCAAATAGAGCTCAAGATTTGAGTAAAACTTAGATTTAGCCTAAATATAGCAAGGTGAGTTCAAGATACTTTGTGAAAACTTTGTACATGTCCATTTTTGAAGTATTAACATGTTTTACTTGTTATTTATCAAATGTGTGAGTATTTGGGTAAGTTTGCATATTTGGTATAAAAATATTTATAAATCATGTAAGAGACTTATACTTGGGTTTTAGACATTTTGACAAATAAAGTATAAGTGTGAGTTATTTGGATGCATTATCTTTTAAATGAAAATCATTTGGTTGTAGTTGCATCTTTAGAGTATTTGATTTATAAATCGTTGAAAAATACATGTTATTATATTATGAGACATTTTGGAAATATATGAATATGGTCTCATTTGGAAAATGGTTTGCCTCAACCAATTATTTGAGTAGATCATATAAGTGTTGAGTTATAGAGCTTTTGCTCTGTTTTGACTAACATGAGTCTCATGGACAATTGTCCAATTTAAATGGCTACAAGTTGAGCTTTTCGGGTTATATGTAACTAAGGCATATTTATTTATGAAATTACATGTTTTGGGTGTGTCGGTCATTCATTTTGAGGTCATGTAATTTAGACTGCATTGCAATGAATCCATAGGCATGTGAGTCGAGTTGTTATTTGAATATTAGAATCATAATTCCTTGTTTTGAGATTGATACCTAAAATGGGCGATATGCATGAAGTTGTTGAGAGGGGTAACCATATGAGCGATAGACCATGGAGTTGTTGAGCTCGGTACCCCTATGAGCGATAGACATGAAGTTGATGAGCTTGGTACCCATATGAGCGATATACATGGAATTGTTGAGCTTGGTACCCATGTGAGCGATAGACATAGAGTTGTTGAGCTTGAGACCTATATGAGCAACATGCATAGAGTTGTTGAGCTCGTTAACCCATTAAACTATAGACCTAGGGTGGTTGATCTTAATGAATAAGTTTAGAGACGTGGCCTACTTTTACGTTCCGCCACTAACATTGGAAACGGGCCTCCCCCATCACTGAAAGGTGTTGTTTGGGTATTGAGTATAATCCATTGTTTTCGGTGACATATTTTGGAGTATGGGGTATTATCCACATTTTGTATTAGTGGATCTTTGAGAGTTGACCATATTTGGTATTATAGAAACGGAGCCTTCTCCATAAATTGGTGGCTGAAGCATTTAAACGCATTCACGTTTTGAGTGAGTAAAAAGTATGGAGTTCGTGTTTGAACGGGTACATCTATTTAAAGTTTTTATTACTTCGGTATTTCGATTTAAAGCTTTATAGTGAAAAAGATGAATTTTGGGAAAGATGTTGCTTTTATAATGGAGTCTTTTATTTGAGAAATTATTATCCAACCAAATAATCTTTCGATTTCTATCATTTATAAATATGTTATAAACTCTTGAGCTCACTAGGCGTTAAGCCTAACCCTTTTTGTTTATCGGCATTTGCATCAGGTTTTCGATGGGGTTGATACTAGCGACACGTGTGGACTTGAGTGCTAGGAAGTGGCACGAAAAGATTAGGCTCTTGGTGACATTTTCCGCATTCGGAGATAGTGACTCTTTGGGTTTAGTAACAACCAACTATAATCATGTCTTAGTAGAAGACTTAATATATCTTTCGTAGAGGTTTAGACCGAATTGTTAATTGAGGAAAATGCAAGTATTGATTTATAAGAAGTGATTTATTTTTCAATTGATGTGATATTGAAAATTTTAATTTCGTCGCTCTTTTCAAATTTGAGGGTGTTACACTAACACACTCAAAGCATGTAATATGCCATATAATTGTGTCATTTAAAAGTGATAATTGTAAGTCAAAGTTTACATTTAACCCCTTGTATTTTTGTCAAAACTTTTAAACGACCCTCCAGTTACTAAAATAAAATATTATAATTTAACTCAATTTTTTAATAAATGTTTATTTCACCTAAAAGTTTTGTCATAACAAAAAATAGATAATTATAGCAATGACCTAAAAACATCTATAATGTAAAAGTTTTGT
The DNA here is from genome assembly GCA_036898165.1 of Silybum marianum. Classification (NCBI taxonomy): domain Eukaryota; kingdom Viridiplantae; phylum Streptophyta; class Magnoliopsida; order Asterales; family Asteraceae; genus Silybum; species Silybum marianum. The sequence continues at coordinate 25,068,577 of CM072535.1, forward strand.
CATAACAAAAAGTAGATAGTTATAGTAATGACCTAAAGGCATTTTAATGTAAAAGTTTTGTCATAACAAAAAGTAGATAATTATAGCAATGACATAAAGACGTCTTTAATGTAAAAAACTAAACTACAGTTTTTTAATTCATCATGTGTTACACTAATTTTTAAGTTGAAAGGAAATATGTAAATATTTTTTTTATCTTAATTACATAGATTTATAATAGAGTAAATTACAATTTTGGTTCTTTATCTACGCTCGCTTTTTGGTTTTGATCCCTCCAAAGGTAAAAGTACATTCTTGGTCTTTCAAACGAGTTTTTAATAACACCATTGGTCCCTCCGGCTAACGCCGTCCAAAATCTGCCGTTAGCCATCCCATGTGCCCCTCACGTGAGGGGCATTTTCGTTTTTTTACAATTTAAAATTAAATAAAAACTATTTCATATTTTTAGTATTAATTTAATAAAAATAAAATAAATTCAAAAATTAAATCAAACATCTTCCATTGAAACCCTCCCCTAACCTCCACCCCCCATTAATTTTTCCTAGAAACTCTCAAATCACCATTACTTTCCTTGAAATCCTCTCCACTCCTTCAAATTTCTTTCTCTTCTTTCAACTCCCTTAAAAAAATTTATCTTCAAACTACAGTTCAGATCTTCAAAAGGTGGTGGTATCTGGTGGTGGGATCTGGTGGCGACGGTGGTGGCGGCGGGATCTGGTGACGGTGGGATCTGGTGGCGGTGGTGGTGGCGGTGGGATCTGGTGGCGTTGGGATCTAGTGGCGGCGGTGGTGGCGGTGGGATCTGGTGGCGGTGGTGGTGGCGGTGGGATCTGGTGGCGACGGTGGTGGTGATGGGTGAATCATTTTCAACTTCATCTTCAAAACCCCTCCCCTTCCTTATTCCAAAATCTTTCTTGGTGAATCATCTTCATTTCATCTTCATATTCATCTTGTTTTTTTTCAAATTTAGATTATTATTTAGGGTTCTTTTTGTATTTAGATTTGTAAAAATGTTTAAGATTTATTTGAATTTTGTATGAGTAATCATGGGATTTGGTTTGTAAAAAATGTTTAGTTTTTATAAACAAAAAGTTTATAAAAACAAATTATGGATTTGTATTTAGTGTTGTGAGTTTGTGTTTTGTTTTTAGGATTTTTGATTTTGTTATTGATTTTGTTACTGATTTTGTGGTGATGATGATTAAAGGGTGGTTGTTCATGGTTTCTTCATGATTTTGTTATTGATTTTGTTGGTGTTCTTCATTGTGTTCTTCATCATGAAGGTGTTCTTCATCATGAAGGAGATAGCAGGAAAAGAGAGTGAAAAGGGTGAAAAGACGAAAATGCCCCTCACATGAGGGGCACATGGGAATGACTAACGGCAGATTATGGACGGCGTCAGTGAGAGGGTCCAAGGGTGTTATCAAAAACTCGTTTGAGGGACCAAGAATGTACTTTTACCTTTAGAGGGACCAAAACCAAAAAGTGAGCATAGATAAAGGACCAAAAGTGTAATTTATTCTTTATAATAATATCCTTATGTATTGACCTTAACATTATATTTAGAGTAAATTACATATTTGGTCCCTAGGGTTTATTGGTTTTAACAGTCTGAGTCCCTAAAATGAAATATCTATAGCTTGCATTCTTATGGTTTCCATTTCATAACGTATTAGGTCCCTAAAACTAACTCTGTTAGACTTTTTCTGTTAAGTAGGTTAAGTAAGAGGGACATTTTGGTCATTTTAAGTATAAGGACCAAACATGTCATAAAAACCACAAGGACCAAACATGTAATTTACTCTCTATATATTTTATACATATTTAATAATTAATGATTCATAACATATATATTATATATATATATATTGTATATAATTTATCACCATACTTTCAGATTTTTTTCTTATTATAGCATTGTATTTTCGTTTTTTCTTATTATAACAATATATTTTTAAATTGTATTTTTATTATGGCATTATAGTTATATTTTTCTTTATTATAGCAACATATTATCAAATTGTATTTTTATTATAGCCTTATATTTACATTTTTCTTTATTATAGCAATATATTTTCAAATTGTGTTTTTATTATGATCTTATAGTTACATTTTTCTTTATTATAGCAATATATACATTCAAAATTGTTTTTTTATTTAGGCATTGTACTTTTAATTTTTCTTATTAAATTGTATGAAAATTATATCTTTTAATGTAAAATATATTTTAAACATATACAATTGTTTTTTTTCCTTAAAAAAACACATATTTTTTTTAAATAGATTACATGGCATGGATAAAACAGACCATCAATTCTTTTAAATAGTTTCCTCAGTTTACCTTCTGATTATTCATACATTTTTAAAGGATTTCTTAAAAAGAGAGATGAAAAATATGATATAAGTGGGATAAGATAATCGGGGGAGAAAGCAATGAAATTATTCAAAAATAAAACAAAATTATTTATTAATATAACAATATTTAGAAAACTTGTAAAACACATTTTACATTGCTAACGTTTAAAAAATGTTAAAAAGTATGTGTTTTTTGAAAATAAAAATTTGTATCTGTTTAAACAATATGTTACATTAAAATATTTAATTTTCATACAATTTAATAAGAAAAATTAAAAGTATAATACGTAAAAAAATGAAAGTATATTACTATAATAAAAAAAAATGTAACTATAATGCATAACAAAAATACAATTGGAAAATATCAAAATATATTGTTATAATAAGAAAAAACAAAAAAACAATATTATAATAAGAAAATTTGTAAAAATTATGATGATAAATTATATACAATATATATCTATATCTTCTATACTAAATAAAACAAATTTGCTTATCTCTTAAAAACAACTCTTTAAGCATGTTGTACAATCCAATAATGCATAATCTCTTAGACTATGTTTGGCAAAAGTAGCTGATAAGGTACCTTATGACTTATAAGATAGCTTATTAAAAACCTTACTGTTATTAACTTATCAATAAGATACCTTATAAGTTAACTTATGGTCATCCAAACAACTACATAAAAAATAAGGTACCTTAAGTCACCTTATTTTTGCCAAACAATGCCTTAATCCTTAAAAACCTTTCATTCTCCCGATGCTTTTGGAAATTAAGAGACTTATTCCCTGCCCCAACTTGACGCTTCATCTCTCAACACGTTTCATCTCTAATTCTGACGCTTCCTCCCGAATTCATTTTTCCAAGACGATGATTCAAGTTGCTTCTCTAGAATCGATCACATATATCATAATCGGTTAGGGTTCTTTATCCATCATTTAGTTGTTCAATCTTGTATCGAGGTAATGGTTGGATTACATCTGTTTTCTCTACTATTTGTTGATGGTTAGGGTTCTTACGCATTACTATTGTTGAGTATTTGTAGATCTCTAAAGCCCACTATTGTCATTTGTGGTTTCTTGCTAACTTTAATTCAACTTTGATCAATTAGGGGTTTTTGTCCCAAGCTTAAACTTTCTACTTCAAGTGTTTAAATTCAAGCTTATATCGAGGTAAATGGGTCTTTTGTTCTTTGTTTTATGTTGAGTTCTTGGGGCTTTTACTTATGATTTGGCGATTATCAATTGTTTTGCCGATTCAAGTTTAGGTTTTATCAGATTTGTATGCTTTCTATCGTTTTTGATTTTTCTATCAATTTCGAGGTTTTGGTATACGTTCTCTACTTTTTGTTTGCTCTTTACCATGGCTACTGAAATCAATTGGCCTGTTTGCTTTCTATAAAATTTTCTTTTGATCTCTACTGTAATAATTTTGTTCTCTTGGTTTTTCCTTTTGCAGGTAGGTAGGTCCTCCTTCTCCAACTCTCGTTGAAGCCAAAGCAGGTAGTTTCCCTTTTCCTCGAGATTTCTCATCTGATAGATTTATATGTGTTTATTTTGTTTAACATAATTTATAAGTCTGTTTGTTTGTTATTATCTTTTTCAACAACCGGTTCTTTCATGATATCGATTTCAACAACCCTTTTGGGATTTTCGACTCACCTCCATGGATTATTAACTAAGTACGGTATACGTCACATATTTCTATTTTTTGTTTTTTTAATTACTTTTTTTATAATTGATGATTGATTTTCGGGTTCTTGCAAAGAACCGGTTGTCATCTTCAGCTTCAAGACAACCACCTTTGGCTATTGTTGTAGACCAATCTCTTTGGATTCCAAAATTTGCAATTCTATATCTATTAATTACAATTTGTCCTAATATTTTGGAAATTCTGAATAAGTTCCTTAAAAATGAACTCTAAAATGTGCTATTGCTTGGTTTTTTAGTTTCTCTAGTGGAAGCTACATACATTATAGTTGATGAGACTTCACATCTCTCATAGTCTTGAATTTTGAATGCTCTTCCTGTTTTTCTTTTTGGAACCTTTAATCTCAATATTTGATAGGTGATAACCAGATGCCAAGCACACAACCAGAAGAACCAGGTTCCATAGACCACCAAGTTGATAAGGATAATGTACAAATCTTTCTCCTTATTCCACATTTTTTCATTTACTCGTATTTAATCTTCAACTTTGGTTGTTTTTAGGATGAAAATGAGTGCCTAGAAACAGCTTCATTCATTATTGGTTATCCATTTTTCTTGAATCGGCATCATAATTTTGGGTCATGATCATAAGTGTCTTTTTGCCACCCTCTCTTTAACAAATTCTTCCATCAGTCCTTGTGCATTCCAAGAATCCCGATTTTTCTATCGGGATCGTTCCATCGAGGTAATTACTTTTCCATTTCTAAATGAATGTTTTCTGCATCTCATTTACACTTTAAGGACTTTATATTGGCATTGTTGTGTTCCATCATGCCAAGATCGGAGAAAGTTTTGGCCAGGAGTTCACACCTTCGTCTTCAATCAAGACAATTTTGATATTCATCACAGTTTAATTTTGTACCTGATTTCATCATCATTCATATTGTAGCATCTAGAGGCAATCTTGATATTCATCACAGTTTAATTTTGTACCTGATTTCATCATCATTCATATTGTAGCATCTAGAGGCAATCGACACATCAATATATGTGCTTTCTGATTATATGCTTCTTTTGCACTTGTGTATACACGATTTTGTATGCAAGGACTTGTGTATATAATTTTTAATTTCTTTTGTTCGGTAATTTTAATTTACTTTCTTCGATTACTAGAGAATTATAGGGTGTCTAGGCTGTTGTTTTACTTTTTTCGGATTGGTTCCAGAATTACGTTTGTACTCGATGGTTGGTTTCCAAGCATTTATTTCCAGTTATGTATTAAATTTGAAATACATCTTATTAAGTTTTATCCGATCGAATTTTTTTGTCACAGTTTGTTCCCATCATATAATGGAATTGTTTTTGGTATGGGTGAACTTCAGTCATATTTTTGGCTGTAAAGGGGTAGGAGGTTTTAGTCCGTTTCTTCAAATATTTATTACCGTAGAAAGATAGGGGTTAATTGCTTAAATAAATGAACATGGGAACATAGTATATAAATCACATATCATCAATAAGTTCAAAAAACAAGTTTATTTATGGTTTGTTGAACATGGCTACTTTTTATGAGATTTGACCTACTTAGCCAAATGCGAAAATAGGCAAGACACATTTCCTGCCTTGAGAAATCCAAGTGTGATCATTGCATACTGTTTTTATCTTCATGCTCTTCTATGGACCATCACATACCATCCAGAATTAGGATGAAGTGAATAAATAGGTGATTATGTAGGTTGGTTCGGCAAAGAGAACCAGATGTTGGGGAGCTAAACTTCTACACCATAGAGTTCAATTGCAAAATGTATTACGGCTCAAAGTAAAAAAATTAATGAGATAACACAACGGTAGGGATATAAGTCGACATTGGATTAGATTACAAGGGTTGGGTTCCGGTGAGAAGCGTAAGAAGTGATCTTTACCCGTGAATGCTCATTAGGATGAGATACACAGAGACACGGATCAACTCCTTTATAAAACGCAATTCATGAGTGAGTTTCAGATTAAAGGTGTCAAGGGTGGAAAACCTTTCTTACGCTTCTCACACAATCTTGCGCCTTGATTATAGTTGTATCATGACTGAACTTTTACATCCCGTCGAATTGCGCGGATACACTACTAGTATATACACAATATATATGCTATGAATTATTAATTATTAAGTATATATAAAATTTATAGAGAGTAAATTACATGTTTGGTCCCTATAATTAAAATGACCAAATGCCCCCTCTTACTTAACCTACTTAACAGAAAAAGTCTAACAAAGTTAGTTTTAGGGATCCAATATGTTATGAAATGAAACCACGAGGATGCAAGCCATAGATATTTCATTTTAGAGACCCAGACTGTTAAAACCAATAAATCCTAGAGACCAAATATGTAATTTACTCTTATATTTATATAACTTTAACGATCTATTCTCGAAACTCATTTAACAAAGGAAACGAAAGGAAAGCGAAGGAAAGTGGAGGAAAGTGAAAAAAAAACTCGTCTTCTCGAAACTTTTTTAGGAGAGAAAGGAAAGGAAGGGGAGAGAAAATAAAGCTTACTTTCTTTCCAAACATTTCCTCCCAAATGTGGGAGGAAGGGGAAGGAAAGGAAAATAATTAAAATAATTTAAAAATTTTAAAAAATTAACAAAATTACAAAATTACTCAATCTTTCATCCTAAATTATTATTATTTTTAACGGCATATTAGTATTTTTCCTTTCCCTTCTCTCCTCTTCAGGAACATGGAAATTATTTTATTTCCTTTTCTTTCTTTTCTTTTACTTCACTTTCGAAAACGCAAATAATTTTTTTATTTTTCTCTCTTTTCTTTTCCTTACCTTTTTTTTCATTTTTTTTCTTTCCTTTTCTTTTCTCTTCAAGTTCGAGAACACAGTGTAAGTTAAAAGGGAATATGTAAATATATATATATTTATCTTAGTTACAAAGATTCATAATAATACCCCTATCTGATACTATTTGAACCAAATTAAATTATCCAATACAAAATATTTATTAGTAGTGTATTTTTATTAAATCTGTTATTGTATTGTAAAAAGCTGAAAATTTTAATACTTTATTAAAACTAGTTGAATATAATAAAATTTAATTTAAAACTTATATATTAATATAACTCTAAATAATTAAAATGTTATTAGACAATGAAATAAAGGAAAACTACAAAAAAAATTAAAAGTAAATGATTATTTTGTGACAATCAAAACTTAATAAAAAAAATAGTGTCGGGTATAGTGTTACACCAAATTTAATGTTTTATTGTTCAAAAGTATTTAGTAAAAAAGAAAAATTGATGTTAGATAAGAAAAAGTTTGGTAGCTACAAAAGAAGTATGAAAGCAAATTCATTGTTGAATCTATAAAAGTAGATATTAAATCAATATAATATCATTCATTTTGCTTTTTATAATTTTTAATAGTTACATTTATTTATTTCATTTGATGCTCTTCCTCGTAACAATTTCTGACTCCGTTCCTGCGTACATGCATATAAAGATTTTAGTAATAAGTAATGGTTTCATCTAGTTTTTTGTTAGGATTCTTTATAGCTTTCTTTTTGAAAAATGTAAAGAGATCCGACAACAATTGATATATACTACGAAAATATATAAACCCTTTAACGGAACTTTTTGTATAATTTTAGTAATATCTGTCGTATGTCATTCCTCAATTTTATGTTTACTACCAAACTGCTAACCTGCTCAACCCGCCCAACCGGCCACAAACCGCAAACGTTGGCTTGTACTTTTGAATGGGTTGGGTTGGGTTGAGATTTTCCAAACCGCCATAATTGGGTTGGGTTGTAAAAATGTCAAAAATCGTCTAACCTAACCTGCGTACACCCCTAGTGGAAGTGATGATGGACGATGGTCGACGGTGGTTGTGGAGATGATTGTTGTAGTGGAAGAGGAGGTCTAAGTCACTAATGGTGGTAGCGGTGGTGGCGATGGCGGTGGTCGATGGTGGTTGTGGAGGTGGTGGAGGGGTTGTTGTAGTGGAAGATGATGTGGAGGTCTCTAACGGTGGTAGTGGTGGTGGCGGTGGTCGGTGGCCAACGGTGATTGTGGAGGTGGAGGAGGAGGAGATTGTTGTAGTGGAATTAGAAGTGGAGGTGGTCGGCGGCAGTCGCGACTAGCAGTAGTGACCACTAAAGCAAATATAAAATAAGGTTATATATCAAACGTAGGTTAATTAGTAATATTTTAGTTTATGTATCATTCTTGTCTCGTGTTGTTTCACCTATTTTGGTGGAACAAAAAAAGCCCTTTTTGTCCCATCATGTCCCACCTTGTCCCAGTTCTTGTCCCTGTCCCTTGTCGTGCTAAACGTGGAACAATGAATTATTGTCTTGTCCCATGTCGCGCCAAACATGGGGCACACAACTTGTTGGTCCCAAAGAAGTCTACAAGAATGTTTAAGTATAGAAGCAATTTGTAGAAGGGGGAGTGAATACAAACATAACTTTTAGGACCCGTTTGGTTGGAGGGATTTGAAGGGATTGGGATTTCAATTCAATCCATTGTATTGGGGATAGTTCTCAAATTACTGACATGACGACTTATTTGACTGCAGTGTTTGGCATAAATATTAAGATATAGTACAGTATAATTTTAAGAAAATCACCAGAGTTCGCACTGGGAATGACTTATTTGAAATCCCAATCCCTCCAAATCCCTTCAAATCCCTCCAACCAAACTTGCCCTTAGGGTTTTTAAATTAGTTTATTGAAATAAAAAAATTTACAGGTTGTAAGCGGAAATAAGAATAAGTATAAAACCTATTCTATTACTACCTTAGAATCACCGAGTATGTTTGATGCACAAGATAAGAGATAGAAATAATATCAGAGGTTAAAGGAGAAATAAGCATGCATGAAGATGAAGATGGGGGTCTTCATCTATTTATACCCGTTGCGTTAAATGCAAGTCAGAGGGTACATGTCACGTGTCAAGTTTCTATAGGAAACTTGTCCTTTGTTCATAAAGCAACCAAGTTTTTAGCTGAATATGAACAGTGACCTAGTCAGAGTTGGTAAGCACGTGGATAGACAATCAAGTAACTCCGTACGTACTTTCTGACAAGGTATAGGGGGTTTGACATTTGTGCATCGAAGATAAGATCAACTTTCATCTTACTGAGTAGGATTAATTTGATCGCTGATACTAAGGTTTCAAGGATGAATCCTTCAGGTATCACTAAGGCATACACAAGATCTCACACTTCTATTAGATGAACGTTGCTATCACTGAACCGCTTCAGTTCACGAGCTATCCATCTCTTTCTTCAAATAGGTCTTCGACTGTCACTGAATGGTATTTGGTGTGAGTGTTGTTCTTAAGATCTTCTAAGTCCGGATAGCGTTCCTAACTTTCAGTGATCACTGAGTGCAATCAGTGTTTGCTATCACCGAATCTGAACAATAACCTTAACTTGATTTTCACTAAGTATATAGAGGAATCATATTCAAATAACTGAAAGGAGTTTGGATCAACAATCTCCCCCTTTTGATTATGATTAAGCAGCAAAGGAAAATTTGCTTGTGAAGATTAGTAAAGCCAAGGAAATTTAAAGTAAAAATCCTAAGGACTAATCTGTGAGATCTTTTTCAGTTTGTTCACTATCTGAAATGAGTTTCATTTATAAGGATATGAAAACACAATTTTTACAAGTGTATAAACTAGAAAGCATATTCACTGATAAATATAAGAAAAGATATCAGTGAGTAATAAGGTTCTTAGGTTATCATAACTCATACGTTCATTGTCCCTTTTACTATTTTCAGAGATCTTTTCAGTACATAGATGGAGTAAAGTACTCCATTGAATTTGATTACTAAATAATTTGAGGAATTACATCAGGATACGAAAAACAACAATAAGTAAAGTACTATACACTGAAGTAATACAAAGTAATATTTAGGAACTAGGGCCCTGAATGACGGTAATCAACTCCTTTCTTCTGAGTATCTCTTTCTCGATTCTTCGTCTTAGAAATTTGAACCGATCAGTCTCATCATTGCAGTTGTAGAAGAGAATCTTGAGGAGTTTAGAGGGAGCGAGAGAGATCTCATTATTCTAGAGGAATTTTGTATTTCCATTATAATCAAAAAATACCATTCCTTGTTCAGGTTTGCCGAGCATTTCACTTTCCTCATATTTTCTCTGTGAAGGCAGAGATGTATTTAACATTTAAAGATCTGGGAGGACTAAGTGAGCGACGAGACTGTCCAAGTCAAATTTTGTCTCATGTTCATTTCTGAACGATGGACCTTCTTCAGTGTCGGACCTGGATCTCTTCTTTTTGAATTTTTTAGGGATAAGAGGTACCGTTACATACTGAGATATCCTTTGCAGAATCCGATTCATATGTTCCTCTACTACAGCTTTGAACTGGGACTTCGATTGCTGAATACAATCTTTGATTTCCAGCCATTCAGATAGACAATAGAACTTCAGGAACTAAGGTGCTTCTTCTTGGTTAATGCTTCCTCTGAAAATCTTTACCTTTATCTTTAGACCATATCTTTAATTTCTTCCAGATATAGTGACATTGGTAATAGTTTCAGGGAGGACACGAGAATGAACTTTCTTCTGCACCATTCAAGTTCTTCATTCTTTTTATCTTTGGCTTTCTGAAGGTTTATGTTCACGGCTTGTAGAATTCTTTCTTGGGCTCTGAGAGGATTCCTGATGTTTGAGTTTGATTCGTCTAACTCCTTTTGTGCCAATGCCTCAGGGACTTTGAGGCTTTCTTGAGCTTCTTGTATTTATTCATCTCTGAGTCGCTGGGCTTGTAGTATTTCTTGTCTTGCCAGAGCTTCAGCGACCTTGAGGCTTTCTTGTGCTTCTCTTACTTGCTCATCTCTTAGTCGCTGAGCCTGTAGAGCTTCCTCTTTTTCTTCAGCTGAGAGGAAGAAGATTTCGTCTTTCTTGGGATGTATGTATAGGTAGGGAGTCTTCAGAACCAGAGGTACGAAAAGAAATGTTTTACTCTGGTCCTCTCTAACTCCTTTATTAGTTGAGCCATTCTAGCCTTTTCTTCAGGTTCAGGTATAGGCTCTTTATGTACACGCCTCTGAACTAGGACTTCTTGTCCTCACGATCGCGCTTTCGTTTGTCCTCACATTCACAACCAAATTTTAGTTCGCATTTGAACTTTTCTCTTTTTCTTTCTCTTTCTCTCTCTCTCTCTCTCTCTCTCTCTCTTTCTCTTTCTATATATATATATAGGAGGCTATTCAAAGGAGAACTGGTTAATTTGTGATAATTGTGAGATCCAATCTCAACCACATATCAATGGAAAAATTAGAAATTTATAATTTTGGTAATTTTGAATTAAAATTTTAGTGAAAGGGTATTTTAGGTATTTTAAAACTCTCTTCTCTCCTCCTACCGACCACTGGGCTCCAGTGAACTTTATTCCGTCGAACAAACATAAACTTATTGTGGTACCACATTGATACCAAGAACTTCAAAACAATAAAACACAAACTTATTCTGATATCCAAAAACTTCAAAACAATAAGACCCAAACTTACTGTGATACCCATTGATATACCTATTACAATACCAAGAACTTATAAATAATAAGACACAAACTTACTATGATACCCATTGTGATACCACAATGATACAATTTTGAATATGGGTTGGGACTGATCTGGGTTTTAGTCCACATGTAACCACTGTGACGACTATTGTGATACCCCATCAAAATTTGAATAAAAGAAAGAGAAAAAACAACATAAATGTTTTAAACCATAAAAATTCTCTAAAAACCTTCACTTAGCATATATTCGTATATAACCCCACTTTCTTTTTCTGTAACACCCGGAAATTTATCGAGATTTAATTATAAGAATGAAAATGTTATTCTAGAACAAAGTTGGATTTTAAGTAAAATTTATGTGTTACTAAGTTTTATGATGAAGATTTATGTTTGGTTGGAGAATTAAAATAAGAGTCCAACGATATTTTTCGGAGTCAATTTGGAGCTAAAACGAAGCAAATATGGGCAAAACAACGTCTAAGGCTAGTTTTCACGTGGGTTAGGCTGAAAGTGGGTTACAAAACTCTCGGGCCAGTTACAACTGGCATCAAAACTAGCGTCGGGGTATGTTTGGTCTTCTTGGAGCCGCGTGGGTTACCAACGCCAGTTACGAAAACGTAACCAACTTCACAACTAGCGTCGGGGTCTGTTTGGTCAGCTTGGAGCCGCGTGGGTTACCAACGCCATTTACGAAAACGTAACCAACTTCACAACTAGCGTCGGGGTCTGTTTGGTCAGCTTGGAGCCGCGTGGGTTACCAACGCCATTTACGAAAACGTAACCAACTTCACAACTAGCATCAGGAATTTTTGGAGCCGCGTGTGTTACGGCTGGCGCCGGGCACTGGAGTGAAGCTTAAAACTCGATTTTTTTTGCTCCATTTTTGCCACACTAACTTCTCTACTCATTTTTCTTCTCACTTCTCCTCACCAACTCGAAACCTACCTCATTTACTCCATATTTCTACCATCTCAAAGGCATTTACTCACCATCAAAGCTAGGTATTTGGGATTCAAGCTCCAAGAAATTGTGTTCTTCATCTTCTTCACCTAGCTCCGCCATTTCCACCATTTTAGGAGATTTTCTAGGGTTTTCCTAACCCTAGCTACGTGAGTTCAAATCCAAACTTTATAAACTCAAATACTTGTTATAAATGTTGTATTTACTGATTTTTAAGCTTATGATTTCAAGTATTATGTATTTGGGTTAAGTCTGGAAGTTTTAGGTCAAAATGAGAAATTTGGGTATTTTGTTCTAGATGATGAAATTAGTATCATAGATAGGTTTTAATGCTTGGAAATGTTCTAAAATTAAATACTCTTTGGTTTTGGCACCAAAATGGTTTGACCTAATTTTCGGTAAATTCCGTATTTCAAGAGAAATGCTTATTCAAAGGTTTTCAATGTTTGGAAAACTATCAATGCATCTTGTTTGATGTATTTGATTGATAGACTAGCCAGTTATGGATCCATAGGCATAAGAGTCTGTATTTATTTATCGTGAAGGATAGTCCAAATTATCTTTAAATTGGAAGTTGACATTGTGGAATTTGCATGTTATTTCCCGACTATCCTTTCACTCACTCGGAATTTGCATTGTGGATTTTGCGTGTGATTCTTAAGAGAGGGCATGTGGACAACTGATCATCATACTAGAATTTGGTAGATGCCTTGGATTGCATTATGGAATTTGCGTGCAATCCTTTGTGCCGCCCCGTAACATTTGTCGTGGCCTACCTTCGTGTCCCGTCACAACAAATGGTATTTCGAGTTTCCCCCGATTGTTTTAAAAAGACTCTTGCTCATCAAGAGTAAGCTTTCAAGTAAAGTTAAATGGGATAAAGTGTACCGCATCTTTATTTAAAATATTTTACTGTTTATCTATTTAACTGTTTGTTCTCACTAGGCGTAAGCCTAACGCTTGATTTTAAATGTTGTTTGGCAGGTGATCGGGTAAATGGTTCTTAGGGAGAGGCAGAATGATGTGCCGTTAATGACACTATTTTTGAGATTACACCTTAGTGTGTAAATATTGGAGAAGATAGAAATACTATTTTGAGGATATTAGTGACACCCGAATGTAATCTATGTTTCTGGATTGTGTAGATTAATAGGTTGTCATTTAGTATCCTATTTGCATATGTAAACTCCTATACTCTATCCCCACTTATTGGGTGATTTTATATATTTACGCAATTACTTTTCGGTTTAAATTTGCTCTAAGTTTTAGGGTGTTACATTTTCTGTTCTATTTTTTATCTTTTACCGCCACCATTTTTAAAGCTCCAAAACCCTCATTCTGCATATATTCTTCACTCATCTACAATCTCAGTTGCTAATTTGCATCAAAAGTTTGATTCTTACATTTAGGTTTGTTTAAAAAAACGATCTTTATCGAGTTTTTGATATGGGTTTTTTTGAAAAAAAAAACATAAAGTAGATTGAGAATTTTCAGAATTGAAGATATGGGTGATTGCTGGAATTGCCTTGAATGCATCTTTGAGGTCTATACCTACAAAGAAGGTGAAAGAAGAAGATGATGAAAACAAAAATTCGAACTCCAAAAAAATAAGGATACCGAAGATGTTTGATTCCACCGTCACCGAGGAAACGTCGGTCGGTAACCACTTGTTATAATGCAAGGCGAACATGGAAAACAAGGGGAAGGTGAAAGCTTTTGCTGGTAATGATAGGTGTTGCGGCGACGACAACCATAGAAAATTATGAGGGTGAAATTTAGAGAAAGGCGAATGAAAGACTACGCATTTGTGAGGAGAGAGAGAGAGAGAGAGATAAATGTAAAATTAGACACGTTTCGCGCTCTCATTTGTCCTCACATTTACAACCAAATTTGAGTTCTCATTTGAACCTGCCCATATACTTACATATATATATATACATATTTATTATTAAATGACAAATATATTTGTTATTCAATATTGTTAATTAATTTAGTAATAATTCATTATAATTTTAATTGTAGAATACGCCGTTTTTTTTACTAAACGGGTACCCAACGAGTTTCCCGAACCCCTGAACCCATCGGGGATTAGGCGGGGATAGGCATGACAACGGGGTGGGGAATGCAATCCCTGGCCCCGACCCCGGTTTTACTATCTCATCCTCGTCCCTGACGGGTGCAGGGAATCCAATCCGGCCCCGGTACCCGTTTTTAGGGGGAATCATCGACCCCGAACGTGACGGGTGAACCAAGTTCCCCAATGGCACAAAGCAAATCACCATCTATAGTCAGAGCGGGTGCGGGAACAGGGGGGTTAAATGTGGGTCAGGGTCAAGAACTGGATGCATTACCCGATTAATACCTTCCCGTTTCCATCTGTATTAGCAGCTATCTTATCAGTCATTTTATCAACCATCAATTAGCTTATCAGAGCATTTCTAACAACTTTTTTATAATTTACCAAAAATAGAGAATGAAAAACCAACAACTTTCTATTTCAATGGACTTATCATTAATTATATTATTAAAATATTCAGTATATTTAATAAAATATTAATTTTTTATCCCACACATTTAAGTCCTACAAATTTGATTGATTAACATAATTAAATATTGTTTATTTCGTAATTTATAGATTTTAAAGAAAAAATAGCTATTCGTTTTTTCAGACCCACTTAAATTAATCTGAAAGAAAAATCGCAAACCTAAATTAATCGCTCAGTAGCCGCTCCTCACTCTCGCCTCCAGACTCCAGTTCTCTCCAGTCAGCAAAGCCAATCGATCTCTACCCAAATCAATTGCAAACCAATCGATCTCCAAGGTTTGTCGATTTCTGTTTTGATTTCGTCCTTGTGGTTCTTCTACTGTTTTTACGATTTGTTTTTCTTGTAAATTCCACCGCCATAGAGGTTGCTTCGTTCGCACAATCCATATATATATATATATATATATATATCTGGTTTTCGCTTTCGTCTTCAGTACCTCTGACAATGCATGTGCTTCTGTTATTTGTGGCATGCTGTTGCTGCAAGTGTTTGTTCTTAATTGTATAATTTTGTTTATGTAATGATGCACCATGAACGATTTATTTACAAAAAAAGAATTACCTGCCTATCTTTTTTCTAACCTTTGTCTTTGTAGTCACCAATTGTTTGTGTCACAACTCCAAGATTGAGTTGAAGAACATAGATTCCCTTGTATTTAAATTGTGGAGTGAATTAGAAATTTTTTCCCTTCCAGTATCGATTTTTAAGAAATTTTAATAAAAAAATTGTTTTGGGTCATTTGAATACTTCCACTCAGTTCATCATCATCATCATCATCATCATCATCATCATGTTGGTATTTCCTCAAAATCTTGTGAGCATTTGCTTCTGTGGATTTTGTTTTATGTTATTGGTAATTGTGCAAGTTAAGGTTAGGAGGCTTTCTGCTTGTGAAAGGATGGGTTCTGCAACTACAATTTGCAGTGATGAAACAAGAACCTTGACATTGAAATATTGAATATGGTGTGGTTATTTTGCAGGTCTAAAACCGTGGTTGAGGCTTATATTTGTGGCAAGTCCAAATTACCTTCAAGGGTTGTATGTATTCTAATTGAAAGTGTAGGTCAGAATACAACTTGCAGTGTAATTTTGGCTTGAGGTAGGTATATTAGAATGACATATTTATCCTGGTCTGAGTGATCTTTTTCATTGTGCATATAGTTAACTGGAATCACCATTATGTTCAAATTTAAACAACCCACAATTACCATCGTTTCTTTCGTTAAGCTCAATAAGTTTAATAGAGAAGGATCATGCATAAACAAACTTGTAACTGCCTTCAAATCATTATTTCTTTTGGTGGTAAGGTAGGTTAACTAACGGTCAAACTTGGAAGAGAACGATGAATCAGGAGGCGGGTGGTCGCAGTCGAAAGCGTAAGAGAAATCGCCGGAAAAGTGAAACACCGTCAATAAAACAGAGCACTACCACCACCGGCGCCACCGCTAATTCTACTGTCAACAAAGAACCGCCTTCTACCTCTACAGTTTCTAGAAATTCCACAAAGCCCTCATCTTTCCTCGAAAAGGTCCATCTCTACTTACTAGTTAAGCATGTTGATATACTTCTATATGAATCGTAACAGATGAAATTTGATTATTTGTTCGTGTTTTTTCCAGATGAAAGCAAAATTATCAGGAGGCCATTTTCGTATGATTAACGAGAAGCTTTATACCTGCTCGTAAGCCCTAAAAATTCCCTTCTTTTTAGTTTTTTTTTACAATGGCATTTCTTGCAAATTTCATTCTGAATGATTATATTTAGGGAAGAACCCTAAATATAATGTGTAATTGTTGATTAGGTTATAATGTCTCCATTCATCATAAATATGCCCAAATTGATAGTATTTCAATTGTATAAATTCACAAGTGAAGCATCTGACAATTCATATGTATGCAGTGGAGATGAAGCCCTCAACTACTTTAAAGAAGACCCTTCATTGTTTAACATGGTAAGATATGTTGTCCCAGGTGAATTGTATATGAATTTTTTGTTTTTACTAGCTAGATTGAGTTATGAAAAATAGAAAATTTTATATTAATTTTCGTTATTTGATTTCCAAAGTTTACAATATTAGTTTTCAACCTTGTGGGCCAGCTCAATTTTTGAGTCTTGATGATTATTTTCTTGGCTTTTGTCTTGAGGGCCCTACGGGATTAGTCGATGTCTGCCCAAGCTGACCCGGACACCCATGGTTACGGAAAAAACTTAAATTCAGTCATTATTTTGGGACGTAAAACGTTCTAACTGAACTTGCAAGGACCAAATTAAGGGGCTGTTTGGTTGGTTTTCCTTTAAGTCCTGTATGGATAAAGCTGTCTGTGTGGATTAATCTGTCCGTATAGATTGATAAAGTTTTCTTTTGGGAGGATTTTTTCATATATGGAAGGAGCGTGTTTTTTAATTGGAAGGGGCAGGTTTGGAAAAAAAAACTTGGCTTTCTGCATAAAGCTCCCTCCTAAAAGCTTACTGAATAAGTCACCTTATATATCATTAAGCCACTACCAAACAAGCATGGACAGCTGACTGAATAAGCTGTGAGTCTCATTAAGCTCATTAAGCTGCTAACAAACATTCCCTAGGACTTCACAACTCCAAGAATTGGATAAGTGGATTGCCGACATCCTCTAGTTGAACAATGGGCCTCTTTGATTAGGAACCCGTCTAGTATAAATATTAGTTTTAGTGTCTGTATGCAACTAATACCTAACTCACTTGGCCAGTATCATACAGGATATCAAGAGCAAATGTCTCGTTGGCCTGAACAGCCCGTTAATATTATCATGAAGTGGCTAAAGGATCGCAGCTCTTCTTTAGTTGTGGCTGATTTTGGTTGTGGTAAGAACTTGATAGATCATTTACATATTTCAAAATTTTATTTAATTTAAATGTTTGATCTCCCAAGTGTCCTTTTAGTTAATAACATTTCTGGTTTTTAACAGGGGATGCACGGCTTGCAAAGGGTGTAAAGAATAAAGTGTTTTCTATAGATCTTGTTTCAAAAGATCCTTCGGTTATTGCTTGTGACATGTCGAATGTAAGTCTGCTCATCAAAATACATCAAAACTCTAATTTTTTTTTATAAATTTAGTTATTAAATTGCAAGCTTTAGACCCAGGAAAGCCCTATTAAGCATATGTGTATGATATGTAAACTTTCAGACACCTCTTGATTCGTCGTCAATAGACGTCGCTGTTTTTTGCCTTTCACTGATGGGAACCAACTTCCCGAATTATATTCAGGAAGCAAACAGAGTACTTAAACCAAGGTATCTGCATAATACCATCTCGTACTCATTACCCACCTTATTAAACATAGCTTATCTATTAAGTCATAATTCCATCACAGTGGTTGGCTTTTGATAGCGGAGGTGAAGAGTAGATTTGATCCGAACACAGGAGGAGCAGACCCAGATAGTTTTTGTAAAGCCGTCTGTGAACTAGGGTTTACTTCTGCATCAAAGGTTTGTTCATCTTTTCTGACATATTTGGTCGTTAGCATCATGTGAACCCTTGGGTGTAGCTTAACTGATCAGACAGTTTAAGTTCCCTCAGGGCCACCGGAGGTTTTCCTGCCTGATAACTTCAGCGGCCAAATGGGTGCGTTTGGTACACTGGACAAGATAGAACAGAACATGGATCACTGTTCCACGTTTGGCAGGACTTTTATGTGGAAAAGATAGGAACAAGGTGGAACACTTGCGTTTTACCAATACAACCTCAAAATAAAACATAATTCTCTTTAAAACATCAAATACGCCTTCCTCTTTGCATTTTATTCATTCTTTAAATTTTATTTACGGTATTTTATGCTCTTTAAACTTTCACTTTACTGTCCTTAAAATATTATTTTTATATGTTTTATATATTTTGATTAATTTAAGTAAATTATAAAATTTTACTAATAATAATAAAATAATATAGGAAATGTATAAAATAAAAATTGACATGAACTTTTTATTTTGGTGTCATCTTAATTGTCTTGTTGATAACTTTATAATGATGTATATTTTGTTATAAAAATATTTATTTTATTATAATTTAATAAATTAAATAATTAATCAAAATATGTTAGGGGTAAATTGGTCATTTGATCTGTTTTGTCCAGTACTGTCTTACCAAACGCTAAACAACTGTTCTGTCTGGATACCAAACGTACCTTATGAGATTAGTCAAGGTCCACGCAAGCTGGTCTGGATACCCATGGTTATAAATAAAAAAGAAGTTATCATCACGTGTCTATGCTAACATATTTGTTGATTGCAGGACTTCTCAAATAAAATGTTCATACTTCTATATTTCAAGAAAAAGGTACCTTTCTTGAATCATTCTCTTAGAAAGTGCAGAGTCTTGGTTCATAATAAGACAACAATAACTGATGTTAGTAATTCTTTGCAGCCGAAGAACAATTCTAACAAGGAGATTAAATGGCCTGAATTGAAGCCATGCTTGTACAAGCGTCGTTGACCTCATTACGTGCATTTCTAAGTGATCAAATTATCAGGCATGACTTCATATATACTTGCTTATCTATTTGGTGCTTGTTTTATTTTAATGATTGTTGACGGTTTTTTCTTCACTCTTTTTTTTTTGTAGAATTAGTTGTTGTTTACTTTTTTTTTCTCTATTTATATGACTGTGAATTGAGGATTGGATTGAATCTTTCATCGTACATATAAATTTATAAGCCTTTTTAGCAGCCTATATCGGCATAAGCATTTCTACATAAAAAGCATTGAAATCTTATTCTTTAGGGTCATCTATGTGAACTGTGATGAGAATCTGGGTTTTGTGGTTAAAATCATTTGGATAATTTATGGATAGTGTATATATTGCACTTTTCTTCGACCCTTAAAATTAGTATTGGGATAATCGAAGAAGTCACTCTAGTTCTTAAGGCACAAAACTCGAGTATATATACATACACTAGATTAACCATTTTATATATTTATAGGAGAGATTGACAGTTATGGGGTAGTTAGGTAGTTAATGGATAGCTATGCAACAATTACAACCGCTTGTGGATAGGATTAAAACGGATCAGAGTGAGTGTGCATTCAGCACCTCTTAACTCATGTTATATTTGTCGTTTCACCTAGTAGATCCTTTGTAAATCACAATTACACCAAACACTAAAATCACTAACAAAAATATACTCACGATTCAGATCAAGGAATTTTGTAGAAACTACTAACTGCTAGTAACCCCAAAGATTGTTTGGGATCATCAATATGTTTCATCATTTGGTAATGAAGGTAATAAACAAAGCTAGCTTGCTTTCTGAGTTTGTTGAAAAAAAATTGTTTGGTAAGCCATAAGGTAGCTTATAACTATCTTTGTAAAAATCTTACTGGTAAGTAAGCAATAGTGTTGAATTTTACCGGTAGGCACTTAACTGTTTACGGGGTGTTTGTTTTAGCTTATAAAAACAACTTATTGACTTATTTCAATGTGACACCGGTGATAAGTCATTTTGAGTGTTTGGAAAAAATAACTTATCCGGTGCCAAACCGGTGATAAGTCATTTTTTAGGAAGTTAAAATTTTTAACTTATTGATTTTTTATAAGGAGTTTTCCAGGAAGTCAATAAGTTATAAGTTAATAAGCTCATCCAAACACCCTCTAAGTGTTAATGGTAAGCGCTTACCGGTAAGATTCAATACTATCACTTACTTACCGGTAAGATTTTAGTCCACAAAAACGGTATCGTATGCAATAATTTACCCGGTAAGAGTTAACCGTGGTAAGAGTCGTCACCCTCACTTACCGGGTAGAACTAGGTCATTGCCTTTGCTCTTACCAGGTAAGATTCTTGGTCTTTGTCATATTCATCCAGTAAAGTAATGTGACTTGGTAAGCGCTAACCCGATAAGCACTTACCGGTAAAAGTCTTAACACTCTTAACTTACTTTATCGGGTAAGATTGTAGTCCATCAAAACAGTATCATATGCAACAACTTACCTGGTAATGCTTACCGAGTAATAGTCATCACCCTCCCTTACCAAGTAAGGGTCGTTTACCAAATACTTATCCGGGTAAGCGCTTACCAAGTCATATTACCTTACCGGATGAATATGGCAATGACCAAAAATCTTACCCGATAAGAGCAAAGGCAATGACCAAAAATCTTACCCGGTAAGAGCAAAGACAATGACGGAGAGTCTTACCCGATAAGTGAGGTTGATGGTGGCTCTTACCAGGGTTAGCGCTTCGCTGCTTACCGGGTAAAATGTTGCATACGATATCATATCATTTTGGTAGGCTAAAATCTTACCCGGTAAGTAAATAATAGTCTTGAAATTTTCCGGTAAGCACTTACCCTGGGTAAGTTATGGTAAACGGCCCCTAAGACTCCATCCTAATCATCGCTCTTACCAGGTAAGATTCTTAGCACTTGCAATTTTCATCCAGCAAGGTAAATAACCCGATAAGTGCTTAATGGGTATGCGTTTATTGAAGAACCCGTTAGTCTCTTATCATTTTGTTTCTAGAAACATCATCTTTCTGTGCCATCTTGTTGAATACTTGACGGTTCTTTATGTTTTAGCCCACCTGGACATGGAAAAGAATGATCTTCTCCTAGATATGGTTCTTCCTCTTTATGTTTGTGGGTCCCGTCTTTATTTCCTCGGAAATCAAATAAACGAGGCGATAACACTTGTCATTCTCGTGTATTGATACGCGACTTGAATGAATGACTCCTTTGAACATGATGTTTAACCACAAGGCTTGTGGCGTACTGGTTAAGGCTTGTGGGGGATGAGGCTAGATAACCCATCTACCCCAGGTTCGATTCCAGGCACAAACAACTTGTGGCCACCGGGGAATTATCTTAGGGCTGCATGCTTTAGTAGTCTTAAAATTGCCAGGGATTATTCTAGGCAAATGCCTAGGATACCCTTTCCAAAAAAAATGATAGTTTAATTTTTTATGTTGCAAGCAAACAATTATTGTGGAAAACTAGAAAGAAAAAGATAAATAATATACTTGGTAAGAATGGGTAATTTAGAAGAACTTCTTACATCTTTGCAAAAATGTGATGTTTTCTTTTTCAATTCTATTTATATCCCTCCTATATAAGCGGTATGCAAGTGACGAGGGGTAGAAAATTTGCGGGTGCGAGCAAGGAGGGGGCGAATGTGTGAGTGACAGGGTATGAATAGCAACTCCTATATTGATATTCTAGAAATTAAGGGACCGGGTAAGACTTACCAAGTCATATTACCTTACCAGAGGAATACGACAATTACCAAAAATCTTACCCGGTAAGAGCGAAGACAAGAAAAACAAGAACCAAGAGTCTTACCCCGTTAAGTGACTGCGACAACTCTTACCATGGTAAGCACTTACGGGGTAAATTGTTGCTTACGATGCCGTTTTGGTGGACTAAAATCTAACCCGGTAAGTAAATGATAGTGTTGAATTTTGGCGGTAAGCACTTAACCCAGGTAAGATTTGGTAAACAGACCCTAAGTAATTGATAATTACCGATGGGGAATCTTTCTAAAAAAATCTATCTGGCAAAAGTACAATGTAAAAAAGAGCGCAAAAGACACGAAAGAGGGAGCATGCTTTGTTTCCGTTATTATTTTGGGGAACCATTTTTTTTTTTCAGATACCTCATTTTGGTCCAACAAGGTGTGGTTTTGTTTCTATTTTGGAAAATGGGTAGGGCTAAATGTTCACCTACTTATTATCATCATCATCGCACACATTAATATAAGAAACACTTTTTTTTTTTAATGATATAAACATCTCTTAGAAAATCATTTCAAATATTTGGGGTCCGTAAATATTTTGAGTCATTTTTGCCATAGTCTCCAAAATGAAGCTATCGAAATATGGGTCCATTGATTTTTTTTACACGACTTATTATAGACCTTAAAATGAGGCTAGTTATCCAAAATAGAAACCGAACTACATATCTTTTCATTTTCTTGTATTTTTTTCCCCAAAACAAAATAAAAACATGCTTAAAGCCAAACCTAAAATTGTTGCAAAACCAAAGAAAAGAGAAAAGTCTTGAAGAAATAAGGAAGATCTTAATCCGACATTAAGAACCAAAGTGTTAGATGTCTGAATATAATCGAGTTCAAACTTTAATCTGAAATTTATGAGTTTTTGATGAACCCATTCTAGTGGGAAAATTAAATTTTAAAGCGTTTTTACGAACCCATTTTGGTGGTAAAAAGATAATTTAAAGAGTTCTTGACCAACCCAATTGGATTTGATGTAATATCTATGATCATTTTCTCATATATAGAAAGATACATACAACATTCTCTTCGCTTTCTACTTCCAACTAAAAAAGGGTATATCCACCTTTAGAATTCTCCTAACGCATTGGTCCTACATCCATCAAGGAAAGGAACACCACGGTATCTCAAAGGCAGTTGTGAATGTGTGGATTGAAACCCAAACCTCCTTAACGCTGAGACAATTCAGCGTAGACAAATCACCAACAACAAATACCTGTAACATACATTTTGGTTTATTGGTATTGTAGTTGGGTTTTCGTGAGAATGAGAGTTAAAGTAAGAAGCGTAAAACTGGACATTCACATTTAGATGCACATTAGGATGAGATGAACCGGATCAACCCTGTATCAAGCACAGTTCATGGGAGGGTTTGAGATTAAAGATGATTAAGGGTCGAGATTCATTTCTCACCTTAAATCTCATTCTCACACGATCTTCCTTGCGACAAATACCTTTGAGATTGCTTCCTACTATCTCATGATACATTTGGTCTCTTAGGTGATTGGGAGCCATGTGAATCACCTTTTAACTCTTTAAGATTGTAACATCAAAGATGTACAATTTATTTAAACTCTCATAAATCATAAAAGTATTATTATAACCTTAAATCGTTTTCTTATGATCTACTATGCTTCAACAATTTATCTTGTTTGTTGTCTTAAATAATCTTAAAGATCACAAATGGAATCATCTCAAGTTCCACATCATAAATCAGTACTTATCAAATGGGACATAATTGACCATTGTAATAATACAAGATAATAATATAAACTGATATTATTGGTAATAAGTGTTATCAAAGTTTACTATGTTATGAACGTGTTAATATGAATTTTGATCAAGATAGTTGGATTCAATGCGGATGAGGAGTTCGTGTCTTCGTTCTGTCTTGACCCCTCTCCGAATATTAAATATACTATATATTTTGTTATTAAATATATTATTTATGAAATTAATATCTTTTAGATTTAAAAATAACATTTTGACATTTCTTTTTATACACTACATTTTTTTGAGTTGTCTTACCTTTTTGGATAAAAACGTTGAAAGTCGAAAGTGTTTTATCAAACAATTATGTATGTTGTTGTGATTTTCTTCACCTATAAATATTTGTTATTCTATAATAGCAAATTTTGAAAATATATTTAATATATTTGATTTAAAACATCTTATTAACAAGGAAAATCCGGTGTTTTTCCCTCCCCGATGGGGATGTGATCATATTCCTTAGGGGTGTTCATCCAAATCGTCAAACCGTACAAACCGCTCATACCACACCGCAAAACGAGGTTTAGAACTTTCGTGGTGCGATTTGCATTTTTACCAAACTGCACTATGTGGTGTGGTTTGCGGTTTGAATTATTATGTGTTAAGTATAAAATTAAAAAAATGTACAAAATATGTGGTGTGGTTTGCGGTTTGAGTTATCAAACCGCACAACACCACACCACATATTTTGTACATTTTTTTAATTTTATACTTAACACATAGAATAATTTATTATTTATGTAATATTTTTGAACTTTTAGTTTGATCCGGTATAACAATTGACAACATTAATTAACTAGTTGGACACGTCACAACTCACATGTCCAACTTAGTTTGAAGTTTTATTTATTTATTTCTTAGACTAATTCTAGTTGTGCACTATGTTTTTAAGAACCAGATGTATTGGAACTCTTTGTTTTTCTTGGACTATGGTCGTTGATTTTTTATTTTCAAATTTATAATTATTAAATTATAGGCACAAAGTGCAATAGATATAAAGTACAAACCACATAAAACACATCTTATTTTACAATACAGTTTGAAGTTAGCTCAAACCATATATCTGATATGGTTCATAATTTCATCCCCAAATCGTATCACAAACACTCCTAAGAGCATCTCCAACAAATTCTTCAAAATTTCTCTAAAATGGAGAACCAAAAGTTAAAATCTCTAAAATATTTGCATTCATCTCCAACAGATTCCCCATTTTGGAGAAACCAACATTAATTATAATATTAAAATATTATTTTCATCCATTAAAATATTATTTCTCTCTTCAAATATTTTGTTTTCAAATTTTTCTATTGGTGGTCCACTTTGTAATCATTTTTAGGGTTAACTCCATATTTGAAGAAAAATGTATTTTTTCTTTTACTTTTTTCATTTTAAAAATAATTTTAAGGAAATTGTTAAAACACGTTTTAACTTAAAATCTCTAATTTTTTTTTATTTTAAAAAAACTGTTGAAGATGCTTTTAATATTTTTCAGTGAGGACAACACGTGATGACACCGATCCCCGCCCATTATGCCTAATTAAAAATGTTAGATGTATTTTTAAATTTTATCTGTATTTAAAAAAAATATCTTTTATTTTTTGAAAAAAAAAATATGTCTTTTAAAATAATCCTTTTTGTGATTACCGAGTTATAATTGCCGTGGAACTTTGCAACTCTTTATTATTATTATTATTACAATAATAATAAAAACGGAAATCAATAATTAATACACGTGTCAAGCAAGCAGCGGAAAGATGGAGCAGAGAAAAGGATCTTGTCGATTTGGTCCAAATATGACATGTCATTGTGACTAGAATCCGCCACGATTTTCAACCTGTTATACGCATCTTCACCATTAATTACGCACCTACTAAAACCCTCCATCTCACACACACACACACACACACACACACTCGAGTTTTTTCTAGCAGAGACTTTCGAGTTTCCACAAGCAGATCAAACAAAGATATGTCGTCACTACTACGAATTAAGCCAAATGTTGCTCGTAAACCTGCTTCAAACTATCTTGCTTCATTCGGATTCTCGAGGTATGTTTCATTCATTGTTGATTGTTGAATGCTTATAGTGTTTATGGATGTTTGTGATTTTTGATAGTTTGATCATCTTTCTGATTCGCATTTTAACAACGTGATTTTCGTTGATTGAATCTGTATGTTTTTTCATTGACGGCATTTTCAGTTGTAGTTCGATCATCATGTTGATGTGTATGATTGGCAAATTAGGGCTTAAATTTGGGTACTGTAGTTCTGGATACACGTGGCAGGATGATTTAACGTTGAAGGTAACACGTTGATGGATGAGTTGTGGGCTTCATACTGCCCCCTTTTCTTTGTTAATTGAAAACCTTTTAAGTAGTACTGGTGTGATTTTATCAGTTATTATTTATTGAGAATAGATTTTAGATACTATTAAAGATTTCTGGATGAAGGATTGTGTATACCATTGTTCACATTAATAAAAGGTGGTTACATTTTGGCACTGATGTGCTTGCTTACGTAACTTCCTGTCATTCTTACCATATTGGAACAATGTACGGTAGTTTAGAGAGTAATGTAAATTATGTTAATCATCTCTGTTGATTTGATTGTGTTTTCTCTTTTTGTGTTAAGAATGTTTATGCCTGGTTATTGCTATGCAGATTTATTCATTCACTTCAATTTGCAACCGTGAAAGCCGAAGAGATTTCTGGGTCTCAGCCTGCTGAAGTACAGAACTTGGGTAAACGCTTAAGTTTGAGTAGTATATCTTGTATCTGCAGAAATAAAATTACACTAGTTTAGTTAAAAGGTGTTTGATATGTTATGAAACGACTAGTTACTGATTTGACAATATGGGGTTATTGCTCTTATCTTTTTATCTCAAAGGAAGGTTTATAACTAAATTAATTTGCAAATGGTAATGAAGCATTTGTGGTGTTATTTAGACTAGATCTGTTTCATAGCATGATGCTGTTATTCTATTTCTCGAGGGTAAGTAATCTTTTTTAATTGTGTTCTTTTATCATCAATTGTGTGGTGCCACACACTTCAGACCACTAATAATCAGATTCAGTTGAATGGCTGTTGCCTACAAAATAAAACTGGCGAAGCAAATGTGCTTTAGGAAATGTATCTCATTTTGGTGCAGTTAATATGACAGATGCTTTGATTCTACCGATATTGAATTGTCAAAAAGGTTTACATGGTTCATTATTTTTCTCCAGTCCAGGGAAATTGGTTTAAATCTGCCAATTGGAATACAATCGTGGATCCCTTAAATGGAGAATCATTTATCAAAGTTTCAGAAGTAGATGAAAGCGGGATCAAGGTATATATATTGAATGAATCATACATCAACCTAGTTGCAATGTTCGCCTTGAGATACACCACTCTTCTATTAAGCCTGTATTAGTATTACAAAGCATGCTTTTCGTTCTATGTTCTTCCACTTCTCTTATCAGATATCTTTCACATCTTATGCAGCCTTTTGTAGAGAGTTTGTCTAAGTGTCCCAAACATGGCATGCACAACCCATTTAAATCCCCAGAGAGGTTTGTATGCAGTCCTCTAATTGTCAACATGAATTTGCACTCTATATTGCCAACTATATAGGTGCTAAGATAAACCGTTGTATACAGGTACCTTTTGTATGGAGACATATCTTCAAAAGCAGGCCATATGCTTTCCCTGCCTGAGGTATTACAATTATATTGAGAAAACAAAATGCATCAAATTACCCATCTGTTTTTTGGTCATGGGACTTAGAAAACACGTCACTAGTTTGTAGTGATTTTGCATTTTTCTTTCCTTTCAGGTTTCTGATTTCTTTGCCAAGTTAATCCAGAGGGTTGCACCTAAGAGTTACCAGCAGGCTCTTGGTGAAGTTTTTGTTACAGGGAAATTTCTAGAGAACTTCTCTGGTGATCAGGTACACGATTGTTTGCTAGAGTTTGAAATTCTTCTTTAACATCTTTGTTATTGAGCTGCAGTTATCCTCTTTGATTCCAAATTATACATTCTGTAATGTCCGACAGGTACGTTTCCTGGCAAGGTCTTTTGGAGTTCCTGGTAATCATCTTGGGCAGCAAAGTCATGGTTTCCGCTGGCCTTATGGACCTGTAAGATATCCTTCACATATTTGTTTATTCTTTTAGTTTAGAACCTCAATAGATTATAGATGTGCATTGAAGATGTGAAATCATCATGCACGGAGCTCTTTATGGACGAACATGATAAAAAGTAAATGACTTCTAGTGTGTATGATTTTAGTTCTTTGGATTCTTATTACCTCTTAAACAACATTGGTATGTGCTGCTACATATATACAACTTAAGCTTTTAGTTGGTAATTGCCTAAATCTTATTAACTTTTTTATTTGACATTTGACATTTTTGAATTTAGTATAGGATCTTTACTTTAATTTCAATGCGGTCATGGGTCACCATGGGTTCTAATCACCTTAAAGTACTTTGATTCATCATTCATGAAATCATCTCTTCCTTCTAATCCTGGAAATTAAATTTTTTGCTGTTGCAGGTTGCAGTGATTACACCATTCAATTTCCCTCTAGAAATTCCTCTACTCCAGTTGATGGGAGCACTTTATATGGGTAACAAGCCTATCCTTAAGGTTGATAGCAAGGTGGGTTCTAAGACATAAATTGGATCAACTTATGTTTGACGATATAAAAGTGTAGTTTTTAACCGGTCTTTTGTCATATACTTATGTTTATCAACTTTCTTATTATTTTAATGATAGTGTCACCTGAATTTGCGAAAATGCAAAATTCTTCGATTATTTGAGTCTACCTAATCCTCCAATAATGTGTGCTGTTTATCTTTAGGAACCGCATCTTATTTGATGAACAAATTAACAGCTTCTTGGTCATGTATGAAGTGTGAACTCTATTTTACCCCTTCTAAATGCATCATTGAAACTTTTTTTGTCAGCATGGTTTCTTAAAGAAGTACACACACAGACATATATTTATATGTACGGTCATTTGATGGTCCTTGTGCATTGTGTCTTGTTATTGATCTTTTCCGTCCCAGAGTTCGATGTACTTTCCAAAAATAGGGTTGTATTTCAGTATTTTCATCTGAATCCCTGTACCTCAAATTAGGTTCATTAGTTTCTTTTTCTTATGAGTTTGAGGTTTGAAACCCAGTATCGCTGAAGTTTCTATCTTTTCTTTGATCATTCATCTTAAATTTCTAAAGGAAATAGTCTAAAATCTATTCCTTACAAACAGAAATCACAGCACTGTTTCCAGTACCAAAAAATGTATACAGAACAAAAGACAAGCTGTCATCAAATTACACCTTAGTTTGTATATAAATGTCACTAAGCCAAAAAAGCCTTTCTTAGCTTGATCTAATACCCTTTTATGAAAGTAGTTATGCATATTTTCCCTTATACACTCTACTATTTTTCTAGGTATCAATTGTTATGGAACAAATGCTTCGGTTGCTCCATGCTTGTGGGATGCCTGTGGAAGATGTTGATTTCATCAATTCTGATGGAAAGACAATGAACAAGATACTGCTAGAGGTTGGTTTTCCTGGTGCACTTTCAGTTTTATAGGCTGCACATTTTCTACTTGTTATTCTTTTGCATCCTGTTCTTATAGAGTATTTTTTCTTTGAAGCAAGTGTATAGAAAAAAAATGCTACATGAAGAATGTGTTACACAAATAGTTGTAAGTGTACATGCTTGATAACACCATTTTCTTATGGATTAATACAATTATGGAGAGATAAAACTTTTCTAGGTTCTCTATTTGTTGTCATATTTTGTCTCTAAAATTCAAATGGGCCACTTTTTAAAATCGATACGAATATTGTCTAATTCTTTCAAGACCTTTGTAACTACATCAAAACAATACAAGAAATACTACGTGTAGAAAAAATTGCTGTTAAAAACGTTGACACTATATTGATTAGTAATAATTATATGTTTCTATCAAATACAAGTTGGACACGCCAAACTAGAGGTGGACAACTATTAGAGTTCATTGTTTGAAGGATCTTACTCTGGATGTTCTTTTATGTAATATGAACTGACTGACTTCTACTTTCAAGTTTCTAGCTGACCACTTGCTAAATTTTATCTTATCGTAGTGACTAAAATCAAATCATCATCCAGAATTTATTTAATTTGTGCTTTTCCACAATTTAAATTGTGTTTTCATTTTGATATTTATTTGGGCACTTAGGAAGTTTGTCTTGACCATAGATTAATCAATGACAACCTTTTTTTATCCTTTCACTGAACATTTAAGTCTAGGTTCTTATTGTTAGGGAAGTTCTGTTTTAATAAATCATCTAATAATATATGTTAAGTTTTGTTATTTTCTATAACCTTCTGATGCCATATTCAGGCAAAACCACGGATGACTCTCTTCACTGGCAGCTCTAGAGTAGCAAACAAGTTGGCTGATGACCTAAATGGTAAAGTAAAATTGGAAGATGCAGGATTTGACTGGAAAATTCTTGGCCCTGATGTTCATGAGGTACATCAAACATTATTTCAAACTTTAAACCACAAATGTGGAACTTTCGCGCATGTCTTTCTGGCACTTAAACCACATTATTTTCATCGATTGACAGGTGGATTATGTTTCATGGGTTTGCGATCAAGATGCATATGCATGCAGTGGTCAGAAGTGCTCAGCACAGTCAATGCTTTTCATACATGAGGTTAGTTGCCACATGTTATCTTTACGCTATCTTTTGATTTTTGATACAAATCCTTAAGAACTGCCCTTTATGTCCCCAAAAAGATATCCACTTTAAAATCTAGAAAAAATTCAAGACAGTTGTTATGGACACTCTTACACGAGTGGATAGAGATTGACTCGATTCTCTTTATCTGATTCTTAGAAAAGAAATGGTAATTTATGAACACTAAATTTACATTTAGTGTTAAGAGTTCAAAATAAGACTCTTCCATTGCACATATTTGCAAAGTGGATCCTTTTTGGGAATGGGACAAGGAACTTTTTTAATTTAGTTTTCAGGTAGAGCTTATAACTTTTATCATTATATGTAGAACTGGAGCAAAACATCACTCATGCGTCAATTGAGTGACCTTGCTGCAAGGAGGAAGCTTGAAGACTTGACTATCGGCCCAGTTCTTACGGTAAGTATGCCTACTTTGTTGCAAAAAAGCAACTGTTTCTTTACTCAACTCGGGAAAATTGAGTTTCTTTTGAAACATTTAACTTGGTTCATTCCTATTTCTTGGAGATCTCTAAATTTACTTGACTGATTGGTCTCTGCAGTTCACAACGGAAGCTATGCTAGACCACATGAAGAAATTGCTTCAGATTCCTGGATCCAAGCTACTCTTTGGTGGTGAAGAGTTGGAAAATCATTCTATTCCTAAAGTTTATGGTGCTATAAAACCAACTGCTGTATTCGTTCCAATTGAAGAAATACTTAAGGATGAAAATTATGAACTCGTTACAAAAGAAATATTCGGACCATTTCAGGTAGGCAATTAAACGAGACTTTGCCAAAATTTCCACTTTCTATATATATATATATACCCTGATATAATTATGTTTTATATCCTCAGATTATAACGGAATACAAAAACAATCAACTTCCACTGGTATTAGATGCCCTTGAAAGGATGCATGCACATTTAACAGCAGCTGTCGTTTCTAACGATCCATTATTTATCCAGGTATGGCCAATTTTCTCCGCTTAACAGAAAAGGGTGTGTATAATCTTTTCAGATCTTATCCAGCTGGACATGGGGTTTGTTTGGTTGGTCTTCCATTAAGTTCTGTATGGATAAAGTTGTCTGTGTGGATTAATCTGTCTGTACAGAATGGGAAGGTTTTTATTTGGGAGGGTTTTTTCATAGATGGAAGGAAGTTGTTTTTGATTGGGAGGGGCAGGTTTGAAAAAAAAAACTTGGCTTTCTGCATCAAGCTCCCCCCTAGAAGCTTACTGACTAAGCCACTTTCTGTATCATCAAGCCACTACCAAACAGTCATGTATAGCTGACCGAATAAACTGAGTCTGATTAAGCTCATTAAGCTGCTAACAAACAGGCCCATAGTCTGTTATTGAGAGCCATTCAGAAGGTGTAGGGCTCCATATAATTAACCTGACCCAAGTTGTTCTTTCTCTAACTTGGCTTTTGATGGCTGCAACTCTTTTCTCAGGAGGTTGTTGGGAAAACAGTTAATGGAACCACATATGCAGGACTTAGAGCAAGAACCACTGGTGCACCGCAGAATCACTGGTGCGTTGAATCAGTTATATTTATATCATATTTCAATCTAATTTTCTGTGGTCAACTTATTGTTTCTAGTTTTCTGTTGCAAACTAAATTTCCAAAATAAAAAAGGCACATAATTATAACACGTTTTAATCAACTAAAAAAGACAATTGTACCCTTAATAATAGTAGAGGGAGTTCTCAATCTCATAGTTAAGGGTAGAATTGGAAATTAGACATTTCCTTTTGAAAGTGGATACTTATTTTGGGACAAACTAAATTAGAAACATGGACACTTATTTCAATTTTCTGTTTCTAGTTTTTTGTTGCAAACAAACCATCACTCTTGTAAATGGAAAAAGAAACATACTCCCTCCATCTCAAAATAATAAGGCACATAATTATTAATTACACTTTTTAATTAACTAAAAAGACAGTTAAACCCTTAAATGATGGAGGGAGTTCTCATCTCATAATTAATGCTAGAATTGGAAATTAGACATTTTTTAAAATGGACGCTTATTTTGGTACAAACTAAAATAGAAACGGCAACAGAGGGATTGCAAAAGTCGGCAATTTTATACAAAAATTTGGAAATTCCTATAATAATCTAGGAACATTTTGTTTAATTTTATTATAGGTTTGGGCCGGCTGGAGATCCAAGAGGTGCGGGAATAGGGACTCCTGAAGCTATAAAACTGGTGTGGTCGTGTCATAGAGAGGTCATATACGATATTGGTCCAATCCCACACAAATGGCAAGTCCCACCTTCAACTTGAACTACTACTCGTCAAGAAAAGAAAGAAAGATGTGATGATCGATTTCGACAAGTTGTGGCCATGATAACTCGTTAACTCAAATGTACGGTCCGTTGAGAGGAAAAGTAGCTAAGTTTTGAAGGCAAATATGTTGTGACTTTAATATTATTGCATACATTTTCTTTTTAAGGTATTGGGATGGTTTTGTTATTATATGAACCAATGTTACACTCTTTAATAAAACAAACACTATGCATCCCATCTTTATCTCATTCTCTTTAATTTTGTTCATATAAAATAAATATGCCTACAACTACTAGTTAGCTGAAATGGTATTTGAACTTGTTTTTTTAAAGACATTTAAGTAATATTATTTGGATTTAAAAGATATTTTCCAAAAAACATACTCATAATCATTTATTCTTATAATTGACCCTATACATGTGTACAAGACATGGCCCTCCATGCCATAAAAAAAATAGTCTTGTTACTTAACTAGTCAATTGACTTGAGACCTTGGATTGATTAACGGCTATTCGGTTCGTTTTCTGTTAAGACCTGTATGGGATGGAGAGACAAACTTGTCTAGACTTTGGAGGAAAATGGAGATGAGATGGGGACGAAGATAGGAATTAAGAGTAAAGGGGAAGGGTAAAAGGGGAATAAATGGGTTAAAAAATGTATATGACTTTACTTTTGGAGCTGACCGAATAAGCCATATGTTTTATTTAGTTATTAAGCTATTACCGAACGACCCAATAACCCTGCTTGATGGTCCTAAGGTAGCGTTTGGTACGCAGACTAGAAGGACGGGACTGGACGGGGCAAGACCAGACTGGACAAAATTGAACTAATAGTTTGTCCTACATTTGGTACAACTAGAACATGACTGGACTAAAACAGTAAAATGACTAGATTGCCCCTAATGTTGTTTAATGTTTTTTATATGATAGTTATACAAAACTAGAAAAAAAATTCAATTATATTTATATTTTGGGTTTTTATCTCTTCCTTTTATTTAAAAAATAAAATAAAAAATATAGTATTTATAATTCTAAATAATCAATAATTTACATCTAAAATTAATTAGTAAATTAAAATTAATTAATAATTAAAACTAATAAAACTATAAATTAAAACTAATTAACAATTACAACTATAAATTAAAATAACTAATAATTGATTAATAATAAAATTAATTAATAAATTGAAAATAGTATTTATTAATAATTAATAATGGTTTAGTGAAAAATGTTGTAGTTATGGGGATAACATAATCATTTTATGTTTTGTCCTATATTATTACACCCGTTTTAGTGGAACAAAAATATTCAAGAATATTTCCATGAAAACAAATTTTTGTCACATGTTGCTCAACCTTATTTTTGTTCCATAGCATGTCAAACATGATACTATTTTTTTTGTTCCGTCTTGTCCCATACAGTCTACATACCAAACGCACCTAACCGACAAAGACCCCCTTTTAACTTGATAAGTATATTATAGAGGAAAATGCAGTTTTTTATCCCTGTGGTTTGTTAACAATTTCTAATTTCGTCCCTATGATTTTAATTTATTTCTATTTTTATTCCTAAACTAATTTCTATGTTTAAAATAGAGATGGACATTGGGTCAGGTCGGGCCTATCCTTTGACCGATTTGGGAACGGCAGTCCAAGACCGGTTACACACTTACACTTTTCATCAAAAAAAAGCCTCGACCTGATTTTTCCAAATTGGTATTTAGTTGTATTTTTAATCTTTTTAATTGTATTTAATTGTCCCATTTACCCTTTACTAACAATTCTTTTTATAATTTATGATTTTGACTCGTATTCTTGCAAAAAGACGTATTTTTAAATGTATTTGATATACTCAATTATATAGTTTCAAGTGTATCAGAATAACACTTTTGTATTCTTAAAAAAAATTACATAAAAAATTGAATTTTTTTACATAGAACCAGTTTGGGCCCGACCTGGTTCTTATAACGGGGCCTCATGTACCTTAACCGGGCCTTGATATTTTGGCCGGGACCAGGACCGGTTGCGGATAACACTATTTGGGACCAGGATTGATTAGGTCTGGCTCGAGACTGATTTTTGGCCATGAATGAGTCGAACACTGATCGGCACCACATGGTTTGGTTCTCGCAGAACATTCCCAGATAGGGTGTTCATCCAAACCGCCAAACCGCACAAACCGTCCACACCGCACAGCAAAGCGCGATTTAAAATTTTCGCGGTGCGGTTTGCGGTTTTGAGCTATCAAACCGCACCGCAT
Source organism: Silybum marianum (assembly GCA_036898165.1). Classification (NCBI taxonomy): domain Eukaryota; kingdom Viridiplantae; phylum Streptophyta; class Magnoliopsida; order Asterales; family Asteraceae; genus Silybum; species Silybum marianum. The sequence goes on from CM072535.1 coordinate 25,103,937, forward strand.
GCTTTATATATCTTAAATTTTATATATAACACATACATATATATAGAATAATTTATTATTTATATAATATTTTTGGACTTTGTGTTTTGCGTTTCTAGTTTTATCTAATATGACAATTGGCAATATTAATTAATTAATTGGACACGTCAAAACTCACACTTGCAATCTAGTTCGGAATTTATTTATTTTACTTATTAAAATATTTTTTAATTATGAAATATGCATTTGGGAACGGGATATGTTGAAACTCTTTATTTTTTTGAAATACGGTCACTTTATCTTTCATTTTATAATGTATTTTTAAACTTATAAATATTGGATTGTAGACATAAAGTGCGATAGGTACAAACCGCATAAACCGCGTTTGGTGCGGTTTGAGGTTCATGCGGTGCGGTTTGGGAAAATGCTCAAACTGCAAATGGGTAAAACCGCACCTCAAACACCCCTATTCCTAGATATGCTTTCGTTCTTTGAGTTGCCATGAAGCAACGTCTTAAGACGCATGATAAGCTTCGGTTTTGGAAAGCCTATCCTAATATGTCTTGTGCGTTTTGTCATAATGAGTTTGATTCTCATCAGCACCTTTTCTTTGAGTGCCCGTTCCCTAATCAGGTTTGGAACGTGATTAAGCCTAAGCTGAACCTTCTTGTTGTTCCGGACAACTGGGATGATATCATTAGAGTCTTCCAACAAGCCACTAAAGGCAAAACCATCTGGTATATTATTCGTAGATTAGTGTTTGCTGGTATCGTCTACCATCTCTGGTTTGAACGGAATGATCGCATCTTCAAGGATAAGAGAAGATCGTATGATGTGGTGATCAAAACCATCTCTGATGATGTCCGGTTTATGCTTCTTAGCCTTAAGTCTTGTCCAAACGTTGTTAGAGCCAGGCTTGTCTGGAATCCTCCCTAGGGTTGTTCCTTCTCTTTCCCTCCCCCCTCTTCCCTTCTGTTCTTTCCGTTTCTTTCTCTGTGTGCTTGTCTCTTGTTTTGGGCTTCCAAAAAAAAAAAAATCCTAAAATCCTAAAAATACAAAAAACGTAATCTTTAATGAATAATTCTTTTTCTTGATTGGAAGGGTTGCGCCTCTCTATATAAAAAAAGTACGAGGTAAAACATTAAAGAATTTAAAACCATATAAATGAAACAACAATAAATTATAAATCATAAAGATGAAAATAATAGTAAATTACAAAAATCACATAGGGACAAAAATCACATTTTTTAACCGAAAATCGAAATTATCGACAAACGCTAGGAACAAAAAACGTAATTCATTCTATATTTTAATATAGTGACAAATTGCATACATAAAATTGATTATAAAAGCATTTTATAATATAATATATAGTGAACTACTTCTTGTGGTTTGTTGTTTATAACTATTTTTGTCCTCGGTCTTTAAAAATTTGCTTTTTTGGCCATTGTGATTGTAATTCATTTTGCTTTTCATCTTTAAAACTAACTCTGTCAAAAATGTCGTTTAAGTTAAGAGTATTAGGATCTTTTACCATCTTTCTTTTTATTGAATAATATATTATCAATACAACCTACATAATACTCTCTAATATCCCCCAATCCATCCCTTTATTCGGAGCTGTTATCCCTCAACCGATTTCCAAACTTCACTATGAAGTCCAAACAAGAAGTTCCTTCTCCATGAATCAAACCCGAATTCAAATTCAAAGTAAATCCTTTGTTGACAAGAAAGATTACCATCCAACTGTCACCTTGTTTACTTCTTCTGTTGTTTGGTGGCATTGATTCTAGTTTGGGTTACCGATTTTGTTTCTCGGTTTGATTTGGGTTATCGATTTGTTTTTTTGGTTCTGGTTCCGGTTTCCCATTTTCTTTTTTATTTGAGATACCGTTTTTGTTTTTAGTTTTGGTACTCATACCAAAACTAGAAACAAAAAAGATATCTCAAATAAAAAAGAAAATGGAGAACCCAAACCAGAACCGATTTTAATTTTGATTTGGGTTATCGAATTATTTTTAAATTATTTGGGCTGGGTTATCGAAGCTATCTAGCCCAGCCCAATTGTAAGCTGGGCTTTCTTTCTTCTTCTTCTTCTCTCTTCAAGCGCACAGACCACTAGAGCCGCTTACCTCCATTACGCTTCTAATTCTTGTCCACCCGCCGCCGCCGCCGCCGCAGCTCCGCCGTCCACCACCCTTCCTCTGTTTCAAGGTCTGTATCTTTCCCTACCTCATTTGTATTTCATGATGTCTATGCTCGAAGTAATAACCAAAGCTTCGGTTACATCCGACCACCTAACTTCAGAAGAGTCACGATACCCTATAGTTCTTAATCCAGACCCTGTTTTACTCAACTTGAAACCTAAAACCGAAGATACGAACGATGCTTCATTCGTTAAACGCGTTGAGGGCTGGACAATTTCTCAAACCGATACGGAAGTTATAGAGTTAGGGCAAAAGTTCTTTAAGAAGTTGAAAATCAAGCTGAAAAACCCTAAGTCGTTCAGTAAGGTTGAATTCATTAGCATATTTAATTCGTATCTGGAGAAGAGCAGCGAGAAACTCGGGATTTCGATAGGGATTGAACCCAAGGATGAGGGTTATACTAAGGTGCTTATACAAAATGTAGGGTTTGTGATGGGTCAGGCTGTTGTAGGTTTGATATTGGAGGCTTGTTTTGCGTTTGAAATTTGGGAGATATTAGAACCTCTGATTGTTGGTGGGCTAGTTGATGGTCCGTGCTCTAAGAAATTGGTTAGCAATTTGATTGAGAAAAGGAGGTCAGATTTGGTTTGTTTGTGTGTTAAGCATGTTTCTGATCTTCAAGTTTCTGATATACTTTCGGTTTTGAAGTTCTTCCTTTCTCCACCTAAAGATGCCTACACCACCATGAATGCTATAAGAAAAGAATGGCAAAACCAAGCATTATCAGCTATTGAAATGGCTGTGGACAAAACCGTTGCTGAGAAGAAGTCGAATTTGGCAAAGGATGCTGTGATTTTGCTCATGTTGGCTCATGATCAGTTTACTGTCAATGAATTGTGCTTGCATTATCTTCTTGCATCACCAAATCTCGATGATGTGATATTCCCAGCTTGTATTGGTCAGTTAAATGGTTCAGAGATTATGGGTCTTTTACGTTACTTGAAGAAATGGTTGGAAAAGTATCAGAAGTACCCTCAAGCATGTCAAGGTCCTAAACCTCCGGCTGCCCATGGGTTAAAAGCTTTCGAGTTAGTTCCTTCACTTGAACATGTTACCAAGTGTTTTGGGTTGGTTGTTGATGAACATTTTTCCTCATTGGTCATGCATCCGGAGTTTTGTGAGGAGGTGATATCTATTGAGTTGATTGTCAATTCTTTGGTTTCGGAAGCAAGATTCTGTTGTACATTGGCAAACTTAACTTTAAGTTTGAAAACCGATGTTAAAGGTGCGTGATATGAGTTCTCTTGCATCGGTAAAATTGAATTGAATTTGTTTTTCCTTCGTCACTGAACCGCAAATAGAATTATGCTTCAAGAAATTCAAGTTTTTGATATATTTATTATGTTTAGTTTTGCTGATTCCTTGTTTATGAAAACCCATGATTCCTTCACCTCGCTCTTTAAGTTGATTGGTTGTGACTTATCTTTTTGATATATGTGTTACAATTTGTTATCTTGTTAATATGAAAATCTTGGGTGTCCTTGTGCGTTGTTGATGAGAACGATGGAAGATTAGAAGTTTATATGATAAATTGCATAGCAATCAATTGGACCAAGTATGCATTGTTGACCCATAGCTTAGTCCACGTATTCTTACACAGTGCGTCTCAAGCCTCTGATAGAGGAAGTGATGTGTCAATTCTTGTAAACTGAATTCATGCTACAATATACAATACACTTTTTATGTGTTTAGAATTATTCAATGTAGCCAGGGTTTTCATGGAAACAAGTGTTCTACTTTTTGGGGTGGGTGGTGCACAAATTTGCATTCATCTTACCCCAAACCCCATCTCCGAGTGGGATTTATGGGCTCATTTGGTTTGGTTTTATGTGCTTAGAGTTATTCAGTGTAGCAATGATCTTTTAGAGTATATCAGAACCTGCTTATTAGTTCTTTCAACATGTTTCCAAGTACCCTTGGGTTAATTTCTTTTCTTGAAAAGGCGGCAATGTTGCATTCACTGGGCATTTGTTAGGGTAACTCACGATGAAGACTTTTTTTGAGGTCGTCAACAGTTTCAATTGGCATGCTAATCAAGTTGACAACCTCTTTCAGGTACGAATTATTAGGTTTCTGCAATGCGTATCACAAGAAATGGAAAGAGTGAAGACATGAGATGGGAGTATGGGACTAAAACAGATGGGATTTTGGCCCTGAACCTTTTGTTGTATTGGTGAATTTTGAAATACATTTGGTAGAGACGAAGATTGAGAGAATTTAGATTGAAGAATGTTCATTTTTTAGATGTTTATGAAGGGAAATCTTCATAAGATGAGTCTTGATGTTTTATTAATTAAAAGTTTTGGAGCATTTGGGGTTGACAGCTTATAAGATTCATAAATTACCTTTTTTTGCATTTTCTACATGTAAGCATAATTTTTGATTATAGGCTGTTCTACTTTTTCAAATCAAGCCTGCCCCTTTAAGAGTACAAAATTACAAGGTGCATGTAAGAGACTCTCAAATTCCATGAACAAAGGCAACAAGTAGGGTTTGCATGAAGGCCTTAAAACCGGTTAAGCTCCGGATGTATAAATCAATGATGCGTACAAAGTTTTCACTTTTTATAACATTTTTATTAACTCTAGGTCACGAGATACGGATCTAATTCATCAACGCCAGTAAGGAAACAAATAGTTTAGAGTACCTCAACTCTGGAGAAGTTTAATTCAATAGCATGCCAAGTAAAAATCTAGCTATTAACCATTCAAGTATATTTCATATTTTTTTCATTATCGTTTAGCATGCTCGTTTCATCTTCAAATTCATTTTTTTATTAAACATTTAATAACCAATATTTTATAGTGTCGTTTAAATCATGCATTTTGCCATGACACACATTCAAACACAAACATCATGAGTCATTTACGTAAATATAGATACGTTTGGCGTGTATCCGTCTGCTGAATATTTGAACATACCCTGCTCTAATTAGGGAGTATATCTTATCTACATTTGTTAATGGGTTGCTCTCATCCAATGTTACATTGGGGTACCATGCTCCGATGGATGTCAGATACTCAGTGAATAGGCATAGTGTCTGTAAGACGCAACATGCACATGGTGAATCGAATTCCCTTCGGGACAAAGACAAGGACCTACTATATTATGCCGAAATTAGCTTAATTTTAACACCCGCACTATTATTGAAGAGAATTTCGATCTTAGAATGTTTCGGGTTGAAGTTGAATCAGAATCGGTGTAAGAGTTACCAGCAGGCTCTTGGTGAAGTTTTTGTTCCTGGGAAGTTTCTAGAGAACTTCTCTGGTGATCAGGTACACAATTGTTGGCTAGAGTTTGAAATTCTTCTAGAACATCTTTGTTAGTGACCTGCAATTATCCTCATTGATTCCAAATTTTACATTCTGTATGTTCAACAGGTACGTTTCCTGGCAAGGTCTTTTGGAGTTCCTGGGAATCATCTTGGGCAACAAAGTCATGGTTTCCAATGGCCTTATGGACCTGTAAGATATCCTTCACATATTTGTTTATTCATACTAGATGTCTACCCGCGCAATGCAGCGGGGTGACAATTTTTCTTGAAAATCAGTTTAGATACCTCCTTTAAAATTCCTTCATTGGTTCCCAAGAAATTCCATCAACGAACAACTTCTCGCATATATTAATCGCATCAAACATAATAATTCATTTACAGATGGAAACCACAAAATAATAATTTTTGCACGTGGAAGCCAAAAACTAATACGTAGAAGACCATATTATATATATATCTGCTTAATGAAACAACACGTACAAAATGGTAAAGACTTCAACTTTGTGAGTTAAAAGTAGAGCATACAATGTGTTTAAAAGAAATGTTGAATATGCAACGTTAAAAGATAATTATTGGATATGTTTTCTACTTTTGATTTTCAATATATAAATGTTAATATATCACAACGTAGTAAAGAAAATAAAAATAAAGGCAAGGTGTCAATGTGAGACATCTAAACATCCTATGCAAAACATCTCTACAATCTTGAAATAAGCTAAAGAACAAGCATGTAACACATATTAAAAATTAATGTTGATAAGACAAACCACAAACAATTAATAAGCTTGAAGAAATATGTGTTATGTTGAATGGTTTCCAACACCAAAAAAGACTAACCTTTTATCAAGAATTAACAAATAAAATCGAAGAGCAATGCTCAAACTTGCCTATAAGGTTGTTTTCCAACACACAAAAAAAGAATCAAACTCGCATCCTCTTTGTTGTTCACTCTTGATTGTTGACAAACCCCGCAACAACCCTTGTTTTCGGCCAAGTAGAACCTAACCTACGGCTGTTGAGGAAATCCCAGCTGTGAAACTCCCACCACAAAACAAACACAAACAATGTGAAAATCCAAACTATTTGACCTTATGCCTCAATGCTAACATGCTATATACAAGACATAGGATTTCTTGTTGGACTTCAAAATTATTGCATGACAACCCTCTAAGCCATTCAAAAACAACGTTCATGAAGTTACAACAAGGAAGATAACAAACAATGAATATCTTATTATACTTACAAGTTAGAACAAATAATTGCTAGGAACAAAAACAAATAAAATTGATTGGTAACAATATTCATATTTGAATGCCATAAATTACCATGTTTAACAACTCACATTAGAGCCATTAAGCTTGGTTTAAAATCAATAAACTATTGAAGAGTGACACATGAAGATATGTACGACACAAACATCTAGAATTGTGTTTGTGACACCTGAGATCTGATCCCTGGCTTTGCAAGCTGATATATACACATCAATACAAACACAATTTAACATCAATATTTGTATAAACTGTATTATAAAATCGACAAAGACAAAGAATAAAGTGAAAAAATTAAAATCTAGAAGTACGCTTCTAATATAAATGTATGATAATAAGATCTTTGATATCATAAGGTAAAATCAATGTTAAATATAACCCACAATTCTAGAATTTTATTTAGAGGCCATTTACTAAATGCTTACTCGGTTAGCGATTAACGGGTCGGTATTTACTTTACAGGATGAAAATAGTAAAGGCCAAGAGTAATGATAAGGAGAGACTCACTTACCCGGTAAGTGAGGTTGACGGCTCTAATTACCCTGTAGTGCCTACCGGGCTACCGGCTTGTTGTGTACTGTTTTGAATTTGATGGACTACAATCTTATCGAATAAAGTAAGTTAAGAGTACTAACTCTTACCGGGTAAGGGTTTGGGTAAACAGCCCCTTAGTCATCAAGAACCCTAAGATATTATAAGTTTGTATATAGTAACAATTAACAAATAAAAAGAAAGGAGTAAAATTTGAAAATCAAAATTGATGATAAATTTTTGTAGATCTTCTTTCATACTCTTATAATCTATCTTTCGTGTGTGATGTATTTGTGTTTGTGACTAATTTAATTTATTTATGGTTTATTAGCAATGATCAAATTTGGATATTATTTGCAGCCATAGAGTAATATTTGTGACATGGAGTCTAGTACACATTAGTTGTTGGTTGTTGCAAGGAACTCATGAACCAAACACAATGGAGTCATTACTTGTCTTGAGAAAGTAGTTTAAGAGGCTTAGGAAACAGATTGAAAATGCCCGGCCAGGACTGTAAAATTAAGATAAATGGATCTTGTCACGAAATGGTATACATCTTTTTTTATATAAATATAGGTAATCCACTTCCTTATCCAAAAGGTACCCACATAACAGATTGGGAAAAGGAAGTTTGTATCACTTCTTATAGTAAGGCTCCCAATAAGTTGATAGAATAGATATAGTAAGGCTCCCAATAGGTTGATAGAATAGATAAAAGGCAGGAGGTTTGGAAACATCATTCCAAACTTCCAAGCAGCAAGCACCTATCTCAACATCAATCCAAGACTTCCTTTTTAACCTTTTACTTGCCACAAAGTTGAAGTGTGATTTTTTTTCCCATTAATGTTGATTAATCATGTCATAAAATTGGCAACAAAATCATATGATAAAAAACAAACAAAAATATAACATCGAAGGATACGAACCTTGGAAGTGTTGAATCTGCTTGTATCTTAGAGAACAAAAACAATAGAACCTAGGAAGCAGCTCCTAATTTCAATTAATCAAATCCAAATAAAATTTTTATCACAAAAAAACCCTAGAAATTGAATACTAAATAATAAAAACAAAAGATTGAACCTGTTGAAGGAACTCGTAATGTAAATAAATGAAACCGTACACAAAAAAAATATTTCGAAAGGAAACAAAAACAATAGATTGAAGGAGACGAACCTTGGAAGCTTCGGATCTGCTTGTATGGAACCTTGTTCAAATAATCCAATCCTACTGCTCCTAGAAAGAGTTGCTTATCCTATCAACAATAAAGATTCATGTATCTTAGTCCTAAGTTCACTATCCCTTTGAGATTCCAACATGGAGAACGATGGGGGAGATGAAATTAACATAAATATCGAATTACAGGTTGGGAAATATTGGACTCACCTTGTTAGCAGATGACTTTGGATGGCTGAAATTGCTATTGCTGGTAAATAAGAGAAATAAATACGGTAAGAAACCGGATTTCATCCCCATCCCCAACTGAAATTCATAATTTTAGGGATTAAGGATGGGGGGAATATCTGGGATAGGGATAACCATAAGGACGTTGAGTGATGTTTAAGGAAGATGATGAGACTTGTGCTTCATGAACTTGTATCAATGCATCCACAAGTTGTAAATTAAGTTTTAATAGATAGTACAGAATGCTTACAAAGTTGTTTTTAAGAGTTTTAGTCCAAATGCTTTATAATATAGTATATATATATAGATAGTTTAGAACCTCCAAAGATGGGCATTGAAGATTTTGCATGGAGCCTCTTTATGGATAAACATGATAAAAAAAAGAAAGTAAATGACGTCCCGTGTGTATGATTTTACTTCTTTGGATTCTTCTTACCTCTTAAACAACATAGATATGTGCTGCTACATATATACAACTTAAGCTTTTAGTTAGTAATTACCTAAATCTTAGCCTTTCAATTTTTTATTTTTTTTTACCTAAATCTTAATACTTTGTTATTTGATATTTCACATTTTTGGAGTTAGGAAAGGACCCTTACTTTAATTTCTGTGTGGTCACTATGGGTTCTGATCATCTTAAAGTACATAGATTTATGAAATCATCTCTTCCCTCTAGTCCTGGAAATTAAATTTTCTGTTGTTGCAAGTTGCAGTGATTACCCCTTTCAGTTTCCCTCTAGAAATTCCTCTACTCCAGTTGATGGTAGCACTTTATATGGGTAACAAGCCTATCCTTAAGGTTGATAGCAAGGTGGGTTCTAAGACATAAATTGGATAAATTGACTTGTGTTTGATGATATAAAAGTGTATTTTTAGCAACCTTTGGTTATATTTATCAACCGTTTTATTATTTTAATGGTACTGTCCCCTGAATTTGTGGACATTATAAAATGAAAAATTCCTCAGTTGTTTTAAGTCTACTAAGTACTCCAATGATATGTGTTGTTTATCTTTAGGAACCACATCTCACTTGATGAACAAATTAACAGCTCCTTGGTCATGTATGAAGTGTGAACTCTATTTTACCCCTTGTTAAAGCACCAAAGAAACATTTTTTTTATCAGTATGGTATCTTACAGAAGTATACACACACACAGACACATATATATATATATAGTAATTTTTCCTTGTGCATCGTGTCTTGTTATTGATGTTTTTCTCCCAGAGTTCGATGTACTTTCCAAAAATATAGGGCTGTATTTCCGTATTTTCATCTGAATCCATTATCTCAAATTTGATTCATTAGTTTCTACTTTTATGAGGTTGAGGTTTTAAACCCAATAACATGCAAGTTTTTTTCTTTTCTATGAGGTATTCATCTTAAATTTCTAAAGAAAATAGTCCAAAATCTATTCAACACAAACCGAAATCACAACAGTGTTCCATTACTAAAAAATGTATACAGAACAAAAGTCAAGCTGTATACAAGTGTCACTAAGCCAAAGAAAATAATCCTTTTTGGTCTTGATCTTTTATGGAAGTAGTTATTGATATATTATTTTCACTTATGAACTCTAGTATTTTTCTAGGCATCAATTGTTATGGAACTAATGCCCATGGGGTTATGTAGAAAGCCAAGTTTTTTTCAATCCTGTCTCTGCTAGTTAAAAAACACGCTCCTTCCTTCCATTAAAAGCCCCTCCCAAACATAAATCTGCTCAATCTGTAGACATATTAATTCACACAGACAGTCTTATCTTAATGAAAACAACCCCTAAGTATGGCTACTTTGTGCCAAAAAAACAACTCTTTCTTTACTCAACTTGGGGAAGTTAAGGTTGCGTTTGTTTTTTAAGAGGTGCTGAAGTCTGAAGTCTGATTTCAGTTCTGAAATGATTATGAAATGTCTAAACGAATCAGACATAAGTGGTGATTAAGAACTTAAAATAAAAAACAAACAAACAAGGCCTTAAGTTTCTTTTGAAACATTCATCTTGGTTCGTTCCTCTTTCTTGGATATCTCTATATTTTACTTATATTTGCATCTCATTGCAATTTTCTGTGGTCAACTTTGCGGACCATTGTAACTAGTTTTGTGTTGCAAACAAACCATTGTTCTTGTAATTAGAAAAAAAAACATACTCCCTACATTCCAAAATAAATGTCCAAAATGAAAGGACACAGTTTTAGAAATATATAATTATTACACTTTTTAATTAACAAAAAGACAGACAATTGTACCCTTAATGATAGAGGGAGTAATAAATTTCTTCATCTCATGATTAAGGATAAAATTGGAAAGTAGACAACTTGTTTTTATAGACAAACTAAAGTAGAAACAGGGTCACTTATTTTGGGACGCAAATATGTTGTGACTTTAATATTATTGCATACATTTCTTTTAATATATTGGGATGGTTTTGTTATATGAACCAATGTTAACACCTTTTAATAAAACAAACACTATGCATCCCGTCTTTATCTCATTCTCTTAAATTTGTTCTCATAAAATAAATCTGCCTACAACTGCTAGCTAGCTAGATGGTATTTGAACTTGTTCTCTTTAAGACATTTAAGTAATATTATTTGGATTTAGAAGATATTTTCCAAAAACATATAATCTTCTATTCTTATATTTGACCTTATACATATGTGGGTTAGAGGGTTAAGTTTTGGTGAGAAGTAGAGTTATGGTGAGAAGGGTAAGAAGAGATCACCACCCTTGGAAGCACATTAGGATGAGATGCACCAAGATGGACCGGATAAATCCATGTATGAAGTGCATCAATTCATGGACGAGTTTAAGATTAAAAGTGATCAAAGGTCCAAATCTCTTCTTACGTTTCTCACATTAACTTAACTTCTCACATGATCCTACGCCATATATATATACGGCTGGGTTCTGGTGAAAAGTGAAGTTATGGTGAGAAAGGTAAGAAGGGATCATAGGTGGGTTTGAGATTAAGACCATGTTTGGCAAACTAGTTGATAAACTAGCTGATGAACAAGTTATGTTTTACAAAAACTAGCTTATGAGTATGTAAAATGACAAAAAAAGCATTTTGAAAAAAAATAGTCAATTACAAACATTTCATAATATAATTCAGATAAATTTCTAATAATATAATTAAAACAAATTTCTAATATTATAATATGTTAATTAATATAACCAAGATAGTAAAAAATTAAATAATATAAAATGTTAATTGAAAAAATTTAAAATTAATTGTTATAGATACTATAAATATTGAATTTGTTAAAACAAATTTTAGAAAAAAAATATACATTAATCTATGGTTTTTAATAATCATTATATATAATTAAAACATGTTTAGCCCAATGACAATGTAACATCCTGGGGGTCAGTGGATGGTATCGCTGACTACCCGAGTTCGAATCCCGCGGTACGCATGTGGAGATATTCTGATCATGGGCTTGCCACTTAGTGGTACCCTTAATTGGGTTGGGTCGTGGTTGACGGGGATTAGTCGGGTGACACTCTTAAGTGGGAGCTCTGATACCCTGGAAAGTGTGTGTGTGTTAGTTTGGCTTTTAAAAAATCATTATATATAATATGAGTAACAATTTTTTTTTATCAACCTTACATATTCTAATTTTTTTTTGAAACGCAAGATAGTGAGGCCTGGGAGCTTCGGCATTGCCATCACCCCTGGAAACCCACCAAAATAATATATAAAACGAAAAGATAATACAGAGTAGTGTTACATTGACAAACGAAGACCCGAGAAATATTAAAAACAACCCGCTATACAACCACTGTGGACATGAAAAATATTTACCACCAATCTATCTGTACAAAACTACCCAAATAATGTCCCAAAAAGTTGATAACCTTGGTACATGCAGTTCTTCGTAGCCTTCACCAGCCGAGTTATGAAAGAGCCGAATGTGGACTTTCCAACCAATTCTCCTAACAAGATTTTTTCCTTCAATCTCGGGTTGATCCATCTGAAAGCCTGTTCTTTAAAGAGTGTGAAACATTCTTCAGGAGAGAAGGGTTTACGGTTAAAAATTAGATCATTCCTTGCCTTCCAAATACAATATGATGCAATCCAAACCGTTGCTCTCCAAAGGTTTCCATACAACCTGTCTATGTATCCGTATTCCGCCTCGAAGAGAAGATCACTAATCGACTCCCCTAAAAATCTGGTTGAGATACCCCACCAGTCAAAAAGTTTTTGCCAAACTATTTGTGCCATTTGACATTTTAAAAGACAATGAGTTATATCCGCAATTTCATTCCGACATACCGGACAAAGAACCGAATCGATATCTATACCTCTTTTGTCTATTTCAGTTCTGACCGGAATTCCATTTTGACGAATCCTCCAAGTAAACACGTTTATCTTTCTTGGGACTAACTTTGACCATATCGTGGATTCCGCCTCGTTTGCTTCTGGTGTAACCCGTTCTTCTATGAGTGATCTCATGGTAGCCACCGAGAAACCCTTTGCCGGGTCCAAACTCCAACTCCACGAATCTTTTTTGTCTCTGACCATCGGTACCGAGTCAATTAGTTGCTTTAGCCTCGATAATTCGTCTCTCGATCTTCCTCTTGCTTGATCTCCCCATTGCCAATTCCAGCACCAACCCCTGTCAGACCAAAAGCCACAATCACTAATTAAACAATTATTATGAGGATAAAAATTCGAATTTAATCGAAAAAGTCTAGGAAACTCCTTGCTTAGGATACAGTTATTCACCCATCTGTCTGTCCAAAATTTTGTTTCTGATCCATCCCCTATCCTCTTGATACACGAGGCCACAAAGTCCACGCACAGATCATTTATTTTTCTCCCCGCGATGCTGATGTCATTCCAAACAGAGAACTGGTTACCAGAATAAGGTCCTTCACTCGTACAGATTCCCGTTTTCTCCATATATGCTTGATAATACTTTTACCCATAAGGATTCTTTTTCCGTGTGATATCTCCACCACCACTTACCGAGAAGAGCGAGGTTAAATGCCTTTAGCGAGCCAATGCCGAGTCCCCCAAATTCTTTTCGGGCTATAATTTTATCCCATCTTACCCACGACATTTTGTTTACATTCGATCCACCCCAGAAAAATTTCCGTTTAATGCTTTCGAGCTTTTTTAGTACCGTGCACGGGGCTTTAAAAATCGAAAAGAAGTAGATTGAGAGGCTTCCTAACACAGATTTAACTAGAGTTAGTCTACCTCCAAATGAGAGATTTTTCGATTTCCAAGTAGAGAGTCTAGATTCGAACTTCTTTATAATGGGTTTCCAGTTTTTCACGCATCTCATGTTCGCCCCGAGGGGAACTCCTAGGTATGTGACGGGTAATGTTTCTGATTTGCAATTAAATCTTTCTGCCATGGTGTGTGTTTCCTCCGGAGTTATCCCAATACCATCAGACTGCTTTTATTTAGGTTAAGTTTTAGTCCCGAGACGAGCTCGAAGTTTCGAAGAATTGCCAACAAGTTTCGGATATTATTCTTTTTCCATTCTTCGAAAAATAGAGCATCATCCGCGTATTGCAGATGTGAAACCATCACATTGTTGTCTCCCACACTTAACCCTTTAAATATTCCGGCTTTTATTGCCTCTGATAGAGCCCGGCTAAGCCCTTCCGCTGCGATTATGAAAAGAAATGGGGAAAGGGGGTCTCCTTGCCTTACCCCTCTTTCCATGATGAGCTCCGATGTTGGTGATCCATTAATCAGAATTGACACCGACGCCGAGGAGAGGCAAGCGTGTATCCACCTACACCACTTTAATCCAAAACCCATTTGTTTCATTATATCCAGAAGATAGTCCCACTTTATACCGTCAAAAGCTTTCTCGAAATCCGCCTTGAAGACGAAGCATTTTGCATTTGTTCTTTTCGCATGGTTCAAAGCTTCATTTGCAATAAGCACCCCATCTAAGATATACCTGCCTTTGACAAACGCGTTTTGATTCTCTCCGATGATTTTTCCGATCACTTCTTTTAGTCTTTCTGCCAACACTTTTGAGAGTATTTTATAATATGCACCGATTAGACTTATTGGTCTAAAATCTTTCAGTTCCAAGGGGAAATTAACCTTTGGGATTAAGGATATGAAGGATGCGTTGCACCCTCTTGAGATTGACTCCTCTTCCCAGAACCAATTTAACGTAGCAACTAGGTCCTTTTTAATTACTTCCTAGAAAGTTTTAATGAATTTGAAGTTGAACCCGTCTGGACCGGGTACTTTGTTACTTCCGCAAAGTAATACTGCATTTTTTATTTCTTCCTCTGAGAACCGCTCCTCAATTCGAACCGCATCTTCGCTATGTATTTTTGGACATTCCGGGATGTTAAATTTTTGCGACATTGTATGGGGATCTGAGAAGATTCTTGTATAATAATCCCAAAAAGCTGTTTTTATCTTCCCAGGATCCGATAACCATTCACCGTTTGAGTTAATCCCTCGAATCGTATTCGTGTTGTTTCTAATTTTAACCGCAACATGAAAAAAACGAGAGTTCTCATCCCCTTCCGCGTCCCATTTGATGCGCGCCTTTTGTTTTGCTGTTTCCGCTATTTTTCTATCCCACTCTTTCCATATATTCCTCGAGTTTAACCATTCCGCTTTTTCCAAATCCGAAAGCTCTCTTTTTTCCATTTCAAGTTCCCATTTTTTTGAGTTTTCTTTAGCTTTCGTAACTTCGATATCACGGTTCTTGACTTTTGTGTTCCACCAGCTTCTAAGAGCTGTCTTAACCTTTTTAAGCTTGTCTTTAAACTTGACATCCGGGTTTGCGGGTGCGCTTTGGGTTTCCCAAGAGGCCGCCACTATGGAATGCACCTCCGGTTCGTCTAACGTTATATTACTTAGTAAAGCAACCTTTCGCGCTAGGCGCTCACTTTTTTTGCCTGGGTGGAAGCTGGCGGCGGGGCTTGCTTAACCGGATACACGGAATTGGGATCTCTGTCACATGTAAATCTTTCTATCGGGAAAGCCTCGCTTATTCAATTCAAAGGGCTGATTATTTAGAACCCTTTTTGCTCATAAGATAAGTAAGAAAGCGTTGGTGGGATCGGCGGGATGATGATGAGTATATAAATCAATAAAGACAAAAAAGAAGAAATGGCAAGATAAATTGAATATCCAAAGTCTGAATTGTTGCATTTCAATACTAGCGAATAATGGTCCGAATGCAACCTATCTAAAGGAATTATGATTGCATTTCTCCATTGATTTAGAAACGACTGATTGACAATGAACCTATCCAGTTTGCTCAGCTTCGAACCATCTGCACTTATTCTTGTAAATTTCCTAACTCCCATGGGTACTTCAATCAATTCTAATGAGTCGATGAAATTATTAAATAATGCCGCTGTTTTTTCGTTGTAGATTGAGTTAACCCTTTCTAAGCTTGATCTGACTTCATTGAAGTCCTTGAATATGCACCACATTGGTTTGTTATTTGCCGAGTTGTTTACTCTGATTATTAGACTCGAGAGTTGTTCCCAAAAAATTCGTTTCTCCTCTTCCGAATGAGGGCCATAAACATTTACCGTACATACCTCTTCATTTGCTCCCACCCATTTACCCTTTGTGTAGAGATAATATTTATTCCCAAAAGATTCAGAAACTTTGTACACCTTCTCATCCCATATAGTGACCAGTCCCCCTGATCTGCCAGAAGCAGGAAAGAAAACATATCCCGGTTCCGATCCCCCCCATACAGCTTGAACACTATTCGCCTCTATATGCTTTGATTTTATTTCTTGAATTCCGATTACGACATGTTTTTCTTTTTTGCATATGTCCTTAATTCACCTAATTTTACCAGTCGAACCCAACCCTCTACAGTTACAAGAAATAAAGCTCGTAATGAAAATTAAAGCTTATGATTTAAATCACGATGAGGTTATCAGAGATCATCTCCATAAGGGGTCGATATCGCTTCCTGCTCCTTTATCTCGCTTGCGTTGAATCCCAATTGCATCCCAATCTCCTTGATTATATTCGAATTAAGGTCACTGTGTCCAGACACAGATGGTGACGGAATTTTGGTTTTACGCGGTCTTCCTCTCCTTTTCCCTGTACCGATTGGGGTTGGTTTTAGAACATTGCTCTTTTTCTTCTTACCTTTTTGCGATTTCGATTTTAGACTCCCTTCGCCCTCACCGTGAAATACACTTTGGTCATTGAAGTCAATCCCTTTGTCCTTTGTTTCTGCTTGTGGTTTCTTGCTTTCCGAAGGCAGGTTTGTTGAGTCCGAGATGGGCTTCTTTGATGCAAATCCATTGTTTAAAATCTGGCCATTAGACTCATTTGGGCCAGTCTTTGGGCTTGGCGGAGAGATTGAGTTATGGACAGGATGTGACCCGCCATGATCTCCATCTTAATTATTACTTTGTATCCCTTCTTTGGCAACCGGCCACGGGGTTGTCACGTGCCCACAATCATTAATTTCTAAATTAGCCGTTAAGGGAGTAACCGTCCCCTTAGGAATCACTTCGATAACCGTTCCCTCAGTTAATTCCATTCCCACTTCCAAAGTCCGGTTTACCGGCGGAGTTTCCGGTATTGACTCCGGAGTTTTTTCCGTTTCATTTTCTGCCGTCTTCTCGGGTGAAGTGGCGCTATCGAGATTTTCAGGGCGTCTTGGTTTACCAGGTCTTCCTCTTCGTCAGTGAGCCAATCTTCTTCGCTTAGACCAACAGATTTATCATCAATCATCTCTTCATCTGTTTGGTTTTCTTCACTAACAATAAATTCCATTATCTCTTGTATATCTTCCGAAACCCTTACCGTGTATTCTTTCCCTTCATGCTTTAGAACCGCAATTTCATTTATGTGAGTAACACCCACGATTTGTAACACCACTTTGCCGACGATTAACGAGTGCCCTTCTTCAATAGTGCAATTCTTCGTTTGAAGTATGTTACCCCAAGGTGCTGCAATATCGTGGAAAGTCGAAATGTTCCAAAGATGGATCGGGACCCCTTTGATGTTGACCCACGTGATTCTTCCCCGTGGGGTGTAGTGTTTATTCCAATCCGAGATTTTACGTAACCACTGCCGGATGTCATGCTTTACGTTGTCTTTTATGATTTTCTTTGTCTCTGCATTCTCACATATGACTAACACTTCGAGACCTCCTAAGTATTTGATCTGTATATTTGAAAGCCCAATGTTTCCACAGAACACACCTAAGTCATCAAGATATTCCATCTTAACCACTTCCGTCGTGAAACTTCTGTCCAATATTTGCTTAGTGTTTTCTTCTATATCCGCCACTATCGTTCGCTTACCTTGTTTTTCAATGTTGCACGGCATTGAATGCGTGTTCGATCTGAATCCTACCTTTTCTTCATTCTGCTTTCTGAATCCACCTAGAACTTCACTTTATTTGCGATTGTCCCTTTCTTTAAAATTCGCTTCCGATTTATATTTCACTTCCTGGCCTCCATTCTCTCTTGCATACTCCTTCCTAGATTCAGGTTTATGATGTAGTTGCTGCTTATTGTTAGCGATGTGAAACTTCCATCTATGGTTTCCAACACCTACCATGTTCAGCTGATTTTCGAAATTGATCGGATCTGTGATGTTGCTGAATCTAGCAAACCCAAACTTTTTTCCTGATTTTAATCTTTTGTTAGCCAAATAGATATCCGAGATTGGGCCATATACCTTTAGAATTCTCCAAATTTCTTCTGCACCCCAATTCTCCGGGAAGTTGTAAAATAGGTATGAGGTCAGTCTCCCTCTCTTTCCCTCCCTGTTGGATTCCCTATTTTCACCTGTGCCTTTGTTCGATTGCCATCTTAAACCTTCTTTGTATCTTGTTTCTCTACCAGAATCGTATTTTTCCTCTCTGATGTGATGTTCCCTGTGTGTCCTACGTCGCCGGTTTTCCACTTTGAGCCACCGAAAATCGCTGCCGCCGCCCTCCCTGTTTAACCGGAATTCGCTGCCGCCGCCCTCCATTTTAAGCCGGAAATCGCCGCCGCCCAGAGAAAAAACCCTCTGTATTCGGTTCTGGTTATATATCTTTTTTACATATTCTAATTAATTAATATTTTAAAAAAATATGATTAATAATTAAGTTAAATATTTTATTAAACTTAATTAGCATATTTAATTATCTATGAGATGATAGAAACCCGGACAACGAAAATGTGTATATAAATGATTGATTGGTGTTTGGCTAAATAAGGCTTAAACCCAAGCTTAATGATTAAATTTATTCGTCTTAGTCTTTTTTTTTCCATTTATTTTAAAATAAGTTCTACCAAAATTTTATGACCTTAACTAACAATGTTTGTAAATCGGAAAATCATCAATCAATATATAAATATATATATATACCAAAGGGCCTCTGGCCTAGCGGTACCGGGGTTTTACAACAACCTCAAGGTCTTGGGTTCGAGCCTTGGGAGTGGTGGTTTCCCCTAAAATGGTGGAGGTATTATTCCTCATAGGTGATGTGGCTCTGTGGAGGTGCGAGGATTCGATCCCGCGCTGCCCCAGGGGTTGGAGTTTAACTCGTTACTAACATAACCACTAACACTAACGCTGCCGTTCAAAAAAAAAAAAAAAAATATATATATATATATATAGGGGTGAGCATTTGGACCGAACCGGCACCGAACCGGTTTGGAACCGGAACCGGAAATACGATATTATTAGAACCGATAACCGGACCGTATAGGTAATACCGGTCCCGGTTTTCCGGTCAAAAACCCGGTTGGAACCGCTTTATATTAGACCCTATTATTTCAATTATGAATTAACAATATACAAATGGACAACCCTAAAATTTAGTTCTTAAAAACATAAATCACTTTAAATCTTTCAATTTATATCATAAATATTATATGGCTAATGTTTTTTATGATTTTTTTCTCTAGATCAACACGTTTAAAATCTATATATATATATATACATATATGAGTTGTTTGATCAACAAACTTCAAAATTCATACTTTTATTACCATCACCAACAAAATACCATCACAATTACCAATACAACCCCCCCCCTTTCCTTTGCATCGTGTGTACAATAAAATTGAAATCTTGATTTACATTAAAGAATTTAATTGATTGTTGTCTTTGTATAATGGCGTAAGACAATTGTCATCCTGGATAAAAAGTTGGGATTTTTACTTTTTTTAATATGGTTACGTTACGACACATTAATGATTAATAAATGAACGATAAGTTATTTATATGGTTATGTTACAAAAGATATGCTTGTTAAATTTTGAAAGGTTATTTTGAGATATTAGAAAACATAATAAATTAATTAAATTAAGATTAGATACTCGTTTAAAATTCCGGGCCGGTTCCGGTTAATTACCCGAAAAATTGGCACCGAACCCGGTTTAGAACCGGAACCGAATATGGAGGATTTGAAGAACCAAAAACCAGACCGGTTGGACTATACCGGTGCCGGTTCCGATGCCGGTCCCGGTTCGGGCCGGTTCTTGTAGGTCAAATGCTCACCCCTATATATATATGTTGTAATATTAATGTAAATATAGAGTATTATAATATTGTTCTTACTATGTAGTAAATAATAGATGGTATGGGTGTGGATGACATTTTCAACTCTAATGTCCAATCCACAACCAAGTTGTGAGTTAATCCCATACCCAAAACCATGTAGATGAATAGGGATTTATGGCATATAAATACTCTCTATGTAGAAGTAGAAAACACACCTTCAATATACTTATACAAGTGTATTAATCTTCTCCAAGTTCTACCTTTCTTTCTCCATAGATTTCTTAATCTATTGTTAATTAGTGATAATTAATTGCTAATTTATAACACGTTATCAGCACGAGGCTCTAATCAAGTTACAATATGTCGAACCTTGCAAAGATTGAGTTTACGGCCCTTGATGTAAACGGAAAAAATTACATGTCATGGATGATGGATGTCAAAATGCACCTTGAGTCTATGGGCATTTTAGACACCTTAGAGGAAAATAACGAATGCTCGTCGCAAGACAAAGCAAAGGCTAACATTTTTCTTCGGAGACATGTTGACGATATGTTAAAATTTGAATATCTCAATACAAGTGATCCAATAATCCTGTGGAAAGACCTTAAAGATAGGTTTGATCACCAAAAGGAAGTTTTACTTCCGACTGCCAGGGATGAATGGAGAACTTTGAGGTTTCAGGATTTTAAAAAGGTGAATGACTATAGCTCTGCATTATTTAGAATATGTTCACAACTTAGATTTTGTGGACAAACTGTTACTGATGCGGATATGTTGGAGAAAACCTACTCCACTTTCCATGCATCAAACATTACTTTGCAACAACAATATCGATTGCAGAAGTTCACTAGATATTCTGAGCTTAATTCATGTTTACTTGTTGCGGAACAAAATAATGAGCTTTTAATGAAAAACCATCAATCTCGTCCGACTGGTTCATTAGCATTTCCTGAAGCAAATTCTATAAATAATGATGGTCCTAGAAATAATTTCCGTGGACGAGGACGTGGACGTGGCCGTAGACGAGGCCGTGGTTCTTTTGGTCAAAATCATTTTAATGGTCGAAACTACAACTTTAGCCGAGACCACCCTCGTGGTCGTGATCGTAGTTTTAATCGTGGTCGTGGGCAAAGAGCAAATTATCATCATGCTCCACGAGGAAGTAAGACCCAACCACAAAATAAGCTCAACATGACAAAACATGATGCTAGTACGAGTCATTCTCAGAATCCTGAAGGTTCTTGTTATAGATGTGGTAGTACGGACCACTGGTCAAGGACATGCCGCATACCTCCACATCTCTGTCAGCTCTATCAAGATTCCCTCAAAGGAAAGGAGAAGGAAGCAAACCTTGTTGATAATTTGGAATTGACAAACACTGAGCTAAATGTTTCCGATTTCTTTAACGATATAGGGCTTTGAATTATATAACTATTGATGGTTCTTTTTATTTCTAATATGCATTTTCTTTATAACTATGTAATGTTTCCATTTCTTATATAACTATGTTTTTCATTTTCCTTTGTAATATATTTATGAAATAATATCATTTTATTATCATCATTGTCATTATTATTATTATTATTATTATTATTATTATTATTATTATTATTATTCTTATTTTTATACACTTACAATTTCTTTTTCTTTTTTTTCTTCATATTTTTGAAGTTTGATATGAATTTCATTGGAGCACAATATCAAGCAAATGTTGGAGATCTGTGTATACCGGATAGTGGTACTACACACACCATCCTAAAAGATAAGAAATATTTTTCCGAATTAAAACAAACAAAGGGAACCATACATACTATATCATGTCCTGCAGATTTGATAGAAGTAATAGGAAATGCTCATTTTACATTACCAAATGGTACAAAGTTTTTAATAAAAAATGCTTTATTTTCTCCAAAATCAAAAAGAAATTTATTGAGTTTCAATGATATATATCTTAACGGATATGACACGCAAACTGTGACCTCGGGAAATGAGAAATATATGCATATTATTGATAGGAACAATGTACTAGAAAAACTACCAATGCTTCATTCTGGTTTACATTATACATATATAAATGTGATTGAATCAAATATGGTAGTTAAGAAAAAATATTGTGATCCTGGTATTTTTATTTTATGGCATGACAGGTTAGGTCATCCAGGATCAACAATGATACGCAGGATAATTGAAAATACACATGGGCATCCATTGAAGGACCAGAAGATCCATCAAACGGGTAAAGTAATTCCATGTACATCTTGTTCACTTGGGAAATTAATTGTGAGACCCTCTCCAATTAAACTAGAAAAGGAATCACCTACATTTCTTGAAAGAATTCAAGGTGATATATGTGGACCTATTCATCCACCATGTGGACCATTCAAATACTTCATGGTCCTAATAGATGCATCAAGTAGATGGTCTCATGTTTGCCTATTATCAACTCGTAATGTGGCATTTGCAAAGTTTCTTGCACAAATTATTAAATTGAGAGCACATTTTCCAGATTATGTCATTAAAAGAGTAAGACTTGATAATGCTGGTGAATTTACATCTCAAGCATTCAATGACTATTGTATGTCTGTAGGAATTGTTGTTGAACATCCAGTTGCTCATGTTCACACACAAAATGGTTTAGTTGAATCATTGATTAAACGTCTCCAACTAATAGCTAGGCCACTAATAATGAGAACAAAACTTCCAGTTTCTATATGGGGCCATGCAATTTTACATGCTGCATCATTAATTCGCATGAGACCAAGTGCATATCATACATATTCTCCTATACAACTTGCTTTTGGTCAACAGCCTAATATTTCCCATCTTAGAGTTTTTGGATGTGCAGTGTATGTCCCTATTGCACCCCCAAAACGCACAAAAATGGGTCCTCAAAGAAGATTGGGAATATATGTTGGGTATGAAACATCTTCCATTATAAGATATCTTGAACCACTAACGGGTGATGTTTTTACAGCACGCTTTGCCGACTGTCAGTTTAATGAGGCAATGTTCCCAGCATTAGGGGGAGAAAAGAAGGACCAAACAAAGGACGTTTCATGGTGTGAGCCTTCATTGTTATATCTTGATCCTTACACGAAGCAATGTGAATCAGAAGTTCAAAAGATAATGCATTTGCAAGAAATTGCAAATCAATTACCTGATGCATTTACTGATACAAAAAGAGTGACCAAATCGTATATACCGGCTATGAATGCTCCAGCCCGAGTTGAGATCCCAGATGGACAATCTGATGCTAAAGTCACTTAAGAGTCCAAAACACGCCTGAAGCGTGGAAGGCCATTAGGTTCCAAGGATAGAAACCCTCGAAAAAAGAAAAGATGCAGCAACTGCTATTGGTAACAAGGAAAGTATTCCTGAAGAAATCGAGAATATCAAAACTACCCCAGAAGAGGAAGTGAATGATATTAGTGAAGAGATTGCAATCAATTACGGGTATACTAAAATATTATGGAACAAAAATGAAATGAGACATATCGATGATATATTTTCATACGCTGTTGCATGTGATATTTTGAATGGAACTGATGATCCCGAACCAATGTCTGTCACTTGAATGTCAAAGTAGACAAGACTGGGATAAATGGAAAGATGCCATCCAGGCTGAATTAAATTCTCTTAATAAACGAAAGGTTTTTGGACCTATTATTCTCACGCCTGAAGCCGTGAAACCCGTGGGAAACAGATGGATTTTCATACGAAAAAGAAATGAGAAAAATGAAATTATGAGATACAAAGCACGACTTGTAGCTCAAGGTTTTTCTCAACGACCAGGGATTGATTATGAGGAAACATATTCTCCTGTTATGGATGCAATTACTTTTAGATATTTAATCAGCGTAGCAGTCTCTGAGAACTTAGAAATGCGTCTTATGGATGTTGTTACAGCATACTTATATGGATCACTAGATAGTGATATCTATATGAAAATTCCTGAAGGATTTAAAATGCCTGAAGCATTAAGTGCAAAACCCAAAGAAATGTATTCAATCAAAATACAAAGATCTTTATATGGGTTAAAGCAATCTAGACGCATGTGGTATAACCGTTTAAGCGATTACTTGAAAAGTAAAGGTTATACAAACAATCTTATTTGTCCATGCGTTTTTATTAAGAAAACATCTGGATACGTGATCATAGCCGTCTATGTTGATGATCTAAATATCATTGGGACAAATAGAGAAATCAGTGAAGTCCTTGTACTCTTGAAGGAAGAGTTTGAAATGAAAGATCTTGGAAAAACCAAATATTGTCTTGGTTTACAGATCGAGCATATGCACAACGGAATACTTGTGCATCAATTGAATTATGTTGAAAAAGGTCTTAAAACGTTTCAATATGAACAAAGAAAATCCTTTAAGCACTCCAATGGTTGTTAGATCACTCAATATTGACAACGATCCATTTCGTCCTTGCGAAGAAAATGAAGAGGTTCTTGGTCCGGAAGTGCCATACCTCAGTGCGATTGGAGCTCTTATGTATCTTACTAATTGTACTAGGTCCGACATTTCTTTTGCAGTAAATTTGTTAGCAAGATTCAGTTCATCTCCGACAAAGAGACACTGGAATGGAATCAAACACATATTTCGATACCTTCGAGGAACTGTTGATTTAGGTCTATTTTATTCTAACAATTTGAAAGAAGGTTTGGTTGGTTATACAGATGCAGCTTATTTGTCTGATCCTCATAAAGCTAGATCTCAAACTGGATGCATGTTCATGAACGGAGGTACTGCTATTTCATGGCGCTCTCAGAAGCAAACTTTTGTTGCCACGTCTTCAAATCATGCCGAAGTTATTGCACTTCATGAAGCTAGTAGAGAATGTGTTTGGTTGAGGTCAATGACGCAACTCATTTTGACTTCATGCGGACTAGAGAAGAACGGGATTCCGACTTTGATCTATGAAGATAACGCCGCGTGTGTCACACAAATGAAAGAAGGATATATCAAAAGTGACAGGACAAAACACATACCTCCAAGGTTCTTCTCATACACTCAAGATCTTATAAAAGATAATTAGGTTGAAATAAAATATGTTCAATCAAGCAACAATGTAGCAGATCTTTTCACAAAGGCACTGCCTACTGCAACTTTCAGAAAACACGTTCACAATATCGGCATGCGACACGTGCACAACAAGTGACAATTCGTGGACGTCTATATCAGGGGGAGTCAACTACCAGCTGCACTCTTTTTCCCTTAGCTAAAGTTTTTCCCACTTGGTTTTTCTTTAGCAAAGTTTTTAACGAGGCAACACTTTAAGGTTGGACTCCGATTTGAAATTGTCATCCAAGGGGGAGTGTTGTAATATTAATGTAAATATAGAGTATTATAGTATTGTTCTTACTATGTAGTAAACAATAGATGGTATGGGTGTGGATGACATTTTCAACTCTAATGTCCAATCCACAACCAAGTTGTGAGTTAATCCCATACCTAAAACCATGTAAATGAATAGGGATTTATGGCATATATAAATACTCTTTATGTAGAAGTAGAAAACACACCTTCAATATACTTACACAAGTGTATTAATCTTCTCCAAGTTCTACCTTTCTTTCTCCATAGATTTCTTAATCTATTGTTAATTAGTGATAATTAATTGCTAATTTATAACTATATATATATAGGGAGGAATCATACGAGAACCACCCATTTTTAAAGGAATAAATGAATACTTTTTCGACCACATATGATGTGGGTCCCACATAATATTAAATCAGAAATGATTTAATATTATGTGGGACCCACATCATATGTGGTCCACAAGATGTTCCTTTATTTATTTAAATTTACAAAGTTCTCATTTGAACCTTTCTCTCTCTCTCTCTCTCTCTATATATATATATATATATATATAAAGGAGGATCTATCAAATCAATGAGAAAGCTCCATTCCTATTTATATATTTTCTTAGAGTTTTGAATTTTTCTTAAAAATGTTGGTTTTAGAATTATTGAGGTTATCCCACATAGGTGAAATGATAGAAATTTGGACAATGAAAGCGTGTATATAAAGGCACCCAAAATTCTACCAAGGGCACCCCTAAGACTAGTGTCATGATTGTGTTTTTTTTTGTTTTTTTTGTTTTTTTGTCTTTTAGTTGTCTTTTTGTCTTTTAGTTGTCTTTTTTTTCTATTTTTGTTATTTGTTATTTGTAATTTATTTTAATTAATAAAAATTATAAATACATATAAATTAAGAATCTAATATATATATATATATGTATGTATAAAAAATAAAACATAAAAACGAAGATTTGACAAATAAATAACACATAAGTAATTTATATTAAAATTTTCAGTTATTCTAAAATAACATTATCCGTAGTAGCAGCAACACGTAAAAGTTGTTCACACTTATTTATTCGACCTAAATACGGTGTAGCCCATGCAGTAGCACACAGATAACAATAATGCCTAAAATGTTGTGTAATTCTAGGGATCGGGTATCCTTCTGCCAAGTCTAGTTTAAAGTAATGGTTACCATTAACGTACCCAATTGCAAAAATAACATGTTGATCACATGGTGGCGGAGTAGACCTAAGCGGTAAGTACGTTGAACAACCTGTTGTCTTGTCTATAACGTTTAACATCACATTATACCTTGAAGCAATTAATGTACCAATTTCAGGCATCGTCATCCAGTGTTTAACTGAGCACCTCGATCTGTTTGAAAAAAGTTTAAAATAGTGTAAACTATATTCCAATATTGACTTCCAAATATCTGGAGATATTCTGTCTTGTATGCTTCTAACTCTTCCAGCAAGTTGGATCGAATTGTTGGCCATGCATCTTCATGAAGACCAAGGTGGACAGCTAATGCTCGGAACCCACAATTTCCATCACCTCTCACATCATGTACATTCCTAATGTAAGGGTGAAACAGTTCTGGAATTTTATTAACATATGGATGTGTGTTATAATTATTGTTGAAAAAAGAACTGTGTCTCGCTGGTTCCTGGTAGCTCATTTCATTCAAGTCAATAAATGATGACGCGTTCGAACAACTACGTCTATATGGTTTTTCAGTTGTAAAAGACGGATCACCATGAGCTGAAAAAGACGGAGCAACATGAGTTGTAATAGATGGATCAACAGGAGTTTTTCTAAGAACTTTATCCTTCAACGAGGGGAGTCCACGAGTAGTCTTGTTAACAACAGGTTCACGAACAGTTGTTTTTGATGGCGTGACTATCTCTTTTATTTTCCTCAGAAAACTAAATTTACCAGCTCTCGATTGTTTGTTAAATTGCTCGGTAAACATTTTGACTTCATCTTCACAACCAATATCATCATCTTGTAAAGTTTGGCACACGGATAAATCAAGTTTTGTCCAAAATACATCAATCGGTTCAATTGGGATAGGAAGACCTTTGTTGGAATATAACAATTGTTCATGCGCACATGGAAACCCATAACATGTACGTAGTAGACAATTACAATTTCCAGATAACAAACCAACAGATTGAGCATGCTCATGTTCCTGTAATATTATGTCTAGTGCATAAAGTGAAACGAAACCACACAATTGTTGGAAGTGCTTGCGATGAAGATGTTTCGTGATACTTCTGCTCTCTTGAATACTTGCTTTAATTTCTGTATCTTGAGATTGAATGACTTGATTGACCTTTTTCATAAATGTCGGTAAACTTGATTGCGCAGAATTCAAGTAAGATTTCAACTTCGAATGTTGACTCTCCACTCTGTTACTTGTCCGATTCCCAAAGTGCAGAAATTTGTCAGTCCAAACAGACACAAACATTTCTTTATATGGTGCTACCCATGTGTCATTCAGATAAGCAAAAACACCTGAAAATTGAACAAATTTATATTCAATCTAAAGAATAGTAAATGTTAAATCTATCAATATTTTTGTTAATAATATATTTGAGTGTTCCTGGATAGTTGAGCAATACTACTTCAAGTTGTGCAAAATTAGACAGATACATTTCATCTGTGTTTGAATCAATTAATGTCATCCATGCATCGAAAAAGGAACCCCAAACATCATTTGTTGTTAATGCCGGTCTACAATTTCTCATAATACTTTTAGCACCGGGAAAAAACAATATTGCATGCCCTCATCAATGCCAAGTCTCTATCTGTGACGATCACACGTGGATGAAGACACTCATCCATCAATGACAGTAGACAGTTTAACGCCCATGTATAATTGGATATCTTTTCCTTGAGCATAAAGACAAATGCTACACAAAATGTCTTATTAGTTGAAGTTACACCAACAATCTGAAGGAGAGGCGTCTCAAACATGGTTGTTTTGTAAGTGACATCCATCAACAACACGTGTGGAAATGCACGCCAAAAAATAGATCTTCTAACTCATTAGTCGAGTCATTTGCACGATCATAATATACATAACCTTCTTCCTGTAAAAATGACATCACAACTTGCATTGGAGTTCTACCTGCACTCTTTTTAAGTCAAAGTTTCTGGCACTGATTGTATACAGTCTTTTTCGTAGACACATTATCTGGATTCTGCTTTTTGATTGTCGACAAAATATCTCTAGGTTTCACATTGTTGGCCGACAAATCTTCCACTAATTGAGCTTCAGTTTGAGAGAATCGTTTTGCATATGCATGACCTTCTAGATGTAATGCAAAGTCATGATTATGTGCTTCACATTTCGCAGTTAAAGTCCAACAATCATTACCCAAATGTTTTCCTACCAATCGAAATGGGCAATTTGTTTTTCTTGTCCCAATATGTTTACTAGAGGTGTTGTCACCTTTATATATACCACCACAATCACATTGCAATATAACTTCTGATGGGTCCCCACGTGAGTCACGTTTGCTTATTTTTATAACAATAACAAAACCAAGTGAAAATGCCACGTAGCATGCCCAATCGATTAGATTTTGACGAGAATTAAACACCTGAAATTAAATTTTTTTTATATAATTACAACAACTAGTTTTACCATATAATTTAGGAAAAATAAACGAAACTTAAAGATACCATATCAGTAGAAAATGCAAGTGGTTGAGAATTGTTATAAACTCCAGTTGGTTGGTTTGGATGAATGTTGTCATCCTACAAAATCACATAAAAATGTCAAAAGAGGTTATATATAGAAATAATATATCATATAAAATCAATGAAATACCTCATCATTTGAATTGTGATACGATGAAAAATCTTCTCCCCAATTCCTCATTTGATCAGTTTTATACCGTTAGATAGAAACGATCTGTATAATTATGAATAGTGATATGAATAGTGACATGAATAGTGTTTTTATCATACTTAGAAGTTGAACCAGATTTTCTTTTCAACATGAAAGTTGTAGGTACCCCTCTTAAGATTTCATAGAAACTGGATTCACATAATTTAGAGCTACGGTCTAATTACTACTGAATTTACACTAACAGGGTGCAATTTCGTAGCTGCAGGACAGGACCGAGAAAATCAATGATTTCGGGTCATTTAAACTCCGAACTACGGTAACAAAAATGGAAGAAAGTTATACCTTTACAAAGGATTCGAAGAGTCGATTCCGAATATATGATTATTTCTTTGGTTCTTTCATTGAATTGGAAGAAATTTTAGAGAGAAAAATGAGTTCTAGAGAGAGAGAGTATGAGAGGTTGTGAGGCGGTGGTGAGAATGAAATTCCACAGGGACGATATGCTGTAATTTACTCTTGGAATGCATATACATACTTATGTATATTTTTTTTTTCTTTATACATAAGTGTTAGGAGTTTGAAGCATTGACGAATTTAACCCCTCAAGAATCACATATTGATATCTAATTACGGTACACTTTGCATAAGTTAACGTACAAGTTTTATAAAAATTCGGGTATTATAATTCTTTCCCTCTTAAAAGAGATTTCGTCCCCGAAATCGAATATACACATGAGACTAATAGATTTTTCAAATGTCTAAAATAATTAAATTCTCTTTTTTAAAATGTATTTAATTTAGCTTAATTTATTTATATTTTTAAAATATTTACTAAAAATTAAATTAATTATTTAATATATATATAAAATTAATTATATATATATATGTAATATTAATTAAATTAATTATTTAATATATATATATATATATATAATGATTACATATTAATCATTGGTGGGTGCCACAATGATTAATGACACCCCTACTTAGGGGTGCCACAAGTATTTTTGGGGTCATAATAGCACAAGGTAGTACCACTTATGAAAAAAATAGGTTTAAACTTTCAAATTCTAATGTTAAAAGGTAGTTGTTTATTTGCTTCTTTTCAAAAAGTAGTTATCATTTTTACCTTAAACATTTGAAGCATAATGAGGTGGCATGATAAGCTTTGAGTGTCATCGAATCTTGAAATGTGATGTTTTGCTTATCCTACATTGACGAGAAGATTATGGAATAAAATAATGACGTGGATATTTATTATGAGGCAAAGACCTTAGCCAAAACTCATGGAATTGACTTATTTTGGTTGATCATGTATACTAATAGAGTTGGCTAATTTTGACGTGAAAATTGTGACTTCGTAACCGTAATTGAGATTTCAATTAAAATCATGATTTCTAATTAAACAAATTACTACTAACATTAGTTAAACATTTGTAGAGTAATTTGCATAACCGATATCCAACGTAGTTAAAGAACCTAAATTAACATACAGTCTCATTGTAAGAAAGTAATATCGTTAGTTCTTAATACCATAAAAATAAAACCATCATCAATGCATCTTAAACTTTTCTTAATAAAAAACTATTACCAATATATGTAAATTAATCAATTTTGAAAATACCTTATTATTTTACGTTACATTCCCTTAAAAACAATTATCGCCACCGCGCATCGCGCACAACACTAGTTTTTATGTATTTAACATGAACATTTTTAGAATTGTTGTATTTGGTTTTTGATATCTAAATTAATTTACTGAATAATAATTAAATTTTTTTGATATAGTTAAGAAGATTAATAGATAAGTTATTATTAATTATTATTAATATATACTGTATAATTAAAATTAATTAATATCTTTTAATTAGTTTTGAGTAGTATAGATTAAGGTTGATTATGAATAATTAATAGTCAATATTTATTTATAATTACTATTCGTTAATAATTAATAACAATAAATAAATAATATTAATCGGGGTTATATTCGAAAAAAGGGACAAAAAGCTTTTAATAAGTTACTTATAAGGTAGCTTATTGTCAAAAAATGCCTAAAAGTGATCAATAGTCAAGAATAGGGGTGAGCTCGGTCCAGGACCAGTACAGAACCGATGGTACCGATTGGGATCAAATTTGTGTATGTACATAGATTTTTTGGGATGACTAACCGGTATTTCACCTTGATCATAAACACAACAACAAGAATACATAAGAAAAACAAAAAACAAAAACATACTTGAGATTAGGGATGGCAACGGGGCGGGGATTCGGCGGGGAATGCAATCCCTGTCCCCGGCGGATATGAGGAATTCAATCCCATCCCCGGTGTTTTTGTGCTTATCCCCGGTCAATCCTCGGTTAAACAACAAATTCTTTAAAAAAGAGTAAAAATTGGTATAAAAAATATATATTTTTAGTTTATTTATATATATAGGGGCGAGTTCAAATGAGAACTTAAATTTGGTTGTGAACGTGAGGACAAATGAGAGTTTGACACCTGTCCCATTCAAAGAAATATTCAGACTGAATGTAGTATTTATTCAGTCTGAATATACAAAGAAATATTCAGACTGAATATAGTATTTATTCAGTTTGAATAATGCTTATTCGGTCTGAATATTTCTTTGTATATTCAGTCTGAATAATCTATATTCAGACACGTGTCGCGCTCTCCTTTGTTCTCACGTTCACAACCAAATTTGAGTTCACATTTGAACTTTCCCCCCCCCCTCTCTCTATATATATATATACGGGGAAGGGGTGGGTTGGGGAATAATTTTACCCGCCCCCGCCCCCGGTTTTCAACATTTAGGGGATCCCGAACCCTGACACCGGTGCCCGTTTTAACAGGGAATCCCGGGCCCGAACGGGGCGGGTGATCCGGGTTCCCACTCATTTAAGGTGGAAGTGAAAGAACCAGAGGCGTGGGAAGATAATAAGGTGGATTTAAGAGGTTAGGCTACCACTCATTTATTCAGACTCTATTAAGGGATAAGAGGTTCTGAAAAAAAAAAAACAGTCTGAATTATGAAACGTTTAAACGAATCAGATATAAGTGGTGATTAAGAGCTTAAAATGAAAAAACAAACAAGACCTTATGTGACAACTGTCAAAATTCGAGCTTTCAGGTTAGCTTCTATTAAGTTTATTAGTGTTTATATAGTTTAATTATAAGAATAGGAGTTAGTTGGTTTAGAATGGCCGAAAAATCCCTAGCATTTCCGGTAGTCGCTTAAAATGTCCGGTTCCGACCCGTAACTGTCTGAAATGTCCAATACAACGCCAAATGCTCTAATTTATACCCAATTTATATAAAATATATAGTTTTAGTATTTTTATTAGAAACTAACCAAAATGGGCTAACAAAGTTGAGAAAAAGGCCAAAATTGAGAAATTGGACTTCAAATCTCACATTTTTGGGCTTAAAATAGAGTTTTAAAGGAAATTTTTTGGGTTTTGGGTGGGGCCCATCACCATGGCTGCCCCCCCCTCTAATACACATATAAAACTTATTTTTTTTGTATTTCCCCTCATTTGCATCATTCAAAATTCAAATCTCTCTCTCTCTCTCTCTCTCTCTAGAACTAAAGAGCCATAAACACTTCTCTCTTCTTCCTCTCTTTCTCTCCAAAAACTCCAGCCATTTCTTTCATCAAAAACTCATCCTAGTGCAAGAACATTGAAGATATTCAACACACAATCATCCAAGTAAGTACAAAACTTCATGTTCTTCATTTTCTTGCAAATTTTGGGTGAAAAACCCACTTTTCTTGCATTTCTAAGTTACTTTCTTCTAATATTCAAAAATTCTGAGTTTTTGGAGAGATTTTACACCAAAACATGTAAAATGTTTATAAAATGGTGATAATCTATGATCTACACAAATAAAACTCAAAAAAATAGAGGAAAAATCATGATTTTAGGTTTCTTGAACAAAAATGGTGATTTTGGCTTTGGCAGATTCATGCATGTGTGTAAATCGTCAATTTCTTACAATTTTTATGTTCAAATATCATGAATCTTCTTTCTACAAGTTTATTTAATGAGTTGGGGTTCTAATCCAAGTGGTCTCACTCAAAAACATTGAATTTTGACCCCCCAAATGCTCATAACAAGATGCATGTGCATCTGGAAGTTCAACAGTAGGTAAACCCTACTTTGAACGACCATAACTCTTTGAATATTCTTCCAAATCACTTGATTCTTCTTCTGGAAGTTAATTTAATGTGTTACCTTTCATATGCCACTGATTTCATTCAAAAATATGGTGATTTGAGGTTCCAACTAATTGAAACAAAATGAGTGTGCAAACTGTCAACCAATGACAGATTTGTGCATGCATGTTCAAATGACCATATTTCTTTCAAACCTCAATGAAAAAGCATGATTTTTCTTTTGAGAGTTAGTTTTATGAGTTATATTCAGTTTGCAAGTGGAATCACTTAAAAATATGGAGTTTTGACCCTCCAAACACCTAAAATACTTAGGTGTGCAATCTGTGAAACCACCAACAGCTAAACTCTACTTTGTGTGTTAGTATCTCCTTTGTTATTTGTCTTTAATGCATGATTATTCTTCTAAAACTTGATTTTATGAGTTAGGATTCATTTGAATCCATTTTCATACAAAAATATGAAGTTTTGAGGCACTAACCAATTTATTAAAGTTAAGTGTGCAATCTGTCAGCTAATGACAGAATTGTGCATGCAACTTTGTAGTGTCATATCTCCTTCATAACTTCTTCAAAATCAGTGATTCTTATCTCAAAAGTTTCCTTTATGAGTTATGATTCCAATCCAACTGGAAATTCTAGAAAACACTAAGTATAACTCCTCAAGTGAGTGATTTACTAACATGGTGTAATCTGTTTTACCGGTTGTGACATAATGTTTTGCATGAATTATTTGAACCACTTGTACATGTCCAAAAGGCATGAAATTTGGTCACAAAGACCATAACTCAGTACTTTATCGTATATAAAAAGATAAAAAACTAGGTCATATTGGAAGCCCTTGAAAACTGATCATTTATTAGGACAATTAGTTTCTTTCCAGGAGAGAAATTCTGGACTTAATTGATTTTTATAAATGTTGATCATGTGATGGATAATAAGATTACTTTCGGTATAAATTACGATATTAACGAGCATATGGGCATTTTGTATAATTGGACATATATAGACACATATGGGCTTAATATTTATTCACCTCTATAATTAGTATTAGACCTATAAGTGACGGTTTTGAGTATTACTCTTTGATAGGGAAGCGTTAGGTCGTCGTGTGGGGATCAGATTGTGTTTATTTGTGTCGCGGAGCTTTGCTATAAAGTGAGTATTCAGCCCCTCTTTCAAAGTATTTTCTACGATTTGGGGTGAAAAGCATGATTGAATATGTTATATGAGCTATTTTCATTATGATTATGAAATTTTGTTAAATTTGATGTTGTGGGCACTAAGGCATGTACACTAATAGTTATATTGAGTAAAATGTAACATAAAAGTTTGTACACTACTATTAACTCAAGTGAGGAGCCGAGGGTATTTGTGGATAGCGCTATTTGGACGGACAATCCCACCTAAAAACTACAAGTAGGGGTGCACTGTACTTAAAAAAAGGGAGAAACGAAGGTTCTACATATGTGGGATATTAGTCCAACCGCTAAGGTAGAATTAACAATAAATTTTATTTTGTGGTCGAAAGGTTTAGTGGTGGCTCTTTATATACTAAAAATTAGAGTACGTAATGCCTTGACGTTTTAAGATATTAATAAGTGCCAAAGATTTATTTTGCTCATATTCACTTACACAAATGGATGTTTGAAATATTGAAAACCTGTGAACTCACCAACTCTTTGTAGTTGACCTTGTTTTTATCACGCTTTTCAGGGGTAAGAAAAGATTAACCGAATCTTTCCATTATGTGGGCGCATCGACATCAATCATCTTGTTTATTTGAAACTGTTTAGTTGAAACACTTGGTTTACTTTATTTTGTTAGAACTTTTAGTTGATGCGATGTAAAATTTTAAACTTAGACTGTTATGTATTTGAATGGATGGTTGGTGTTGTTTTTATCCTATTGTTATGAAATCTTGCGCTATCACGCCTTGTGTTTCCGCTTTAGCGGGGTATGACAGACTTGGTATCAGAGCCATAGGTTATAGAGAACACCGGTTTTCTATTGAAACCAAATACTATAACCAAATTTTTTTTTTGAAAAACTATTTTCGTAGATAAATTTAAAAAGCTCACTACTAGTATAATTAGAATAAGCAACGATCTACATATCATAATTAGGCAAAGCCTGATCACCTATGTCTAAATATGGTATGAATAAGAAAGGACTTGCATTAAATTATTCTAAAAATAGGAATCGATCGGGAAATCTTTCACTTCAAAATGAGAAATATGATTTTATGTGAGTTTACATGATTATTGTAAAATGTTTCTGATATTTATAATTTTTTTTTATTATTATTTATCTCAGCACTATGTCCACATCCGACCACTCCCCGGATGAATCCGGTTATGTTACCAGCAGGGTTAGGAGAGCCGACACAAACTATGATGACTATGACCCATCCGAGCATAGTCATGAAGAGGATTCTGCTCGATCTTCTGTTCCCATGCCCGTACCCATACCTACCGGTGAGGGGACATCTCGCGGGCCAAGGACGATAAGGACTGCCCGCAAGCGCGTTCTCCCTCTTCAGAGAGTGACTTTCACGATTCCTTCCGTGCCATCGGGAGAACCATCTCAGTCGCGATCTAGGTCGCGAAGTGTGACTCCTCCTCCACCCGCAGTTGGCGTACCGGTGCCCCGACCACAAGGAATGACCGCAACAGAAAACTACTAGGTCACGAGTATGGCCAACGAGGTACATACTCATCGGCTGATGTTGGACCATTATCGGCAATCCTTAGACGACATCATAACAAGCTTGCACACACATGACGAGTTTACGAATAGAGTCATGGAGGTTGCCCTTGAGGCTAGGTTGGCGGTTCGGAGGATGCACACTTACCTAGAGTGGGTGATAGGAGCTCTGGTGATCCTATTAGGAATATTGTTTTGGTTGGTGATGCATTAGTAAACCTGTTTAGGCAAAGCTTTTGGATTAAAAACACTTTTATTTCGGTCTTGTTTATTTTAAGTTGTAAACAATTTGCTATCTTTTGGGATTTGTATTTTGAAACTTGTGATGAATGTTATGTGTTATGCTTATGAAAGATATCCATGTTTCATTGTATATTTCTTGATTTTATGTCTAGTTGATTGATATTAGACGTACATTACATTATAAGCTTGAGCTTAGTAAGTAGAATTAGATCGGAATTAGTAATAGAAATCTGATCGAAACTCAATTTAAAATTGTGTTTTTTTAGAACAATGCCTCCGAGAAGAGTAAATTCCGATGTTGCACGACTAGTATACGAACGACTCATGGCAGCACTACCAGGTATTGTGAGCCAAGTAGCAGCTGGTTTAAACGCTAATCAAAATAACAAGCAGGGTTCTGGAGATAGGGAATGTACGTATAAATCCTTTAGGAGTTGTAATCCTAAAGAATTTTTCAGAACTGAAGGAGCCGTCGGTTTATTGACCTGGTTGGAAAGCATGGAGTCTGTCCTCCACATTAGCAAGTGTCTTTGAGGAAAGAAGGTGGAGTGTGTCGCTCGTCTATTACAAGGGCGAGCATTAACTTGGTGGAACACCCAAGTACAAACCCGAGGTCGGGAAGCCGCCAACAGTCTTACATGGGAAGATTTCAAAATAATGTTGAAGGAAGAATACTGCCCTAGGAGCAAGATTCGAACCGGAAGCGAGTTGTGGAATCACGAGATGAAAGGGAATGATATCGACTCCTACACAGCCCGATTTCATGAACTGGCAAAAATGGTACCGCATCTGGTAACGCCTGAAGAGAACCGCGTTGATAGGTATGTTTGGGGATTATCTCTGGAGATACGCGGGGATGTTACCTCAGCGAACCCAAAAACTCTACAAGAGGCAGTAAGTTCGGCAACCAGACTCACAAACAATGCTACTCGCTCGGGATTATTTGTAAGGGATAAGGCACAAGGGAAGAGAAAGATGGATGAACCAATAAGAAAGCAGTTTGGAAAAAGGACAAGTAAGGAACAAAGAACTTCAGGTAACTACGGAATTCAAACTCAACCTGCGGAAAAGAGAAAAGACCTCATCCCAAATGTGACAAGTGCAATAGACAGCATATCGGACGATGTATTATCTGTCAAAAATGCAACAAAGGAGGTCACTATGCCAAAGATTGCAGGAGCACAGGAAGGCGGGCATGTTTTGAGTGTGGAAGCCCGGATCACGTTCGGAATACATGTCCACGATGGAATCAAAGACCGAACACTAATCAAGCACGACCGACCAACCAAGGAAATCAAGGAGGTCCGGCAAGAGGCCGAGTGTTTGAAATTGGAGCTGAGGAAGCAAGACAGAATCCAGATGTCGTTACAGGTACGTTTCTCCTGAATAATCATGATGCATCTATACTATTTGATTCTGGAGCAGATAGGAGTTTTATGTCATTAGATTTTAGACCAAAGATAAATCTAAGGCCTCAAAAGTTGAAAGAATCATACGTAATTGAATATGCCAACGGTCAAGAGTGTAGGGTCAATGATGTAATAATAAACTGCACTATAAATTTGGCTAGTAGGGATTTCTGTATAGATTTAATCCCGATTAAACTAGGAAGTTTTGACGTGGTTGTGGGCATGGACTGGTTATCCAAAAACCGAGCCGAAATCTGTTGCTCCGAAAAGATCGTACGAATTCCGTTACCCGAAGGGGGAAAACTCGAAGTACACGGAGAGAAACCCAGGAGGGGTATTAAAGTAGTGACATGTATGAAGATGCGAAAGTATTTGAGAAAGGATTGCATAGCTTTTCTAGCTCACATCAAGGATAAGAAGGCTGAAGAAAAACGCATTCAAGATATTCCTATAGTTCGGAATTTTCCTAAGGTATTCCCGGACGAATTGCCTGGAGTACCCCCACCAAGACAAGTGGAGTTTCACATAGAATTAATTCCTGAAGCCGCGCCAGTCGCGAAAGCACCATATCGATTAGCACCATCAGAGATGCAAGAGCTGTCGGAACAACTTCAGGAATTACTCGACAAAGGATTTATCAGACCTAGCTCTTCACCTAGGGGAACCCCAATTTTATTTGTTAAGAAGAAAGATGGATCTTTTCGAATGTGTATCGATTATAGGGAACTCAACAAGTTGACAATTAAGAACCGATACCCCCTTCCCCGGATTGATGATCTGTTTGACCAACTTCAAGGTGCAACGTACTTCTCGAAGATCGATCTTAGATCTGGATATCATCAAATGAGAGTGCGAGAAGAAGATATCCCCAAGACGGCCTTTAGGACTCGATACGGTCACTACGAGTTCCTAGTCATGCCATTTGGTCTAACAAACGCACCAGCAATTTTCATGGATTTGATGAATAGAGTATGTCGACCGTATCTCGACAAGTTTGTGATTGTGTTTATAGATGATATACTCATTTATTCTCGAGACAAAAAGGAGCATGAGCAACATTTGAAGTTGATATTGGAATTGCTCAGAAACGAAAGGTTGTACGCGAAATTCTCTAAATGTGAATTCTGGATTCGTGAGGTACACTTTCTTGGCCACGTGGTGAATGAAAAAGGAATTCAAGTTGATCCAGCTAAGATTGAAGCCATTAAGAAATGGGAAGCCCCAAAGACACCAACAGAAATCCGCCAATTTCTGGGATTGGCAGGTTATTACCGGCGATTTATCGAGAATTTCTCTAAGATCGCGCAACCACTAACAACTCTAACACAAAAAGATAAAATGTTTATTTGGGGAGAGAAACAAGAAGAAGCCTTCCAGACACTCAAACACAAGTTATGCAACGCACCGATTCTAGCTCTACCCGAAGGAGTAGATAACTTCGTAGTCTACTGTGATGCTTCCCATCAGGGAATGGGCTGCGTGTTAATGCAAAAAGACAAGGTTATTGCATACGCATCAAGACAACTGAAGATTCACGAGAAGAATTATACTACTCATGATTTGGAGCTAGGAGCGGTGGTGTTCGCACTCAAGATCTGGAGACATTATCTCTACGGTACTAAGTGTACTATATACACAGATCACAAGAGCCTTCAACATATTCTTGATCAGAAAATGTTAAACATGAGGCAAAGAAGATGGGTTGAACTACTTAGTGACTACGACTGTGAAATAAAGTACCATCCAGGCAAAGCTAATGTGGTAGCCGACGCGTTAAGCCGAAAGGAAAGAGTAAAACCAACAAGAGCACGTGCTATGGGAATGATGGTCCAGACGAGTTTAAAAACTCAAATACGGGAAGCACAAGGAGAGGCTTTGAAAGAAGAGAATTTGAAGAATGAAACCTTGCAGCACCTAGAGAAGGAATTTGAAATGCAGACAGATGGGGTACATTACTTTAAGAATAAGGTATGGGTACCGAAAGTTGGTGATCTACGATCAATCATTTTGGACGAAGCCCATCGATCCAGATACTCAATTCATCCAGGAGCAGATAAAATGTATAAGGATATGAAAGAGTATTATTGGTGGCCAGGAATGAAGAAAGATATAGCTTTGTTCGTAAGCAAGTGCCTGACTTGTGCTAAGGTAAAGGTTGAACATCAGAAACCATCTGGTTTACTCCAACAACCTGAAATACCACAGTGGAAATGGGAGCAAATAACAATGGATTTCGTAACTAAATTACCTCCGGAAGCGGAAAGGGGCACGATACTATATGGGTTATAGTAGACCGACTTACCAAATCGGCTCATTTCATCCCCATTCGCGAAGATTTCAGTATGGAAAGGCGTGCGCAAATCTATATTAATGAAATAGTTACACATCATGGTGTGCCTATTTCCATTATTTCGGACAGAGATACACGATTTACATCGCGTTTTTGGCAATCACTTCAAAAGGCATTGGGTACACGTTTGGATTATAAGATCGCCTATCATCCTCAAACGGATGGACAATCGGAAAGAACTATTCAAACGCTAGAGGATATGTTACGGGCTTGCGCGATAGATTTCGGTGGAAGTTGGGATACCCACCTGCCACTTGTGGAATTCTCCTATAAAAACAGCTATCATACCAGCATACAATGTGCACCATACGAAGCTCTATACGGACGTAAGTGCAGATCACCGCTTAGCTGGGTAGAAATCGGAGATAGACAGTTGACAACTCCCGATATTATTCAAGAAACCACTGATAAGATCTCGATAATCAAAGAAAGACTCAAGACAGCAAGAGATCGTCAGAAGAGTTATGCGGATAATCGGAGAAAGCCGTTGGAGTTTCAAGTGGGAGATAAAGTGCTATTAAAAGTGTCCCCATTGAAGGGACTGGTACGCTTCAGGAAGAGAGGCAAGCTGGGTCCAAGATACATTGGTCCATTCGAAATACATGAAAGAATCGGACCAGTGGCGTACAAGTTGAAGTTACCACCGAATCTAAGCGCCATCCACGAGACATTTCATGTGTCAAATCTAAAGAAATGCCTAGCAGAGGAAACGTTGATGTTACCCATGGACGACGTTCAGATTAACGATCGGTTAAACTTCGTTGAAGAACCAGTTGAGGTTTTGGACCGAGAAGTTAAACGGTTAAGGCGCAGTAAAATCCCTATTATTAAAGTCCGTTGGAATGCGAAACATGGTCTAGAGTATACCTGGGAACGTGAAGATTTGATGAAGCAAAAGTATCCCAGCTTATTCACGAACACCCCAGAGAAAGCCACTTCTTAAATTTCGGGACGAAATTTCTTTAACGGGGGAAGTCTATGACAACTGTCAAAATTCGAGCTTTCAGGTTAGCTTCTATTAAGTTTATTAGTGTTTATATAGTTTAATTATAAGAATAGGAGTTAGTTGGTTTAGAATGGCCGAAAAATCCCTAGCATTTCCGGTAGTCGCTTAAAATGTTCGGTTCCGACCCGTAACTGTCTGAAATGTCCAATACAGTGCCAAATGCTCTAATTTATACCCAATTTATATAAAATATATAGTTGTAGTATTTTTATTAGAAACTAACCAAAATGGGCTAACAAAGTTGAGAAAAAGGCCAAAATTGAGAAATTGGACTTCAAATCTCACATTTTTGGGCTTAAAATAGAGTTTTAAAGGAAATTTTTTGGGTTTTGGGTGGGGCCCATCACCATGGCCGCCCCCCCCCCTCTAATACACATATAAAACTTATTTTTTTTGTATTTCCCCTCATTTGCATCATTCAAAATTCAAATCTCTCTCTAGAACTAAAGAGCCATAAACACTTCTCTCTTCTTCCTCTCTTTTTCTCTCCAAAAACTCCAGCCATTTCTTTCATCAAAAACTCATCTTAGTGCAAGAACATTGAAGATATTCAACACACAATCATCCAAGTAAGTACAAAACTTCATGTTCTTCATTTTCTTGCAAATTTTGGGTGAAAAACCCACTTTTCTTGCATTTCTAAGTTACTTTCTTCTAATATTCAAAAATTCTGAGTTTGTGGAGAGATTTTACACCAAAACATGTAAAATGTTTATAAAATGGTGATAATCTATGATCTACACAAATAAAACTCAAGAAAATAGAGGAAAAATCATGATTTTAGGTGTTCTTGAACAAAAATGGTGATTTTGGCTTTGGCAGATTCATGCATGTGTGTAAATCGTCAATTTCTTACAATTTTTATGTTCAAATATCATGAATCTTCTTTCTACAAGTTTATTTAATGAGTTGGGGTTCTAATCCAAGTGGTCTCACTCAAAAACATTGAATTTTGACCCCCCAAATGCTCATAACAAGATGCATGTGCATCTGGAAGTTCAACAGTAGGTAAACCCTACTTTGAACGACCATAACTCTTTGAATATTCTTCCAAATCACTTGATTCTTCTTCTGGAAGTTAATTTAATGTGTTACCTTTCATATGCCACTGATTTCATTCAAAAATATGGTGATTTGAGGTTCCAACTAATTGAAACAAAATGAGTGTGCAAACTGTCAACCAATGACAGATTTGTGCATGCATGTTCAAATGACCATATTTCTTTCAAACCTCAATGAAAAAGCA
Organism: Silybum marianum; assembly: GCA_036898165.1. Taxonomy (NCBI): domain Eukaryota; kingdom Viridiplantae; phylum Streptophyta; class Magnoliopsida; order Asterales; family Asteraceae; genus Silybum; species Silybum marianum. The sequence goes on from CM072535.1 coordinate 25,146,372, forward strand.
TGATTTTTCTTTTGAGAGTTAGTTTTATGAGTTATATTCAGTTTGCAAGTGGAATCACTTAAAAATATGGAGTTTTGACCCTCCAAACACCTAAAATACTTAGGTGTGCAATCTGTGAAACCACCAACAGCTAAACTCTACTTTGTGTGTTAGTATCTCCTTTGTTATTTGTCTTTAATGCATGATTATTCTTCTAAAACTTGATTTTATGAGTTAGGATTCATTTGAATCCATTTTCATACAAAAATATGAAGTTTTGAGGCACTAACCAATTTATTAAAGTTAAGTGTGCAATCTGTCAGCTAATGACAGAATTGTGCATGCAACTTTGTAGTGTCATATCTCCTTCATAACTTCTTCAAAATCAGTGATTCTTATCTCAAAAGTTTCCTTTATGAGTTATGATTCCAATCCAACTGGAAATTCTAGAAAACACTAAGTATAACTCCTCAAGTGAGTGATTTACTAACATGGTGTAATCTGTTTTACCGGTTGTGACATAATGTTTTGCATGAATTATTTGAACCACTTGTACGTGTCCAAAAGGCATGAAATTTGGTCACAAAGACCATAACTCAGTACTTTATCTTATATAAAAAGATAAAAAAACTAGGTCATATTGGAAGCCCTTGAAAACTGATCATTTATTAGGACAATTAGTTTCTTTCCAGGAGAGAAATTCTGGACTTAATTGATTTTTATAAATGTTGATCATGTGATGGATAATAAGATTACTTTCGGTATAAATTACGATATTAACGAGCATATGGACATTTTGTATAATTGGACATATATAGACACATATGGGCTTAATATTTATTCACCTCTATAATTAGTATTAGACCTATAAGTGACGGTTTTGAGTATTACTCTTTGATAGGGAAGCGTTAGGTCGTCGTGTGGGGATCAGATTGTGTTTATTTGTGTCGCGGAGCTTTGCTATAAAGTGAGTATTCACAGCCCCTCTTTCAAAGTATTTTCTACGATTTGGGGTGAAAAGCATGATTGAATATGTTATATGAGCTATTTTCATTATGATTATGAAATTTTGTTAAATTTGATGTTGTGGGCACTAAGGCATGTACACTAATAGTTATATTGAGTAAAATGTTACATAAAAGTTTGTACACTACTATTAACTCAAGTGAGGAGCCGAGGGTATTTGTGGATAGCGCTATTTGGACGGACAATCCCACCTAAAAACTACAAGTAGGGGTGCACTGTATTTAAAAAAGGGAGAAACGAAGGTTCTACATATGTGGGATATTAGTCCCACCGCTAAGGTAGAATTAACAATAAATTTTATTTTGTGGTCGAAAGGTTTAGTGGTGGCTCTTTATATACTAAAAATTAGAGTACGTAATGCCTTGACGTTTTAAGATATTAATAAGTGCTAAAGATTTATTTTGCTCATATTCACTTACACAAATGGATGTTTGAAATATTGAAAACCTGTGAACTCACCAACTCTTTGTAGTTGACTTTGTTTTTATCATGCTTTTCAGGGGTAAGAAAAGATTAACCGAATCTTTCCATTATGTGGGCGCATCGACATCAATCATCTTGTTTATTTGAAACTGTTTAGTTGAAACACTTGGTTTACTTTATTTTGTTAGAACTTTTAGTTGATGCGATGTAAAATTTTAAACTTAGACTGTTATGTATTTGAATGGATGGTTGATGTTGTTTTTATCCTATTGTTATGAAATCTTGCGCTATCACGCCTCGTGTTTCCGCTTTAGCGGGGTGTGACACACAAACAACATCGAAAATCATAATTTAAAAATTGTAACTCAAAAAAGATAGGATTGATTTCTTATGGTCACAATTTGTCAACATTAGTTTAGGTATAGCTTATGAGATCCTTCTAAAAAAACTCAAAACAAAAACATTTACAAAATTGGTACATGAAAACATAATGATTAATGAAATTATGAGAATAACCTAAAAAAAACATTTAAAAAACTTAAGGTTAATGTTTAATAATTTTTTTTTGAGAATAATCTAAAATCCTAAACAAATTTACCGGGTTAATATTTTTTTTTCTTGGAATAATAAAAGCAAATTTTAAGCCCAATATTTATCTCTTGTAGTGAAGAGTTAATCGCCATAAAAAATTTATTTCCCTTTTAAATTTGCTCCCCATGGCCACCGCCATCATTTCCATGGGCAAGGGTCGGGCTGTATAGTGAGTGTGTATATTCGGAGATAAGAAATGATAAATGAGTTATATCTAAACATGTTTATCAACTGAGAATTTATCATAGGAGCTCCATCTATTTTGAGAATTTATAAACGAGATAATATTGTCCGCTTTGGCCTAAGCCGTACGGATTTGTTTCTGGTGACCTGACGAGGACTTCCCAGGGGGTCACCCATCCTGGTACTACTCCCACCCAAGCACGCTTAACCACAGAGTTCCAAGAATCTGCCTTGCGTGTGGCCCCAAAATGCGTTGTGTTTAGGAAGACCAAGGTTTACTTATGAACCCAGCATCACTCCTGTCCACAGCCGATATGGGATCTGCCTAAGGTGTTACAAAGGTATTTGGGCTCCCACTTAAGGGTGCCACCCGACTAATCCCCGTCGATCACGATCCAACCCAATTAAGGGTACCACTAAGTGGCAGGCCAATGATCTGGTTATCTCCACATGTGCACCGCGGGGTTCGAACCCGGGTAGTCAGATATACCATCCACTGACCCCCCTCCTCTAGGATGTTACCTTGCCACTGGGCTAGACATGTTTTGATAACTTTTACAAACTTTTACGTACTTTCAATAACTTTCACATGCATGAATTTGTTAAAGTTTTATTCATGGTATAGAATAAGTCAATAAAAGTAGATAAAGATTTGTGAAATGTAGAATCCTTTCATCTACATTCATCCATCTTCATCTACATCCATTTCATAAATCTTTTTCTACCTTAATTTACCTAAATTTTATCACCATGACTAAACTTTAACAAAATCATGCAAGTGAAAGTGATTAAAGGTATGTAAAAGTTTGTGAAAGTAATTAAAGATGAAGGTGAATATGAAGGTAAATAAATGTTGATGAAGGTAGTTGAAGGTCCATGTTTTTAACATTGTTAGATCAAAAATCAACTCATCCAAAGACTCAGAAGTGTTTTCATATCTCTCTCTCTCTCTGTAACACCCTCAAATTTGGAACGAGTATAATAAATCAATTAAGGATTTAGTCTTTATTTCAAATTCAACATTTGATTACCTACAATGACAATCCAAGTTTTAACATCAGTAAAATTAGATTGTAACATTTACATAAGTCTACAATAAGGGGTAGGTGTTACTAAATCCCAATGAGATACGATATCTACAACATACGAAAGATGTCTCCCAAATAGCTAATTTTGTCTCGTGCCTCTAACTAGCTCTCATCACACGATAGAGTCGCTAGTACCATTTCCCAAGGGCATGATGCACATGCCGACAAAGAAATATGTCAGGCTTAATGCCTAGCGAGTTCAAACAGTTTTCATCATATACAAAATGATAAAACGGAAATAATGTTATTTTATCATGATTCCCAATATGAAATGTATTTTAGAATGAAATAGATATCTTTCCCAAAACCACCATTTTCGTGATGAAAATATTTACACAAAAATACCCATCAATCGTGAAAATCAAACCTGATACTCACACAAAATACAAATAGCATTGAAATCTAAATACTGAAGCATGGATATAACCTTTTTATTCAAAACTTTAATACATGGAGAGGATCCAATATATCAAAATCATAAATTACGGTTACTCGCTAAAACCCAAGTAATATTAAAACATGGATATTACAATATATGAAAATAACATTTAACGACATCGAAGGAGACCCATATCAACTATAAGGCTTGTGGCGTACTGGTTAAGGCTTGGGGGATGTGGCTAGATAATCCATCTACCCAGGTTCGAATCCAGGCGTTAACAACTTGTGTCCACTGGGGAATTATCTCAGGGCTGCATGCTTTCGCAGTCTTTAAGTGCCTGGGATTAGTCTAGGCAAATGCCTAGGATACTCTTTCCAAAAAAGGAGACCTGTATCCATTGAGAGTGACGAGAACACAAAACAATGTCACTCAAACAACGTTGTCGCATAACATTTCAAGACTTAGAGCATCTCCAACGGGGGTTCTTACAAGAACCTCCTTTTTGTACACTTTTTTGCCACCTCATCAAATTAGGAACCCACCAGAATTCTACAATGGAGGTTCTTATAAAAACCTCCTTTTTATGGCCCCCATTTATTAATAAATGTTGTAATGATTAAATAAGTCAAAAAAATAAATAAAAAATAAATGAAATGACATTTCTCACCAAAATCATGGTAAGAACCAAGGTTCTTGATGAAGTACCTATGGCTTATTAGATTCTTATAAGAACCTCTCCATAATGATAGTTCTTATAAGTTAATGCACCTTTTTGCTTATAAGAACCTTGTATTGGAGATGCTCTTACAATCCAAGTGATCTAACGACTACTTAACAAGTTCACCTCAAGAGTCGATTGTTCTTAGTGTCTATTCTTGAGAATTCCACCTCAAGGTTTGACGCACTTAGTGTCTACCTCAAAGGTAACACCTCAAGCGGTGAAGATCTTAGTGTCTACCTCTAGGTTTGACGCACTATTTTATATTGGTTTTCCCATTGGTTTCCAAAGTTCCTACTTTTTACAAAGTTTCTAAATGAAGGAGCCTCTCTCCCTCTCTCTCTCTCTCTCTCTATATATATATATATATATATATATATATATATTCGTCTTCATGGCAAACTAAAATCTCCCATTTACACACAATAAGTAATTCTCGACATACAAACATTTATGTTTACATAGAAGAGATTGGTCCCCCCTTGTTTTCCATAACCATACATAGGCAAATACATACATGTATATATACATAAAGGATAATGCCCCCCCCCCTTTTCCATGAACATACGATGCACATATATATAGACACCCACACATAAAAGAGAATGCCCCCATTTTTTCATAACCATATGATACATACATATATGTGTCTAATTAAATAAGATTAGTACGTGGTAATTGTAAGAACTAATATCATCCAATCAACTTAATTTATTAATTGATCTCTTTTATTTAATTAATGAGGGTAATTTGGTAATTTGATTAATTTTAAAATAAATAAATAATTTTTTAGACAGTTACAATATATGTATTAATCACGGTTTACATTTCCTAATATAGACCACATATTCGATTTTTAAAAAAAGAAATAATTACTGTATTATTTTTATTTTGGGTGACAATATCATAAATGATCATCGATATATTCATCAATTAATGTCATTGAGGGTGAAATTCTTGTGATAAATAACATATGAATGGTGATATCATATATCGATTCTACATACATGATGAACAGATGAAAGAAACCGGTCACCAACTCGATTTCTATCAGTTCTGATGAAAATTTTCAACATGATATATAGAGCTAGATGACTTTGATATTGGACTCTCACCATACAAAACAGTGGAAGGGTTAGAGAATCAAGATATTTAAGCAGACATAGGGCTGTTAGATGATGTTGCACCCCTTATATGAATGAGACAACAAAATATGAAGCAAACAATGATATGGATAAGGATCAAGGTATATGTGTGAGTTTCAAATGAGCATGATTATAATGTTATACTATCGTATAATCAACTAGGTTAATTTTAATTTGTATTCAGAGTTGCATCACACTGTGGTCCCTAAATCTGTGATACAGAGTACTACCCAGATTCGTGATACATTCAATATCACATTTTTGTACCAGTTTAAGTTATACAATTTCTATCACATTTTGGTAGCCAAATATTTTTATACAGATTGGTACACAAAATTTGATTAATGCACTTCCTCGTGTCACCTGTTTTACCATATGTGTTAGCATTGTAACCATATGAACCATGTGTGTGGGTAATGATAGTTCCCAGCTTCATTCCCTTCACAATTTCTCTTGCTCGAACAAGGTGGTTTTCTCCCACAGTCGATCGATGAATCGTTGAAACGGTATTGGTGATGTACTCGTGAAAACCGATATAAAAATAATTTTTTAATTTTTTTTTTCCATTAAAACCTATAATTTAAGATATGGGTTCACATATGTTTGTGTTCACCTTATGAAATAATTACATGTGAATTTTTTTTGATTCATCTAGTGAAACGAAAAATACGCATAAAAATCTTCATATGGTGAAACAAATACATGTGAAAATTTCACATTATAAAACAAATATATGTGAAATAATATCTTAAATCCTAGCATTTTATGAAAATAAATAATGAAAAAATTTATTTTTATATCTGTTTTCACGAGTTTGTAACATTTTTCTGGTTTTTATTTGATTTAGCTCCTATATATACATATATATATATATATATGTATATGTATATCAATAACACATAGATATGGTAAATGAATATAGATACATATTTCATAAATGTATATTGTTCAAAAAGGTAACTCATTTAACTATATTATTCTGGGGGATATCTCGTTCCAATTATACGAGTTGAGGGGGCATAAGTGATTATTTGAAAACCATGTTTGGTGAGTTAGTGGATGGACAGCACATAATTTCTCCATCCGAATTCTAAGCAGCTTATGTCCATGTGTGTGTGTGTGTGTGGAATGATTTTTTTAAAGCAACCATGAATTTTGAAACAGTTGAGTAAGCGGTTAGGTTGCGGGTTGCAACCGCACATGAGCTGGCCGATCCACTTTCATATCTCTTGGCATTTTGACTACCCATCCCATATCCCATGTGTGATCTAATTTTAATTTAACATTGTCCTTTCTTTTTGATAAAAACACTTGCAACAAATTCTATCCTTCACAACTCTTTCTCTCTCACTCGGTTATCTCTCTATCTACCTTAAATCCCATCTTTCTCCGTTTACTTTTCTTACCAACCAAGAACTTCTACTAAGATTAGTATTAACGGAACCAAGAAGTCATTTATAGTTCCCATTTTTGTGTATATTGTTATGTGAGTCTGCTTATCTTACTATTGTTACAACGATTGATGAATGTATGGTATGTTTCCATATGTGTAATTGGTATACCCTATTTCTTACCTCCATTCTCGTATGTGTGACATAGTGAATACTCGGAATAAACCAGAAACCCTACTGGCTGGTTGTGCGGCGATCGAATCCGTAGCTGATCAACCACCAAGAGTCACAGCTACAACGGTCTCTACTGGACCGAACATATTGGGAGGAGTTGAGTACATACCACATATTTATATCGCTACTTCCAATCCCATCATGGAGGAAGTAACCCTGGAAAGGCGAATGATGGAAAAGATGATGCAGGCCATGAACTCGGCCATGACTCAACAACAAGAGTTCTTAATGAAACTATCAGAGGAAAGGGATGCCATCAACTGTAGGCATGTAGCGGTTGCCGAAAATGTAGTCATTGCAGGGTTCGGGGGTACCGAAAATGCAATCCCAACAGATGGGCTAGCGACAATGGATACAAGACAAGTGGGTAGAGCTTGCTCGTACAAGACGTTTCTTTGTTGTAAACCACCGAAGTTTACCGGTTCTAATGACCCCATGGCGTGCATGAATTGGCTTAGAGAAATTGAGCAAGCCTTTAGAGCATTTGATTGTGAAGATAGCCGAAAAGTAAAGTTTGCCTCGCAAATGCTTAGAGGTTCGGCGCTTACATGGTGGAGCTAGCATACGTGTTTGGTAGAGTTGATTTAATTTAGTCTTTGTTCGTTCATGATGTTCAGGTTTCTCCTAATCATCATGAGGGGGAGAAATAATATATTAAAGACACATGCAAGCATATGAAGACACACATGAAGAGATGATGTGAAAGAATAAATAAAAATCTTAATGTTGATGTTGAGGGGAAGCAAACAGAGCTGACAGGGATAAACAAATTTTCATACCTGTAAAGTGAACAAAATAACAAAGATTGTTTGTTTTCAAGGTAAAGCTAATTGAAAAGGTTTGATCTTGAAGATTGATACTTTCATGATATATAGGTGACGAGTTTAGTACACGTAGTGTTAAAACTTCGACCTTATTGTTTAAAGTTTTGTTAACTGTTGAGAAGTTTTCCGAAGATTCTAAAGATTTGTTTAAGCTAAAGATTTTGATCTGAAACTTATATTTGTTTAAAATGGGAGTTTGTTTGTATTCAGATGCGATTTACTTGAATACAAAAGGGGAAGATTGTTTCATTGCTGAAGATTATGTTTGTTGACGAAGTTCGATCGCCTTCAAAGAAAGAGATTTTTAGAGCTGATTTGCTGAATTGTTATCTTGAATATAAAGGGGGTGATTATTAGGTCTAAATATATTGTATCCGAGATTACAATGTTGAAGACGTGAAGGTCAAAGCTTAAAGTCAAATCAGTCAACTAGAAGCTTAGTTATAGAATACTTGTTGTAATAGTTGTTGGTATAAATACCTTGTATGTAGTTTACTTTACAACACAAACACTTTCATTCTAAGATCTTGAAATTTAGAGAGAGACCGTAGAAAGAGAGAACACATTCAATACATATGACTTGAAATTCATTGATTGTGTTCTTGATCTTCATTGTTGATTACATTGTTATTTGATCATTATTGGGATTCACAGAAATCTTAGGTTTTACCCGGAATGAAAATGAAAGTGAAATAAAGGGTGGTCAATTAAAAGTGGGTAAAATAGAAGAAACTAAAGTGCCTTGCATGTGAGGGGCACGTGATGTGTTTCAATGGGAGTCATGCAACGACGTCAGTGCAAAGGACCAAAACATAAATAAAATGCGAACCCCAATGACCAAAAACGTAATAAAGGAACACCAGGGACGAAAACATAAACTTTCAAAAAATCACATGGACGAAGAACGTATTTTACTCTATTAAAAACTAAGCATTGTTCTATGATATAATGAGGGGTGGGTTCAAGAATAAGAGTTATACATTCATCTACATTCAATTACCTTTAGTTACCTACTAGTGTTGGGCCTGCGCTTTGCGCGGCGACAATAAGTTTTTAAGTGAAATATTGAACCAAGCTAAAATCAAGCGTAATTCCTTAGTTAATAATTATTGAAATACAATATAAAAAGTGAAAGTATTTTTCATAAGTGACTAACTTGCATGTATTCATTATCGTTTATTATTACGATAAGTTTGTGATCCATCGATAACAATTTTGTTATTTAAAACTCAAGCAACATGTCCAATAATCATATCACTGTTACTGAAAATATTATAAAGATTCAAAATTAGTTGATCAATATACAAAGATCGATCATAATAATAATATCAATAGCAAGTTATTATAGTAACTTTTTCCCCATAAAAATAAGATTAATATCAACTCTATGATTTTATCATAAATACATCTCCTCTTCTTTAACTATTATAATAACTTTTACCCATAGAAATAGGATTACTGTTAATTCTATAAGATGTCACAATACATCATCTTATACATATATACTCACATCATTCTTCCAATTTAATATCTTACCAACATGGATTGACCAAAATGATGTCACATTTCAATGTTTAAGCATACTTAATTTTTATGATGACACCTCATCCAATCCACTTATTTTATACATTTTTTTATTTTGAATGTTTTAACTTTTTACGAATGTGGGATAACTATGACAAAAATAAGCAGTCTTTGAGTGTGCACAAAAGAATCATTTCCTTTTTTTGATATACCTTATTTCTTCAATCCTATGATTTCACACAAATGAAAAGTCTAAAAAATTGATGTGTTGAATTTAAATTAAAAGTAAATTAAAATGAGAGAAAAAAACATATAAATATGACCGAGTCTTCTCATTAATTTTTTATCATTTATATTTAAATGTATTAAATGGTCATAAATATTTCATTTATATATTATGACTCGTAATAATCAAGAGAAAAATATGAAAGATTGGATCAATTAAATAATTAATGAGTTATTTTGATTTGCAATAATTACAAAAATACATAAATTTTTTAGTCACTTAATAAGACATACAAATTAAAAAAACTAAAAATTGGATAAATAATAAAAACCACCATCCAAGCATTTAAATTGCATCATATGTTTTTAGCCATTTTAATAATATTACATTAATGTATTGATTGAGGTGTAAATAAAAAATGAATTGTAAATACGACCAAATTTTTTTAATTATATTGATTATTAAACTAATAAAACAAACTGTAAAGAAACAGACTCATTTAAATAAATAAAGAAGCATAAATAAAAAATAGTTTTTAATTGTACTAATTGTTTTATAGATAAAAAAAGAGTGGGAATTTTGCTGAAATGACCATTCTGGGACATGAAATTGCGAAAATAGTCATTTAGTACGCCAAATTGGACTACGCCATGGCGTAGTCCATATTTTCCCCATTTTTTGCAAAAAAGTCCCTGACTAGGCCAAATATGGACTACGCCATGGCGTAGTCAGTCCCTCAACTTTGGAAAATTGGCAAAAATGACCCCTGAACTTGAAAGTATGGAAAGATAGTTTGAAAAATGACAATTTGGTCCCTGTAGTATACTACGCCATGGCGTAGCAACATATAGCGTAGTCGCCATTTTGAAAAGTTGGCAAAAATGGCCCCTGGACTTGGAAGGGTTTTGATTAAGAATTAAAAATTACAAAATGGCCCCTGGACCTTACTACGCCACGGCGAAGTGGCCAGTTTGAAAAATTGGCAAAAATGGTCCCTGGACTTGGAAGGTTATTTAGTAAGAATAAAAAATGACATTTTGGCCCCTGGACCTTACTACGCCATGGCGTAGTACCATTTGGCGTAGTGGTCAAAGATACCCTGGAATATGCTCTTTGACCGACCTTGAAAGTTTAAAAAATTGGCCGGAAAGGTCCCTACGCCATGGCGTAGTACTGTTTTGGCGTAGTTCTTTTCTGAAATTTGACCGATTCTCCATTTAATAGGGTAGCTGAGCAATTAATAGGGTAGCTGAATGGTTTGGGAAGCGAGAAATCACGGGTGCTACTCTTATTTTCCTTATAAATTGATAGTTGTGGTCCACACCATCAATTGCTATCACTTTCCTTTGTTCTTGAATTTTTGTTGCTTCAAAAACGACAAAATTTTTGCAATCCACGTCAAAAGCCGAGTTTTTTTTCAAGCTCACGCGCCTTCGAGAATTTTGCAATCCACGTCAAAAGCCAGTAATACGCCAAAATATAGAATTTCCACACCCACAAGGAAATGTAAGTTTTTTCGTTTTAAATTCAATAAATTTTTTTTTATATCGTTGCAATCATAATTAGTTATATAATGGTACATGAGTTAATTGCTTTTAAATTATCATGCATTCTTAATATTTGTATCATGCATTCTTATATTTCTTTATACAGATCATTTTTCATAAGTTTATCATGCATTCTTAATTTTTTGTTTTTTATTAATATTTTTTTTAACTTTCTGTTTTTAAGAAAATATTTTTTTTTAAATTTCGTTTTTTGGAAAATATTTTTTTAAGTTGAGAATTTTGATAAATATTTTTGTTAACTTTCTGATTTTTTAAAAATATTTTTTTTAAGTTTTTGTGTTTTTTAAAGATTTATTGTAATTTTGTGATTTTTTGAATTTTTGTGAAAAATAAAAACAAATAAAAACAGTCTCCATATTTAAAAAAAATTAATAACTCTTTGTTTTTTTAAAAAAAAAATTCTTAACTTTCTGTTTTTTTTAAAAAAAAATTTAAAAATTTCGTTTTTTGGAAAATATTTTTTTTAAGTTGAGAATTTTGATTAATAATTTTCTTAACCATTTGAAAATTTCGTTTTTTAAAAAATATTTTTTTAAGTTTATGTGGTTTTTTAAATATTTATTGTAATTTTGTGATTTTTTGGATATTTGTGAAAAATAAAAACAAATAAAAACAGTCTCATAATATATACCTGTTTAATTAAAAACAGTCTCATAATTAATATACACCTGTTTAATATATACCTGTTTAATTAATATATGTCTGTCTAATATATACCTGTTTAATGAATATATGTCTGTTTTAATTAATATATACCTGTTTAATTAATATATGTCTGTTTTAATTAATATATACCTGTTTAATTATTATATATCTGTTTTAATTAGTATATACCTGTTTAATTAACATATATCTGTTTAATTAATATATATCTGTTTTAATTAATATATATCTGTTTTAATTAATATATATTTGTTTAATTAATATATATTTGTTTTAATTAATATATATCTGTTTTAATTAATATACAACTTTTTAATTAATACACCACTTAAAAATGTTATAATAACTTTTGAAAGTCACACTTCCACCCCAATGAAAACGTTCAATCGTATTTCGTTAAACGAAATAATTGCATAACACTGAAAGATTTTGTCAAACGGGTGTAAATAGCCCTAGGGTTGTAGGGACTTAAGTAATCCACGTGATTCCCCTACTACCTGGAAATCCAACAGTGGAACTGCCATTATTTTTGAATGATGAAATATTGATGAACGACTATCAACAAAATCGAAAAACACCAACAAAAAATGTTATAATAACTGTTTAATTAATGTACAACTTTTTAATTAATATACCACTTAAAAATGTTATAATAACTTTTGGAAGTCACACTTCCACCCCAATGAAAACGTTCAATCGTATTTCGTTAAACGAAATAATTGCATAACACTGAAAGATTTTGTCAAACGGGTGTAAATAGTCCTAAGTTTGTAGGGACTTAAGTAATCCACGTGATTACCCTACTACCTGGAAATCCAACAGTGGAACTGCCATTATTTTCGAATGATGAAATATTGATGAACGACTATCAACAAAATCGAAAAACACCAACAAAAAATGTTATAATAACTGTTTAATTAATATACAACTGTTTAATTAATATACAACTTTTTAATTAATAGACCACTTAAAAATGTTATAATAACTTTTGGAAGTCACACTTCCACCCCAATGAAAACGTTCAATCGTATTTCGTTAAACGAAATAATTGCATAACACTGAAAGATTTTGTCAAACGGGTGTAAATAGCCCTAAGGTTGTAGGGACTTAAGTAATCCATGTGATTCCCCTACTACCTGGAAATCCAACAGTGGAACTGCCATTATTTTCGAATGCTGAAATATTGATGAACGACTATCAACAAAATCGAAAAACACCAACAAAAAATGTTATAATAACTGTTTAATTAATATACAACTTTTTAATCAATAGACCCCTTAAAAATGTTATAATAACTTTTGGAAGTCACACTTCCACCTCAATGAAAACGTTCAATCGTATTTCGTTAAACAAAATAATTGCATAACACTGAAAGATTTTGTCAAACGGGTGTAAATAGCCTTAGGGTTGTAGGGACTTAAGTAATCCACGTGATTCCCCTACTACCTGGAAATCCAACAGTGGAACTGCCATTATTTTCGAATGATGAAATATTGATGAACGACTATCAACAAAATCGAAAAACACCAACAAAAAATGTTATAATAACTGTTTAATTAATATACAACTGTTTAATTAATATACAACTTTTTAATTAATAGACCACTTAAAAATGTTATAATAAATTTTGGAAGTCACACTTCCACCCCAATGAAAACGTTCAATCGTATTTCGTTAAACGAAATAATTGCATAACACTGAAAGATTTTGTCAAACGGGTGTAAATAGCCCTAAGGTTGTTGGGACTTAACTAATCCACGTGATTCCCCTACTACCTGGAAATCCAACAGTCGAACTGCCATTATTTTCGAATGATGAAATATTGATGAGCGTTATAATAACTTGTATATACATCATGGTTTTAGATTATAAATGTTATAATAACTTTTGGAAGTCACACTTCCACCAAAAAAAAAAAACTTAAGCGTGATACAACTTGTATATACATCATGGTTTTAGCTCACGAATTTTACAAACTCAATATGTAGGTCCCTGTGCTCATAATAAGGAATAAAATTTCCTTGATTAAGGACATTCGGGCTGCAATTTTAGTTTCTCCGGCTAGAGAAGAACTTTTTAGGACTACTCCCTTCGGTCTTTGGTTGGACCTCCACGTGCAGCCCCAAGACAGTCTTTTGACAGCCTTGTTCCTAGAAAGGCAAATTCCTCCTGTTGAAGGACAGGAGGAGGAGTTATGGTTTAATATTTCCGGCCACATCCTTCGTTTCGGCCGAGAGGACTACTGCTTTATCACAGGGCTATCATTTGGGGTCCTACCGAACATCCCTCCCCTCCGAAAGCACAGCTTCCTAAGGAGGGTCTTTTCTGATGCTTGCGAAGAGACAGTTCATCCCGAGCCTCGTCTGCAACTTTCCTTGGTTATTAGCACAATTAAGGATAAGATGTTAAACTTAAGCGACGAGGATGCTGTCCGAGTCTGCTTACTAGGGATGGTGGAACTTGTATTCGTTGGACGTCAGGTTTCCCAGTTAGTTAATCCCGATCTATTTAATATTGTGGAGCGTTTTACAACATTTAATCGCTATCCATGGGGAAGCTACACATGGGAACCGACCTACAAGCAGTTGAATCGTGCTTGGGCTCGACGCGACCAACACAACAAGATGTCGATTACGGGTTTTGCATACGCCCTAAAGGTTAGATAATTATTAATTTGAAATTTGTTTCCTTTATGATAATGTTCATACATTTATGTGTTGTTGTATGTTTGTAGATATGGATCGTGGAGGTGTTTCCAGTCTCCCGACAATGGTTTACATGCTCCGACGCGTCCCCGAGGGGGGTTCGTTGGACCAGGAACCATAATTTGAATATAAGTGCCTGCCTTGAGTTCCTTGAGTGTCAAGAGGTATGTTTTTGTGTGTATTTGGAAGTCTATTTATAATAAATTAAGACTATGATTTGCTTAACGTGTTATGTTTTCAATTTTCTAGGAAGGGCGGCGCCCACACTATCCTCTTGTAGCTTATCCGTCAGAGCAGCAAACGGATTGGTATAGGGATAGCCATGCTTACTTCGATAGCCATGAGGGCCTTCGAGCATCAAAGAGGCCCCGATGTACGCAAGGCTCTCCCTCCCCATCCGGCTCCGGCAATGGATCCCACTCGTCTATGGAGGTGAACCGCCCCCAATCCCCAGTTTAGTCCGTGGGGCTACGCCAGCCTTTTCGGACTATATCCGCCGTGACGATTGGAACGCACGTGGACATTATGAGCCATACCCGGACTCATTTGATTCCCAATGGGACAGTTTGGATCGGCAAAGGTTGAATGAGGTATACTATGATTTCTATTACCACAAGGAGCAAGTAGATAGAGATTTGTTTACCCACTATGACCAGCAAAAGATAATAAATGCCGATCAAAAAAATCTAAATGAGGACTATAGTGCAAGGATCAAGGAGTTAGAGTTGCAGATTGAAAGGATGAATGTAAGTTATTCGTTTAACCTTTTGGATTAAAATTGTTTTAATGTGTTTACTAAACAACATTTGCATACTTTTTTTAGATGGGGGGCCAACCCTCCCGATCTACGCCGTCCGGATCAGCCATGTTCTCGGCTCCGGCCTCTTGTTATCCGCAGCAGGTAAGTTATGAAACATGGTTATATAGTAATCATTTAACTCTTTCTTTACCCCATTTTGTGGTATTTAACAACCTTCTTTCTAAGGGCACAAGCGGTGACCATTTGGGGTGCTCCCAGTATCCAGCCCAGCCGGCAATTATGAGTATGCCCTCGTCTTCATACATGTCACCGAGCCCCTCTAATTTTCTTGTAAGTTAAATAAGTAGTATTAAAACCTATCTATATCGGGATTTGTAATATTTTACTTGGTAATGATCGGTATTGATTTAATAGGGTACGTCAGTTGCTACGGAGCTAGAACTTTATGTACCCCAGTCTAGCTTGGGGGAACAACAGCTGTCGTACTCCACCACTCCTATCCCCTACATGCCTAACGTAAGTAAAAAAGTTTGGTTTTTTTTTTAAATTAACTGAAAACAATTCATCTTATTTTGTAGGTTACGCTTGATGATTTCGACTCATCGTTCGAGCCGTTCGCAACCGTTGAACGGTCGTTATTTGGTGATGAGCAAGCTGGGCCGTCGAATCCTGGACTACAAGTATACCGGCCGCCGTCCAGCATCACAGCTGAGACAACACCGGTGGTCAAAGACAAACGAGAGAGGGCACCAAGTCAATATGTGACCACTCCATTTACAAAACAACCTGATACGACGCCAGCTCCAAAGCGCCCTAAGGGCAAGGGCAAGGGCAAGGAAGCCTCATCAACGGCAACGGCGGCGGCCATGATCCTCTAAAAATACAAACAAAATCGTTTGCCCGAGATGAGGCTTCCGTTTTTTATGGCCTCGATTGACAGGTCGTGGTGGGGCATGCTGCTGGGCGAGGAAGGCAATGGTGATTTCAACGGCGATGTGAGTATATAAATTTGAGTTCATTGTGTTTTTAAAAATATACCGTATTCATTCTCTAACTTCTAGCGTACCATTTACTATCATGTGAATGCATGGGTAGGCTATACCATGATTAGCCGTCATCAAGAAGCAGAATGGACGGTGATGAACGCCGATTTTGGGAAGTTCTTGAGTGATGGTCGTGGTGCTGACCTTGTCATCAACATGGTATCGGGGATGGCCGAATGTTCGATATCGTGGGGCAACCTAAAACGGGTGTGTAAATTAGTTTACATCAATTTTACACTTGTATTCAAACCTATCCATTATTAACTATATGTTTGGCGTTTTTTTCCAGGTCTACTGCCCGATTGTCATTGGGCATCAGCATTGGGTCCTAGGGGTTTTGACCCTTAAGGATTTCGTTATGGTTGTCTACGACAGCTTTAATAATATCCCTGCTTATCGGAAAGTCTTTGGCGAAATGATGGAAAAATGGAAAGTTACTCTGCCTTATTTGATGTCCAAAATTCATTCGCACCGCCTAAAAAACGCCGCCAGAAAATTCAGTTATAAGTACGCTAACAATGTACCACAACAGGCTTCTAGCCGTGGAGATTGTGGAGTATTTATGAGCATGTTCCTATCCCGGCTGATTAATAATGAGGCCATAACTTCCGACGGGAATCAGGTGACAGCTGCCCAGAATCGGCGAAATTACATGGCGGATATTTTATATCTTTATACAGATCATTATGCTAATACGACCGATTAGCGGGTTGCCCATTGTTTTTTTTTGTATCACAACTAATAAAAATAAATACATACCTTTTTGCTGCATCTCTGTATTTGATTTATTTCCCCCTTTTTGTCTTTGTGTAATTTTCACATGGTTGTCCTTGACAATTAAGACGAATAATTACAACCACATGGTCCTACTCCTATTTTGTCAGACGAAAGAAAAACTTTTTCATATATCACGTGGCACATCCCAGTATCATATGTGGAACAGAAAGCACATGGTCCTAGTCCTACTTTGTCAGACGAATAAAAAACTTTTTCATATATCACAGGTGGAACAGAAACCACATGGTCCTAGTCCTACTTTGTCAGACGAATAAAAAACTTTTTCATATATCACATGTGGAACAGAAACCACATGGTCCTAGTCCTACTTTCTCTATATAAAGGACCAAAATTTTCAATCAAACAAAGTTAAGGGTTGTAGCTGCAATTTAATGGGTCTTTAAAAGGAAGGCAGGTGGTGCTTTTCTCCAACACATCACTCTCTTCTCAGTTACCACACCCTCCACCAACACATCGCTCTCCTCTCAGTTACCACACCCTCCTTCATGGAAAAAGTTAAAGTATATCTTCGTTCCGGTGGTAAATGGGAGTTTGCAAACGATGGGTGGGAATTCTCCCTCCGGTCCACCAAGTCAATTTCAGGTACTATTGCCCAAAAACATTACACATTTTAAGTTGGCCGGTTACTGTCAAAAAATTAACATCGATAATGATGGCGGTGAAATGAAGATAGTGCACAAGACGAATGGCGAAATTTATCAAATATCTGACGATGAATTTGCTCGTTGGTTCATGAATTACGCGTCGGGGTGCCAGAGTCCGCCTACACTCTATGTGCATGTTGATTATCCAGTGTACGGTAGAGGTGATGTCGGTTGTAGTTCCAACGTTGAAGACACACAAGAAGAAGAAGAAAAAGAAGGAGAAGAAGAAGAAGAAGAAGTGGGTAATGAAGAAGAAGACGATGAAGAAGAAAAAAGTCGTTTTGTTGGCTTTGTTGAAGATGAAGGTTTTGTTTTTTACATGACTGATACGGATGAAGACGAAGCAGCTGTAGAAAGGGTGACTCCTGCCAATAATTCATTTACCGGGATAAATTTGATATGCCTTCTCCTCTTGAAACCCCAGAGTCGTATGTTACAACTTAGGACCCCGTGCCTTATAATCGTAGTTACAGAATAGCAATAAACCAGACGTTCGACACGAAAAACAAGATGATTATAGAGTTGGGAAGAAAGTTTCTTGAAGAGGGCTTCCAGTATCAAACGTCGAGATCTTCAAAAACCAGGTACAGGGTTAAATGTCGTGTAAATGACTGTTCTTGGCGTATGGCGGCATACCCCGTAGGAGGGCCAAACAAGATGTTCCAAATAAGAAAGTTAGTGGACGTACAAACTTGTTTCGAGACCCAATTAATCCCCCGCCACTGTCAAGCGAACACAAAGATCTTGGGTAGTATACTAAAACATAAATTTTTAGATGCTAGTAGGACATGTCGACCAAAAGACATAATTAGTGATCTACAAGAGATGTACGGTGTTAAGATTGGGTACCACCAAGGTTGGCGTGCTAGATGGAGTGCCATACGAATGGTTAGGGGCACCCCTGAGGATTCGTTCAGCCGACTACCTCTGTTCTTATATAACATGGAGCACGAAAATCCAGGTAGCTTCACCAGAATAAAGACAGATTCAGAAGGACGATTTGAAAAGTGTATTGCTGCCCTTCGCCCCGCGGTACGCGTAACTCTGTCAGTTCTTTACATATTATAAACTATATAACTTTGATACACTAACTGCATTAGGATTTGCAGATCGTCTCTTTCAAGACAAAGTTGCGGCGTGTCCTTATAATAGACGCTGCACATCTAAAGGGACGATTCTTGGGTACAATGTTCCTGGCCGTTGCCATGGATGGAAATAACAACATTGTGCCAATTGCTTTTGGAGTAGGTAAATCCGAGACAACGGATGAGTGGACCTGGTTTCTAGAAAAGTTGAGGGAATGTAATGGTTAGGGGCACCCCTGAGGATTCGTTCAGCCGACTGCCTGATTTGGTGTTTATGTCCGATCGGGTTGCGGCAATAAGGGCCAGTATTACAGCCGTGTTCCCAACGGCCCATCACGCTCTATGTTGTCGGCATCTCAAGATGAACGTCAAAACGAGGGACGCAAACATAAAACACTATAAATATCAATTCTGGAAGGCATGCAAAGCCTATACGGAATATGAGTTCACCCGAAACCTGAATGCTCTACGACTCCATGTAGCTGCAGGAGCTCAATTAATGGATGAGCTTGGGCCGGAGAAGTGGTCAAGGGCATATTTTCCTGGTGTTCGGTTCAATATTATGACCTCCAATAGTGCAGAATCGGTGAATGCGTTGTCCCGTTTTGCCCGCAGATTACCGATCGTCATGCTTAT